>OW971898.1:3125000-3750000 GCA_943193645.1 Acentria ephemerella | reverse complement strand
AAAAATGCGGTATTAGGTATACGGAATTTGTTCATGCCGAATGGTTAAAGCAATGATAATGTATTAACGTTATTGTAAAACAAAAGAAAAATCATAGTTAAAGTTAAAAAGAAAAATCAATGGTTACTCTTCGCCTTGCCTTAACTGGTTGTGTTCTAGACTCATTTATTTTATTTGAAGGATAGTCTATTTCACTATGGTATCATTTATTTTAAAAAAACTCCACGAGGCATTGAAATATATAACAACAATACATCAGATATAGTTGTATGGGCTAGATTCCTTTGCCTTTTTTGTAGGAAGAATTCTACAAAAAAATAGGTGCCTACTATACCAATTAATGTCAAATAAAACGCGGGACGTGGAAAAAGTTTTGAACTTTCATTTATATAGATATTCCTACTATAATAAACACTTCACTTACTCTTTGTTTAGCAGGTATAAGGATTTTCGAACATTTTTGTAATGGTCACTAAGGTACTTTTATATAATGGATTCTAGTGGTGAAGGGAACTGGATCACAAACAGAAGTTTCAGACAACCTGTTTTCGGAATGGTGCATGCCTTGTGCTTTTATTTTTATTATTTTTAGATTGCCTACCTACTGCATAAGATGATACTTATACGTAATATAACAATTCATTAAACTTAGTAGACCTATTTGACATAATTATTTAGGTACCAATAGTTAGTAATATAGATAAGATAAAGATCAATTTTAATAGAATCATCTTTACCTATTGTTGGTACCTATCTAATTATATTTTGGTAAAATATGATAACGCACTTTGGCTACGTCATTAAATTGCTTCTGCACAAATAACTTTGGTGGCTATATGAAAAATATATAAATAGGTAACTTTTAGTGTATGAATGTACCTGCATATTAAAATTATTCAAGTTAAATTGCCTATATTGTATATTTATAAAACATTTAAATACATCTTCACCAACCTAATTTATATGTAAAGTTCACATTGCTTACAAAATATTGCTTGCCAATTTATATATCCAAAGCTTTATTAACTCTTAATAATATACCTACCTACTTACTGTACATATTTTCTAAGTATTTTATCTTAACCATACCCACTCTGTGAGTACAAAACTGTTTACCTATTTTGTCCAAAAACTCTTTATCTAGTCATCCTCGTCATTTAACATGTGAGTAATCATGATACATAGATAAAACATTTCCTTTACCTTCGATATATCCATGACAAACCTTTGTAAATACCTATACAACTTTTTGATATAATTGTACTGACACTTTTTTTGTATTCTAATCGAACTATTTAACACAGGATTTGCCTATGTTGGTGGTGCCTGTGTTGTGAACAAAAGATTGGAGAAAGTTAACTCGGTAGCCATCATTGAAGATACCGGAGGATTCTCTGGAATAATTGTAGCTGCTCATGAAGTTGGGCATTTGTGAGTATTAAATTTGGTTACTAAGACATAACCTTGTAAATAATATATTAAAATTTAGGGAAGACTTTTTAATTTTTATAAAAAATCTTAATATTTCAGACTAGGCGCAGTTCACGATGGTAGTCCGCCTCCATCATATCTTGGTGGTCCAGGAGCAGAGAAGTGCCGATGGGAAGACGGGTTCATCATGTCAGATTTAAGACACACAGAAAAGGGATTCAGATGGTCTCCGTGCTCCGTACAGAGCTTCCATCATTTCTTAAAGTAAATTTATACATACGTCTATTCAATCCTAAAATGATTACTGAATTGCACTTAATACAAAAGGGAAACAGTATAGGCCTTATTCTGACGCCACACTCTACAATTAGATTTAAGTTCAGTACACCCACCTTCTCATTATAGGTATTCATATTATAGGAAAATAAAACACAAGAACTATATCGACTGTTGTATGACATAGTATCAAATTAAATTCTGTCTGTAGAATTGTCCTTCCTTATAATCATTTGTGTATAGGTATATAAAACCAAAACTTCATTGACCGCTATGTGCTATGCAATTTTCTGGAAGATTTCATACTATTTAATTTTAACTATTATAACTATTAATAATAAATATAGTTTATCGAACAACTCAATACTTTTCAGTTTTGAATTATACTCTTCAAACTTGTACTTCGACTGAATAAATGTATTATGGCTTTAACATTAAACTGTCAATAACCTAAACTTAGACAGTTTTAAAGGACAATTTTAGAAGGCACGTAGGAAAGCGCTCCTTCAAACCTGCATTTGAGAACCTTTTTCTTAAAGCCTCGTGATATCAGCTTTTTGTAATCATACTGATAGAACAAGATGCAATACACTTAAATTAAGTTTCTAAATGTGTACTTTTGTATCAGAACCATTGGATATATATATATCACATAAAAATGCATGTGAAATTTGCCATTTGTCATTTTTGCAATCATATTAATTGAAAGCACTTAATACAGTAGAGGTGTATTATGGACACGTAATTTTATTCAATAATGTCACACGAGGGAAATATCATTTCCCACGCTGCTACATTCTTTACCTTAACCCTTCCCCTTAACATACCTAAATCAAGATACATACATACATTTTAGTTATGAAATTATTCTCAGTTGCACACAAATATAAACATATTCATACAGGTTTTTTAATTTAATACAACAAATAAATGTATTTTTTCAGCGGCGACACAGCAACATGTCTATTTAACTCACCACACGAAGACGAGTCACTCCCGCGTGTGTTGCCAGGCCGGCTCCTCACACTCGACGCTCAATGTCGCAAGGATCGAGGCACTAGGTAATATCTCGTAATCTTTATAGCTGTATGAATTATATCTGTTTGTCTTACCCTTATAAAACGAAGTATAAACAAATAATTATAAATATAACATTTTGAGTTAGAAATAAGGTATCTATACCAACTGGATAAGGATTAAAATAAGACAATTTGAAGCCTATTTACAAAATTATTAGTGGTTTAAATAGATCAGATAGTAGAAGAAATAGAATAGATAGTAGAAGTAGTTTAAATAATGTATTGTATTTTCATATATAATATATACGGACGTACTTAACTAAGCAAATGATTTAGCGCTGCCCTGCGACTATGAATCTATCGATTATCTATCGATGATTAGCAAACAACACTGCCGTTTTTATACACATTTTATTGTGATAATTTAAGAAAATGATTATGTTTGAATTATAACATCTAATTTCACTTATAATACTACCATAATAGAGCTAGTTTAAAAGATTAATGTTATTTTTCAGCGCATGTTTCAAAGATGAGCGAGTTTGCGCTCAATTGTTCTGCTTTGACTCTGCGAGTGGGTATTGTGTCGCCTACAGGCCGGCGGCAGAGGGCTCGCCTTGTGGAGACGGACAGGTAAAGCGTATACGTATACGTACGCTTATTTGTAAATTTCAATACAATCAAGTTGTCAAGAATATAAATACCTAACCTAAAAGCAAAACTATGTGATGTTGGACAGTTGAAAAATTCCAATATTGTTATAAAAGTAAATTATGTTGCAGCAAGTTATTTTTCAAATCTGAACTTAAGGCACTATTATATAAATTGCAAATTCCAACATGTTTGAACTACCGAATAGTTACTTCATATAAGCTACGAATTGGCTACCAAAATTAATGACATCTATTATATCCATTACAAAGTCTTTGTGATTAATAAATACAGTTTCAAAATTTATGTGAAAAAAACCGCCATCAAACATCCTATGATATAAGTAAACTCCATTTTCAGTATTGCATAAACGGACGGTGTATAACTGAACACGAGAACATAATCCCAGACTACTCCCAGCACACGCCCAGCTACGTACGGCCGGAATCCAGCCCGTTCTACGAGAACATCACTAGGTGAGAATTACAATTGTAAATTGTTATTACAATTACCTTCGTAATAATGTTGATACGAGTTTCCTAGTGTTTATTTAATGAAAAATAGTATAATAAATAGAAGTAAATGATAAGAATAGATAGTTAATTCGGGTGCATATTTTTTATTACGATTACATTTGATGTATATCAATTGTAATATGATAATATTACAATTGTTTTTTATGTAATAATAAATATATTTAAGAATTTTACCTATAATTATACCTTTAACAATAAATGGTAATAGTAAAAAAGCGAAAAAAGACACTGCATCGGCAAATACAAAAGTGAAGCAACGAATCTAGACCACATACAAATTTGCAAGCACAAGTTTCCTAGCAAAAGCTAATTCCATATATTATGTAGAACAAATCTCTTTCTTATTAAGTGAATAAATATGAGAACTGTTAAATTTCTTATCAACACTTAAATAAAAATCGTCATATGCAGCAAAGCATAAAAAGCATTGTCATGGTGCCACGAAATTAAAATATACACGCCATGAGATAAAAATGGTCAAATATATAATATCATTCTCAAATACCTCATTGTTTAAAAGTTGTCCTTTTTAGGTACAAATTGACAGAGTGCTTCTCTTTTTTATTGCGGTGTGCGTCTTTTGTTGCCTGTATATTATATTCTTTATTGTAATATTCACTTTGTAATGCAAAAACTTAACATTTTAAGTTCTTGAGTATAATGAATATAATCTCATAGTACTGACACTACAATGAGAATACCCACACACTCTCATTGTGGTCAGAAAACGAGTACAGAAAAATACACACACTACGTACTAATTGAACATATATTTTAACGAACACAGTTACGAAGGAACAACACAGCCTTATGTAAGAACTACAAGTCCAACAACAACAACTACAACTTCAAAACCAACAACAACTACAACGACCAAACCAACAACAACGACCAAAACAACAACAACTACCAAACCAACAACGACCAAACCAACAACAACCACCAAACCAACAACACGATACATTAAGAACTACTTTAACTACCAAAAAACAACAACTACCGAGAGCAACAAATACACTTCAAGAAAACCGTTCGTTGTCACAAGGACGACAACCACACCTAAAACTACGCAATCAACAAAAACGACGACAACGCCAACTCCATCCACGTTCCCACCGTCTATTAATAAATACTCAATATCAACGACGAAAAGCCCTTATGATTTTAAAGATTTCTATACGAGAACTTCTACAAGTACAATTAAAGTTGAGCCGAAGCGAGGATTTTATAGTAAAGGAGAGTTTGACAACTACTTTAAATCGACTACAAAGACACCGTTTTCTGACAAAAGCGTCAAATCTGTGTTTAAATTTGGGACATTCTATACACAAAAGAATGATAACTCAATAAGGCCAGACGCAAACTCGCAACAAGTACAAATAGAGCCAGCAAGATTGGTGTATTCATATAAAAGGAATTTGACAACGGGCGAATTAATACAGAAATAGAAGCGATTATAGTTTTTATTGGTAAGGAAACAGGGTTGGGAACGCATTGGAGTCATCTCTTGAAATTTCTGCATTGATATTCATTCATTAAACTTATTCAGAAGATTAAAAAGTGCGTTTATATCAAACGATCAGAAAATTAACACCTGTTACTGACAAATTGGTATAAATGCACCTTTAAGATTTAACGTAAAAATTAATGTTTCTAAATAATCTAATATCTTCTGAATAACACTTTATATTTCAGGGTTTTCGAATGGTGTAAATAATTTCTAACGACATACAACCATATTCATACAGTATTAGAAAAGCTAGCTATACCTTGACCCATTGTACATAACTACCAACTACTCTTACAAATCGCGTCAAACTTAATGACCACAAAATAAACTGTTCGATCAAAAAATTTGCTCTATGATTAATTGTCAAAATCGGCCATTGAATTTGGCGCGAGCTAATCGTAGATACTGTACAGTTCTGTCTACTACTTCTAGTGCAGCAGTGTGCATGAATTTTGCATTTTCCATGAAGATCTCAATTTCAAGTATCAAGAAAAATGGTCGTACTATTTACATTTTTAAATTAATCCATAATCATAGACATACTTCACTCTATTAGGTAACTAGTACCTACATATTCTTAGCATGTTATTGGCATGAACATAAAACTTTACATGCATTTTACATTTAGCGGCAAATTGTGTAACCAGACAGATGTAGAATTGACGGCCTATGTAAAAATCCAATCCTTTTCATGAAATGGCTAAGTAGGCATGCATGAAAAACCGTTTTTTTCTAAATCTGTATGACTAAATGATCAGCTGCAAACACACCAGTACTATAATTAAATGTACATTATTACTCGTATGTGTCTATCCATAACTTATGTGATATCTTTGAAACGCCTATACCTGTACCTCTTTACTAATTTAATTAAATTTTTTTATAATACAAATATAATAATACCCAGAGAATCTAATTAATAGCTTTACTGTTAAGGTTTTTCAAAATCTAATTATAATTTCAAATCAGATATACGTCGAAGGGTTTGTTACCTTTGATATTTCTTCTTTCTGGATAGACACATTTCTGTATATTTAAATAGTTTTAAAACTTATTTCTCTATTTACAGTAGCCGCCACTAAATGCAAGGAGCGGCATAGTACAGAAAGACTGCAGCCGGCACAACGAGTTGTCCCAGACAGGCCTCAAAGGCAATGCTGACCTCGCCGGCAATACATTACAGAATGTGCACATCCCGGATAAAGTAGAATAAATAAATAAAATAAACAGTTGCGTTGCTAATTTTGGACTGTTTTTCAATCATTTGATATCTTTTATCAAATTAATAACTTTGGCATATTGACAGTTAATCTATTAAGATGTCATCTCTTGCATAAATAGGTAAATATTGGACGTTTGTAAAATTCGACCTTAGATTATTCTTAGTGAATAAATAAAGCTACCATTGTTACTTTATTTACTTGACATCGCGTTTTGAGGCATTCTATACGCTCAATTTAATTTACTAAAGCGATTTTTAATAGTCTTCGAAACGAATAAAATATAATTAAAAGTATCAAGTCCAACAGGTCCTCATACAAACTAGTTGACATCAATATAGACAAGTTTAAAAATAGTATATATATTTAGTAAAACAATCAAAACAATCATCTCAACAAATTTCACTACAAATCAACAACGAATTTTTTCATTAGTAATTACTGTTTGTATTCGCTGCCTGTAACCATAAAAATACCATTATAATGTAATAAAATACAAGGTACAGATAAACGCAACTGTAATTTCTGTAATCACAACGAATTTCTTTATATAAAATTGTGATATTTAGAACAATTAAAATTTATAAAATAAGATCAAGCAGATAGTTATTTGCTTGTTTTTATTTCAATAGCATTACAAATATTTTGTAACAATTGGGATGTGCGAATATGTGAGTGCGTATGTGTCTGAAGAAAATGTCAGACACGACTCTATGAGTGATATAATGTGATTGTGTAACTATTATGAACTTTAAGTACATATAGGATTAGATATAACCTGACAATTTTATGTGAGTGATCCGATTCTCTGGTTTTGGAACTAGAATACTCTTAGCTGTACCCTACGTCTTAAAATGGTTGTATAATAGCGTTCGCTATAAAAGAAACTGCCACAAAGTGCCTTTTATACAGTAATTAAGAGTAAAATTAAGTTTTTTTGTTTTTAAATCGACTAGGGCGACTGGTTCGCGTCTTGACAGACAATATTATTGGTATTATATTTTTTTATTAAGTAATTTTACACTGTTTTTTTTTGTGAAATTTTCGGATGTATTTTATTATGAAATTTGATAGCCTTGTTGTAATCTAAGCTGTTTAATAAATCTATTTATGTGACATAGTTCTATAATTTTAAAGTTACCAATAGAATAAAAATACTAAAAATATAAATCATTCTTTTTCGGTGTAATATTTCTCGTTTAGGAGAAGATAGTGATTTGTTGTCACTACTGACGTTTCACTTGCCGTTAACTATTTATTATGTTCAAACTATTTATGTATTAAAATCACGCATCATCACGAATCGTCTAAATTTTAAGTGAAAAATAAAAAATATCAAACATTATACTTTAGTTTTCTTGGCGCCTGAATCTGTGTTCGTCTGACCTGGCCATATTTAATTACAATTCTAAGTAGACGAAACAGTTTTAAGGACATTTCTCCTATACATACTGTCCGTTTATCATGTTACAGGAAGCCTTAATCACAAAATTTTGGCCACGTGGATTTTTAAAATACCGTCAAATCTAAATATATATATATATATATATATATATATATATATATATATATATATATATATATAAATAAATTAGGTGTAACATAAAGTTGTCTTTGGGGGTAACAATAAAATCTACTTTAAACAAGCAATAGTTTTGTAATATAATGATTTTAAATAATATAAGAACCTAGACGTTGTTAAGTTTCATCACAATAATTAAAATATAATTTTAAACGTCAGAATAAAACGATTAAAATTTCCCAACACCAATTTTATTATTCAACCATATAAAAATGTCATATCTCTTGATTTTTCCCTAAAAATAAATATATTAATTACTAAAAATATGTAACTGTATTTCTGTAATGAACAATGATAATAAAATCGGTGACTTCAAAATGTAAGGTATTGACCACAATACTACTTATTATAAATAAACAGTATAAAAATTTACTATAGTAAATTAATATCTACAAAATATACAAATTAAGTAAATTCATTAAGAAATATTCCTGTATGTGACACAAATATTCTATAGTGAAAACAAAATTACAATTTTGGTAATAATATACGTTAAATAAATAAATCAAATTTTTACAGTACACATTAAAAAGGATATCAAACACAAACCGCCAAATAATATTATACTATATTGTCATTAGTATACGGTTACAAAAGGACAGATCAACGGTTGATACCAACTACGGTTCCGGCAAACTCAAAACAATTAAGTATAATTTGTTAAATAACGACTATTTAAGTCGCCATTTTAGAAAATTTGCCTTAACACAGCGCGCTTCTTATAACATGGCGCTTAAAATTGTACAGATCTATTAAGTGTCAGCTATCTGGACGTTTCTAACAGTTATTCTATCGTTTACTGATTCAAGAAGAACGAAAGAGAACATGAAACCTTAATTTTAGTTAAGTAGAATGCCATCAGAATAGACACCCAATTGTTTATAGCGTAAAACATTTCGTTTAAAGTTCAATAAACATATGTTTTTAGGTAAGATAGATAATGTTTATACACCTAAGTCTGTTTTTACACGGTCTTTTTGTACACGGTTTTGATATAACACGGTTTGAAAATTGAATATTTTTAATTTTTTTACACGATTTTATTCCATTTAGCACGATTTGAAATTATATAATATTCAATTTTCAAACCGTGTTATATCAAAACCTTGTACAAAAAGACCGTGTAAAAACAGACTTAGGTTGTAATACTATATACAGCTGTAAAGGCAAGTGTCGTATTACTATGTGAAACTATTGTAAATATGTCGTTTGTGTCTATACGAATACATAAAATAAAGTCTTAAGAATGGGCTCATGTTTAGCGACTCAACGTCATTCCAATATTTAGATGAATTCTAATTGAAAGCAAGATAATCTTAAATAATAATAGAAATATTCATTTCATAAGTACGTCATGGTATATTTTGTATTTTCCTTAAAACTTAATTAAGAATTTTTAAGTCACGAAATTGAACAATTAAGCACAACGATTTAAAGTAACAATGGTAAATCGACAAAGCGTAGTGCTAAGCTATTTGTTTCTCTCTCATATTATATGGTGCTCAAGAGAGATGTATATAATATTTACGATTGGATTGACTCATATTCAAATTCATAATTGAGGTAATTATGAAATATTTTTTGATGTTCACAACAGGTACTAAGTAACAGATTTAATGAGATATCTTAAGCACATAAATGAAAAATAAGACGTCTTCAAAACAATATCGACTCTACGCCATTTTCTTTACACATTTCACTATATATATTTACCTCATTTAAGTACATAACACATACAGGTATATTTCTCATGTAGTAAGTATTCTTATGGGATGATTTTCCAATCTTTACGATATTGTTTATCCGGTATGCAGTTTTAACGTTTTGACAGATTTTCCATAGCTAAATGCCAACCTGCCAATGTTAGTCTTCAGAAATTATAATCGAGGATTGAAAAATCTTATAAGTTAAAATGTTTAACCAGTTTTGACGGGCATAGGGCTGGAGCCGACATTCTTCAGCACGATCTTAGCCAGCATCCCAACAGAGAGGCAGAACACTAGGCCGGCTGGCATGAACTTCCTGCTATTGTAGAATCTGGAATCAATGAACAAGATATTGTACAGGACAATGGGAGAAATCTATGTAATTTTAAAATCGTAGTTCCATTCACAGTGGGGCCAGAAATTTTCTACTCGGTATGGTGGTTGGTAGGGCTTTTTTCAGGTAGGTTAGCCTCGATAGTGTGCCGCTATAGAAAGTGTTATTATGTTCCGGCAATTCGAGGTAAGATAGCCAGTTCCTCTATGTTCCTCTGTGTTACTCTGTGTTCCTCTGTGTGTAATCCGTGTAGTTCAGTTCCATCTTCGGCCTTATCTTGCCTTACCATCAGGTGAGATGAAGGCCAATGGCTAACCCGTTAAGAATGAAAAGAAAATCAAAAAGTCGTAGTCATAGTTTAAGTACCATAAAAATTACTAATTATTTTAACATTTAATAAAACAGCGAGATAAGATATTCTTAACAAATTAAGTTTATCGCTTAATGTAAGAGATTTCATGTAAGCTCTCGATTAACTTATCCATTGTATATGTTATTAGAAATATCGAAATTCGGATCCGCAGCTCAATCTTTCATATCAGTAAAAGGACTCCAAATACTAATATAGTCTGTGCACCATAAAACTTACTTACTTAACTGTTTTCGCCACCGCCATGCCTTTTAAAGGTGCGTTTTGTTTCTTGTATTTAACAAGCACTGTTTTGAAGGAGTACATATTACAAGGAATACGTGAAGGTGGAAGCATTCCCTATACGTGAGCCGGTAAGGAACTTCAAGTTCTAATTGTGTGTAAGTAATGTGTTAATAGTGCTGGGTTTCAATAATTTATCTACGGATAGCTTTGCTTATAAGGCGATGTAATCGGCGTAATATATTGTACATGTGAAATACGGCAAAATTCAAACTTCGTGAGCAAAAACATGCGTAGGTAGATTAGTGAAACCCAGCATCGATCAGTGTTGTTCAGTAATAAAGTGGCATTAATAGATAGATAGATAACTTTATTTCTAACATACATACACAAAAAGTGATACATTAAAAACATAAAAATAACCACTTTCATGGAAACAAATATGATAAAAACATAAATGAAATATAAATTTTTTTCATTTATTTTAAGATGCCGTTCCCAAGCAATATCTAATAATTTACCTGTATCCCATAAGACCTCCGAGAGTAGTCGTGGTGCCCAGCATCAGGCCATAGTTTGAAGGATCCTGTGACAGTTGGTAAGCTCCTACTCCTTAAATCATAATATATCAATCATTCAATTATTGATTTTAGAAAATTTTAATTTAATCTAACCCATATATTTTTTCTATGACTAACTAATTGAGAGCACTGAGTTTCAGTCTGTCAAAATACAAGTAAATGGAAAATAAAAATACACACTTAAGACATACAGTCACCATCAGATATATATTAGCGGACAACGATATCAAATATTTCTGAACAATTTAAAATTTCAATAATTTCTGTACACTGCGATTCATGAATATCTTAGCAAATAGCTTGCCAATAATTTATACATATAATTCACCTACCACAAATATCTGAACACTTATAACTTTATGTGTATCTACATCACAACAACATATTTACCTAAGTAATAGTTACGGAAAAAACTATAATAAATCTGTGATATAATTAAGATAAACAAATTGAATATTTTTTTGTTGTTTATCATTTGTTCAATGTTAGTCCTAATAGTAAGTCGATGTCAAATAATTGATTGAATCTATAATATGTACTGTTGTAATGATATTAAAAATTATGTTTTTTTTTTAATTTCTTTAACTATACTTCATTAACGATATTTGACACATCACATCCCTCTACATTTACGCTTCAGGAGCTGCAATATATCTGATGGCGACTATACCATGAAACATTAAACCCACTAGCACTGCAATTGGTATATACTAAGTGCAGAGAATATTAGACATTGAAATATGCTCAAAGTAGCGACCTACTTTTCGCAATAATTACGATTATGGCTACTTAAATTTAAATATATTTTTAAGCTTGTACGGGAAAATAAAAACGGGAAAACTATTAAAAATAATATATTGCAAAACTGAATGATTTTTATGTAATATGAGAACGCACGGCGCGCTTGATGACCGATGGCGAACTGGACTAAAGTAACTGAATTACATTATTAGTACATATTCAGGTTAAAACAACAACTGCTGATGTGACAATTTACGCGCGATGCCCGTACAAAGCTCATTCTCTAGAACAATGCCAATTCTCTTCTAAAGCGCAGTTTTTTTTAATTCACTGCAATTAGTAAAAATTAAAAACAGCACATGTAGAGACATGCTTCTAAGCATGTTTGGTGTCATAATGGACATTGTTTTGAAACCCAATTACATCTTTAACTTACGAATGTTTTCTATTACGACAAATGATAGATTCAAATTTGAAGCAAACATCGTGGTAATTCTAGCTTCGTATTTCGTATTTAGATGATGTAGTTCTCGTAATTTCAGATGGAATTTGCCATAAGCTTATTGAGATTGCTGTACGGTACACTTATATAATGCATGCCAATTTCCGTATTCTATTTCTTTTTATTTTGGGTAAAAATAAAAAAAGAAGGGATGTCTAGTTAACGCCAGAACTGGCCAGTTTACTGTATATGAGAGATTTGCACTAACTTGCAAGGGTTACACGCTTCTCCATGGTATTTGTACAATCTTATATCTTCTTAGTTCCAAATATAACCGTAAGATGGCGCTGAATATTTCTGGCTCGCTCATTAATTTTATTGCGTATAAATTTGACTAGCTAATTTGGATGTTTGAGTTGTACATGAATTTCATTTGTCCTTCTTACTTTAGAATATTTATAGATTTCACATTAATTCACGAATAATTGAATGCTGTATTGATTATTATCAATTAACATAGTCATTTCCAGTAATATAATATATGAAATATATTATGTTAGATTTATTAAAGCTTACTAAAGATTTCTTGCCTAGCATACTTTACAAAATTTACTGAGAACATCAGAGTTGCTTTGTAACTAAACAATTATAGGACATCTGTTGATTGAATGTCGATATTGTCAGAAATTACTCTGGAATGTAAGTATACAACAAATTAAACTCGGAGCAGCAAAGTTGCCTATTCGCATAGCGAACGTCGTATACGTCGTTTTCCATATTTCCATAAAACTTTGTAACATTTAAATCTTACCGAGTATAGAGCCAAAAATTATTCCAGCTCCCAGTGATGGTATTGAGCCTGAAATTTAAAAGTATTAATGAAAATCATGTGCTAAGTATGTACAGAACACTGGTAGAAAGGCAGAGCAGAGCCTGCCTCCACCTGAGCATAACCAAGAGTAGTATGTGCTGTTGGACAGAGACAATTATATATAAAAAAAATAGTGTTTGTTTTTTATTTTGTTTTGTTTTTGGTTTTATACTAAGAAATCCGTCCGTTTATACTAAGAAATCTAGCCATGGGAAGCTGGTCTATGTTCCCTGTGTCTGCTGGTACCCTTTTGCGTAAATATTACTTTGTGTAAATTTAATGTTTGACAATTTTTCACAATTGAATATCAGTTCTATATTTAATATCAAACTGCCTTTGAATGAAACATGAAACCAGTGAAAAGTATCTTATTATACTTTATAAATAATAGTTGAATTAAAAATAATAATGAATATTGGAACTATTTTATCATGAAGTAGGATAGTTAGTCATAAGGGTTCTAAGTTCTTACATCTTATTAGATTAGATCACATTATTTTGGCTATTTACTGAGGTAAGTTTTTATTTGTTTATTAAATAAATTATTGTTACACATAATTTATTTAAAAAACAAATAAAAACTTAAGAAAAAAGTAGAAAGGGAACACAAAAGGTATGATTTTATTTATAAAATGCTAAGTATTTAATCTGAACTCAGTGAAAAGCCAAAAATAGTAATATTTTCGATGTGAAATTATGTTTATCTTAATTAATATGCATAGCTTAAAATTCTCAATTTATAAATCAAATGTAAAGTTTAAATAAATTAAAGTGATGTTTTTACTGACATTCTAAGTATTACTGATATACTTTATATTATTTAGTTTATATTTGCATACATATATGAATCACAATAAAATGATAAATGATGATTTAGTACTTGGTTAGTAAGTAGGTAATGTGGAATTAACAAAAATTACCCACAAAGATTTACATGACCATAAGGACTCCCCTAATGCACCCCACTGCTCCTAATTTTTGGCGACTCCCATCCTACACTACATTTCCCGAGTTGCAGTCTACACTCAAGAACTTTACAACTCCAACAGTAATCAGTTCTATGACTAACATGACCAGCATGCTGCTCACTTTAGTATTCCAATTCGATGGGCGATGGATGGATGTCAGTGACTAAAACCACTCAACCTCTGTCAGGTCACATAATTTTTTAACATTACTTAATGTAATTTAATACATTTCATAATTGATTAGGCTTAAAGAGTGGCAAATAACTTAATTTCAGTTTATGAGAACAATGGCACAATTGATAACAAACTTCTTTTTCCATTGTTCAAATCAAACACAATGGATATAACTATCTATTACTGTTAGGAATGCACCAATGGACTTGTTAGAGATCAGAGAACAGATAATAAATAATATTTTGAAACTATACTTTTGTTGCCTCACATAAGAAATGGCTAGTTTAAATTTTTCACTAAAACTTTTTAAGCTTTACTAAACTAAGTTTCAAAGCTCCAAATTTATTTATATCATTGTAAATTATAATAGTCTAAATAGATTTTATGATTATGATATTTATAGTTTTTGAGCAAAATAGAACTTTATAAGAATTATATTATTGTATACATGTTTGAAATAAACAGTAAGATATAAATATTTAAAAAAAAACAAGCTTATGTGAAACAATTACAACTATAACAATAATTCAACACATAAAATGAGTTACTCAAATGAGGCAGAAGAAAAGGAATAGTATCTTAGGATTACCAGTAAATAAGAAGACTAACGTAATTGGATAAGGATTTCAATTTAAAAGCTAGTAATAATTCAATAAAATGACCAATTTACTTAACAACTTACACTAGTTGATTACTAGGATGATACAAGAATAATTATCAATATAATGTAAAAATATTTAATCGGAAGTTTGTCAAGAATATATAGATAAGTTACATTCATTCATGATAACAATATACGCGTTAGATAGTACTACAAAGTCATGAATCCTATTGTATTTAAAACTTATATAACAATTTGTTTAATCAATTAATATGGATGAAAACACCATTAATAGTAATATGTATCCATTTATATAAAAAAAACGGTTATGTACTTACCAGCTTTTGCATAGCCCATAATACCACCGGCAGCAACAGTTGCTGCGTACGCAAAGCCTAAAAAGTCTACACCCATACTTTGCAGTTTGAAATATATGTGTTTAATGTAATGTTAATAAAACTTAAATGTTTACTTTAGTTATAAAGGAAACCTACACCGAATTATACCTATAATATTAAAATATGAACAAGACAAACCCGACGAAAACGAAATCACAATTCACATTATGTCAATGTAAATATGTCAAGTCATTGTTTTTTTTTACATTCCAGGGTAGAACAAGGAAACATAAACCCATACAACTATATCTTATGTTGTTATTTGTAGAAAAAGTTGGAAAATGAATGCAATGTAAAAAATTACGATGCAAATACAATGATACGAATATGAGAGTGAAAAAATACTTTAATTTCTATTTACAAAATGAGAAGGAATGGACACAATAATGTAAACAAAATGAATTCAACCTACAAATGAGTAAATGAAAATGAAACACTGAAAAACTTCACGTAAGTCACCAATAAATACTAAATTCATTATAATGGTTTTATAGTTTATTATTTTAAACTTTCATGGTAATCAACATATAAATAGTTATTTACGGCTTTCTGTTTCATCAATATATATGGATATAGGGTATGAAACCTGCAAATAACTGTTTATATGTATACGATATCTTGCATGGTGATTGATCCTTTTCGATGTGAAATTACACCGTTTTAAAATTAAAAATTTCACATTACGAGACAATAAACTCTTTTTTTATTCTCTCATACAGGAAAGGTGTATACGCTAGACCTTTCCGGTATGAGAGAATAATAAAAGCCTTTGCCTCATTGTGTTTACGACGACTAATGGTAGATATCATAATGACCAATAAAATGTTAATTAATACGATAAAATGAAATGAAAATGGGTACGAAATTATATGGTTATATAAAAAATGAATCTATTACCAAACCATCAAAACTAGATCATGTTCATTAAATATGGCGGCGCCTGCCATGACTCCGCGAAGCAAAGGGATACATTACAAAAAAGAAGAATAGACTGTGATTGTAATAAAGCTCAAAGGAACAAGATTACAAGCCAAAATTTAAAAAAAAATGTGTGTTAGTAAACAGCGGATTTTGCTTTTAGAATTGTGTATAATTGACCATTTAAAGTGATTTTTATAATAAAATATAGTAAGTCATCCATTTTGCGGCAATGCTGTTTGATGATAGTGATAGTGATTTGGAGATGTTAGTTGAAATATCTGACTTTGATGGTGACGACACTGACGACGATGATGTTGAGTTAGAACAACGTTCTTTATCTAGAACTTACACAAGAACTAACTACATGCAATCTCTTGACAACGCTGCATTTACATTTATATTTCGGCTTAATAAAACAGCTGTGGAGTTGCTTTTACCTGCTATTATTTCTCGTATACGAGTAACCTCAAAACGGTAGAAAATATGACAATGTTTGTTTGATTCAGACACATAAGTGATGAAAATTCTATAAACCTTTTCTCTTACAGAAACAATGGACTAGCACCACTCCATCAACTATTGTTAACACTCCGGTTTTATGCCTCAGGGTCTATGCTCATTTCTGTTGCCGATTTCATTGGTGTTTCCAAAACTTCTGCAAGCAGAATAGTAAGAGATATTTCAAGAGCTATAGCAAGCTTATATAATAAGTTTATTGTAATCCACCAAAACACTGCACAAAACTTTTATAGAATGTATCAGTTTCCTAGGGTGCTTGGTGCTATAGACTGTACACATGTAGCCATTCAATCTCCTTGTAAGTGGTTACATCAATTTTGATATAATGATTGATTTTAAGTTGTATTATTGCGTTTTTTCAGTGGGTACGTAATTATGTTTTTATATTCAGGTCACATAATAGGAGAAGAATACAGAAACCCAAATGGGTATTTGTCCTTAAATGTACAAGCTGTATGTGATGCTGATTTGAGATTGATGAATGTTGTTGCTCGTTGGCCTGGTTCTGCTCATGATGCTACTATCTTCAATAACTCTATACTGAGATGTAAGGAAATGAAATTAATTCCTTTCATAGTGAAACATTCTAAAGAAAATTGCACCTTTTGAATTGTATGATTCACTATTGATTCTAGCTCAGTGTGATAATGGGGATTTTGGTAATCGCTGGATTCTAGGAGATAGTGCATATCCTATTAGACCATATTTGTTAACCCCTTTATTAAACCCAGTTTCTGAAAGTGAACAACGATATAATGCAGCACATGCAAGAACTAGAAACTGCATCCAAAGGTAGGAATTAAAAGTAATAAGTACTGTATATAGTTTAGCTATGTTTGATAAATTGAGAATAACAATTTAATTAAAGATGATAATCATCTTTTCAGAACGTTTGGAGTATGGAAACGTCGTTTTCCAGTGATCGCCCTCACACTACGCCTATCACTAGATACAATACAGTCTATTATTATAGCAACAGCTGTTCTACACAATATCTGCCGTTTACATCATGTAGTTGATGTTCCTCCAGAAGTTGAATTGCCACTGGATGATACAGATGTTGGTGAGGCATCTCAAAGCTGTATTCATGATCTTGTGCATGATGGTACAGCCAGGGAAGAATTAATTAATAATTTTTTTAACAACTCATCTACTTTATAATATGTTAAAATATTTATTTACAATTGCAAAATAAATTAAATATTTACAACTCCATATTTTATTTATTTTAGAATTATTATACTTAAAAGGATAGTTTGATAACAACTAAACAGTTGAAACTTGTAGCCAAAACAGATTCATGTAGGCATATAGATCATGTTTTTAGCCAAATGGTCATACACACAGGGGTAAAGATTAAATTTATTTGACTGATACTTTAGTAAACTAGCATTTGATCTTAAGTACTGGTAAAGTAGGTGAAGTTGTATAATTATTCACTATCAGAAATTTTATATTATTAGCTCTAATCCCTTTGCACTTTAGATCTTCTTTTTAATTCTTCTATTTCTAATTTTAGCTTTTGGTTTTCTAATATGATATTTTCATAATTTGCCTCTAAACATTTCTTTTTTGTTAAATAGTATTCAGCCATAGCAAGATTTCTAGATTTTCTACCATCATCTGATTCTTTTTTATGTGTTTTCTTGAATCTGCTAGTCTTTGGAAAATACAGCTTTTTTGATGGGTCATCAAAATGTTCTGCTGTAACTTCTACAATTTCATTATTAGTCCTTTCATCTTGCCCTCGTACTTCTACGTCCTCCAGATTATCCAATACAGCACCGCCAACTCCAAAATTTTCACTCTCTTCGGACTCAGCATCGCCTCCAAACTCTACACTAAATCCATCCACCGTGCTCCCAAGAAGAGAGGAGACTTGGTCCAGGATCTCATCAGGAGGGATGTATGATGGGGCACCTCCACCTGACTTTATACAACTCATACGTATCATAGTGTTGCGTTTTCGAGAATTTTTTTTTAGATTCTCCCATTTCATTCGTAATTGTTGTGGCGTTCGACAAGTAGAATTTGTGGAATTAAATATTTCAGCAATGCGAATCCATTCATCATTCTTCAATTTATTGTACGTGGCATTTGTTATTTTATTGTTGATCACTTTGCTGTTCTGAACTAAAGTCACCAAACACTTGGTCTCATCTTTGCTCAACGCTTTCATTTTATCCTGAAAAACAAAAAACGGATTTCATAAAAATAAGACAAATAGTGTAACTGTAACAACCATTTCAAGGGTCACTTAATTATAACTGTGTTTACTAACATTTGCTAAACTCATTTTAAAGAATTTCAACTTGTAAATTCAAATACAATTGGATTGATTGACGTGACCACAGATTACCTATCTTTTTTTTCCAATTATTTGGCCTGGTAACTAAGACCTTTAAGCCATATCTTCATTATTGTAGTTTTTATCTTTATTTATGGCTCCAGGATACTGGTGCAATGTAGCCCTTTGTCCATGAAGTTTTTGGCGACTAATGGTAGGGCCCGCTTTTTTGTTAATGACTTACGAGAAATTTTTTGAAAATGGAATGCAATGTAAGCGATTATGATAAAATGATTCTAAAATGGAATGATAAGTAAATAAGAATGAAATAATATAATGTTTTTAAATAAATGAACTTACCCTACAAATGAATGAATGGAAATGAAACACTGAAAAATCTCACGTAAGTCACTAATCAACGCTGAATGATGTATTCCATATATTGCATGACTTAACGATCCTTTTTGCCATAAAACTACACCAATTTCATGACAAAAACAACACTACAACACAATATATGAAATAAAACACACAGCACTCAACCGACCCCGCCATTACGCGCTAAAAAAAAACTTAGAATAACTATCATGACAACAGATTAGAAGGAACATGGTTAAACTAAATAGTAAGACTACATTACATTTAAACCAAAAAACGACCACGATGTTTTGATTTTTTTTCCTTCTATGGCAACTTGTCGAAGATTTCGACAATTCTTGCCAGTGTCATGTAGTGACTACTCATGAGTATAATGTAGTTGTGTTTAGATTACTAACGACCGATCCGAATGAATTGTCAAGTCCACAACGCTATTGGCGTACTGGTAATCGTTTTGGAACTTTTAAAAGCCCGCTAAGAAAAATATTAAGTTTAATGTAACCTGAAAATAAGTTTTACTCTTCAAATCAACTTCGTTATAAGACACGGATATAAAATCACTCACTCACAATGCTCACGCATTTGGTCTAAGCACAAAGAGCACTTATCACAAACGTATCTGCAATTTGTGTGTGCACTCATCTTATCTTATTTTAGTTTATGATTCTCTCCCGATCCACCCCAATCGAATGGGATCTTATGTGCTTCCCTAATCCTAATATCTGCTTTTCTGAAATACTCCCAAGATGTACTTACTATGTAGCGTAATGTCTTCCGGAACGGGGCTGCCCAGACCAAACTGATCTATTCATAATAAATAAAATATAACAAAACAAACCAACCTTTGCTGGATCATATTGTACAGTTATAACAGTTGATTGCTTTTTAGTTCATATTACGATTGCAAAAATTGTAATATTCATTTCAATCCTTAATTTCTGTATAATTGCCATGACACATGGTAACATTTTAAGCTGCTGGCTGTCAGCTAACTGTCTTTCTGTCAAATTGACAGTTACCTTCTTCAGACCCATTTTAAAATCATGTAAATTTTCAATGAATTCACCGCCTTGTTCGTTCAATAAAATTAAAAATTAAATCACACCTGCGCATTAACATATCATAGAATAATGACAAAGTAGTTTCATGCGAATTTCGTCATAATTTCTTAAATATACGTCACATGGATCTGTATCAAGGACTTCTATAAAATGTGCTTGCTAGCCTGATAAAACTTAAAGTAATATATCGGCACCGATACTTGTAGTCGTAGTGCTCGTTTACATAAATTTGGCTTGTGACTGGCTGTTAACCTTGTAGCGTTGTGGTTGAATACCACGAAATTATAACGATAAATACATAATTTTAGTTGGTCGCGATGTTGAAAAGTGCTTCTAAAGTGACAATTAATACTGGAAATGTGTTGAATTTGATCGACATTAAGAAAAAGGCTGGACAGAATGTTACAGAAGAGGTAAGTGCATACATATTGCTTCTTGAGTGTATTGTGTCATTAGTATTGTTATAAGTTGGAGGCTGTGTGTTATTCGTTATTAGGATGTTCCATAATCACCTAAAAATAATTTTAATAAGTCTTAAATAATAGACAGCATCTTTAATACAACAATTGACAAATGAAACAAATATCAATCTCTTTTAAATTACTTCTATTTTTATTAAATACAAATATGGGTATTCATTTCTAAGAATTAAAATGAAAACTTACATGGAAATCTTAATTTTTTTTCTGGTCATAAATATAATATGGTCATATATATGGTCATATATATATTTTACCTATTAACCAAATGGTTAAGGTAAAATATATGCAAGTCCATGCAACGAGCTTGATTCTGAATTACATACTTAATAAAAATTCCTTACATAATCACATATCTAAGAAGTGTTTAATTTTTGATTAGAAAGAACATTAAAATGCACTTTTTGGGAAGTATATCTGTATACACCACCTAAAATTGTCAATGGTTACTTTTGTATGAGGGAGTTTTTGTCTGGGTATGGTAGTGTTTCTTGTGTATATTTTATTTCTTATATTGTATCATTGTCTTTTTAATTAAAATGATATAATTTTATGCTTAAAAGGAACTAGAGAGTGCTATATATGGAATAAATAATCCACCATCATCTAGGTTACTTTACATCAAAGTTTTGCCTTTTTTTAATTTATCAATTTGTGAATTCTGTGATCAACTCCAGATTTTATTAGATGAACATAAATGTGAAATAAATATCAAATATGTGTAAACGAACAAACACTTCATAATGAAAAAAATTTACATTGTAGTTATAACATTAACATTGTTATGAACAAATAGTTCATTTAAATAAAAGGTTATTTTCATCAGAATAAAATGTATAGATTTTAAGTGAAATTATTTTGTTATTTTATTATAATCCTATGCTTTCAAATATCATAATTTTTTTAATCCATATTGCAATTATTATTTTTTATAGTATTATTGTATTATTTAATGAAATTATATTGTATTATTATTGTAAGTTGTCTATCAAGAATATAATATTGATTTTTGAATACTCCTTATATACTTAAAAAATTACAGTCAGCATCTTAAATATTAGGTTAATTGGCTTAAAATTTCCTAAATAATACATAAATGATCTATTACTCACAAATCCTTTTTCTGTTGGATTACAATAACTCTCCAACTTAAAATTAATTGCAAACTTTTAATAAAATATTAAAAGAATTTAACTCTCCTTTTGGAATTTGCTACAGTCTGATAAATAGTATTTTTTCCAAGGTTAGTTAGAGGATAAATCCTTGTTAACACCAGCTTCTCTTGGCCCTTTTTTAATGGTCGCTATCTTGGAAAGTTCCAGAATGCACTAAAAAATCTCACATGCACCCTATACTAAATTAACGTTAAAAAGGCGATACATCATAAATGTTATGAGTCATATCATAGTAAAGTGCGAATCATTCTAAATAAATATTAGAGTGACAAAATTAAGCAGTTACATAAAAAAATGCAAAGTCATTTTGAAAATACTACTTAATTTTTATTCATGGCCATAAATAATCAAAAGAAGGATTTTTCACAATATTTTAAAAACGAATGAAGTTTTAAGAGTTTTTAAGAGATTTCCATGCAGAAAAAAATATGTATGGAAAAATAATATTACATATCGGATATTAACTCTTAAGATTGTTCTGCTAATTATCTATTATTGTAGAGACTGCATTAACAAAATAGGTCTTTCCTTTTAGCAATTTTATCATCGAATACTTGTAGTTGAAAACTGAGATATTTATAAAATAGTTAGATTACACTTTAACCACATTATTTTATTATAAGTTTCTATCAACAATAAGCCATCTATTAACCGTTCTTAACTTGCTGTCATGTGGAAATTAATGAAGCGATATTTTTAAACCGAATTATTAGTAGTTTTTATAAACTCATGCTTACAAATATTCTTAGTTATACACTTAATCTGGCAAATATTAAATTTCATTAGGTACTTAATTTGAAAAATAAGTACGTACTTTGGTCAAAAAATCAAGAGTTTAAGTTATTTCTATTTTCGTTCATTATCTTTTGATTTAGAAGAAACAATAAATTCTTGTTGGAACTCCAAGTTGACTATCAAGAATAATTACTTATTCTGATTATGAAATTGTTTAAAATTTTAATTTGATGTACTTAACTAAAAATGACATAAAAACTATATCCCCATTTAATAAGATACACAATCGTATTATTTAAAAGATTTCCAATACAATTCTGTATGCCAGAAAATTATTAGAAGGACTAATTAGTCTGACACATTCCATCTTCACCAGAATTTGGGTGATAATGATGCTAATATTTTCATCTTCCCCCGATAATTACCCTTATGATATCTGCGATGATATCTGCTAGTATTAACGTCTCTTATCTACAGTACTTCAAGTGATCTCGTGATATTCCATGTGTTTATAGATCGTTACTACTTAACATCAGTTGGGCCGTCTACTTGTATGGCATAGTTTGACATAAACAGTCGACCATATCATATAACTACTCACTTGTATAAAACGACAAGTACAAAGTACTAGACTTAGTTGTAGATAAACATTTCTTGGATGTTAAAAATTCTGTTTTGCTATTGCAGCTCTCAGAAAGCATCAAGCTGACACTAACAGAATGGGGATCCCAAAATGGACTCCCAGTACAAAATGGCGTCACGTTGCCGGAAGAACATGCAAAGGCCTCACAGCAACATTCAGACTACATGGTCGTGTCTACGTCGCATGCACCCCGGGAAGCTGTCGTTAACATAACTCGGCCACACGATGATGTGCAAAACAAAATGGCGGAAGAAGAACGGAAGAACTTGAAGATTGGTGTCAAGATATTTATTAATGAAGACAACACGGGTTCTCTCACCGAATGTATGGAAAATGGTATGTTTTTATAAGTGCTAGCTATAGATATATATACTTCACGGTTTACATTAATTACGGGTCTTAGAGAGTGTTATTTGATTAACCAAATTTTACAATTTCGAGAGAAGTGTTGTTATATAAGTCAAGCCACGATTGTCACTTGCCCCAGCACAAAACTTTGAAAGATTTAATCTTACCAGATGATTGTATATTATGCCCTACCTTGTTATAAGCAGTAACTCCAATTTTCATTCTATCGCATTTATAAGATCATCAAGGTTACATTTATTAATAATTAATACTTAAAAAATAATAAATTACTCTCGTGTGCGAATATGAGAATAAAGCGCCCTATGTTGAATCATTTTAATGTCAGTAGTAAAAAAAAGGTGTACAAAGGAGATGTCAAGTAAAAATATGTTTGAATAAGGTTATCAACCACGCGGAAGTGATACAAATGTTTAAAAACATGACTCTCGCCCAATAGTATTATTGTTATGCTTATCGGAATACACCTGTACTGCAGTTACTGTTGGGGTACATTTCCTAGAGTTAGAGGTTACATCTGATAACAAAAAGTAATTTCTTTTTAGTATAATGTTGCGGTACTACTTATCAATAAGCTATTACTTAAATAAAGAGCTCTTTAGTTTTGTATGCCTTTTGATACTTGCCTTAAAACATAGAAGCTTCATCATCACCATCGATCTACTGTATGGTCGTCGACTGCTGGACATACGTTTCCCCTAACTGTCCTCTCCAGTCAGCCTACGAATATTGTCTACCAATCTTGTCGCATCTTTGACGTGTCGCCCCACACATCGAAGCTTATAAAACAGCAATGGATTAGCAATTGCTAACTGAGAAGCCCCAGTAGAAGCCCAACTTTGTATTAATAGTTTCGCAAACAAATCTAATCAAACTAAGAGCTCGCGATGACTACAGCTTCGTTATTACATAAAGGCAGCAGGTTTCTCTATGTGTGTCCTCTATTCGGGTAAGAATGATCTCTCGGTCGCGGTGGCTTTGGCAGGTAATAGGTAGTAGATAAAATTGATTCTCAAATATGTCGTAGTAGAAAGTTCAGTTTTTTATTATTTTGTCGAATCGAATCGTCCATTCCTAATACGTAGTATGGTTGCAACCCCTTGCTAGTATTTTAGTAGCTTTATATTTTTTAATAATTTTTAAAGATAGATATTTTTGGCAGTATTTACAGCGCTGCACACGGACTACATAGACAACGTAATTCTGTCGTATAACCCTGACATACTTTACAAGGAAGAGGCCGCAGACGACAGCAGCTTCAAGAACATTTATACTACTAAAGCATCGCCTATATCTCTAGGAAGTAATATAGGTAAGTTTATATCTTACACATATTTTAGAGCACACACACACACACATACAAACGCAAATAAAAATTATGCACATAATACGTATAAGAAGCCCTTGTCATTATCTGGTTTTTTAAAGGACGCACAGTTTTCTTATAGAAGGGTTTGTAGACATACTTTTGATTTAATTATTTATTAAAATCTTTATTGTACAAATCTTCTTCTGTTTCTTTCTTCTTCTTATTATTATTGATACTTTCTTATTTCTTCTTCTTGTATATAAAAATATATATGTGTTTGTCATTCTCGCTTAAACTTTAAACTGGTTTGACCGATTTGAATAATTTCTCCATTGCTATGTTTACTTTAATACAGATTTTTATTTTATACATAATGGCTTAAAAATAAAAACAGGGAAAATGGCAAGGATCCCTAAAAAATAAAATGTGTATTTGATTATTTAGTGTAAATTCGTCTAATGGACTTCCTGGTTAAAAAGTAATTTCTTCATTGCTACTTCGGATTCCTTTTGATAGATGACGTATCAGGTTATTTAAGAATGATACAAAGCTTGCCGGGTCAGTCAGTCACATATAGATAAAAATGTGAAAAAACTTTAAATTTTTTCAATTGATCGCTATAAACGAATTATTCTTCCTATAAATAATCAATTTCTTACATTGATGGATGGTATACAATTGCGACAGTAAACATGGATGTATAAATCCAACCAAATGTAGGCTCACGTTGATACGGTATTGACATATGTACATAAAGTTCTATAACTAAATGTAATTATTACAGGTCGCATGTCAAGCACAGAAATCGAAGCGGACAGCGAAGCAGATGCCCGAAAGTGTGAAGCGATACTACCAGGTATAATGGTATTGTGGGAGGTCCTTGAGGACTATGTGAAAAAAGGTTAGTTTCCAAGAAATTTTGTCTAAATTAAGAATAATAAATTAGTGTTCAATCTGCCCTCACAAATATTTGTCTTTGATAATACTTAACATAAATTTATAAGACTGCATTAAATTTTGAGAACCTACCGAGAATAACAAAAGCTTTTATTTGAATTTAGAAGGCTTGTGAGTATCATTTAAGAAAATCTTGAGTATAATTCAGAAGTTGTTTTCTTTGTATTAAAGTCGTTTTTTTTTAGTTTAGTTTAACATTAGTTTTTATACGTTTTCTATTATATTTCCATTACATATTGTATTGTCTGATCTACTACAGGCAGAGTCCATCAGTTAGGAGTAGCAGATGTGGGGGGTGGTTGCCTTCGGCGGTTGCACGCGTGGGCTCGGGTCAGGCCAGCCATCGCGCAGATCAATCTGGCTTCTTGCTGCGTGGTGCCGCCTGCCCTTCACGCCTTTTGTCGAGCGAACGACGTCCAGCTGTTGACGCATGCTGACCCACCAGGTATAACCGCTTTTAAAGATAGGAAACACAAAAGAGTCAAGTCTAGTGACGTCATCTGTCATGAATCTTATTATTTATCCACTGTATTGAAAGAAAAGCGTTACTTGTATACCCATACCATTTTTAAATTCACTTTGCTTTATACTATGTTTACCGAAAAACAGCCTTTATAGAGAACATATTGACTACCATCTGGTCAGTAGCCCTGTCTATTTAGCCAGAGGTCTCGGATTCGAATCCCAGTAGGGGTAGATATTTGTATGATGAGTATGAGTATTTTTTCACCAGTATGTTTAGTATATATTTGTACATAATACTATATATATTTTTCCGTTATCTATTATTATTATTATTAAATTATTTATTCAAAAATAACGATGTTGAAATTGTTTCTTACAGATTTACTGTCAATAGCTGCAGTAAAAACTCTCTCAGATGCAGGAGTAGGCTGCAACAATTTAGAATGGTGTGCCCGATACCAAGTCCATATCAAATGTCGTGGAGTATTGGCTTTGAAAGGATACGTATGCAAAGGCACGCTTGGTGAGAAAAAAGACAAAACTATACAATAGGAGAGGCCACTTTAAACGGGTTTGTGATGAGCAGTTATTTTTGCAAGCGATTAAAGTATTTATTTGATAGTACCTGATACCAGTGCCTTAAGTTAAGCGTTACTTAATACAAACGATACTAACGTTACTTACGATACTAATGTTACCAACGTTAGTAACGTTACAACGTTTACCGTAAAAACTCCATATTAAATATGGTGAACTATACTGCAAACATAGGTTGCAGTTATCATATGATTTATCAGATTTACGAAAAGGCTATTACTAAAGTTGCATTTTACTAAAGTTTGCAACTTTTACTACTTTTTCTAATTTATAAAAAAAATAAAGAATATTCCCTTCGGAATTTCTAGAAAAGTAGCTACACCAATTCTTTTGAAGGTTTCATTTTTGTGCACAGTATATTTTTTAACTATTTGTTTCTGATAAATGTAAAAATGTATACTTGAATAAAATAGAAATACTAGAAAGAAAATTATTTTAATTCCGAATTTAAACAATATTGGATCGATTTATTTGTACAGTCAACAGTAACTTTGCATTTCTCGTTCTATTTTTGAATAATACACAGTTCTTTGCAATAAAATTACAGTTACAAAATATTACAGTTTTAAAAGACTTGGAAAGTACCACATCCAGTCCATAACATGCTAAATATTTAAACTGTCATTTCTTTCATCGCTACTTCGGGTTTCTTTTAATAGATAACGGTAGTGGTAGTGTTAAATAAATTCATCGGGTCAACTAGTATTTAATAATAATCATTTTCAACATTTAACCTTATTCGCTTGCATTTAAAACTGAACTTAATTACGTATGTGATAGAACTTCGGTTTAGAACTCTATGTATAAAAATTTTCAATTTTATAGAAATAAAAAAAAACAGCAATATTGATATTTAATTCTTTTTGTCTTAGACATTAAGTCAAAATTTCTTTAACTGTAAAAGGTTTGGATAAGGTTCGTTACTTAATAGTACTGCAGTGCACAAGTGTGGTATGTTTGTAAAGATAAATAAATTGAATTATCTATTTCAAGGTCAAATAGCCATGTGATATAATCCACTCGAGAACGTCTATAAAGAAAAAATAACGTTATTTGTCATCAAAGAAAAAGCACGCTAATAACGTCATAGGTACACAGTAACATTTTACTATCATGTAGTTTATCAAAATGTATGATATCCCTATTCTCGACTGTCGAACGAAATTCGATAGACATATTCCCTATACGATTAACTTTCAATTTCAGCTCGTAGATGCAAAACAATATGATTTAACTGAATCCGTATAAAACATGAGCGTCGAAAAGCCGACTTAATTACTTTAGGTATGAGGACGAATGTATTTTGATGAACCTATATAATTAAGAAGCGCTGTAAATGCTTCAGCTTGATAAAATTTTATCATAAATATGTCTTTTCATAACGACTATAATTAATATGTGGTAACTATCGCGTCTACACAATACCGATATAACGGAAATTAACGTTCTGGAGATTAGAGACGTTAAGTCTATTATACCTTGAAACCTCGATAATAGTCGACCTAGAGTCGATAATACCTCCTTTGCAAAGGACAAAGGAGGTATTATCGACTCTCGTCCTTGTATAGAAAAGTACGGGATATTAGAAATTTACTTTAAAAACTTTGATTTCTTTATAGGATCTAGTTTTATATGACTATGTTAATACAGATTTCGGCTTGATAGGGTTTATACCAAACATTCTGTGTATGTGTATATTTTTGACAACCGATGTTAAAAATAATTTAAATACATATACTTGTACTTTGTATAATGTTGAACAATCTTTACCTAAATAGTAGTTTAATTAAGATACTGACGTATGTCGTGTTTATGAATAATAAAACGTTTTTATGTTTTTAATACAAAATTAGGTATTTTTAATTGTTTTTAAATGAAAATAAAATAAAAATGAATTTATTGTATTTTTATGATACGTACTCAAAGTCACCGAAGTTAAAATTATTTTCACGTCTTTAACGACAAAATATTCATTTAAAACCATATCGTATTATATTGAAAGTGCAGTAAATTTATTTATTTTGCGGTTGTGAGATTAAATCCTCAATTAAGGCAATCTACTTGTTGTTCTAGTAGAGTTGCAACATCTGATTAGCTCAGGTTCTGAGAAAAGTGCCGTTTGACTTAACTTAGAAGTCATATTGGTATTACAATAAAAACAATATAAGCGGCAATGTAGTTTTATAAAAAAAACAATGAATTATTTAACGTGGATCTTTAAATTATTCATTGTCTCACACTTCACTGATAGGAGGAGTTTCTAATATTTAAATTGTTATTATACGATTGTGTGAATTATTTTGTTAACTATTGGCTTGTATACATTATTGATAATAAGAAACGGTAGAAATATCTTTAAAAATTGAAATCTCAAAAGCAATCAGTAGAAAATTTACTATATTTTATTATCTATAGAGTGGTTTTTATATGATAGATTATTTTAAATATTAAAATTATATTGTATCTTTAATTTATATTTATCTTCGTGGCTACTTTGTAATTACTATAAGTAAGTTCTTACTTTAAGTAAGAAAAAAAGATAAATTATTTATGGTTTGAATATTTAACTCCTTTATGTGACCCTTTTAGGAGAAATGTGAAACCTTTTAGTGGTATTATGTTCTGTCTTGCTCTCGTATTAGTTTATTGCAAATATTAAAGTAGGACAGACAAGTTTTTACGAAGCTCTTGTGATTATTTACAAATTTGTTGCTCGGTCATATAGAAAACCACGTTTAATTAAGATCAACAGTATTTTATATTTAACATTCCTATTAAAAAAGTTAGACAAAGCATTTGGTGTATAAAAATATATTATTTAATACCTTACTTTATTGTACGCGTAAGTATTGTACGCGTTACGTTGATATAAATTGATATGATCGTGAAATTAGTCCGAACGCAATCACAGTATGCATTTATATTTATTAATCTATAAATAACCCTTATTACTTTCTGAATGAGAGCCATAACTCTATACAAAGACGACGGAAAAAAACAAGCGTTGTCAATTCCTTTTTCAAAATTTGAAAGCAACTTGGCCATTCCACCTTGAAGAGAATACTACTTACTACTTGAAAAGAAAATTGGTCGATCATCGTTAACATTGTTTGGCAATAGCATAATATTCAAAATCAATGTCAATGTCAAATCTATGTCAAACCGAGTGCGTTTTGTATGAGTAGTCCTTTTTATTAAATAAAAAATGAATAATATATATTCATAATTACGAGATTGTTTTGTTAAATTAATTAGTATCAATTATGTTTGCTTTCTTTATGAAAATGAAGTTATATTAGTCTTATCCCTTACTTACTAAGTTTTAAGATGTTCCTTGCCTTATTATGATTGCATTGCAATATATAACTTTAAAAAATGTCGCTGGTTTTGTACACCTGTCTACATTCTAAGCTGAGTTGTTAACCAGTCTTTAACAACAAGCGATCCTCCTGACTGTTTAATTCATAATAGGAAGCTATTAAGGAAGAAATTGAAGAAAATCGGCAGTGTTCAACAGAATCAAGACTATTATAATCCTTTGAGTTCGCAGACTCAATGAAATAATGCTCATACAAGAATACTTGGTATTGGCGGAAACTATAAGGTTAGCGCCAATAAGCCATAGTTGAAGACAGTTTGACTGACATTTGATATATTGTATTATATAACATTTTAGCAAAGGGATTGCTCTAGGTCAAAGAAATAAGAGTGCTCTCAGTGTTACCATAGCAAAAAACATTTAAATTATGCACGCTTTTTAATGTTAAAACTTGCATTTGAAGGCCAAATCAGAGGAGCTCATTGTTACATGTATGCATCATAGAAATGACGTTAATTTGAACTTTGTTTGTTCATAAAGTTCCTTGTATATACAGTTGTGTATTTACGTAACGCGTACACTTCTTTTATATTTATAAAGAATTTAAGTAAATATTTTAGTGTTTTTTATTCCATTTACCTCCTACACAGTTTTGATGTAACGTTACCGGTAACGATGTGGTTTAATGAGAATGACTTATGAAAATTTGACCGTTCTTAAGAACTTCGTCAAATTGTAAAATGACAAGTTCCCTACATATGTTCCCTACGTAGGTTTTCGTAAGTAGACCGGGCAAGGGTCCGGTAGAAGGGAGGTTTATTTAAATGATGGAAAATGATTTATATTGTAAGCTGAAACTAAATTATGTTGAAATTAAAGTATTTACTCTACGGATAAATTGTGTTTTAATTCTTTAATTATGTTCTGTTCATAAATCTTTCGAAGAAGCAGTAAAATAAATCTGTGATTAACCAAAGAAGTGCAGTTTGAATGATAATTAAGTTGGTGTTAGTCACCGAACGTATATTAAGTTACATCAATTTTCAGTGTAAATGCAACGTAAGACCGACCAATCAGAGACAGCCTTCGGACAATTGATAATTTAACGCGCGTTGTGTTTTAAAAATTTTACCTTGATAGATTATTTTCTACAGAAAAATAATGAGTTAAATTGTAAGCAGTGTGTTACGGTTAAGACTTTAACGTTCACAGTTATTTATTGTATTATTTATATAGTTATTATTACATTTAGCGTAATAAATTATAATCAAGTATCATAAAGTTATTTATAATTTTACGGTGACATATATTTTTTTTATTAGTACAAGCATATAAGTTTTTATGCCTGTCAAAATGCATTATATTTGTCGGCATTTGTTCTCGTTACACTAGATATTTTAGTATACAGGGATAGATTCACATTTACTAAGTAATATTACAAATATAGGTATTCTTTTGTTTACTCTACTATGCATAAAACTTAATAGATTTGCTTACATAGTTAGCTGTATATAAAATTTGAGTTTTGATCTGTGACTTTAATCGATGTGACGAAATGATGTTTTTCAGAAGCACTTCTTTAAATGTGCTGTCGAAAATCAAAATATTTTATAGTTTTGATTGTTATGTAAACATATAATAAGAGGGAACACATACACTTCAAACTTTTTTAAGCTTTCATCAAACGGGACAGGGGAATAATCTTTATCGATTTTTCTTTGATTCGAGTTGAAAACGCCTGTAATAATAAAATAGCAATAGTAGAATACGATGAATTAACCTTTAAATAAAATAGGCGCCACACTCGTGAACAACAACTACAATGACAACAATTAGCCTTTTTTAAATTCCACGTTCTATTCGAGATTAAGTACCTTAGGTTCTAAAGTTTCCTTGTCTTGGTTTCTTTATTTATTTAAAAAAGATAACAAAGGTTATTATTAAAACAAATACCTGCATGAAAAGGACTCATCTATAGTGACTCAAAAGAAGATTAAAGTATTCTAAAAATTATACTTCCCAATAAGGTTCAAGGGAAGACTTCGATGATGCTAGATGAAGGTTTCGTTTGTGACTGAGACCTAACTAACAGCTTACTTACTAAAGTCTAGTAACTGTTAATGTGTTGACTGATTGACGGCCCTGATTGCTGTAATTTGCACTCCTTACTCTAAACATTTGAACCCTCGCAACTTGTTAGATAATAGATAAATATTTTTACATATTAATTATTATTAATTTATCATTTATTAAATAAGGTTTTTTTTTTATATATCTCTGCTATCTAGTATCCATAACACAAGCTTAAATGATGCATAGTTTGGACTAGATAATAGGCGTGATTGTGAGATTTATTTTTGAAAATATGATATTTTTAAAAAAAGAATAGAATTTTACTTAATTGCACATCAAGACAGCTATATAAAAAATAGCAGCAATTGTGTACAGTATTTGCTAAAATTTTAGGGTAAGTAGTGATATATACTAACACAAAATATATACACTTTTAGTGTGGCTCCTCAATTCATACACGATATACCCAAGAAGGTAAAATTTCATGCACGTGATCGTCCAATATTCGACATTATGATCAATTAGCAGATCGTGAGAGTGATTTTGCAGTATAGAAATATAGCGTAGGCTGAAAACCCTGCGATACATGAGAACCTTTCCGTAGTTTCCACTTCATAGTTCTTATGCAAGATAGGTACGTTAACCTGCATTGGCACTCAGCAGATTTCTGTATAAATTATTTTATTAACCTACAAATATTTCACATGGATATCAGACCTGTGAGAGACTACGCAGGACGTAAGTTAGCAAATGAAATAATCGATTAAAACCTTATTACCGTTACCAGCTCGCAGCACACTCCTTATAACAATAGAAAATCTATCATATTAGGCAGAAACAAAGTTCACATTCATTGTATTTGTATTGGAGACATTTATTATATTTGCATTATAATTGTATATAGATATCTTATCGAATAATATGAAACTGAATTTATTGTGCCTCGAGACACCAAAAAATAATTGTGACTGGATTGTATGGCTCGACAGCTTAAAAAAACGAGACAATCCATCTTTATACAAAAGTTATTATGCTTACACATCATATGAGGAATAGTTGAATATTACAAAATAGGAACAATTTTCATTAAGATTCATTCTTCATTCCTGTTTTAGTTCGACGATTCATTTCGCATAAATTTTGAATAGATATTTCCTTCAAAAGCAATAACTTAAGACTGCTCGACCACCCTAGCTCAAGTCGATTATCAGACAATTTAAATTCAAGCCGTGACCGTAGGGAGCTGACGAAATCAAGCGAAAATAACTTTATAATTGTGAATTAAAATAAAAAGGGGTTAACAGGAAACAGGATATTGCCTTCCGCGCGACCCCGCGCGCCCGTCGGTTTTTGTTGGCGATCGCCGGTCGAGACGATGTTACAAGTATTTTATGTTACGTATTTATTTACGTAACAAGTACATACACCTGCAGATTAGGCTTTACACTTTAATATGATAGATTTTCTATTGTTATAAGGAGTTTGCTGCAAGCTGGTAACGGTAATAAGGTTTTAATCGATTATTTCATTTGCTAACTTACGTCCTGCGTAGTCTTTCACGGTCCCGATACCCAGGTGAAATATTTGTACATTAATAAAATAATTTAGACAGAAATCTGCTGAATACTAATGCACGGTAACGTACCTATCTGGCATAAGAACTATGAAGTGGAAACTACGGAAAGGCTCTCATGAATCGCAGGGTTTTCAGCCTACGCTGCATCTCGGCTATAATATATCTGGCTAACAGAAATAACAAGGTTGCAAATTTGTCGATATGTAAATTAAATTCTTGAAAAGTAATGTTACTGTTTTATGGTTTTGACCACAGAAAAAAGTTTTATTATTAGGTTATTTACGGCCAATCGGTTTCCAGTAATTTATTTTCTAATAAATCGTATTAATCTATGGCACGCATAGGCGTAATCTAATTACTTCATTGAGTTTGTTTATGGTCTACTTAGATAATCGAATTACCAAACATCGTGGTTACACAACCAGAGACAATATGGAAAGTGGCGGAAAATTGTGCGAGGACAATTTTGGCGAGATCTAAGCACGGTTCACCAAATACGGTGGGACAGACAGCACGTGAAACGGTAGTGATTATTTTATTTATTTTAATTTTATTATTTAAATACAGTTATGTGGAAAGAATACTTCTTCATCATTCATATTTATATCCCATTGCTGGTACAGGATTTTCTCCATGGGAGAAAGACATAAGGTCCAATGTGACTTAGTGGATGAAACTGTGGTTGGTGTGACAACAACCAGTGTTACCAAAGCCTCAAAGTGTTTTCGAAGCACGAAGGAGCTCGAGGTAACAGAATTTTGATTGACCCATCCGGGTCTAACCATGGCTTTTGACTTGGTTTCGTAATCGCTTTCTTCTTGTTTTCTTACCGAGAGTGCTTGAAGCACATCAAGAGAAATACTTAAAATTGTTTCATTCGCACTTTTTTATTTTGAATGTCAGGTAAATTCGAGTAGAGAAAGAGAGGTAGACCACAGGCTGCTATCATAATTGAGACCAACTACATGCGTCTCAAGATTCAAATCACCCCATAGCACCTAAGACGAGCTGTGTTTGGGCGTGAAGGGAAATTATAGGACATCGGAAGGATTAACATTTTTTAGAAGTTTTTTTTAGAAATCGTTTTAATTGGACTTTAGTATAAAATATAGTTAATAAGTTTTTTGGCACCCCTAAGAAATGCTATATTGTTCCTGACATTAATTTATATTTCTAGTATCGGTGTGGCTTTAGGCTATGGTTACCATTTACCATCAGATGGTATTCTTTGTCACCAAAAAAGTAAAAATAAAGTAAGTACCTACTCAATAAATTTTGGTTGGCCTTCCTTTGCGGAGTGAAATTAATCAATATTGTCATTCTTACATAAAAATTAAATCACGATTAAGTTAAATCAATAAGAAACATAATAAATGAAAAGAAAACACAAGGTTACTTGTTGATCACTTATTTTGTCTTCGCTAAAGTACCTCATGTTTCAAATGTGTACATTGCGACCTGCCATATAAGTAGCACTCACAACAGTATCCACCGATACAATGCCAGGCTCAGACCAAAAATAAATAAAAAGTTCTCATTTGAAAAGTTCAGCAATTATTCTAAGAACACAAATAAAGCCGATTGTCTCTGGTCACTTGTAAATATGTACAATAATTATTTCAGATATTTAATTGATTCCATTCCGTTGATTAAATATTACATAAAAAGGATAGTACTATAAATGCGCTGTGAAAGAAAGAGACAACTCGACATCTCACGTCATACTTACATGTACTGTGCTGCCCGTCCATTGGCTACATCGGAAAGGTGTTGTCTGTTTCGATGATAAAATAATGACACTTTTTCATCATTATTGCTTTAGCGCCGATAAAAAGATATTAAACTTTAGTTTTGATAGCGTAGTAAATGAGTTGAAAGAACCTCTATGTAACAAGTGACATTGTCGCCTGAAACAGGTGTGCTGCTATCTGTACCTACAGCAAGTTCATAAGCGCGCACAGCTAGCGTGTAATCACTCTTACTTTCCCGATGCTTGCGATATACACAGTCCTTTCGCTTTAATTGCAACAGATCATTATTGTCAACGCGGTGGCTGACCCTGATGTGTTTATTTTATTAGAGATCTTGATAAGTTGATCTTAAATCGTTTTATAATATACAAATTCTTCGTGTCTGTCTTTCGCACCTTTAATTGTATTAAGCCTTGTAATTTATTTTGTGTTGAGCTAGAGTCAAATTAAATAATTACTTTATTATTTAATTTAACCATTTAATTAGGTTTTGTTTGCATTAGGTTTGAACCTTACTATGAAAATAATATACCGACTATAGCTTTAATTTTCAGTTTCTGAGACCAGGGATGTCAATCTAAATTTTCTATAAGTAAATTTCTTTATTGTTTTCTTTAAATATTAATATAATATAATATAAGGTAATTTTTATAATTTCTATATTTTAGTGGACATACCCGGTAGAAGCGTTTAGGCAAGACCATTCTTAGATTTTCACAAATTAAATAACATTACTCACGTCAGTCGGTACTCAAGTTTAAACGATAATTTGCAGTATTTTTTTAAATTTTACACAAATGAAAATTCGATTTTTATTGTTTTTATGCTTATGACATAGTACATGACAGGATTGTAACGTATTTTGACTTTTTTTTATTCATGAAAAGAATAAATATGGATCTAATAAAAACAACTGGGGAGCGGAATCTTAAGTAGAATCGGGACTGGAACCCCAGAACCAGGTGGTGGTGAATGGTTGCGAGTGTGATGGCTGCGTGGAGGTGCACGCCCCAGATAACATCTTGATTGTGTCGTCGACGTCTCTTAGGGTACACTTGTATAACATTTTAGTCTGTTTGGAATTTTTTTTAATAAATATAAAACTATTTTTTTAAGTAAAATATAAAGAAAAATATTAAATTGTATGATTTTCGTTCAATATTCAACAAGTTCAACAATTTTTAAAATATGACTGAAAAGGAATGTTCAAAATTTAAGAAATGCTGCAATTAAGTTGTTAAATTGTAGTTCGAGTTGCATTTGGTATCTTGAACTACAATTTGGGCCTTAATTTGATTCTTACTTCAAAATCAATCACAGCCAAAGTTGCTTTATTCTTATATATAAAAATCAATTGATTTTCGTTAGTCTAACTACATCTTTTTTTATAAAAAGCTTAGCAAATGACTCGACACCACCTGATGTTAAGCAGTAGAGGAGTTCATATGTGAAGATAGCTAGTGCAGCATGCGACATACTGCCCTAGCCACCCTCACCTTACCGGCCCAAAAAGAGCTTTTTCACGTCTCTATTAAAGGAACCCATGTAATAATTACCAATAATTTACATTGTGTTATATTCGTTTTGATTCAGGCGTGGTTGAAAAATAGAGACAACTGGGAAATCCTAAAGAAATATCTTTGAAATATATAACTAAAAATTACTGACATGTTTAACATTAAAAAAGTCATTTCTTAATCGCTACTTTGGGTTTCTTTTGATAGAAGGCGTTAGTGGTATTTTATTGATGATTCAAAGTTCACCGGCTCAACTTAAAAATAAAAATAAAGTTTTCAAACCTCTGTGTCTACGAACTTCTAATTTTTACTAATATTTAAGTAGAAGCAATAATGTCGTGCAAGTGTACTTAGGCTCAACGCATGTTTTGGCGATCGTGAAAGTGGAAAATCACCCGTAATCGTTGTCTCGGTGAACGTCGCTGCGCAAGTTTACATGTCGCACGCCACATGCGACTTTCCCTGGCGACAAATTGGTCTATCGGTTCATTTACAAGAATATGTACACAGTTCTTCTTGGATTAAGCTTTTGAATAAAAATAAACAACCAAAATTATGATTAACAAATATCTTGAAGGCACTTATTTTTATTTTATAGCTTTGAGAAGACAAGTACCATATTACTCCAGTCATTACATTTACAGTTTAGCGATCTTACTCACCATAGACCGAAAGAGTATTATGGAAGCGATCATCTGTACGGTACAAGATAATACAATTACTCTTTATTGCTAATAATGATATCCTTTAGAAATACTAGACCCAATGCCCATGGTATATACTATTTTATGGCTAAAACCATATTAAACCATTTTATATGTGAATGTGTTATAAGTGAACTAACAATTGTAACATAAAATCAAGGAAGAACATATTACTTAGTTTTATTATTATTATATAAATTTAGGCCACCTATTGTATGTATACGTTTTCTTGTAGTTTCATTGTATTTTTATAATTTATGTGCATTGAAGAATATTTGTATTGTATTGTAAAAATTCGACTTCTGGCTGGCGGAGTAGCCACCGCCTTCAGGAACACGGCCAAAGACGTTGTCCCAGCCGTAGTTATGTCATTACACGAATATTTTTCCCGGGGCATGTTTGTTTCTAATTTATGTTTTATTATATTATGTATATTAAATTATTTAACTATATAATGTCTAAATCTCTACGTTTCCTAGTATAACTCATAAGTTAACATACTTTGTGCTACACAATAAGTTCTAAAGTAGGAATATTATAATAATTATTACTATAAGCATGTAGGCGTTGTTTAGTAGTTGTAGAATAATATATGTAATGTAACACCACAGAATATGTAGAGGTCCCAACACCATCTAATATCTATAATTACCTTGTCTTCTCATATTTCCAGCTGAAATAACAATACAGTGTTGTAACTTCTCAACAGAAATAGATGAGAGGGCGGTCCTCGTCGGCGAGGCCTTATGGCGAGTAAAAGGTTCCATAAATCACGTGTCACAGCACAGAAATATAATAAGGTTTATTATAGAACAATATTTTAATGCTTTTAAATAATTTGCCAAGTCGTGATGTACTGCGGCTGGTAACGCCATCACACGACGGTTTCTGCGTGACTGGTGGGCCCTGAAAACAGCTTGGTGATTTTTGGTGGAGATTCAGATCACGGAACCACTACCTGGATCCGTTGGTGAAACGCCCCTTACACAAGTGCATCGACCGTTCGATTCTTCTGACAATTCCAGCACGTGAGGAGGCTCCCCAGCCCGTACCACAAGAGACAAACAATCTATGCCAACAGATTTGATATTAAACTGATATAGTGTTGGATTATCATAACATTTGTCGCGACCTGATTATTTGCATATTGGAAACTATATTTTTGGTATCTTTGATATCTTTTTGAGACAGCTGGGGGTAGTAACTGGCAGGCATCATGACTACGGAAGAATTAAAAAACGTATTCATTACTTATCCATAAATTTCTTTATAGTGTGCTACGGTCTTCTTACATCGTCTGCTTCGCATTGTTATAATGATAAATCTGATACTTCCGGAATGTGACTTATCGAATTTTCATTTATTACTTTATTTACAACTTAAAAAATAACTTTTCAAAACTGTAAAAAGTAAAAACTCAACAATGACGTTTGAAAAGTAAGTAGCAATGGCGGGATGACTTAACATATTTTGGATGCATTCCCGATGTCCTCATGAATGATTTTAAAATGTTGCATCGAAACAAGACTTGCTTTATTCGCCAACTTATTATGTGGAAGGTCAATTATGACAAGCGATTATAATATTTATTCATAGCCTATATACGTCCCACTGTTGGGCAGGTCTTCCTACATGGGAGAAATATTTTACTTTGTAAAATTATTCATTAAAAATTAAACTTTATATCTTTATATAGGTAGAACATCATCATCAGCAACAGCTCATTTATGTCTCCACCGAAAAGCTCGAGCTTACCCTAGATTAGGGCAATTAGGTCTTAGTCAACCACGCTGGTCAAGTGCGGGTTTGTATGCGGAATTTCGTCACAGGTGTGTGCAGGTTTCCTCACGATGCTTGGTAGAACGTATAGAAATCATTCATCGCATTTGGCGAGTACTGTATCAAACAATACAGGTAATGTACTTTTTTCTGATGGTAATATACTTTCTAAGTACATATAAAACATTTGACTTTAACAACTTAAGTTACATAAGAGTATAAAAATATTGCTTTCGCTTAAATTTAATATTTTATTGTGACACTATTTATTTACTCTAAAGGTAAGTTATTTATGAATCGGTAACTAGTTGTTCGGTCGCCGTACTTTTAAATACCATCTATATTTTCGTCAATACTACAGATCTAACTCTAAGTACTTGGTTAGTTAAGTACAGCTAAGTACCTACTTAACTAACACACACAAAGCTGTAATATGTCCCTAGAAATTTTAACAGTTTGGGATTAAAATTTTATAATAAATAATGAAGTATTAAAAATTGTTACAATTTTATTAGGCATCAAGTTTGAAATAAAAACATACAGAATACAAATAGGCGGCTTTATTGTTTAAAAGCAATCTCTTCCAGGAAACCGTAAATAAGTGATAGACAAGAATCATAAATTAGGTTCAGAATTAAAACAAAATAAGTGTTTTGACATACTACTCCATAGACAAAACAGATGGAAGACTCTTATGGTGTGAAGGAAATAAAATGACTCGATTCTTGAGTTATAAAGGACTTCAACGTGCGTGCACTTCTGACACTCAGTAAGAGTATTCTACAATCGGACTGCATGAACAGGAAAAGAATAGGAGGGGAAATCAGTAGTGAGAGATGGCATGTCTAAAGTAAGAGTACAGTTAGAGCGTAAGGTACAACTGGAAGAACGGAAACAAAAATAAGTTCTAAAACAGGGTGGAGAAGTAGGTAAAATCAAAATCCGTCGCCTGCGCCGACGAATGGGTAGCCGATTTAATTGAAAGCTATATAGGAAGAAACATGGTAAAATTTACGCAAATTAAATAAAAATCCTAGTACATAATATATACATAATATATTCTGCTACTGTCAAGAAGTTCATGCATTAGATTAGCGTAGCAACGTCTGCATAGTAAATAATAGATTGTAGAAGTGATAATATGTGTATTGTAAATTCGATAGATATTAATTTTATTCTAGTAAATGCCTTTTTGAGGCAAAGTATTTTTTTATTGCTTTAATTTTGTCAACTATATTCTGAATATTAATTGATTAATTTACCTTCTCACTTGAGCTCTTTAACTATCTTACTATTGAGTAATATAATATATCATAGCTAAATAAAAAATATTTTTACAATAAATCTAATTCTAATTAATCCACAGTTACAATCAAGGCAATAAAAAAGAACCAGTGTATATTGAAATAGCACTTCTTATGTATATACAATAAAAACAAGTGGCTATGTACAAGTTAAGAATAAATAATGTAAATCTTGACAATTTCCTGCCTACATAACGAAATTAGCCGATCTCCGCGCATCTGGGAAGATCCTACCAAAGCCCCGTCTCTAAGAGTCTGACGCAGATGTAAACATCGTGTTGTCCCGTTTCCACGGTTGATAGAGCTTTAGATGTGAATGAGACAAAGCGAAAAGATGCAGCTCGCAGCTAATGAAACGTGTCCACTGTCCGGCTGCGCCTACGCATCTCGCACCAAAATTATTTTAAGACAAAATATAATTTGGCTTTTCTTTTTACTGGGACGAGTACTTAGTTGCTCTTACCATTTTACTAACTGCCATGGATGAATTGAAGAATTATGACTTAAATTAACATACTATTCGTTTATATTTCGAAAACGTAAAAGAAGAGATAAAAATATCGAATAATGTACTCTACACTGCAAACTTAAAGTTTAAAGTATAGTTGTAGTGAGTCCTAGTTTTTACTACTTTTGGTTGTTGTGTTAACTTGCCAAGGTCCAAGTTAAATCACCTGTAACATCATTGCTACTCTGCTCTATCTGGCTTAACTATCTTAAGGGGTAAAAGAGACGGTTATGTTTTTGTCAAGACCATCGGATGCGATTGGTGCGTACATTGGCAAACTTAACAGGTTTTTTTTCAGAGGTTCTAAACACTTTATTTTTACAGTGATTTTATAGTGTATACAATTTTACGCACGATTAATATATTTAATATTTTTATTATATTGTAATAAATAGATATATTTGAAAAAAATATAATATGTCTATACCTAAGAAAAGATAAAAACTGAATATTATTTACAACTATTACTCCAATACATTTGTTTTCCTATTTTATTTAACTGTGTTAATATTTTTGGGGTTTTCTTTAGTATCTGATTTACGTGTAATACTTAATTCATTTGTTAATTTGGAAATATTTATTAGATATCTTAGTAGTTGAAACTACAAAAAACTAAATTTTAGTACAAAATCAAGTTAATCTGACGTATTGTTGCTAACAAAAGGTTGTTTTTTCCTGCATTCTACTCGGACCCGTGTATCGCTGCGCACGCGTCGCCAGTCGATCGTGTTCCGTTGCTAGCGCGTAGTCCTCGCGCCAATTTAATACGAACTTTCAGCGAGCGCAGCGTAACCTGTGACTTTTTACTTTTTCTAAGGAAACTATTTAAACTTTAGTGTTGTGTTGTGGAATAAAAACCTGTATTCGTGGTTTATCTTTAATTTTATGTTAATGTGTGCAGTTGTGACAAGTTGCGGTTAAAGTTCATATGTAACTGTGGATATACTGAATTATAATAAAGTTTTGTGCTTTCTATTTGAGTGCATGTGGTATAATTTAAACCCTTGAGCAATCGGTTATGACAACAAGGTGCGTATTTACTATACATGTTAAATGATAAAGGAGTATGTGATAAAACTAAGAATAGGTTTTATTGTATTTACTCATCTGATGTGCATTTCTCGTTATGAATATATATTTATTGTTATTTTATCATTGAATTTCGCATCCATATTCATATTACCTTTAGTATGTCCTGTACCAAAATTTAAATATAAGTTACTAACAAAAAAAAGTATAATAATTAAATTTATGAAATCTATTTTTATAAAACACGTGAGAAACATACCTTTTGTAACCCTGCCAATGTATAATTTTAATGTATAATTATTAAGCGTTGTTTCTTCAAAACCTCGTAATTTAACTAAATAAAAAAGAAACCTTATGAATATTCACATTGTCGGGTGTAATTTAAACATGAAAAAACACGAATTTACTAAAAGGACTGCTTAAAATGATTTTGATGGATTCTGAACTTTAACCCCTATTTGAATACGGTTGATGTATACCTACCAAGTTGAATAAACTTGAAATGGTTAAAATTAAGCGTAGTATTAATAATAATAAGTATCAAAGATTTTTTTTACTAAATAATGTTACAAAGTCCAATGCCAATTTTTTTAATACATTAATTAATTGGTTGATCCATTGCTCGCTCTGTTTCTGAACTGGTGATGAATTAAGTATTTTTGAAATTTAAAATGAGGTGTAAAAGACATTTTTCAATCCCCAATTATGTAGCTAAGTCATATGAATGAAAAAGTCATAAAATTTCCATGAATTAAAACATCAGAAATGACAGTACATAAGTTGAAAATACCTGATATTGCTGCTTTGGTGACATATGTTTTACGTAAAAAACCATTAAATATTGAATTTAAAAAAATCATAACAAAAGAATACAATAAATATGGATTTGTTTATTATTTATAAAATCAATAATAGGAAAAATATAATTTGTAGAGCTTTCGAAAATACTCTTCATAATCAAACTAAGTATTTATTTTAAACATAAAAACGACGTTTAAACCATCTAAGCAAAAAGAGATTTAAATCTAACTTTGTATGAAAAATGATTTCCATATAAAAATCCAACCGAGTGTACGATATGTTAGCAATATCAGACAAAGAAAACTTTGAAAATCTTTTGTGTTTCATGTTAAAATTTTGGAAGGTCCACTGAATATAATCTGGATGGGTCAATCAAAACTTCATTTTAAATAAACTTAATTTTCTCATGACGGAATGCTCTTTTTATTGTAAAAACTTCTGACCCGAATGGGATTATAAAATTTAAGAAGAGAGAACTTCATTTCTTCTCATTAGTTTACAACTTGTCCAGAAGACTAACTATGGAAAACTTCATATTTATATTTTTAGAATACTTATATATCTTTCTTGTACATTTTCCAATACCTAGTGAGGGTACTCAAAAATAAAACATTTAGTTTCATAGATTTGACCATTTTAATTAAGTATTTACCTAATAAGTTGTTATTCAACTGGCGAACCTGTTTGCATATAAAATATATCCATGGCGCGAATACAATTATTTTCGCATATAGTATGTATAAATTTGTAATAAAATATCTTTGGCTGTAATATTTATATCTGGCTGGTTTCCATGACATTAAAAAGGTGACATTTCAAAAAAAGAATCAAATTGGGTAAATTTTATTTCCCACTATTTTTCATTTGTTTTTTTTTCTGTCAAAATGGGCGAATCGAATGAGGAAATTAGATAAATTTTAATACAAAAAAGGAAAAAATGCAACGCAAACCGCTAAAACAAATTGTGACGTGCATAAACCTGATGAAGTAAGAACAGCACACAATTGATTTAAGCGTTTTCAATCCGGGTATCTTGATGTCAAAGATGTCAGTTCTGGTCGCACTGTTACGCATAAAATGGACGCTATATTAGAAAAAAGTGGAGCAAGATCGGCATATCAGCAGTTAAGACATAGCTGAAGAACTGGGAATTGACCATAAAACACTTTTGACCCATTTAGAAAAGCAGGGTACACAAAGAGCTCGATATTTGGGTGCCACACGAGCTCATTGAAAAACTTAATGAACCGTGTACTCATTTGCGATTCTTTAATAGAACCGAACTATTTTTAAGAGATTGATAACTGGTGATGAAAAGTGGATCACATATGTCAAGAACGTTCGAAAAAGGTTATAGTTAAAGGTCGGTCAGGTTTGAGTGTGGCCAAACCTGGGTTAACCCGCAATAAGGTGATGCTGTGTCATTGATACGATTGAAAGGGCATTGTTAATTATGAGTATTAAACTCCGGGCAGAACCTTCGATTCGGATCTCTACTGCAAACAACTGATGAGATTAAAGTACCCGCCATATAGCCCTGAGCTTGCAATTTCAGAGCTCCACCTGTCTCGGTATCTTCAGAATTCTTTAGGCAGTGTCAAGTTAACATCAAAAAGGACTGCCAAAACTACTTGTTGCGTTTTCTTGATCAGAAGTCCTAAAATGTCTACAGCAACGGAATCATGTCTCTACTTACAATATGGCAGAAAGTCTACGAACAAAATGGCATATATATACTGTAATTAAATGAAAATGAACTTTGAATTTACTCGACATAATTTGCACACTTCTTTGAAAAAATAACTTATTAGGTAGACGATATACCACAACATAAATTTGTTGGTAGTGGCACAGTTTTTAAGAGCGTTAAATTGTCGCCTAATCTGTGAAGTGCCTTTAATCAGGCAACACATTTTCTATTGTATGTGAGCGCTGGCGGACTGGTAAGGCACAAAATAATTGATCACGTAACGTAGCTAATGTATTTAACATTAAAAAACGCATTTCTATGATGAATTTTTTTACAACTGATTTAAGTTGAAATTGTCAAATTATTTCACTTGCTGAGTAGTATTCTTTAGGTATATATTTCAGTGTATAACTAAAACATTTCAGTGTTTTGGTTAAGTACAGTCCGAATAAAAAACTTCCTGCCCGTGGGAGACGTTGTATAAAAACTGTTATGAATTATGATATTCTTTCATAAGTTTATAAGTCATTCATAAGCGCTACCTGTATTTAACACAACATCTGATCTTGTGATTCTTAGTTTTAAATAACTTGATTGAGTCTTTATTTTGTAACTATACTATTTTTCTTAAAACTTATCTAACTGTTAATAGAAAAAAAAATAGAATTATTTTTCATGACATCCTAAGTTCCAACTAAAATTGAATTGATAAAACTTTTAGAAATAGCTTATTCAACTGAATAAGTATTATTTTATCTTGAATTCTTAATATACCTAAATCATGAAGTTAATAAAGCTATATTGAAGCTATTAAAGTTATACATATATAACTTGATTAGTTAGTATTATAACTGGTTAAAATGTAGTTGTAATTTCTACTTAGGTGTTTAGAGTTCACAAAATGTCAAATAAAAAAAAACAGTATCAAAATAATTTTTATTTAAACGGATTCAATTACGTTATTTTTAATTATTTTAATACCTGTTTCCATTAATAATTTAATGTCTTTATGATAATTTTGGCTCAAGTAAATCCCCAGCATTTAAAAGTTTGTGACACTTACTAATTAATTATGTCATTACGTGTCAATTTTATAGGTATTACAATTATTAATTCTGATATAGTGTCATTTAGCTTATACATTGTTATTCCATTCTTGATCAATATTTTTAGCAGTCCCTACAAGTTTTAAAATAATAAGATATCAACGACGTCCATGATATATAACGAGTTATCGACCGTAAAAAAGTTAAAAATAAGCTTAATTGGAATTCTGCTACGCAGTGTTGCCCGTCGAGATTTTATCGAGCGGCTAGTACTGTCGACCGCAATTGTCGATAACTGCCGATCTTATCGACAGCAGGGCGCCGAAATGCGAAAGTTGTCGGGCGTCAAATAGTGTCATAACCTCAAGTTAACAGACAACACTAGCGGCATCCTAAAGAAAAACATAGACATTTCTCTTTCAATAGATAAAGGACGATTATGTCACATTGTTCCTTTTTACTTTAAAGATTATGTCTATTCCAACATGATAAAGCACATAGCAAAACGGTGTGAATGTTGATAATGCTATATATTTTAAAGGTTCTGAATATTTATTTTTGATTGTGTTTCCTATTTTTAGCAATAATTTACTTAGGTATGTCCTTAGATACGTACCAACTACAGTACCCATATTGATATACACCTCATGATCAAATAAAATAGTTTTATCTTAGCTAGTAAAGAGCATTGTTAACAATAAACACTTATGAGTCATCTATCTACATAATTATTTTTAATTTAAGAAGAGGTTTAATCAAGAAAAACAAAAATGGAATATGAAACAACTTGTTAAAGATTTTTACATTCATTGACTATAGAAATTTTGAATTTCGAAGTTTGAGGCACTAAAAATTATAAATTATTGAAGATTGTTGTAATAATTAACCGTTGTAGTTTTATAATTTATATTGAATAAAATAACATAGAAAACAACCTTTTTGTTGGTTCTATGGTCTAGAATCTAAAAAAATGGTATTCAGGTGGTTGTTGATGATAATGAATTTGATAGTAGGTAGGAGATATTAAAAATGATTTCTTAAATGAAAATTCGATGCCCTGTACAGTCCCTTTCTTATATTTACCTAAGTAGTTCTCTGTGTTTCGACTGATAGGTAACAAAAGTAATCAAGGCATATGCGAGACATAAACAATTCTTGTATTTCCATAAAACAGTAACGATAAGGATGTACGCCTACCTGATCGTTATTGGTTTCACGTTTGACAATTTGATACTATCCTTCTGTACTTATGTCCAGAATTCATTATTGCTTCAAGGTAAGATAGAATAGACTTATCATGGGCAAGTATGCTCCATCAATAATCTCTGAGCCAAGCAATCCAGATATAATAACATTGTAAGTGTCTCAAAGTTCCCGAGAGTATATCACGGCGCAACCAATTAAGAAGATTGGGGTCTGAAGCTAGCTTATCTTAATTTAAAAAATTGAACTATATTTTGTTTTAAACTTTCATGGTTATTAACACGTAGATAGTTATTTACGGGATTTATATTTCGGCACTGTTGCTAGCGCCACGATCTCCACGGTCGTGGCGCTTTTGCTGTTGAGATGTTATGGGCCGAAAATGTCGTTCCCTCTTTTAAAGCTTTTTCATATGGTTGAGCGGTTGACGCCGTTGCAATTATCCATGGTACATGGTATAAATCACGTTAATATCTATGTACAAGTTCAACCAAATCACCATATACTGAAAATATCAGGAAAAACTTTCCTATGGTTGAACAATCATTGACCAAAGAATTCTTAGTACAATTCTTCACAGAAGTTACTATGTTATATAACAAAATAAATAATACTTAGTCACAAAGTATATTACTGTCTACATGCGGGCAAAACCACGAACTGAGACATGTTTGAACATTAAGGTCTTGGTTAAATATAAATATGGTCGGGAATAAACTGCATTTAAGATGCAAAATGCTAAGATGAATTGAGAATTTATCCATGTTATTTTGTTCACGAAAAATAAATTGGTAGATTTTATTGTGCCAACGTGTCTAGCAAATTCGAAAAAGAAGCGCTGGATTAGTTATGGTCAGAATTATGACACATGCTTTCATAGAGTTTTTAAATGGTTTATGAAAATATGTAATGTAATTAAAAGCAAATACGTAATTATTCTAAGAGTAAACTTTTTAATAATTAACTATGTTTTTAAAATAGGTACCTACTTAGAAAATAGTGTATCTACCTACCTACACATATCAGGCTGGCACATAACATTTACAACTATTACAGGTCGATCCCAATCCTCAATCAAATAAAGACTATTTTTTAGGTACGAAAGTAAATGAAATATATTTCAAAAGATAATATGTAAATAATAATTTTGTATTTTTATGTAGATAGCGAATTATTTTTGCTTAGTTCATAATAAAATATAATATAAATGTTATTATGTTGAATATTTTTGTTATTATTGCGTATATGTAATTTGAAGACAATTTACACATCATTTTTCAAAGAGTGGAATCTTAGGGTTGTATCCAAACATAAAAGGTACACAATAGCACAGCTGATAATTTATTCGTAATTTTCTGGTTTTTGAATTTTCATGTTTTATTTCTCGAAGCGCTGAACTCACTGAAGCGGCTACCGGCTGAATAACTCAAACAATATTATTATCATTTGTAGTTTGGGGCCATTTAGTCTTTTCTGTTTTTTTTGTTCTGGAAGTTCTATTGTGACATGCCACCAATAGGTTGAAGTACTTACTTGATTTCCTCGATGCACCTCGCTATTTTAGCCACTCAGCAGAAATCAAGAGTTTGGCTGGGAGGTGTTAATGCATCCGCCATATAGCCCTTACCTTGCACCTTCAGATCTCCACCTGTTTTGGGCTCCTCAGAATTTCGGAACGCCGAAACTATTTGTTGCGTTTTTTTGATCAGAAACCCCAAAATTTCTAGAGCAACGGGATCATGTCTCTACCTACAAAATGGCAGAAAGTCTACGAACAAAATGACACATAAATACTGTAATTAAATGTAAATTAACTTGTAACGAAAAAAATGTCTTGAATTTTCATATAAAATGCGAAGAAACTTTCCCCAACCTATTATACTTAATTTTTAAAATCATACTAATTAAAAACTTTATTATAAAAAAAACATTAACGTTGGTAGTTGCTATCCTACTAGGTATCAATGGAAAACCAGTGTCGTTGTGTACCTGCAAGGATATTTCGGCATATGGTTTGGGGATATCTTTTTAGTGACATGTATTTTACTTTTGTTGGAATTCTATTATCATTTTGCTTATATTTATGTGTTACTGAATAAATTATTTATTATTTTCTAAGCAGGAGTAGCATGTATATCCAGCTTTGATTATGGCACCCCCAGAAGACTCATTCTGATTGTAGCTAAAGCATTGCTACAAAATGATTGAAGTCCCATCGATTATCGGCTCTCACCACGCTCGGTAGACTTCTGTTGAGGGGATTTGCATTGTATGTAGCATGTGGTAAGAAGCAAAGTATCTTGCAAACGCTCCAATTTATAAGCGAGCCTGAATTTGTAGGTTTGAAAAAAATTTATGGTATGTTAGTTTTTAGCAACTGACTTAGAGAGATCATAAAACTAGATTTACAATAAACCGCGTCTTAATGAATTACCAGGCGGTTTTCCTCAAGTCTCAGAAAATACATAAAACGTAAGATTAATTTGCGGTTACTGGTGGGCAATAAAAATAATTCTGTCACTAAACTATATGAAATGAAAACTTTAGTAGATACTTACAGTAATAGATAAAACAAACACTATTTATTATTGGTTGGAACTTAAATACATTAAATCGAATAGTAAATGTACTCACCCATTCTTAATTTATCTACATTTTTCAGTTATTACTTAGTTAACTACTATCTAGTTTGGCATATTTTAATATAGAAACTTCAACTGTTTACCTATATAAATATATAAAAAAAATATCAAAATCCCTTTACTTTGGTGGTACATGTATCTGAATGCTAATTTCCGTATTCTGCTAAAGGCGTTGCATATTATTGATACAATTTGCCAATCTTATCACAGGTCACGAGAAGTATTGTGCTCTCTTTATTGTAACAAATATAAATACAAGATTAAAAAAAGAATTAAAAAATGAAAGGATTAATTTAATTTAAAGAAAGGATTATCATATAATCATATCTACAGAACCTCATGGATCTACAAAAAGTAAATGTCTTGAAAAAATTAACTACTTCTTAAACTTACTTTTAATTTTATTTAGAAAACTATAAGAATAAAACACAATTATTAAATAGAAAGTCGAAAATAGTATTCTGAAAATAAAAAGCTTTCTTTAACCACTTACCGTCAGATGAAAGATGAAAAGGCTTAGCATTGATTGTTTCTGATTTGGTTAGTTATTATTGTCAAAAAATGGAAACTTAAATGACATTGAAAAGCAAATCATAGATTAAAATAACAATCGAACACGGAAATATATAAATATATAGACCGAATTTCACTTAAGTGTGCTTTAGAACATTTTAAGAATTCACAAGACGCGGTCATCCGACGAATCCAACTATACGACTTTAAAAAATAAAAATGAAATAATGAAAATAAGTATGTATTTTTGGGTGAATCAGTTTAAATGAAAGTGTATATAAAAATAGTATATAGTAAATTCGAAAAAAATAATAAATTTTGTCAATAGCTGTGATAACATAAACAAAATCCTCACAAAAAACTGTTTTCTAAACCACTTTAGAAGGGTGTTTTCAAAAATGGAATTAGTGTGACTCGTAGCGCAGGCGCGGCATCGCGTCGCACTGCCGCCGACATTGACAGCTGTCAATCAGATCCAGTATGGCGGCCCAGCCGGGCCGGTTCGAACAAACATGCCACGCTATCTCGTCAAATCTGACGAGTTCAGTACCCATGTTAGATTATTGCCGAGATATTTTCCGCGTCGAATGTAGTGTCTAAAGCTTGGATCGATTAAGCTCAAAATAAGATTACACTACTTCGGTAGTTTTTTTATTATATTTTTGTTCGAGATTAAATAGTTATTTGGCATGATAACTTATAACCAAAAAGGGAAATCCCATGGTATTTACTTCAACTTTTTAGGGCATTAGCTAGTCTTTATTTTCACTTTAATTTAATTCTATTTCTGCATTCCCCTTCTCCCACGAGAATTTTTCTATTCTATAAATTGTTTGATTCTTCCCCCGGATTAAGTGTTTCTAATTTAAACGCTTTTACAAGCAAGTAGAGCTGCCTTTTATTTACACGAGTATTTCAAATTTGAAATAAAAATCCTTTGAAAATAAAAGCGAAAAAATAATATTGCATATATCTTATTAAATCTCTAACTGTATGTTTAACATTTCGCAAAGTAATAGAAATCGATTAACTATTTCTAACTATAAAAGATGTAAGAATCAAATTGAAATAATTGATACTTAAGCACCATATTATTTTTACCATATTTCTTGTTTCCAATTAAAGAGATTGCAACAATGTTATTAAATGAGCCTACTTACGACCGTTTTACGAATCGTGATAAAAAAGCTGCTGTTTTTAAGTGTTACAGTTCTTTCTGTAATACCTAATTTAGACTTGTTTTTATCTTACTGTGGATTTAGACCAGGGTCTTAATTGCTTTGATAAAATTTAACTTAAAATTTAAAAAATACAAATTTGGATCAGTTTGTAAGCATGCCAGTTTCTAAGTATCTTCGATATATTTATTTTAATACTGCTATTTAAATAACAACATTAATTCATCATTGTGTGCGTGATGTGCCGCGTAAATACAGAAACTATACACCTACATGAACCGCTTTTGGTTTCACGTTTGACAATGTTGATAAAGAACGTTGGTTTTCTGTCCTTTCTATCATTTATATTTTATTTTTTATAATCAAGTTGATCGTAATTCTGTTATTGTCGTTGTAAAGGACGCATGCAAAATTGCGGGCATAAGCAATTATTATTACCAGCGAAGTTACCTCCAAGCGGTTTTGACAGTCGTTAACAATGACATGCTGTTTGCTCTTCTCATCTCCGCTCTGCTGGCTGCACGGTTTAAACGCCTTTGCCTTTGTCGCAGTGAAAGTGGGATACTATAATTTAACTTTTATTTTCGACCAGTGTAGTGTACTTGTGAGATGTGTAAATATGTATGATTATTTTAAATTTTGAAAGATATTTGCGAACTGTTGTTTTATATTTATATTAAACAAAGGAAAACTTGCATGCTCTAAGAAAAATACATAACAAAAATACATATAATTAAACGTCTTTGGTTATTTATGGTTCTGGATAAGCCTTAACTGAATTTCACTTCTAGTTCTGTCTTCTAGTCTGATTGTTCACCTCTAGCTCGAGCTTAGCAATCGAGTGTGATTGTCTAATTCCATACATTATTTACTAGATTCGATTATCAAAATGCATCTTGTCTAGACCCTCGAGGTTCTGTCGAAGGAATACACCAGACCACTGCCAAATATTAAAAAGCGATCTCTTGTTGGTGAAAAGGTGTACAAGAATTTTTTTTAAATTGATTAGTGTTTTAGTGAAGTTACTTTCTCAACAAATACGAATTAATTTGTTTCATCTCTTTCAGTGACAATAATGACGATGGAATAGTGAAGTGACGTTTATAATGCGGCGCCCGCTCCCCTCATCGACAAGCTGCTAGTGACGTGCGCGTACGACTCACAGTCAGCCAATCGACCGATCGTGTTACTTATATGAACACTCCCGAATGAATACACTAATGCTGACGACTAACGGAGCCGTGGATGACCCTAACTGTGTCGATAGCAACATGTCTTTTTCATCATATAAGTGAGTTATACTTTTAATTTTTATTATACTTCACCTCCTAAGTCTTCTATTAACTTCATTAATTCAGAACTGTGACAACGAATAATCTGTAATCGTTTGCAGGAAACCACTTTTATATTCCGAGAGGTCTTTATACCTGTTTTTTATGCATAATATTATCTGAACCAACAATTATTCAAACAATAAGGTACAGGGTTGAAATATGGTCATAAAGCTTTGAGTTTATATTAGACATAAAAATTAATAGGAAGAAAGAATTAAAACTCATAATCACAAGAACGGCCACGTGGTCGATTGGTCAGTACCCCTATCTACTTAGCCAGATGTCAAATTGGTATTAAATACAAACAAAAAATGGATTAGTTACTCTACTACGAAAATCTTGAACCTAATATAACGTTAGCAATCTATGATCTTATTAACAAGTAAATAAGGAATAAATTACCTTCTCTTATTAAAATGAAATAGTCATTTATTTAATTATAAGGCGGGTAATGTTTGGATTACATCAGTATATGCAGACATGACTTGGACTTATTAAACCTTATATAAACGTTAAATGTATCAATCATCCTGCACAAAAACAAAGAAACAAGACAAGTTATGAAATTAGCAGTAAAATTTATAAAAATGTGAGCATAAAATGTATAATAGATTTGCGGATCATGTTTAGCGAGTCAATTTAAACTTTAATGATGTCACAATTGACAACTATGACTTATTGTATTACTACATATCGTACAGGGAGCGACGGTGGCTTAGTGCGTGAGGTCATTGTTTAGTTTGGCAGCGGTTAGAATCCCGCCATGCACCGCTTATTCGACGCTTTCACAGTGAAGGAAGACATTGTGAGGAACACACACACCTGTGAAGAAATTCTTTGGTTGTGTGTGATGTCGACCAACCCGCACTTGGCTAGCGTGGTTGACTAGGGCCTAATCGCTCTAATTTAGGGTAGAGTCGAGCCTTTCGGTGGGGACGTATATGAAACGTTGATGATGTTCAGTGAGCAAACCGGAAAAGCTTAAAAGAAAGCCCTAGTAGCAGTAGAGATGTTTTGTGTCCTTACATAAACTGCATCTCACTTCTATGTATGGCAATAAAAAGAGAAGACTTAAAATTATCAATTTTCCAAGCCATTGCAGGTTAAATAAAAATTGATGGAGTTTTTCCCTAGTTTCTGCCCAAAATGAGGCTTGTTTTTACGTGTGTGTTAAAAATTATGTTGTTTCAAAAATGCAATAGTTCTTTTCAACATTCACTTTCTATGAAATACAATAAAGAAACAATAAAGAAAACAGTAAATTTAATAATGAAAAAAGTTAAATATATAATTAAAAGAAATTACTAATTTATTTTTACTTTGATATTAATCATATAAAATAAAGTAAAAAAAAATTGAGATTTAAAACACTTTCACTTCGTGCTTCACTTCTTCGTCTGTCTCCGAATTTTCGGTTAGATCATTTCATGGTAGCGCCTCTGTATAAAATATATGCAAACGTTGATAAACGAGGATGCTGGAGGTATGTATACATTATGAATAAATTCAATGAATTAGCCCTACACTATTTTGACAAAACCTTTATAGTATAATATCAATATAATAATAAATGCATCTAATAAGCATGTCGAAATTAAATTAACTTATCTTACTCTGTCACTGTATTTAAGTAAAAAGCGGTCATAACCATAACTTATTGGTTCCGATGTCTCAAGATGAAGTCATTTATCCAAAAATACGTCGATGTCTTTCGAGCATTGCATACAAATTCTGACTTACTACTTGGAAATCAAGTTACTCCGGTGCATCATTAACAGCATTACAGGAATTAATTACGGATTTTTTTCTGCCACACGCCTTTAATTTCTAGACGTAAGTATGGGAGAGTTGGCTTTAATCGATTGTGTCATCAGCATAATCGATCGATCAATGCTCGAATACGGTTTTTAGGAAGGATTCCCTCGAAAACATACGCAATTTAATTTCTTGTAAGTTGGTGCCCGAAAATGACAGTGTTTTGCTTGGAATGTAGGCGTGTGTGTTCTTTCTTTTTCTTTGAACCCAATGAACAGTGACCAGTTTATTTTTTCCTAAGCTAAATAATGGGACTTAAGATTCAAAACGAGGACAATGATATTTCTATGTAAACAAAACTGTCCCCTAGTATTTCATTATTGATATTAAAGAAAAACTTTGTTTTTCTTCAAATTCGTCCCTACCAGTCATTCAGATTAATTTTAAATCAGAACTATCAGGTTACTTCGAGCTATCAGGAGTCAGGTTCCCACACCAGTTGGGTTAAAAATCGACGGACAAGCTTTCAGTTATGCATAATTATATCTATAGAGCTAAAATATTCCTAATTTGCGCTTTCCTCGTTATTCGCGGAACTAATATAATTTAGCTCTACAACTCGCTCTCAAATTTCACAAAAGCCACATGAATGTAATTTGCGCTGTGGAAAATCGGTTACCACTAACACATGTCGAGGAATGCTTTGTCTCTATGTCATTTTCTCAGGTTTGAATTCAACTCCCAGGAAAAAATTATGACTTAGATGACATACCTTCTCGAGTTTAGCTGTTATTCATGATAGGATGCAAAGGTACAGGACGGATTACACATCGTAATATGGCTGAAACTGCGTTTAATGTATGAAAATGAGCGCAACGTGAATTACGTGGAACAAAAAATGCTACTTACTGCTTACAACATAACGTTCAGTTGGCCTTAGCCTAAATCTTTAACATCAAATCTGGCGAAAGTGAAGGACTGTTTTTGAATTATTTTCATAACCTATAAAATAAATACAGCAATTACGGAAAGCAAAAAGCCGTTGGCCAATGAATTCGTCAGGCGGTTACAGCCCTCAATCGGGCACCTTTCATTTAAAAAAAGAACCATACGCCATTTCATGTCAATTTTTGAATTATTCATCGTACGAATGCGCGACCGCATCGATTGATGCAAACAAAAAGCGCGCGCTCGCTAATCTTCGCCCTTCGTCGACTCGTTTCGGTCTCCCTCGGCTCCCAGTGTTGCCAACCAACGCATTTATTATTCAACTAGTTTTTGCTGTCACGCTGCGCAAAGACATAACAGGAATGCATTTATTTGATAAACGATTTTTTTCAGCTCACTTTTTGAGTTTTCGGTGTCAGCTTCGAAAAAGTCTTCGTTAATGACCTTTTTCTTTTGCGTTTGTGTTATTAATATTACAGAAATAGTTTAAATTGTATAAAGGGAAGTAGATCTCTTATGAAGTGTTATAATTATTATGTAACCCTGACTGATGTGAAAATTTAGAATGAAAATTGTGTTTCTTAGATTGTAGCTGTATAATTAATTTTAAATTCATTGTCATTGTCGTCAAGCCAATTACATGAGCATTGCGATGGTTCAGGTGCATAAAAAATATAGTATTCGAATATCAGAGCGTGCATCCCCCGCGCCCGCACGTCCGTCGCGCCTCGACGCCGCGTCTCGACTGTACGTGATTGGTTTATTAATTAGGCGAATCATCGGCAGGTTCCATTTTTAAAAATAGGCGGGATTCTTACTGTGCGAGTTTTCTTTTTAATTCCGGCTGGCGTTGAATGCAATTAGACTCTGAATATGAAGTTTTTGTCATAATCGAGCTGCGGCGATAAAAGCTCGTTTAAAGATAATTAATAAGACGATCTTTGAGACTTCTCAATTGTTTTGATTAATTAAAATTGTAATTAGTAAATAATATGCTTACGTGTAACACCTACAAGTCTCTCAATTATGTCTGGAAAATATTTGTGTCATTTTTTAAAAACTTTTTATATGTATAAAACACCAAACCCAGATCAAAGATATTATTTATAAAATACGAGCATTTACAAATACCTTAAACAGTTAGTTCTTAATTCTTCGTATCATAATGTCTAAAAACATTAGTCACCTACATGTCAAAGGAAATATTAATTAGTACGCTTATTTAATTTCTTATTTTATTGGTGAAGTTAATATTTATTCAAACATACAGAAAATATTGCATTAGTCAAATTGTGGTAAACAGTAGCGTCCACAAATATTCAGAAACGATTGATTAAAAATTTCGATTTGTAATTCGAAACGTCTGCAAACTAGAGGTCAACGGGAAAAACAGTGTAAAAAAATATAACGTTCGTGGTCCTGAGTTATGTCCCCGCCAAATACCGTTAGGATGCCTTCCAAAATCAAAACGAGATGAAAAAAAAACAGAAAACTATTCCAATTGCCAGCATTTGGAATCCGTTTTGTCTGCCGTAACATTTTCGAAGCATTATCTTTGTGTACAAATGATTAGAGTTATCGATATTCCTTAAATGGTAGCAAGAATTGAAAAAACTTAGCATGGTTACGGTTCAACTTACAGATTTACAGATTAACGGGACTTACATACTTATAAATACCGATCAAATCTATTTTAGTTAGAACATTAATAAACAGGTTTTATTTATATTGTACAGTGTTAGTGTTTATAAGACTTATGGAGTTAGTGTCATTCATTGGGAACTATCAAATTTGTAATATGTATTTTGCATTAAAACCTCTTTGCTCGAAAACTCGCAAACATTAGTATCGCAGACCATTATTCTTTTAATGTCTATTTTCCTACTTTAAAATTATCTAACATTCGTCATGGCATTATACTAAAGTAGGCATTGGAATGAGGAACTATCCTCAGTGGATAGTTCCTCATTCATTTTACTTAACAGAAAAACTAATCTTCAAGCCAAATAACATAACGAGTACATTTGCATTCTTAAGAAGGTGTTGCGGTGGCTGCAAAACGCTTGTTCCCGTTGCTGACTTGGCAAAGATTTTCAAGCAAGCATTTATAGATATTAATATATTCGTACACTCACAACTATTATCTTGTTTTTAATAACTTGTTAATTCTATTCATATATCAATTATTTTCAATTATTAAGCATGTTTACAAGCAAGCCTGTTAGCGTCTAATAAACCTATTGAAAGACATCATCTTACTAATATTTATTTCAGTAAATAGAAGAAAACATTTTTACGAAAAAAAACATACAACAAAAATATTCAATCGTAAAATCTAATCCTCATAATTTCAAAATGACTCTTCAAAAAACTATTTTATTTCATTTCAAACAAAAAATAATGTTATTATTATTATTCCTGTTCTCCTATGAAATTTAAGACTCTTTCATTTAATGTGCAATAAAAGCCAATTCAAAAGAGATTTGCATATACATATTTAAATGCCTGTAAACAATTTTAGACATCAGTTCACCGCGCAAAAATGCACTGAAACCACGGTATAATACGAGGCCGCATATCTGCGCACAGAAAACATATCCAAGCGCAGACAGGCTGACCGCCGCTACTAAGTAAGACGGGGACATAAATTCTTCAATGGGCTAAACAAAAATAAACAATCTCAAAAACCCTTTAAGAGAGCTACCGAACTATAATTTATGGGAGCCGGCTACCCCGACGGCCATCGCTCGAAATAAAATTAAAAAACAAAAAAGAAATTTCGAAAAAAGAACGTTTTCGAACGGAGGACGCAAAACGGTGAAATTGGAAATAATTTCACGATAGTATCTCGCTGGCCGGTACCTTTCAATTTCTTTATACGTTTGCAAATTTGTTTTTTGTTTTGTCGCAAAATCGAGTCGCCAGTCGCATGGTCACCGCGATCCGGTATAAAACTAAGTTATATTAGTGTCTCTTTGTTTCTGTCGTTTTATTTCTTTAATACGATTAAATGTAGAAAAGATGCTATATTAAACAAAACTACTGGGATTTCTTATGTATGTATACTGCCACGTTCGCACGTAAGTTATTTATAAGTAATTTTAATTATGCAAGATGTATAAAAAATGTTCCTAATTTATTTTTCATAAATTTTGTCTATGAATAAGCAAAGAGGCTATTTACAGTATTGTCAGCATCAAATCACGGCGAACTGTCACTGTGCCCGTAATTACGAGTGGCAACAAATTAGAAAGTTTGGCAACTGTATAAGATGGCAACTAGTTACGATACCATGGCTGTACATTGTTAACTAGAAACGGCATAAGCTTTCACAGTAGTAAGGCAATAATATTTTAGGCGGGAAAGGATTGAAACCATTGTACTGTTTAGTTCCTTTATTTCTCAGAATAAACTTATCAACACTGAATTAACAAACTAAAATTTTTATAAATATTGACCTTGGTATCTCATTTTGTATAAGTTTAAAAGTAGTTATACTCCATATTTTTCTATTAATGTATAGTGAAAATAAAGAATAATCTTGCAATAGAGTTAGCTAACATAAATCTACAAGTTCATTTTTGAAGTGGCATAAGCATAGATGTTTCATTCTTGAAGGTTTTTTAATTAAATATATATAGTAGCATGCAGCATGCTCGATGTAAATCATTCAATGATACTTCACAATCACGACGAATCGAAATGATTAGTCTTTATGACTATTGGCGCGCGACTGGTACACAACAGCATGCCATTTGCTAGTTTTAGAATATTTATTACTATTATTTAATTTATTGCCATGTTTTCAATAAAGCCTTCGAGGAGAAGAAGGAGAAGAAACAAAACAATTGTAATCAAACTCAAGCTAGTGAGGTTTGATAGATCATAAAATTTATTGAAAGTACTTAAATCAAAGATCCACTTTAAATTATTGACTTTAAAATAGATCGAAATCGTAACAAGATAAGGCTGAGTTATCGCAAAACATGAATAAAAATTTCGTAATGTGTCATACTATAGAGATATCTAAATTACTTATTGTTTTTATTAAAATATTTAAACTGTAAAAATACATAATTCTATTACGATAAACCTTTAAGTGTTTATTACAATGTTAAATATAATATTATTGTGTGAAAATACTATTAATGACTAACCAGAGTTTGTGTTTTCATAGCTCACTGAGTTTCAGAACCATCGCCTGTCGGAATATTTTATTAATTTACTTTATTTTATTTTCTACTAGCCAACTATTTATATATAACAGCTTTGAGGCCAAGCAGAGATAATTTTTTTTTTAGTACAATTTTTCGATCAAATTATGCTATTAGAAAATTTAATATTGCGATGTTTTAGTAATAAATTAGGCGTTAAATGTGGATAGGTATTAAAACGTTTGAGTATTTTCTATGCACATAATACATAAACAGTGAGTGATTGTATACCATAAATAAATACTTTGCCTATATACCACATCCAGAAATTTTGTCACTATACAAAAAGCGTTAAGTCAAAACTTATCTAGGAAACTTAAATGAGTCATTGGTGAATCACAGTTTATTGCATTTACGTAACGCAAATGATAAGCAAATATGGTTGAAAATACGAATAGTTAAGTATGAAAATATAAATTTGATGAGATTTTTTCATCATTCCGCTTAAACCTAAGCTAAACAAAATGAGATAAGCTTACCTTCAAACTTTATTAGGTGGCTTTATACAAATTACTTATATAAGGCTTGAACTGTGATTCGAATTGTGCCCGGCTTAATCTGGTGACCTCTCTCTCCCGACCCATCGTATGCAATATGGTTCAGAGTGAAAGATCAAGAGAGTAAGCAGTACCGTTCCTTTGCTAGGCCATTATGTTGTAAAAGGAGGTGGCGAGAGCGATTTCCAACAGGTACGTCAGAACGACGGGTTTGCGGAGGACGGAATAAGGCCGCCTCCAACACCTCACATACTTACCGCCTGGGGCTTTGGACAGTAGTAATCGAAACCAAACCGTTTAAACCACTAATCTAATAAGTTCCTCTCAAGTTCAATATAATAAACTATATCACTTGCTTTAAAGCTGAAAAATGACACTAGTTAAGTTGAGTAGTTAACTGAGTAGTGGTTAACTACTTAACTTAACCATTGAACATGTGTTTGTTTGTACAGAAGTTTTATAATTGATCGGTATCTATTCAAAATTCTACAAATTTTATTTATTTTCAAAATTAGTGTCCTTTTAAGACTGACTTAACTTTTTATATATTTTTATTAATGGCCCAACAGCGTTAGATTTTTTTTCATGTCAATATTATCGAAAATATTCGTTTTTCTTGTCTATAAAAAAGTAGTGTTTAATATGACGTTTTGGCCAGTAACCAATAGCCAGGTTTAAGTTTTAAAGAGTGCTACTAATGTTTTCAGCATCAAAACAAGTTAATAGATTTACAATCTTAATTTTAAGTATTTATCTTTTTTATGTATGTCATTGATTCGAGTACTCTGATTTAATTAGCAATTTATTTGCTGCTTTTATGTCACAACGATCGTTATAAGGAATTCATAGTAATGAAGGTAGGAAGGCCGGCGCATTTGCTGATAAGTGATAGCAGTTCGTTTGATAAGAAAGTGCAGCAGACTGTGCAAACAATAGAGGAAACGTATTTATAAGATAATATGTGTAATTCCACTTTTGTTTTTTTGTAGAAACCTTCCTAAAATGGGTAAGCAAATGAGACTGACCATACAGCCATGTCTTTTGTATTTTATTATTACTGAAGATAACGCAATGAAATACAACTATCCCAGGATGCATTGAAGAAGAGTACTCTTTAATAAATCTACTCTCTTAGTACTCTTCAATAAAAGTACTCTTTAATAATTATCCCCCAAATTTCACTCTAATATAAAGATAAAATGTACTCATTGTAACAAGAATCCTTGGAAAGGCGTTAAAAACTTTTCGGTTATTATTAATGTTATTTGTATATTTATATTACCAACAACAATGACAAGTTGATGACCGATAAATTTAAAAAGTATTACCACATCAATATATTATTCAATAAATTTACCATCCTACACGCATAATTGTAATGTCCAAAGAAAAATATCTGCTAAGTTTATAATCAGACCAGCCGTAGAAACAACATGCATTGTGATCGACGTCGTCGAGACAACAAAACACAGCGTTACTGGGAGGCGACACAACAACAAACAAAGATTCGTAGAATACGCGGTGAAGTCTATGAGCACGCTTGGTACCCTAGAACTCATATAGGCATTCATAACTGTCGGCAAACGCTCATCACTATTATCATCAACAGACTACATACGTTCTACTGTTTAGTACAGACTTTCGTATATGTGGAGTTTAAGCCATGATACTACCACGTTGGCTCAATGTGGCTTGGTAGGTTTAAGCGTTTGCCGTGACATCTGGGACCTACAACTTGCCTTCAGAGCACAGAGGAGTTCGAGTTAGCAAATTTGGTTGAATCATCCGGGGACCAACTAAGCCAATGTTGCTTTTTTGCGTTAGTGAAACCACAAAGTTCGAGCACATGAATGAGCTCCTGTTCCACGTGCAGTTCGTATATTGCAAATATTATTTCTGTTACTCTTGAGTTAAAGAAAGAAGGGACGTTTTCGAATCGAATCTGCAATCTGTCAATTGTGAGTAAGGTTCGAAAAACTATAAGATCCCTGGGAAAATATTTCTGTCATGGAATGTAATAGATATTGTATAAGCCTTAAAATGGTAATTCTATTTAATATTTCACACGTTCACATATTTTGAAAGCCAAAGAAATATTAATAAATATGGTGACAGGGTCCTTTTTTAGTATATTCATGAAACAATTATGGACATTGTCTTTTAAAAAAATCACATTTGGACAATAGTAAAATATGTGTATTTAGTATTGTTGTTGTTTATTTGCGGAGATTAATTTAATCTCATTTATTACTAATCATTTTATTTTTCTACATACAAAGAGACAAATGCCAAATATCTTAGTCAACTTAATTTAGACACGTTTGATAACAGACTTAGTTCTTTGACAATTGGTATTACTTTCTTAATTTTTTTATTTCGATATTTTTTTTTACTTTGAATAGTGGTTATATTAATGATTCAGTAGTCGGCACTAGACACAACAAAACTGACATTCTGTTCTCAGGGAACAACACAAAATATCTATAAAAATGCGCATTTATAATTCAGAGACAGACACAATGCTGTTTTCTCGGCTTTTCTTACAATAGCCAAGTACTTTTGTTGTGCATTTGATTACTGGCGTTATCTTGTACTTGTAAAGATATAAATGTATGTATGATATATTTTACAATCAGATGTTCGTTGTAATAACCGATTGGTTATTACAATTCCTGTGCATTGACCCAAGGAGGTATAATTTTGACCCTTTGTTACAATATTTCTTGTCATAGTATCTACCATGACAAAGGAATAAAGGTTTCGGTTCTGATGACGTATTCTATATTTAAATTTATAAATGTATAGTGCATCTCGTTTCCTCAAAAAGATATAGCTGATTTTGAATTTAGAAAGACGTTTAAGGTAAGTTTAATCAGGATGATATAAGGTATGTTTCAGTAAACAAGAAAATGCCATCTAAATAATATGGTTTCTTTCTGAGTTATCGAAATTTTAGATAAAGACGACAGATAAAGCGAGACGAACACTTAAATTTTTAGTTAAACTGCAACCTGTGGCTACTTTAACAAGTTATAGTGCAACGTGCAGCGATAAGCTATCTCTAGATAAGCGATCTTTGCACTATCGCCGATGCGGCGGACCGAGACGCTGTAATCACATAGTCTTATAAATCATGTTTTATTGTTTGGGTAAGCGTGTTAATTAATCAGAGGCCTGGTAAATGGATGTTATTGGACACAAAACCTCGATATGTTGTATATATGTAAACTAATATTAAAGAGGTAGTTTGTGAGGTTGAAGGTAATATCTAGAACTACTGGTTGGAATTAAAAAATTATGTATTTTACAGAATGATTTTTTTTTCATATTTTGCGGTTCGTTTTTCATCCCAATTAGGTGATATTCCAAAAATCTTGAAATTCAGTTCAATTACTTTTGAAAATAAAGAAATGTTACCTTTAAAATTTCCCATCGATATTAAGGGTACTTTACCTCCAATCACAGTTTTTTTCCACCCTGTATGTATAAACATACGATAATTATTTGCTATTAACATACATATGCTGACGAAATTGCATAAGAGCATCGGATGTATCGTTTTTAGAAAGTTGAAAGAGGATATAAAATTTGTTAAACAAAAACTTTTTTGATAACATTTCTATGTTAGAAAATAATGTGTGCGTTAATTTCTATGTTATGTATAGCCAATGTTTTATCATCATCTCCCTTCTATATGGTAAAATAAAAATGTGTCATTGACCTGTTCTCAATTTAATTTAATAAATTCAATAAAAATTGATGTTACTAATTAGTTACATCTCAGTATTTAAGGTCACAGGTCTTCTGTAGCGCCAAATGTTATGTGTATATAGTATCTAAACTCCTCCCATCCATATTGGATGTTCTATGTTCAACGTAACGAAGACGTATGGACGTATTTAAGCCGTTGATTGTTCCCTTATCGTCATCTCTTCGTTCCGTCTTTTCGTACTGTCAAACTCATGAATATGTTCGCTCAAATCGCTAACCTGACAAGACTTGAACATCTTATTTCAAAAGCAATAACTGCGAGATGACTCATATCGATAATAACCTGATTCGATTTCCGCAAACCCGAACCCCGTTGCTGAATCGATTGAACCGAGAAGAATTGAGCTCCGTTCTTGCAGATAACATGCTGATGGACATTTTGTCAACAATAGCTATTGTTTTCGTTTGTTTGAAAACACGGCACCCTTCCTAAGATCGCGTCAGGGCGACAGATCGCGAGAAACACTAAATTCGCTGTTGCATAATTTTAAATGGTAATAGAATGAAGTTTTATTTGACTACAGTGACTGGAATAATTACTTCGGGAAGTTGTGAATAACGTAACCAAAATGTAAATTTGAGATTAAAAAAAAAATTGAATTCCGAAAAAGTTTTGTTGATGTGATCTTTTGGCTTTAGTGAACTAATCAACTTATAAATAAGTTTCCGAATATTCGATTTACATCGTAGTCTTAAGTAAAACGAAGTTGATTCCAAATTAAAAAAATATGTTAATATCTAGTTTATTATAACTCTAATAGTATAGTATACCATTATTGCAAAGCTAATTACAGAATTTATTCATATCCAGTCTTGTAAAACTTATCGGTACTTTAATTTACTTCTATGATATTCAATTAATAATAATATTTCTCTCACTCAGATCTATTATCTAACCCGAATTAAGCATAATCTAGAGCTTGTGTTATGGATACTAGATAACAGAGATATAGATTGTAATCTGCAAATAAATATCATACTAAATCAACATACAATTACGAATCGTGAACAAATGTTTGTACTCATCATATAAATAACTGCCTCTAATGGGCTTCGAACCCGGGACCACTGGGACAGGAGTGCTAACCACTCGAGCAGTAAAATAATAAGGGAACCAACTTAATATTTTCTTTTTAAAAGCTTTATTAATAATGTCTGATACAAATAACTGCTTTAACCGCAACAGCACTGCTCATACACATGAATTGTGAAAACATTAAATATTTTCTCTTATTCTTCGTGATTTGTTTAGATGCAACGGAATGTTATATTTCTAATAACTAAAGACGATTGTGCCGATGACTTGTCTTATTTATATTTACACGATAACGGGGAAAACAATGGAAACAGCTGTATAGTTATTCAGTAGACAACACGAGAAAATAACTTTTTGTGATGGAATTGTGGAATTCAGAAATATGATCATGCCCCTCTTAGGATAACGCTGGGTTTCCATAATCTAATCAACGGATAATTTTACTGCCCAGGCGTTCTATTTTGACGTATGAAAATATCATGCCAAATTTTGACACCTCATAAGCAAAACCATTCGCAGAATGTCTAAGTCAATGTAAATTCATAATTTTTCTTCCATTGATACTTTGTTTGTAATCTAACATTTAACAGTACGCTCTATGTGATTATGTGATGGGGTAACTCTTAACTAATTGTGTTCATAATTGATATTATTAAATTAATTTAACATTGACAAGATGAAAAACCTCATACATTACAAATTATTGTTCCTATCATTATATTCCATCGATACTTCATTGCTCAATATTCAGTCTCCATCAGATATTTCTGCTGTACAAAATATGTTACGAGCTGTTCTGAAGGAAACTAGATACATCTCGATAATCAAAGATGCAAAGAATCGATACTGAGTAGAATGTAGCTGCAAATTTAATTAACGAATCATTTATTATTTACACCATTATACTCAGAGCTTATATTAAAATAAATTGTAAAATTTATATTTACTTAATTATGTAAATGAATATATTATCGGTCATTATTTAGAATTGGTACAAGAAAGACTTCAGAATTATGTATTTTCTTATAATACTGAATTACAAGCTAAGCCGTTAATTTTATATTGGCTAATAATTTAGTCGTTGTAATATTCAAATAAATTAGTTAGCTTGCACAAGAAACTCATAAACATTATATTTAATTGTCTCATCTTTGCTTAAGGTGGGTTCTGTAACCTAAATCAAAAAGGTCATGTGAGTGGATTGTCGTCAAAACTGATGTATCCTTATACTACACGTATTCGAAGTCCAATAGGAACCATTACGATACTTACCAGTACCTCAAGTGTAATTTTCAATTATTAGAGACGTTTCGATCGTAATTTCCAATACTTCATAATAGCCCTGAGAGGCCCTGCTCTCTTTTTCATACAATCTGACAGCTGACGTCAAACACGATGGAGACGATATAATAAGCTTTACTTAGTACATAAGGAATACTGGATAATAAATATAGGTAATACACGGTAGGTAAAGCGTGATTATTTTATTATTACTAAATGAGATTTAGTAGTTTCAAATTTAGTTTTATATAAAATGTTAGAATAAATTTAAAAATTAATTCTCCGAAATGACCGAAAATGCATAAATATTAATAACGTACTAGGTATTATTGTAATTGTAAAGTGATAAATATTATAATTGAAAAACATTTTTACTAAGGTAAATAGGGAAATAAGCTTGTATACCTTTTTGTTTGGATTTGAATATCTACAGTAACAAATAAATATATAAATGGACTGTGGAAATATTAGAGAAAGACATAACTTTATTTGCAACCTCAGCACACAATATTATACCCAATACTTTCTTAATTTATAACAACTATAAGCCAGTATTACCTATCATTATTAGGCTGCTGAGAAATTTAAAATATTTCGAATACCTGTTTCAACTGTCTCAATTAAATTCAAATATGGAATTCAAATTTAATTTTTACAACTAAATTAATTTTACAACAAATACAGGAATAGAGATACTATATTATCTAGCAATTAAATGCATAATTTTATTTCTGTAAACTTAATTACTATTCACTCAAAAAATATTAAGCGTAATGTGTAATATGTCTTCGAGCGTACTGTATTACTAATGGCGATGACAAATGATACAACAATCACATATTTACATCTATCATCGCGCAAAAACTGTGACCCGGGAGCATTGCAGTCATGAACCATATTATCACAGTTTACGATACGAATCAGTAGACCGCCCATGAAACAAGGTGGCAAAGTTGTGCCCCAATTAGCTTCACGATATATTTTATTTGGAGGGAAAAAATCTTCTTCTTCTTCTTTGGGGTTTTATGGCGCTTTCTTAATAGATTCCGCCAGTATCGAGTTTTCTGCTTAGGTATATATTTTATAAAAACTATCTGGGCAAAGTGATATGATTGCACAAGGTATATTAATTGTGTATGAGAGGTTAAATGTAGAACTGTTGAATTATCTGAAAAAAAAGACACACACAAATATATATAGTAAATTTGTTAATAGGTTAATGAGGACAAACGACTTATAATCTAATTTTATTGGTGGTTAGATAGTCACACAGAACTGTAACAAATGGAGAATTGACATGTACAAGTAGGGATTTGAAGTTAATTGGTCTGGGGATGTGGGAAAAAATCAACAGCGAAAGAATCGCAGATAAATGCATGATGAGTACGAATATTTGTTCACAAATCTTGAATTTTTGTATGTTCGTTCAGATTTTTCTAATATTTATTTACATAAATTACTATCCTGATTTCTCCTTTATCTTGTATCAACACAAGCTCTTAATGATGCTTAATTTACGCTAAATAATAGTTTTTGGTAATTTTAAATAATTTTAATAATTTCTATGTATAAAGCATATTAAAATAATTGTATTTTATAATTAGTAATATAATTGTGTAAGATTTTTAAAGGTTTATAATATAAATAATTAGAATGTGAATAATTAGAATAGGCGAAATGTTGAAGAAAATACAGTACGTATTTTGTTGTAGCATTTATGACAATAGTCTTTTGTACATTACTTACTGAGGTACTAAGAAGAAGAGCAGAGGAAGAAATTCTAGTTGTTTTTTGTCTTCAAAACATGCATTTTAACCATTCAGCCTTTCATCAGTCAACTAGCCAGTCACGTATATAAATCACACACTACAAAATATCAGTTTATACTGATATATTATAGTGTGTGCTTTATATGTCTATCTGTGTGTGCGCGTAGGTGTTTGTGTGTGTGTGTGTGCGTTGTATGTTATGACATGACAGCAAGTCTAAACTAAACTTTTGAAAGTAAACTGTCTTTTTACTACAGTAGAAGGAAGAAGAGATAGCAGTTATTGTAATACTGTATAGACAATTACACTGTGTACCAACACAGTAGACGTATCGGGTGAAATCATGGCAACAATGCGTTCTCACACGGTGGCGCTGGCGCTTTACTTGAACTTTCGTGGAACAGTACTCGGGTTGCGCACTTTCCATTTATTTCGGTATTACTCATGTACTGTATATAAAGTTACAGAAACTAATCGATTCGTTTGAAATCGACTAAAGTTGAAACTGCGGTGACACATTAAACATGATATTTATAGAATTTTGATATTGTGTCCACTGCCCTTCGTAGGGGAGACCCGGGCTCTTCAGAAGCAATTCATCAGACCACCTTCAGAAACCTATATCTGTATTCATTTCAACAATACTATTTCGATTAAGGTTAATTCCTTTGATTTAATTGATTAAAACACACTAATATTGTACTGATACTACATCTTCCTTATTAGTCTGTGATTATATGTATTTTAATAGGTTTATATTTATATAATTATGTATTATGTAGTATATAGATGCTATCATTAAGTAAGTACCTATGTATGTATATATTTAATATTTGTGTGTAATAACTTTTATCGTGTATGTATTCGTTATACGTCGCCAACTTCCCTCAAGTACTTTATTTTTAATCCTGTCCATCCTAAGGTTACCTGGAAGAGATCGCTTTAGCGATAAGGTCGCCTTTTGTACAAAATTAGTTAAATGTTTTGTGTATTTATCTTCTTGAATTGGTTGATGTACACTAAAGATATATTCTATTCTATTCTATTCTATTCTAAAGTACCTTGCAGGAGGCAAGCGTCAATTCATCTCTGAACCGACTACGAGATACATGAGTGTTTTTTGTATTAATAAATTGACAAGTTGATATTTAAGTTGATTGTCACCGCAAGCTTCGATTACCTGCACACAGGAACATGTATAGCTTTTATTAATATTTTTATATTAATTTATATGAAAAAAACTGTACAATAATTTTTCTTATTATATGTACTTATGTATATAACAGATGCTATATTAATAGAGAACGCGACAGTGAACCCTATCTTACTAAACGAAACCTCTTATACCTTATTATTATTTGAAAATTTCTATTTCAGTTTAGACAAAGATTGTGATTATATTCAAATTTATACGTAATAATCATTAAAACCTCTAAGAACTCATCGGTAGGACGACCAATAAAATCATTAGTAAAAAATATCCCCTATAAAATACTACTGCCATCTATCCTAAGTAAATGGAAGTGGTGATGAAATAGACGATATTTTCATTATTTTTGTACATTCAGCCAATTTGGAGATTTAGATAGACTTACAACCTATTCAGCTGTTATCTTGAAAATTCTTATATATACTTTATGAATTTTCAATTTAACTTTTCCCGTAAAATTATCCGACATCTATAAAGTCATTCTGTTATTCGGGGTTGAGCTGAATCCAAAGCAGACTTCCGATTTCGACCATAAAAAACTCTTTTAACACTTTATTGAAAAACTCAATTGACCCCATGCTGTCTTTAACTGAGGATGATTGACATTAATATACTGCATTACCAAAATTGAGAATACCATATGTATTTTATTAATACATATTCGATGTTCCCGTATCTGATTAAATATTCTTAGCACGGTGCAAAAGTTCTGCGACATTGTTATTGGTAGGTAAGTACTTTAAATGGCTATTTGAACATCGAACAGCGGATAATATTAGTTTAAGTTTGAAAATGGAACCTGGTTTTTGTGTGCCGATGATATTGCAATTTGTTATCCAACTATAAACCTTCTCTTTTTGAACTCTGGCGAACTTACTCCTTGCACGAATCCAGAAGATAATACAGCCAAATGAGAGTTCTATTGTATATACAATAGAACTCTCATTTAGCTGTTTTATCTTCTATAGCACACAATTAAAACCAATTATGTATGATATAATGACAACTAAGTTCCGAATGATGTAGCTCAAATAAAATGTGGATTATTAATTTAATATACTTAAGTTTTATTTGAAATTACTTAAATCTACTAAATGAGTATTAAATACAGTAAATAATAAATTGACACGGATCAAAAGTTATTTATACGTATTTCACCACGAATTCACTATTATACAATTTCGTCGAAGCGGTGTTATCATGCACGCATGAATGGGATCATTTTCCTTAATTAATTGACGTATATTATTTATGTTAATTTTTGTCACAATTAACGATTAAGTTGAAATTTTAAGAATAAGAAGACTCTTAACAGTGTAATTGTAAATCGATGTTTTTAGGTGTCTTTTTATTTATTTAAGTATGTAAGTATTCAGTTTAACATTATAATTTTTTCAGCCTTTTTCCTTAAATATGTAACTATTAATGTTGATTTATGTAGCCATATGAAAGCAAAAGTTGAAAATGATTTAACTACTGTGTACTAAAGTTTTCTCATATGGGTTTAATTATGCTCTATAAGTACGACCTTCATTTAAAAATAACTAGCTTCCGCCTGCGGCTACGTTTACATAGAATTTGGTCTGTCACAAAGGTTATAGATCCTATACCCTTCCCCGATGAATGGCCGAAAACCCGATAAACATTACAAAACCAGAGATTAGCGCATTTAACTAAAGAAAGAAAAAAATCTTCAGCTTTATAATATTAGTATAGATTTGTCAACTTTAAACATAAATGAAGTGTAATATACAATACTATTACACACTATAACATCTCACATTGACCTTTGTAACCATCACTCACACAAACAAACATTACAACTAACTATTTACATTACGTAATATTTGAATCAATTGTAATATATTACAATCGTTCAATTTACTGTAAAAACTATTTTGTATGTTACTGTATATTATATTTCATATTTTACACTTGAAGACATTATTATAGATTATTGAATTTGTACCTAACGATGCAGAGTAATATTATGTTTTTGAAACGTTACTATCGCGTATTCGTTCAGTGCATACGGCATGTTAACTTAATAAAATTCAACTGAAATTATCTTAAAAGAGTAGAGTGTATAAAAGTTGAAACGATGTACTTTGTATCACTTAAGTACAACCGCCATTAACGCCATCTATCCAAAGTAATCCGAAGCGGTGTTGTTAGAAATGACAGTTTTGCATATCACGAATTACTTATTTTAATCTATTATTTAATTACGATTCTTAATTCTTAATAATAATATTAAGTAATTTGCAAAAATATTTTTTTAAACTACCCTGTACAATAACAATACAGTAAAAGTATAATCAGTCAAGCATTTTTTGATTTTTAAAAATACTAAGCAACAGCTTGAATAGTTGTATATTTAAGAGAACGATATTATAAAATTAAACTTTAATTTTATTATGAAAAGAAAAACAACACCTGTGTCTGGACTAGTAAAAATATTTCAAAAGAGTCCATTGGAATGCACTAGATAACTTTGACTTTAAGCGCACAAGACACTAAAAGTCAAGTCAAAACACATAATTAGACGAACTAACAACGAAATCCTAGAAGTATGAAGCTAGTCTTTTTACTAGAATAACTCAACAACATCCAATCAGTACCTGAGCTGCTAACCGATCGGTTAGATACCGCTATACTGCTATTTATAATGAAACGTCCTGATACAAATACTCGTAATCATTTCAAGTATCGTTTCATCGGTGCCAGGTTCACCTTACGCTGTTTCCTGAGACGCGAGCATTCGCGCTAAATTGATATACAGTAAAATGACACCGGGTTCTCTGATTTTTAAAATTCTTTAGCAGCTAATGCGAAATGGATAGATGAGGTGATAAGGAACACCTGCTCGTTTCTGTGGAAATTTTAGAATAACTGTAACGATTTTGAAACTTAGATTATTTGAGTAATATCATAAAGTTGACGTGATTTTTGTTGGCTACATAAGTGTCTACAATGACTTTGATATCAATGGATTAGTTTCATTTATTAGATTATAATAAGAGTGGTTTTCCAAAGAAATATGATCAGTTTTCAAATTAAGGGGGACGTAGTTTTCTACTAGAAATAATATTTACCTGATAATTCAAATAATGGTTCTCGCCTAATTTGTGTATCGTCATTTCGCTATCACTATCTCTGTTAGATTAAGTCATTATCTTGTCTATAGTATATGAGACAGTCACAGCACTGCCTTAAATAATTGAAGAGATGTCACTATTGTAATATAGCAATATATATTTCGGCTGGTATAATTATTTTAACGAAAAAAAAAGAATTGTATTTTAATAAAATCTTAAGCGACAACATAAATCATATACAATTAAAACGTTATTGTTTTTATTTTTAACTAATGTAGCGTTTGGGAACTTTTGTGTACCATTTAGATACAACATCAAAGCCGCATTGAGCGTGATAGGGTTGTGGCCTGAGCTCCTCTTGTATTTAAGATCTGGGCCCGGTAGTGGGACGTATATGGATTGATGATGATAATAGCATAAATCGTATGAAATCATATATAATAGGTAGATGTAGAACTCTCGTTAGGAACACAGAACACTAACGATATATATTACAAGCGTTTGTTTTATTGAAACAGTACTGTGTTATATACTATCACTGATAACAGTGCTGCTCATTACTATTACATTACTTACAACAAATTAATATTCATTAGTTTTAAAATTTTTATCTACTTTTTTACAGCATGATGGACTCCGGAGGGGCAGGAATAGCAGAATCACCTCCCACATATCACCGCAGCTACGAGCAATACGTCCAAGGTGGCGTTGAGAATAGCACAGACTCAGGCCAGGATCAAACCAGCCCAGACCTCGTCGTCTGGTCGGCATTACCTTATGGCCTTGACTATAGAGCTCAATATGACTATAGAAGTCCTTACGATACCTCCAGAGATTACTCCACGCAGCAATATGCGAGAGCTCCGTTCACGACAAAGATGGGACAAGCCAAGGCTTTGAAAGAGGCCAGGATAAGGAGACCTATGAACGCTTTTATGGTGTGGGCGAAGGTGGAGCGGAAGAAACTGGCTGATGAGAACCCTGATCTACATAATGCTGATCTGAGTAAAATGCTAGGTATGTCTTTTTGAAATATTTATTTAATGAATAGGAACCATTAAGCGGCAAGAAGGGCAAAGAAACCAAGCCTCCCGATAGTTTTGCCCGTGCCCTGCACTGATGCCAATTTTGATTTGAGTCGGTGCTATTTTTCCTAAGGAATATGGTCATTTTTAAATCGTATTGAACATGATTAGCATTTATTGACTGGCTCTTATCAAGATTCACTGCTGTCAATCACAAGCCATTGTTAGGTCTAAAGTCAGGCATCATAAGCTAGCCTGACTTCGATGCAACTGCTTACGGCGGTTTCATCTCAACATAGGTCATATTTATCTGTAACATATTGTTTAATTAATATTTACTTCTTTTTGGTTTTGTGGTGTCGAGTGAAACAAAATTTTATGATATATAGGTTTAATCGATTCCTTAAATTCCTATTAATTACTTTTTCGGTTTTTATAAAGTAATTCAAAGTGTAACTAAATTGGGCACCTTTTTCAAGAACATACCGATAGAAAGAGATCTACTGCATTTAAATTTAGATTGACTACGTATTCTTATAGTTTGATTGACATTTAATTTTAGCTTGGAGTTTATATTTTGAGATGACACCTTTGTTAATCAAAACTGAAAATTATTACTTATACTAAAATATTACGATGGAGATAAAAAAATTGTTTTGTCCGTTGCAAGCGTATTATATGAATAGGAATAAACAAACTCTAAACCCTTCAAGTCGTAGAACAAAAAGTATATTGATGCAGAGTGACTCAGCACCGGAGGGAATTTGAATTTCTAATATCCAAAACGACGTTTCCAAATGTATTTATGTGCATATGACACACACATAATAAATATTACTTATGAGTTTTCAAAGTCATAGTTTTATTAGCCTGCAAGAACTTTATATTTAAATTGTATCTGATGATTTTGCTGATTGTTAAGCATATTAGCTTTCTTATTCGCGTACCTTATCAAGTTAAATTTTCATACCTCACTTTTTCAGTTTTTTCGAAATTGATTCCGAAATATTACAAGCAACATTCAATTTCTCAGTTAACTATTATTTTATAAGCATTTACAAAAATATCCACAATTTAATACAATCATTAGGAAATCATTCGCGTACATTTTCGTGTCCGTAAGTCGTATACCAGAAGAAAATAAACAACATTTATAACAAACTGCTATTTAAAAAACTCAAGGAGTTAATATTAATTCCATGTTAGCAACGAGTGTTTCAGAATTGCATTCTTTAGCGTAAAAGGTATGTCTGATATATACCTGTGACTGCTAACAACTTAATTAAACATATGTGTAGCGTCAACAGTGATGTAATTTCATATTCCAGTAATCATCTGATATTATAATTTTTGTAAATATATCATTTTGTTGTAAACATTCTTTGAAAATTAACACAGTCAAAAATAAGTTGTTGTATATGTTCAAACAGTGAAATAACTATATATCTGACACAATAGGTTTTCAACTGTGATGAACAGAAGTAGGTTATTAAGGAATGAAATATTAATTATTTCAAAGAAACTATACCTTTGCATCGATCTAGCTGTGAAAAAATTACATGTAATTATTATGTCAATTTTTAGTCCAAAGTAAAACATAACATGTTGCTAAAATACATAAAAAATATTGATATTAAACCTTACCTATTTTGCAAAATATATTTATAATAAAAATATGAAATTATAATAAAACGCTAAAGCGTTGTCCTTATAAATCAATCGCACACGTGTTTTGCGAACACTACATTATAACCGGTTTAAGAAAAGAACCTCCATTGCTTAGCAGCCAACAGGTCTAAAAAAAGAGAAAATTTAACATGTCTCGTGTAATTAGGTATTTGTTCCTACTCTGCGATATTTCCTTTGACCAGTCTTGAGCCATAGATTAATGCAAATCGATTAGAAAACGGCGGGGATCTGTTAAAAGGCACTATTGATTTAGGTCAAGAGTTCTAGACTTTATGGCGAAGAATTAAAAGAAATACTAAGTTTACTAAATAAATTAAATAATGTTTACGGAAGCCAAAAGAAAGAGCCATAGATATTTTTTACAACACTTACACATGTTTCACAAAAAATACATAAGTTTTACAACTATTAAAAATGAGAATAAATAAACAAACACCGACAGACGTAATAATCTATGGATCATTGGTCGTACTCTACCGTATTAAGGATACCTTGTATCACAATATAATATACAAAGATTTCGACTTGTCGAGATTCACCCCTATGATCTCGGGATAGATAGACAAAACAGATTATTAACGAAAGTCGTTTGGAACAAAACCCCAATAGAAAGTTCTAAATACAAGTCCTGCTAAAAAAGTTTTTATTGGTACTCATTGTAATTATAATCGTTGCTTAAAGCTGCCTAAAATAACCTTTAATTGTTACAAATAGGTCATTGTAACTGTACGTATGCCTTTACCGTGGCACAGAGGTAAGATTATGGCAAGTCATTATAACTCCGCGTGGGTGGCTCGATGCTATCGCGTCTAATGAAATAAAACCCGTATAAAAAATAAAGACAAGCATGTAACCCGTAAATAGTAAGCATAGATTACAAGCTTACTATCATGATATAATAACTCCTTACAAATCTTTGAACCAAAAGTGTACCCATTTTGGTGTATAAAATAGATTAGAAACTATTTTAAGCCATTATGAGAGTCTTAAAACCTTTTTGGTTATGTTGTCTACTTAAACGCGGATTTAAAGTTTTTGGAATACTGTGGCGGCAATTCGCGATTCTAAAAAAGCCTCTTCGCGTCGATGTTATTATTTTCACCGTTGTCAATAAGTTAAATATATATTAAATGTGGAGTTATTGATTTTAAATTAAAATTTTCCTTAATAGGATACTGTTGTAAATATACTCAAAAATATGCTACCTTAATTAAATACTATTTTATACATATATTTCAAATCCAACGCCTCTGTATTCAGAGGCGTTTAAAATTCGGAACTGAAAGATTTCTTTATCTTTTAATATGTTTTCGCGACTTCGAAGACTACTTATAACTTAGTACTTTTTCAAAGACTAATGATTAATGTCAAAAATATTTATGAAACAGTTTCTTAACTAAAACAGTTATTATCGTTTTTAACGAAAAATTTTTCTTTATATTCTAAATAAACAATAAATAAATCATCTCATTCAAACGACGATATTAATAACATCGCACTGACGTTTTACTTTTTAAATATTTAACGGTAACAACACACAGGTTATTATGAATTGAGAATTACTTTTCAAAACAGCAGTCATGTTTGTATAAATCAGTATAAAGCGAACGGTTATTATTCATGCGTGCATATGACTAAGAGTCTATAGTTTTATCGGTCAAACGTGGGATTACCAGACTATGACAGCGTTAGCCAAGTAGGTACGCGATAAACTATGTACAAGTATAATAATAAAATTAGGTTTTTTTGTTTATCATTACGCTTTTAGTGCTCTTTAAGTTTGGGCTTAGATCCCTTCCAAAATAACTTAGTACGTATGGTAAAAATGTTTAAGAGAGAAATACTGTCTTAATGCTTTGCCTGCTTTTAAAATATACCTTATCGAAGGAAAAAATATTATGATTTATTAAATACATAAATTAAAATATACTTTTTATGAATACTTTGCGTTAAAAATAAGAATTGGAGTGCATCACTGACTAACTTCACAACACAAAGGAAGGTCAACAAACATTCAATAAAATTAATACTTGCCGCATTTGTTTTATGAATAACTTCGGCCCGCGGCTGCGCCCGTGTAGAGTTTGCTCTATCACAAGTTTAACCTTAACCTTACCCATAAATTGTGTAACCAACACAAAAAGAGTTTTTCAATTATAACCAGTAGTTATAGAGATTAGCGCGTTCAACCAAACAAACAAACAAACTCTTCAACTTTATAATATCAATAATGTTAGTATAATAATAGTAATATTAGATATATAACATATTAAAAGTTAATTAAGTGATTTTGTAGCTACGTTTTTGGTAGACTTTATTCAAACACACTGAGGTGAAGTTAGTTTTAAATTAAATGACGTCACAATTTACTGACAAAGCCATCCTATTCTTATTTATACGAAATAATTTTTTGAGGTTTAAATGAAATTAAATAAATTTCAAATTAATCGAACCGACATGAGCTCTTTAAATATATACTGTTTAAGACAAGCCGTTTTGTTAGGAATAGTTTTAATTAATAAATTACTAATAATAAACTTAATTGAGTCAGACAAAGTGTTGGTAGTGCGTATTGCGTGGGATTTACCCCGCCAATATCAATTATGTCTCCAAAATATCATGTTTTAATTATACCTAAATAATTGAATTTATTAATTCAACGTACAGGTAATAAAGATAGTTGACAATCGTCAAATAGTCAAACTGAGATAAGATACTAAATCGCACCTCAAAAATATCTTCTTATATATTATTCTTACAAATTGGTCTGGCGAATTTTCTAAATACTTACAAATAATACGGTATTTATGATAATAATGACTCAGAAACCTATGAACCATTGTTGGATACACACATATATTTTCTACATGAGACAAACACACGAAAAGTTTAATCTATAACACTATCAGGACTAAACATACTTTCCAAAGGACAGAGGAGCCGGAGAAAACTTTAATTGTCTCGCACAAGACATCTAAGAAAGTTGCCTTTTTACCGAATATTATACAAATTGTGTGTATATTGTATTTATTAGGCTTTTGGAAAGCAGGGTCAAAATGTCAACATTTTTATTATTTTTTAAAAGATTTATGTGAACAGCGTTTTAAGTTATCAATTAGTCTTAGTCGAGTTAAATTGCAGCCTTCATTTGCGAACATCTGACCACGTCCCTTCAATAACGAGTGACCTTGAGCCATCCTTCCTCTATTAATTGTTAAATTGCCCGCCATTTAAGGTGCGTAATGTCATCCTTGTAACTTGGTATCGCGGCACACATACTTAGTGGCGCTAATTATACAGTGCCGGAATGAGGTGGGGAACAGTTCTTATTAAATGAACATGGGTAAATATAAAAAATTAGTCACTCGAAAATCGCGTGGAAAATACAGTAGCGTTTCTCTTATGCTTGAATTATTGGCAATATCGAACGTTAAGTTTGAAGTGAAATTGCATTCGAAGCACAGGCGTTCAATTATATAATTAATCTTAAACAAATAAAAAAAATCCTAAATTTTTAAAGTTTAAAACCCACATAAATGTTAAATATCTCTTTATTTTTATCGATGTCTATCTATTATATTCTTAAGAGCGTTGTTCAAATTCAATTTTGAAATACTTTTCAATTTTGAATAATAATGTGAAATACACAGTTAAATAAAAAAAATATTAAAAGTACTAGTAGTAAATAAAAGTAAATATTGTTTAAAATTTTAATTTAACAAATGAACTATTACTTCCATATAAATATGGGATATCGAGTTAAATCTGAAGTTTTAATCAATTAGTATAATTTCTAAAAGATTTTAAACTCTAGTTAAAGTATTACTTTTGACGATTCAATAATAGTGATAACCAAATCAATGACTTTTAGTTTATAAACATAACATCATAATATTTAAATGATTAAAGTCTAGTGAAATACTCAACATCGACCAGCTTTTTTATTAAAAATTTATAAAATTATATAATTTTATATATGTCATGAACATAAGCAAATAAAAAAATTTAAAGTTCAAGTGAAAACACTATCTACCTCTTAGTAACTAACTGTATCGAATGTTACACAACTATCTCAGGACAAGAGTCCTGGGTTGATTTACGAATAGATGGCTTAGATTGACGTTCAAGAAGTGTATTTATATGTAGCCAAGTTGAATATAATATTATGACTTTGACTTTAAGTGAAATTCATACAAGCATAGAATTTTTTGATTTTCAATTATTGTTCACATAAAAACCAATATTTCCCTTAGTTCTTCTCTGGAAACTGAACTGAGCAAGTTATCGGGAATTAATATGAAACCACGACAGGGATGAGTAACGTGTGATATTATAATTGTTGGTTCGCAATTTAAATTATTTATAATCACCAACCATCTTTGTTTTATAATTGTCGCAGCATAAGTCATAACCCTTTTTACATATTCTGTAATTGGTATAGGAATACTAAAGCAATGACGTCATATCCGTAATAACAATCAATTTATTACAAGTATTATAATACTGAAAGTAAAATACTAATTCTATACTACTAATCTAAATAAATAGGTATGTAAATCATGTTTTAATTTAATAATATTAACTTTGCTTATAAGATAACAATAATTGACATACGCACAACCACATTCATTTTTAAATGGTAATTGTGAAATTTCTATGACAAAAAGACCTTTTTTCCAGTGAACTAACTAGATATAGCTCTATTATCTTTTTCTAGACTCAAATTACTTATCTAACTAAAATTATAAACAACTAAAGTTTGAGAGGTTGTAGGAGGTAATCTCTGGAATTACTGGTTGCAATAAAAAAAATCTTGTTGTGTTTATATAGTCCATTTATTGAGGAAGGTGAGCTATAAAATACACGCGGCCGCAGCCGCGTTCTTAAGATAGAATAGTATATAAGGTTGATATTAATTGAAACACAAATGTAGCATTTTTTAAAAAATTATATTATATATTGTATTATATTTCTTTATTGTATTATTTACTTTATATGTTCTTTTATAAAATTCAAGTTTTTAGATTTCTGGTGTTTATATGGACGCCATTGTTGATTTTATTCTTTTTTTGGATGACCGTTAACTGTACATACTAAAAACTTGTTCAGTTTTAGTCTCTGCTTAAGTTCATAAAAGGCTTTTGAAAAAATCTTGTTTAATAAAACATATGTAAGTTCTTCAATAGGCAATACCTATTTGTAAATGAACTCTTTATATAGAAATAATTTAATACGAAACCTTATTAAGTTAATTGCTTGTTTTATGAACTGTCAAGCATTCGCTTCTGACAACATTCTTTCTAGTAATTAAATACGGAGTGTTCCTATTGATGCGCGCGCGTCGAATCGATGCGGAGTAATGTCGTATTGAGATCTTTGAGTCTGTCCTTTTGTAGATGGTATATATAGGCTTGTTAATTAAAACCAGGGTTGTTAATGTCCTTTATTATATATTCTTAAGTTGTTTTTACCGTATTTTAAAATCGTTTCACGTACTAATTATCAAAATTCGATTAAATGTATAAATACGTAAAATTAGCTGAATGTGTTAAACGAATTATCTTTATTGACAATTTACTAGCTTAAATAAGTGGTTTAATTTTGATACAAAAGTTTCTTCAAAATCTAGCTTTTCAGTTAAATATATCTTACAGTATTTGAATTTTCAATATAGTTTCAGTTTTTCTTTAATTCTTCTTTAGCCCAATCCTTAAATTTCCATGACAAAAATAAACTGTATTATTACCCATAAGGTTTATTTAGTTCACGACCTAAGTTATGAGACCAGTGAAAAAGAGCAACTCGACTCAAGAAAATTCGTCGCATCTCATTTTATTTCTAACTGCCTGTTAATATCATATATGTAATTAAAGACTACTTCCATTCCTTAAGAGTTGCCACAACACCCGTATTTTGGCTTCGTGTTCCACCTTTTAAGGGAGCAAACTACTTTTTACTACGGCCCAAACATGGCAGAATGACAAATATTTATCTTGATGTCGCTGAATGTCGTATATTTTTTCGTGATTTAACACAAAATCTGTGATTCTAACAAGTCTCTTATAAATTTATGATTGACAGTTACATGTCGTTTGCAAGTTATTATTTTTTAAAGTAAAGCAAAGTAAGCACACATTTGTAAAGTAAGCACAGATTAAATTTTTTTAATAAACAACGCCAAAAGTATGGCAAATAGTGATTGGCTCGAAATGAGAATATCAATAAAAATAGTATGTATATTAAATCGTTGGTATGGCGAACGTTTTTAAATAGAAAGTAGCTTCTTTGTATCGTAACGGGAGAATACGTAATAGACATCGGAAATTGGGATACTTTCATACTCGGTGATGAAGTGTTTCAAACCCTCTGGTTTCTATAACGAAAACCAAAGTAACTTCGCTATGTCTCGTCCGTGGACGAGCCAACTAAAATTTGGTATAACGAGTTCCTTCGCGCTTCGGAAGGCACGTTAAGTTGTAAATGCAACTGCTTTCACAAACTCCTCATGTTTTGGCACAAATGGGCCTGTTGGATGATAATGATGACGTCAGAGAGATTGATATAATCTATAGGACGACGTTACATGACTCCAAAGCGATGACCATTCTAAATGACCCATTAAGTATGACGTCAACTACAATTATGTCTAGTTCGGTATAAGTAAACTTAACCATAAATGCGGAGGAAGCCATAAGGTATACAGGAATGAATCTAGAATTCAGGCTAGACATACAGCTTCTAGGAAGCCCATCGCACATAGAATACACGAAAACCGTTCGTGGAAGCAGAACAAAAAATCCGACAAACATGCCTATTCTTATTCATTACACGTCCACTTTAATAATATAATTAATTCAGTTTGTTAGATCTGATAAACTTCACCAAGTAGCACCTGCAGGCTTCTTGATTCTATGCTTAAGAGAATAGAGTTTACATTGTAAAATTTGTGTGTAAAATAATGTATATAGATTGACTTAAAAGGTAAGTTTCGACTTGGAGGTGGTCCTTAAGGAATAGTGAGTTGCGCGGAATTATTGTTACCAAAAGTAAATGTGTAATTATCGTATTATTAACATTTTAACCGACTTCCAAGGAGGAGGAAAAAACATAGGACATATTGAAATGTTCCAATTGGACTGTAATTTTACCGTCTACAAAAAGTTGTAGGTTCTCAATTTGATAAAATTTTTGAATATATGTTATTACCTCATTACTTTTTATCTGGTGCTTGTTATGTATTTATATTTAAATTTTAGCGAGATCTGACGATTAGTATTGTGTTACCCCTAACAACTCGTATTTAATTCACTTCAACACGTTGAAAATGTTCTTTTTAACCAACGACTGTCAGACAGGCAGGTAGACAATACTGACGGTCACCGATGTAACGTTGACTTTTTACACTTACTTCGCATCACTGTGAAAAAATAGTTTGAAACGAAATTCATGATCGACTACAAAACACTAACAAGACAAAAATAATTCACTTTGGGATCTTATCTAATTTAAAAGTTAGTATTTATAACTTATTTTATACTTATCTACTTTATTTATTTTTAGGTGCTATGTTGTGTCCAAAAACAATAGAAAGTAATGATTCGACTCCAAAAATGACTTTTAAAATGAAAACCTTTTTTTAAATTCAATTGTTAGCTAGTCATCCTATTACCATACTAAATACGACATAATGCAATTCTTAATATTTAGGACGATAATAATAATAATAAAATTTCTCTCAATCAAACCTATTATCCAGCCCAAATTAAGCATGGGTAATTAAGAGATTGTGTTATGGATACAAGATAACGGAGAAATTATAAATAACAGAAATATACTAAATAAACATACGAACTTACTTTTAAATCTGGTCAACCAAACTTACTTTGTATGACTAGCAATTTTGTACTGTGTAAATTTTGTAAAATATAAATTTGCTCAACAGGTTAATGGTCAAAATGAGGTAGCATATACAGCTTGATTTATCAAAAAGCCTATTAACGTTGCTCAAATACAGCTAATGCTGTATAAGATAGTAGAAAAAACTTACAAGATTTAATTAAGCTTATATTTATGCATGAGTCTGACTTTAAGGTTCGATCGGAAACTTTTAATACAATTCGTTTGATCCTTTAACTTCGCGTGATGTCAAAGTGTTAACATATAAAACCGGTTTAACGAGTCCTCAATTAAACCCATGTAATTACCTAATAACTGGGTACTTGAGTTATACACTTAGTGCGCCTACGCAGCGATATAATAGACTTGTTAATTACGCAGGTGCCTATTATTGAAAATTGAAATGTCTGGTGGAAACTGTATTTGAGATATTACTTACAAATTACTTGTGAATTGAGGCTTTGAATGTACGATTGATGTACTACTTCGTATAAATATTTACTCAAAAATATGATAAGAGTCTTCCGTATTAGGTACAAGAACTATAATCTCTTTTGTTTAAAATAACTAAGAATGTCATTATATGATATCTAGGCTTAATAGACGCTTAATAGGAGTTTGAGGAGTATTCCTTTCACTGACCTACCTATCATTTGCTAAACGTTGAGCATGTGGGGGGCTCGCCAAGCAGCGCTGCACTGGGAATACCCACTAAAAGTCCCCGAATACTCCACTACCCTTACCAGGAGCGACCTGGGTTCTACCTACGCAATTAACCAGCCCAAGGTAACTCGGCCTTTCAAAATAACAACACATAGGGAGTTTTGTGGAAAAATGAGATGTTGATGTCCATGACTATAATTTATAGAATTTATTAACATCAGTAATTTACTTTACAATTTATAGTAACTAGATAAGATCTTTTTGGCTTACCAGATGGCCCAAAATTCCTGACTCTGTTAATTTTGCTTGATTGAATTTGAATTATGACAATAAAGAAATAATTTTGATGATGAACGATGACGACAGTAAAAGTTGATAACCAGCTGGCCGACTAGTCAGCACTCTAACTACAGGCTACTCGGCCAAGTATCCCGGTTTTGAAGGTTCATCAAGCGCATCAGTCGCAGTCCAGAAATGTCATAAAACACACATCTCACGGGTCAGACAGTCTGTTGGTGCTTCGCTGCCGCATGCATCGCCACGGCATGCGTCGGCGCGGCATACATCTGCTATAGCATGCATTGCCAACAGTCGGTCTGGCACGCCGCTATAGATGTTTCACATGAAAACTCTTAATAGTAAAGCAACCGCTTCAATTTACAAACCACAATACTTACTGTGGCTAGACACGGCATAAAACTTTGTGTCAATGGTTGCGCCATGACTATAAATATAATAATATCAAATAAATATCTTTTCATAAACAGTTGATTTGTCCTACAATAGTTTTCACTCTTAGGAACTTAGGAAATTAACGCTAAAAAATATGAGTACGTTTTCCTTTATTACAAGTGCATTAAAGTTCTTAATAACTTTAACTAAACTTTTTTAACTAACTTAATTTAACTTAATTAAAACTACTTACTTACTTAATTTTTTTTTAATTTGGCGCTTAAAAATGTCTCTATCGTAATGGAAGCACCACAGACAAGGTCTGTCAAGGAAGTCAATTCCAAAATCTTTCCAAAAATTGATTTTCTGCTCTGTCTCTTTTATTCCCTGATTATTTAAACTTGATTGACCTAACTGAGATTTTTCCTAATATTATTTCTTTTTTTGAAAAATAATGACAGTAGAATTCACTTACAATAAATTAAAAAAAAAATCAAGTAAATTTTGATCGAAATTTGGTATTACATATTGCAAAGTACAATAACTATGAAATCAATAGTAAAAAGGTCCAGTGTTTCCTGTCTATTTCGGCTAACTGAACAATCTAACAATCATTGCATGCCTTATCGTTCAAATGCAAATTCGTATAACATCGAAATTTTAAACCTCAAAGTATTGCGCACGCGCCGCCAACATGACTCACAAACAACAGGGTCACGACACTGCTACTCCGGCATACGTTCGTACCTATAGTATTTATATGAAACTTTATACAAACGCCGCTTACCAAGTTTTGATTGCGTTTCGTTCGCTGATACAGTTGGAGCAAGTTTCTTGATCAAATTCTGATTTCATGACACTTATTGTGCACGCACTAAGCGCTATGAACTGTTAAAATAACCATATAATTTTGTAGAAGCTGTACGTAAAATAAGTATGTAAACAGATTTTTTTTACAAATATATATAAAAATTTCTACAACAGGCATTGCATTTATTCCTATTTAACTTAAGTTGTTAGGTAAAAATTTTTTTTTTAAACTAAGACGAATTTTTAATTTAGGTTTTAGGTTACAGTAACAAAGTTTTACCTATAATGTAGCATGAAAAATTAGTGGAAATGATTCCTAATCAACAAAATTGTCAATAACTAAATTTCAACATTATTACGGCATATCTACGGGCTGCATAACAAACGATTTATTTTTAAAAAATTAAAAAGGTTTGTGAGATAATTTGTAGAATTTTTAAAGTTACGTTGAAAAAAAATGTTTTCAAAGTTAATTTTAATTTTTTAGTTTGTTGTGATTACTGGATGCATTGAGGCGGTTAAGATTAAATGTAAAAAATTATAGTGTATAATATTTAGATCAAGTATCAAAATTTTTAATTCCATACCTGCACCTACGCACCACGTAGCCGTAGGTTCAACCGACGAATACATTATTTTGTTTTAAGTAGGCGACTTGGCTGGTGACGACAAATTATTATTGCAGATTAATCGATTCCTCTACAGTTTGTTATGATAATAGTTGTAGTTAGCTGTTGTAACGAATCTAATGAAAATAATGATTTATGAGAACATTTAAGTGTGAATATCATCGCTGAGATAATATATCTCACGGGAATTTCATTCATGAACTTGTTGAAATATTCTAATTGGCATTCTGATTATGTTTGAGACTGGTTCACGGGTTGGTTATAATTATTCGAAAAGCTCGTTATCTGTTCACAGATTTGTAAAAGTACAGATTATAGTGGGGTAGCTGCTCACGTGACCTCATAATCTTAAATCGTTTGAATTTGATATCTTTATACATAAAAGTTTTATAAGGTGATAGGTTTCAATGAAAATAGTAAATGCACATTTCGACATCTAATGTCTATATAGTTTTCTCTTTCATCGCTTAAATTAGTCCCAATTGCATCCGAATAGAATATGAAAATTTTTGTATCTGATAAGCTTGTCTTTTGTTGATCAAATACCTCAAATACTTAATAGATGAATAATGAATTATTTTTTTCAATTTCAAGGTTTGTAACTGTGGGACCTGAAGATATATAATCTCAACTTTGATTCCTAAAAAATCAGATCATGACCTGGATTCAATGGGAATATTCTATTAAAAAAAAGAATTTTGAAAATCCATTCATAATTGACAGAGAAATCAGTGAACATACATAAAAATACATAAAGTGGAACTTAGAACCTACTCCTTTTTTAAGTCAGTTAAAAGTGTGATAGAGGATTTAATAATATTATCTTATTATTGTTTTTATTTAAGGTGAATCGTAGCCTTTGAGCTTTTTATTTTATCAAAAAACTTTTCTATTTGTGTATTATTTTTGAAAAAAAATTACATAAATATATTTTTCATTACATTTTATAATTTTTTTAATACTTCTTATATATTCTTTAATGGAACCTTTGGAAGAAGGTTGCAATTAGCTTAAAATTTTTGTTCTCGCCGCTGATGCTACAGGGGATGCCCTGTATCGATGCTGCATATAATACAAATAATTACAAGAGTATTAAGACAAATACAAACTTAGTAAAAAGTTACCCTATACAACGGTAATAATTATGAGAATTCCTCTAACCCTTACATCACGAGACTGTTCTAGATTTCTCAAATATAACAAATAAAATATAATATAATTACTTAATAGCTTAGCTTATAAGCGACGTTACGTATTCATTACGATTTATTTTGGGTCAAAACCATTAAGAACTCTGTGTGTATTTGTCATGTCGTTTTACGATATAAGCTAACTTCACCATTAGTCACTACCCACGGAACTGCACATACGCGATAGAAACATTGTTATTGTTTTAGGTGTATGATCTTTAAATCGGAATCTCGTTTTTAAAGTTTCATAACGTTTGACATTTGATATCATCCATTTTGAATGATATATCGTATAACCGTTTCAATATCCAATCTACCGATAGGTGAGCTAACTAACGACATCATTATCAATATCAACCTATATTAATAGGTTTAATCAAATTTAAAAAATGAATGAACTAAAATTACACAAAATAATTATCTTGATACATTGATAATAAGTAGGGACGCTAGTGATAAATTCCGGATTTAAGGTATTTGAACTTTTAAATATGTAGGTACAGAAAAATTATCTTTCGTTTTTCTTAAAAAAATACAAAAGGATATGTTTATTAATTTTTATGTATTTAATTATATTAGTATTGGTACACGCCCCTCTACCTTTCGATGTCACTTTTCTCATATATGGCAGCCCCATATATATCTGGAAGAGATTTCTTATAGAAATAAGCAGTACCTTAGTACAATTTTCTAATATTCTGTTGTATCCTTTTAATTGTCTTTGTGTGTACATAAATTGTTAAATAAATAAATAAAGGTAAATTTTATGTAAAGTCAGCAACAGAAGTCGATTAACACTTTAGTACCTTTTCACAACAGCATTATCTATAATAGTATACGCTTGACAATTAGTGTAGTGTGACATGGTACTCGTACATGAGAGTTAATCGATTTCTGTTACTGATCGTACAAATTAAAAAAGACCCAGTACCGCTATATCTACTTACCTGCTGTAATTTGATGCGCAGTTAATAAAGATTGTTAACATCAGGTAAAATAAATAGTTCTCTGCACAATAACGTGGGTAAATATGTTTTTACAGATGCCTAGAAAGCGATTGTCGACTATTTCTCACATCACATTAAGAACAAGCCATACGATGCTACACTTGATTATAAATATCTTGACATCGTCATTGGGAGAATAAATCGGTCAAATTTAGTTTTATTCTATATAGTCATACGGGGACTATTTCTTCTTTAAAAAATGCTTCTTGAAAAATATTTAGGTAAATGTTATTAAGTAAAATTCTTTTGTGTTCAGGAATATGTCTTAAATAGTTGTCCCATCAGCAGATTTAATTATTTTTGGTACAATAAGGAATAGGTACTTTATAATCCGGGCTGGCAAGATAGAGGGGGCTAGGGCATTACGTCGCATGATGCACTAACTTCGCATATGAACTTGTCCTCCTGCTTACGATTAAGCGATATCTAGCCTTTTACTATATTTAAAATAAATAAAAATCATATCATCTTTAGTAAACCCTGCGTATGAGTGGTAATGATATTCAGTCTGCCCTAACTTGACGTCGATAAAAATTTAAATGCATTAGTAATCGTCTATCACTATTGAATAGAAGTTGCAGTTGCCTAACTTATGTAGGTATTTAAATAAATTATATTTTAATTATTTTTCCTCACCATTGAGCTTGTTGTACTATTTCTTACAGACTAAATATCGCGATATAAATGTGGGATATAAAAAAGCAATAGAATTTTGGATGTTAATTTTAAGATTGGTTTTGTAGATATTATTATAATTATTAATAAATAAGGTAGAGCACAAAATTAAATTATATCAATTCCTTAGAATTAGCTGCGTAGGCATATTATAGTATAGCGTTCATTTGAAAATTTTCACGAAGAGGAAAATCACACAAGACGGTTTTCGCGAGTAATTTTAATTAAAATATCTTCCCCGAAATCTATGACAAAGTCATTACACACGTCAGTCGCGAAAACGGCGAGCACTGAGGCCGAGGATGACCGAATAAGGCCAAACAAAATCCAATATGGCCGAACGCATTCCGATTGCATCTAATAACCTCAAAATCGAATGCAAAATGGCGTATTGAATAAATGACGCCGCTTCGTTTAGCATTCCGACATGCCATAAGCGAGTACGCATTTTCATTTGGGGCCATTGTCTTGCCAGATATTAGTATTGATTTCAATAAATAAATTAATCGTATGCCCCCACGAATAGAGTCTGTTTGGCACGCGTCGCAGGACAATTGATGAATCGATAAGTTCTCGATTGTGTTCATATGGTAAGTCGAGTTATTAGTGATTTTATATCGATTGACTCATGTCGCGTACGTGACACAGTGCATTCACTTGTATATAATTTTTATTGCAGACCACATGCATAGATACCCTGGCAATGAGCCTTTGAATGTACACTAATAAATAAACTATCCTACTTACATACTTTATATCTATTTTTTTTTATAAAATATAAAATAAGTTTCGTCTATTTAATAAATATAAAATAAGGATAGTATCGATAATCAAACCTTGAACCTTTGAAGAAAAATCCTTTGTTGAAACTTCTTCAATCTCACGATCATGCTTAATGCAAAAACAGAAACTCTAATGGAACCTAAATGGAACATAATATAATTACCATTTCTACGTTGCTTTTGTGTAAAGGCCCTAACGTAGGTAATGTAGGAAAGCCTGGTCCCAACTGTGGGGTAAAAGTAGAAGAAGAAATAGAGGTTGTTTATTGATTGATGAGACTTAGACGTATACTCATAATTTAAATGCATCAATTTTTTTCACCAATCAGCGTAAGAGCACTCTAATCTGGTATCTTCAAAAACCACTACCGGTTCTATTCCGGTAGTTTTTTCGTGCCTGCCCAGGGTACGCCGGCTGGATCCGTTTGTGAACCACTCATTACTCTGAATGGGGAGGTCATGAAGTGCATTAAGAGGTCCTTCGACGGTTCCAGCACGCGAGAAGGCTCCTCAGCCCGTACTCCACATGTCGATTACTTAAGTTAAGACTAATGTTGAAAATGAGGGCCGGTTTCCACCATGTGCTAGCTACTAGCTAGTTATCGTGACTTTTTCCAAGTTGTACATGTACAATAATACATAGTATATGCCTATGATAGTGTACTTTTAAAATAGTGTGTTTTTTTATTATCGGTGAATTGGTTCAGGAGATGAAGGTTGCTTCACATATCTCATAATTTTTTCGAACGTATTTCATAAAATTGAACAAATTAACTTTAAAGTTTTCCCGAGTTTCGATTGTCAATTCTTTTCAGTACTCCTAAATTTTCCCTACATCATCGATTGCAATAAGATTTACTTTTTATCCCGCGTTATATAAATTAATACTTATTACGTCTTTGTCAATAATATTATCTTTAACAAAACGAATGAGGTTGCTTTTTGTTTTGCGGGTTCATTGAGATATAATAAATTACGCCATTAAGTTGAAAAGGAAATTAACAATAATAAATCCGCATAAGATTCCTTTGCCAACCACTAAGTTTTTTCTCATCCTCAATTCGTCCTCGCAGCTGCCTCAATTAAATATCAATCGACATTGATGTACTTTCATTTGCACGTATCAATATATCCTACTACCTACAGCGTCGACGTCTCCCAGTGAGTCGCGTGAGTCACGTCCTGTAATATAACTACTCATATGTTAAGGACATCTACGAAAATGGATTCGTCGCTCATTTACTAGACTTAATTTGAGTATCGACTCTTTCTGTCAATTATAAAGTTGGTGTGTGGCATAATGGGCCTCATTTTGAATAGTGTTTATGAATGTAAAATGTTTTTAAATGTAATTATAGTGCGTATGGTATATTCAAGATTAATTTGGGTTGGAATAGTAGAAACTTCAGAAATTTACTTTTAGTATTAAGATAAGACATATGCAGCTTTGTACTTGATATCAATATGTTCAAGCAAAAATAAATAAAGAAATTATAATTCTTAAATTACAATGATACGACAGACTTTATAAAGACGGTCTGGGTGAATTTTGAAAAACAAATTTTAACGAAACTATTCTAAATGTCAAGTTATTTTGTATTGCAAGTTTAAATTATATAATAAAGGATTTAAAAAAGATTTTATACAACATTACAGATAATTTGGCAAAGGTAGGACAAAGCTATAACTTAACAGGTAAAATGCATGGACAGAGAGAGTTAAAAAGATTTAAAAGTAAACTTATTAAAAATAAATATATTCAGTAGTTAAGTAAAGTTATGATAGTCACATGTGCGTGAGCTCATGATTGGGACATGTCGACGAGTGATCGTATAAATGTGACAGTCGACTCATAAGTTCGCGGTTGCGTACGCGTTCCTGGTTTTCCTTTTAAATTTTATGATTTCCTGGTATCTGTTCGCATCGAAGTAATCATCAATGTCATCATTGTCATGATTTTTCTATCGATAAATTTGTGATTCAATTGAATGTGTGTATTGAAAAATCAGTTTTAATTATGAATATAATTGACAATTTCAATCAAAAATGAGAAAACATTTATAATCACAATATTTACAATAAGCTCGCTTACCTATACGGCGTAAATTTTCTATGTACAGTTTTATAAATTCATTCTAGTAAATAAAATCAACAACGTTGAGTTTAATTTCTATATTTCAAAGTGTTCTTTTATACATCAATTAACTTCTTTACATAATAATTTACATAATTTACGGGAATACGTAAGTATTCCCGTTTATTTGACCAAATTGTTTAAAACTTTTAAGTAAAAGCGACGTGAATTTACGATCAAGTTTGGAATGCCCAAGACTTTTCCTCCATCTGTTAACAAATCTCTGTCCGCTTGTCGTTATCTGTGGTCGCAATATCAAAATTTCCTTTACCGGACTTTGCCGCCGCCAATATTTTTGCTGAGCCCATTTCCATATAAGCGGCTACGTCCATATTCATAGTGGACACTTGACAGCGTCTGCACCGGTCCGCCTCTCGCTGCTTTGAGATCGCCGACCCCTCCCGCGGCCAATCGCCGCCGCTCACCTCGACCAATGGCTGGCCGGCGCACGCGCACGAATTAAACCATTTAACGGATGATAGGGTTGCTCACTGAATTATCTCTGATATTACCCACTGTACTTTGATTGCTGTGTAATGTAGTATATATAACTGCACGTATATTATTGTTTCATGTACACAATTAGTATAAGTATTTATGAGTAATTTCACTTAACTGTATTAAGTAAAAGTAATCAAAGTTTCTCGTAAGAGGTTCTTGTAAATATAAGAATAACTTTAGTCATCTAAGCCTTTGCAATTTCATCGTGAGATTTTTAATGATTCCAGTTTCCTTAACAATGCGTTAAGCGATGCACTCCAATAAAATCTTTGACATTTCTACACATGATAAACCCAGTTTTATTTATATCGTTTATAGTTTATCGGAGCGGCTATAAGTGAATAAACACTATTATTTCTACTAAAAACGAAAACCTCCACATTTCATGCTCAGATATCTATAGAGACAAGACACATACAGACCGGCTGTTACCGCAAAGTGGTTAGTTGTGTTTAAAATCAGCCAACGTACTCCATATCTGGGCACATACTAGCGATAGCATCGCGTTTTGTCTCGATGTCGACGTTATTTTATCGATATCAGCTTAAGCTCGACACTAATTGTGCATGTTATCAACTGCGATGAAACTGTATCGATTTAAATTTAATAACTATTATTGAAAAGCTTTTTGTACACATACAAACTTTTGTTCCAAATAGATACTTGGCCGCTAGAGCAAACACATACTATAAGATTTGCGTCTTATTTGGCTAGCAACCTCCTTGTAGGACAATTTTATGGATATTTATATTCTTCTAGATGTAATTATATTTATTGGTGTGATTAAAACTGATTTGTTAGATCTAGCCAAAAGAAATAAAGCTATTTTTAATTTAAACTCTAGATTTTTTCTTCAGTTAAAATAGAATAAATTATATCTCCTTTGCATTATTACAAAGATTTATTTTTTCACAAACAATAAGTATACCTGTTATCAAACTTTGTGATTTAGAATTGCATTGTTATATGGACATTGATAGATTTTTTTCAACTTTGACAGTAAGATGGTTTTGCCTAATAATTAATTTTTTTGTATTCCTATTCTATTATATATTGTAGTCTTTTCATATAACAAATTAATTATATCATAATTATCCATATTATAAGCCAATCGCGTTGATAAAATAGCATTTAAATCGTGAAAACCTTGAAATAAACAAAAAAGTAAATCGTTTTATAATTTTCTTCCATCTATAATTAATTGAGTCGCGTGCATAAAATCACTTAAGGAAAACTGAAACATTTTCATTCAGTTTTGTAACTATGCAAATTGTTTTTAATTACTCAGACGACGGACACTAAGCTTGTCTATGATAAATCTGAAGCGATAAAGTTAAATGAAAATATATTCATTCGAATAGATATTATTTCTAAATCGATTTGAATTTATGCACTGGCATATCGAGTTGTAACTATAGTGGAGCTTTGTTTGTTAGGATCCATCACAAATAAATTTATTCAGAGCAGTTAAAATGTAAGTTGTAAATTAATGGATACTTGAGATAAAGAATATATAAAAATACCATTTTATTGCGAAGAAAATATTTCTATATAATTCTTATTTGGAAGAAAATATTTGAAGTTAATTTATAAATATAAAGAGATTTTGTGACTCCTTTCTCTGTCGCACAGCTAGAGCGTGGAATTCCTTACCAGCACGCGTATTCCCTCCTTACAATATGGGTTCCTTTAAAGGAGGCGTGAAAACGCACTTTTTGGGCCGGCAAGGTGAGGGTGGCTAGGGCAGTATGTAGCATGCTTCACTAGTTATCTTCACATATGGACTCCTCTACTACTTATCATCGGGTGGTGTCGAGTCGTTTACTGAGCTTTAGATAAAAAAAATATATAAATATTTATAAATAAAAACTTCACAATTCAAACAATCACAAAAACAAAAGATTACGTTCGCATTACGTTCTGTTTATTAAATCAAGTACAAAAGTGTAATGATTCACTTATAATGATACAAATTTAAATAGTGTTTTGTACCTCGCTTAATTAATTTAACCATCAATAATATTTATTCTATGGCATATTATAAATAGTCATGGTATAATAAAACAGATTATATTTGGCATAGAGGCACCATCTTCATTTTTTCAAGCGGCCATTTTGGGCTCAAGTCAAGCTTTCGTAATGCCAATGACACGAAGTTAACTCGCCCATTCGCGTGCATACATTAACTGTACGATCTCACATACGAAAAATATATCTGTTAGCATATAGGTGGTTGAATATGCAAATGATTTTAATGTGCCCAATGTGTTGGTGTTTCCTTGTCGAAATTATGTACTCAAAAGTATTGCTTATGTTCCGTATAATATTTTATATCGATTCTAAACTTTCTGGTTCATCAATTTCTCTGGAAGAGTGTTTTATTTAAACATAATTGTTAAAAGTTTTTCCAAGGCCTATTGCTCCAGTGTCTTGGTGATAAGATATGTTAGGCCGTAACAACCGGGCTGAATATTAGAATAATATGACCTTTATAAGTCTTCTACACAGAGAAGTTGAATATTACAAATTGGCACCTTATTACGTATTACCCATGGTGAAAGCTATTTTGTTTCCATAAACAGCTGTCAAACGAATACGCCAGTTAGCAAGCTACCTAATTACATTTATAGGAAAAGGTATTTTTACACATTTTCGTAGTCATCGAATTTTTTTTACCTTGAACTGAAAATCGACTAGATTCCGTTATATAGCAACAACATTACCTGTCTATTACTATTAGTGAGTACATTATACAGTATTACTTATTTTTTTAAAGGTTTTATCGTAATTTTAGAAGTTTTGTTAAAACAAGCCTATTAATTATAAAAAAGTAGTTGTAGTTAAAATTTTAGATAGTTAACTAGATAGTGCTACGGCGATCAAAGGCCTGCCTAATAATGTGACTTCAATTGGTTTTAATCAATATAATTTTATCTGCTTATCCATTGCTTTGTTACAAGGTAAGTTATCGTCATGTTTCCATATTAAAGGGCAGATGAATTTGTAATTAAATAAAGAAGAAGACTATGGCCATTATAAAAGTTGTAATGTGCTTAAATAGAGTGACATCTGGTTTTTGATATTTTTTATCTTAGCTTTTTTTATTATAGTGGCATTTAATTGTTAGTCAAGTCAAAGTTTAAACTTGAAAAGGTGGTTAAAATGAAATCGGTTAACGGTGAGGTCACCATATTACTTATTTTATACTTATAGATAAATTGAGATTTTTATTTGATATGATTAAATTATTGGAGTTACTTAATAAAAGGCTGTTCCTTATATCGATTATTAAAATACGTTACGTGTTAGTGGTAATCAATACTCTTCAATTAAAAAGCTAGTCAACTGCCGATCCCTAAAAGAGAGTACCGTTAGCATTCGCGAGTGGGTGGCGTCCATGAACTGACGTTTAATAAAACCCGAACTTGTTTCATTATGTTCATTCAACGCATATAATTAAACAAAGCCTATTACATTTTAATTCTATGGTAACAAGGTCCATTTTAAGTTGTTAAGCAGAAGGTGTGAAAATTTTGGGTGTGTTTGATGAAGACAAGTCTTTTCTTAAAAGGTCTTCTGAGACTTCTGACAGCTGTCAATAGTTGAATAGCTGTCCCATGTGTGATATGTCTTGCAACACATCTGACTAATTACTGAATCATTAAGGCGTAAATCGAATGGTTTTAATTCACAAAAAAATTATATGAGAAAACGTCAATCGCAGTGTTGTAATACTAAATAGGTTAAAAAGAATATGTTATTCTTCTAATATAACGATCTCCCCGATCATCAAATGAACTTAACTTCTTTATAAATTAATGCATTTGAAGTGACTAGTAATACACATTTCGATATTAATGTTTTTTTTTAGTTCGATGCCATTACTATTTAAGAAAACACTCCTAAAGCGGGAATTATTTAAAAAATATGGGAATTGAAAATGTTATTTAACTTTTTCGTACTTATTTTTACGCCCGTGTTGTATAATGGCTAGTACCACTGTTTACTTAGCCAGAGGTCCATGGATCAAACCTGCTAGGGGCAGGATATTTGTATTGTAATTACGAGAGTTTGTTTATACTTATACATGGATATGTATTTGTTCCATATAGTATGTTATCCTGTTATTCACAATTATGTTACTATCAATTTTGATTTATACTTTACTTAGTATAAATAACAGAAGCTGTTAATAATGCTTACTTTGGCCAATTGATAAATCATATTAACTCATATTTCACCTTGCTTTTCCAGTCCATTCACAAGTTGTCTGAAAGACATCGCTTATATATTGATAAGAACGCCCTATGTACAGAAAGTTAACTGATGTGCAATATTGATTATACTTTCTATCAATCTATCTATCTTTCTATTATATTATTGATAATATAACCGGCTGATATAAAGGATAAATGAAAACCTTGTTAATTAGTGAAAAGTAGAAGCTTTTATTTAATTCTGGGGCTCGTAATGGACAAAAGGTTAAGATTGATCCAGTTAATAAATACTAGCTTAGCCTCACCTTTGCACGGGTGGTATACCTAAAAAAAGAAGCAATATTTAAAAATATATTTAAATTATATTTCAATCTTTATAAATAAAATATCTCATTTAGTTCAGTCGTCAGGGAGTGCAGGGCTAGTAGTTGGGAAGTTATAATATATTCGGAAGTCAACCGTTTTGGAAAACTAATTTTTATTTCTATTGATTTTTATTTATTTCCATTTTATTTTATTTTTCAGGTAAGTGTTCCTTTGCTGTTACCTCAACATAAGCAGTAAGTAGACAACACAGTTCATTATTAAATTGTTGACAGTAAAGGGTCGGCATAAAAAAAATATTGATTTCGTATGTATTTTGTTAAATCAACAAAGGCTTTAATCGTTTTCTTAAGTTAAATAACAATTATACAGTAAAATTAATGATTTAATTCAGTTCGCGTGCGAGGATCGGTACCTTGATAGACGAAGAAGTTATTAATGCCATAATATGAAGGATATTTTTTTTTTTCATGTAAATACTTAATAATATTATTTAAAAAAGTTCAAGTACAATAAAATATATAGGTATCAGATCAGTGACCAGACAACGAAACTTAAGTAACCTTACTGCTAAATGATACAATATTGTTTCCGACTTTAAACGTATAGGTATAAGTGTGGTTTTTGCGGTTAGGTAATTTTTTCAATACGGATGCATTAAACACATTACATCATGTTGTGGCCGAAGAAAATCTTTCAATCATTATATCCTTTATTGTACAAAAGTAAATAACGTAATAAAGAAAAGTTCATAAAGTAAATTATAACTTAAAACTGTACTCGACGTAGGTTTTTAAATTGTTCGATAAATAAAAACACAACGCCTCGTAAAAAAACAATCCGTAGATTCATTATTGAAACCCAGCCTTAGTAAAGCATATCACTGGTTTAACTTTATAAAATTAAACAGGGTTTTTTCTTATTATTAACGAGGTAGCTCTTCATTTTACCTGATGATTAGTGAAGATAAGGCCGAATATAGAACCGAACCACAAAGGAACTAGCTATCTAACTTACAACTACCTCCAAAATTATAATAGCGGTAGACTTAGGCAAGATGGTGGTAAGTAAAAGCCATACCGCTAACCAAGATCTGAAGTAGGTGGTCTTAACCACTAGACCACAGAGGTAGTTAAGGTACCTTATTTCTAAGAATAACTATAAAATTGCGAGATTCAAATGAGTTCAAAGATAAATGAAGTCGTATATTCCAACAGAGACATTTTATCTCTACGCATTTAACAATATTCTACAATTACCTCTTAGAAGCAATATCGTATTTGTCCTTTGATATCCATACAAAGGGCCGGCGTGCACTAGACGCGCGACGGCGACACGCGTCACACGTCAAGCTGTCGCGCGTGAAAAGGAAGCCTTATGGGCGCCTTGAATGTGGATGAGGTCTAAAGCTTTGAATGATTTATTTTAAAAGTTATTCACGCGTTGTTTAACCACTAGTCAGTTGTCTCAAGGTCTAATCATGAATTTCTTTTAAAATATTTAAAAAAACTTTCTGGTATCAAACAAATATATTCACTTTACTATTTTTTTATTCAACACTAGTAATATACATCTACTGATACAAAGTAAAGGAATTTGTGTAGAAATCCGGCTCGGAGGACCATTTGTGAGATATATACATAACATACACGTTAACAGAAGAAGGAATTTGTATTTGTGGTGACCGTTCGAAGGAGTTTAAAACGGTATCTTTTAAAAAAATAGATCTGAACACTTTGGATGAGAAAATTTGGTTGTGCGCTGTGGGTTTTAATGTCAATTCGACTTATCAAATAATTATACGAAATAATTATCATCAGACTTATATAAAATATTATATATTCGCAAAATTATCACCAGTTACATAAAAGAATACTGTGTCTGTAGCATAGCAATTGGAAAGAAAATTGTTATCGTTTATTAGGTTTCTTATCTATATTTTCCCATTTAAGCTTATTATAATCAAATACGATAAAATATGACGACATCTCCTTTCATCATTAAAACGCATACAATATTTAGCTAATTTTAAAAGAGTTAAAACTGTAATAACTTCTATGTACTAACGGTAGCTATTAATGTCTATTATTTATCACTTACCGCCTCATATGCGCGTGCGCCGATGCGATGTGGCAATGCGCGTTGCATACAAATGCATACTACTACGCCAACCGTTTGAAGTCCACTCGTTTGATATATTATTAGGACAGTATCAGAAGTTAATACGGATTGTTCCTTTGATTATATATGTCTAAGATACTGCATTATGATATCTTTACCTGTCCGCTGCAATCAAAACTGCATTCTCACAACTTTCAGAGACACTGCTTGATATTTTCTTAAAATAAAAAATGTCTTGGGTCTGTAGTAAAATAGCTATTAACATAAATTTTGATAATTTGTTATTGTTGTATTCTTCTGGAAATAAACGTTTTTATGATTTTTTAAATATTAAGGTTTCTATATTTTATCAATGGATGGTTTAGCTTACGATGCGCTCAATTTTGACATATTTATACTTACGTGTGAAATATGTCAAATTTCAATGCCTCGTAAGCATATTCGTGTATACATTGTCTAATTCAACAATGAAGATTCAATAAGATCACTGCATGAGCAGAGAGATGACTAAAGACTTATTAAAACTAAAATTAATAAAATATCCAACCCTAATCAAAAGCCAATACTATACCGCGCCCGATAAGTGAACCTTGTGACGAGGCAAATCGCATTTAAATCAATTAATCGCTTTGACGAGTTTATCGAGATCTGCTGTTAAATTACAGCAATAACTTAACACGTAGTTAATGGTGATTTGAAATTTTATGACCACTTCGACACAAATATTTTGTATTTTAATACTTTGATATTATATACACATGTATCTAATAAAGTAGGACTATAAAGAAGACTATACTCTCTCTATTTAACTTCTTTGTTTAAATAAATTTAAAATATTTTAATTTTTCTTTGTATACGCATACACGCTATGTCTTCTCTTCATTGTTTTTATTCCCTGTTTTATTCTTTCCAGTATCCTCAAGCCAAAAAGGTTCACTTACCCGTTTTTCCTTATTGATCTATTTGTATTAAAAATTTAAATAAAAAGCAAATGATTAAAAGAATTCTGTAGAACCGGCAAAAAAGAAATATCTGACTGTTTTACACTTCATTACTAATAAAAATACTAATGAAATATTTACAAAACAATCCTTTTATTTATTTTGTGTTGAAGAACTTATTGTGGTTATAACATGAAGTATTTTTGAAATAAGCATTAGTAGTCATGAACCGCATCAGTTAAGCATTAACTGTGGGTAATGGATACATTACAGTGGCTAAACTCTTATTGTAAGCGATGCATCTTAACTAAAAAACAAATAACTTAAACTAATTTAAAAAACGAATACTAACTTAACTTTAAATTATAATTAATAACTTAACTAAAAACAGGAAACATTTTGTCTAAAGAAAAATTTCAGTTAGTTTGCCAACCTGTACATTTTAACCAGCCAGTCTAAATGTGATCCCGCGCACGCTACTTATAGTTGTGTTTTTGTATTTCAAGTTTTCAGTATTTTTTCTTTCGAGTTCGGCCTTTTATTTTTGCTTCAAAAACCCATCACCACTTCGCACTACACTTATGTTTGAATTAAATTGCGTTGCGCCAAAAAATAGAACTACATAAAATAATTACAAACACATGTACTAAATAATCATCTAGATTAATATTAATTATTTTTGTTTTAATTTATTTAAATGTATCGTTTAACACTTATTCCCATAGTACGATAATATTGTACAATTACGATTAGAATACAGCTGTTGGCTACTGAATACAATATAAATGTAATAATTTTATACCGAATAGATAATTTTGTTATCAAATACCTTATTACAACAAGTATTTGTCGACAATTTTATTCCCTTCACATTACAATGTCAAGAATAGATCAGAAATAATTTATTCAGTACAGCAGATACTGGGTGCGACTGACTTGAAGATGTATTTAAAATACTCGATATATTTTCAACATTCAATGTTAATAATATGCATCCGGCTCGAAGGACTCACTGTTTTTAATGGTTATTACTTTATACATCCAATATAATAATTTTCAATTATAAATTGATCGAAAGACTTACAATTTCAAAGTCATACAGGTATGAGTACGACACCTTTGCCTTTCTTTTTTAAAAATAATTCACAGAATAAACACAGAATACTGCACAGAATAAATATAATATCCGTTGTATTTAAGCATACCTCATACGCGTAGTCAAAGCAAAACATACTTCGAACACCATTTCTGGATGACTTTAAATACCAAGGTAGGCTCCGACGCGTTTTTGTTAGACCACCGACGCTACATCCTTTTGTACCACTATTTGTTACACTAATACGAGACGAGAAAAACGGCGAAGTTTTCGTGCTTTATTTAACAATTTAAGCAATTATAATTTTTTGTTTGTTTTAAGGTTAGATTAAAGCGCACAGCAGTACTTTAAGGTTTTGAAATGCACTAGTAGAATGAGCAACTTATACAAAAAGTAATAATAGTAATATACCTTTATATATTTATACACTTTATAACACGAGTTGACCCGGTGAAAGGTGTTTCACCTAAAACCTCCCTCATTCTAGCTCTAGTTAGAAATTACAATTTTTCACATCAGTTCTACGATTTCGATTCTATAGTACGAATTTTTTACGTACGAATTTACGATTAGGATTTTCATTGTTAGCCATTTTTGAGTTTTAGCTACACTAAATAACAGTTATTCATTTTAATATAAATCTCGATTGTTTGGTCTCTAATGCGAATAAACTTTCAATCTCATCATCATTATCAACATCTTAGAAGCGTCTGACTTCTGGGCACAGGTTTTATGACTAGTTTGTTCATAACACCATCACGCTGACCCAAGGATCCCAGCACATTACAACGCTGATTATAGTAAAAATCACGTCATCGTCTGATCCTGTCATAATTAAAGGATATAAATCTGGAAGCTTATATTATTATTTTCCAATATCAACAGTTGGCCACTCTCACGGCTGTGTTTTTAATATCGCACATAATGTTTATAAATGTTAAGTCAAACACGAACGGAGGCAACCGGACCCGTGTTTAGACTGATCTCGGCTGAATGAGCGTAACCCGAGCCGATTATTATGGCATATCGATTTATGAAAATGAATGAATCGATTACGGTCACGATTACGGTTGGCAAGTGTGATTCGTCAGTTGGAATTTAGAGGTCAACGATATATTTAATAGCTTTAAAATACTGGAAAAGGTATATCGTCTTTCAGATACTTGGTGAATATTCAAGGGTAAGCGTAGTAGGTAGGTATTACACGCTCCACTTTATTGTATTAACTTTCATTGAGACTCTTGCCTTGAATTCATACTATCACGACTAAATTTCATAGAAAACTACGGGCACTCATCTCCTTGTACCACAATCGTTCAATTTTTACGACAACCACCTCATTAATATTGTATCGTTTCAAAGAACGATCCTCTACGTAGAATATGTACTAAATATAATGATATTTGTTCAGAGTGTACATATTTGGCGATAGAGCTCTCATGTTTAAGAGGTCACTATGTGATCTCATTCATTAATCAATCCATAAAAACTCAGTGTAATTGTAATTAATAAAGCAGGTAAATCTGACTATGAGGATGCTAAAGCATTCAGGCCGATCAGCTTAACGTCGTTTCTGCTTAAAACACTTGAAAAACTAGTGGATAGGTTCATCAGGGACGGGCCACTAAGGAAGAAGCCGCTACACGAACTTCAATGTGCATACCAGCCAGGGAAGTCAACTGAGACGGCTCTTCACTTGGTGGTAAGCCAAGCAGAAGTAGCTCTTGATAATAAAGAGGGGGGATTGTATAGGGGCATTTTTGGACATAGAAGGGGCCTTTGATTGTACGACTTTCGACTCAATCCAAAAGGCAGCGGAGGAGCATGATATCAACGCTACCCTTAGAAGGTGGATTGGTAACATGCTCCGAGGGAGAATCATCACTTCGCACCACATGGGCGAAGACCTTCGGATTAAGACCACTAAAGGCTGTCCCCAGGGAGGGGTACTCTCTCCATTACTTTGGTGCTTAGTGATAGACTCACTAATTGTAGAATTAAACAGGGGACCTTACCGTGCAGTGGGATATGCTGATGATATAGTTATATTAGTAAGCGGAATCTTCCCCAGTACGGTATCGAATCTAATGCAAGTGGCCTTACGTAAGGTGGAAAGATGGTGCCAAACAAGCCATCTCTCTATTAACCCAAATAAAGCCACTATCGTACCATTTACAAGGAGACGACTGCTAGCACAGTTAGGCAGTCTCAATCTCTCAGGAATACAATTAAATTGGTCCACGGAAGTAAAATATCTAGGAATTACCCTAGATAAAGAACTTACATGGAAATCACACGTGGACGCCACTATCGTGAAAGCTCTTAGAGTCTTTGCGATGTGCAGATCTACGTATGGGAAGACGTGGGGACTAAAACCAAAGATCCTAAAATGGCTGTATATGATGATGGTAGTTCCAATCATTACATACGGCAGTGTGGTATGGTGGCCAAGAGTCAAGCTAGTAACGTGCCGCAATGCCCTTGCGAAAGTGCAAAGAACAGCATGTCTAGCTATATCTGGGGCCTTTAAAACCACACCTACGGCAGCGATGGAAAGACTATTAGATCTCATCCCACTGCATACGGTCATTGAGACCAATGCAAGGATGACTCTGTATAGACTGACCATATCCGGTGGATGTACACCTGCACCCAGCACTCGGCACACTAAGTTTGAGGAAGATAGGGAATTGGACATGATGACGAGCATGAACTGTGACAAAATGCAGTTGGTGCACGTTTTCAATAAATTCTTCAGGGTACAGATACCAACACGCCAGGAATGGAAACGAGGACTGAACCCCCCGAACCAAGACTGTATTGTGTGGTATACTGATGGCTCTAAAATGGACACTGGCACCGGAGCTGGTGTTCATGGTAGGAACTACGAGCTTAGTCAAAGCATGGGAAGATGGGCAACCGTATTTCAGGCGGAAGCATTTGCCATCATCGCTTGTGCGCAGGAGAATGTGGATAGGAATATCAGAGATAAAACTATCTACATCCTCAGTGACAGCCAAGCTGTGTTGAAAGCTCTAACCTCGCACAGGGTGGACTCGAGGCTGATCCTGAATGCTATACAAACGCTGAACAGGCTCGGTAAGCATAACAGGGTAAGCCTCATTTGGGTGCCTGGACACACCGGTGTCCCAGGCAACGAAAGAGCTGACGAGCTTGCAAGGAAGGGGTCCGGGGAAAACATTGTTGGGCCCGAGCCCTGCGTTGGAATCTCGTACAGTACGGTGCGAATGGCATTTAGGAAGTATGCAGAGAGGATGCAATCAGAAGAATGGGATAAGATTGCCTCTCTCGCACACTCCAAGCGATTTATGTATCCACTTGGAGGTCCGAAGAAGGCGATATGGAACTTACAACGTAACAGACTACGGGGCTTAAGTGGCGCTATTACTGGCCACTTTGGTACCAATAGCATGTTGTTCAAGATGAAACTTGTTGGATCGCCTCTATGTAGGGTCTGTGGGGAGCACACCGAACAAATGGAACACATCCTATGTAATTGTGATGCTCTTGCTAGGAAGAGAATGGGTCTCTTTGGACTGGGCTATCCCAGTCCTGAAGATATAAGGCTGCTGTCTCCGAGTGTACTTAGCAAGTACATCTTGGAGGTATTCCAGGACAGCAGTCAATAGGATTAGGGAAGCACAAAAGATCCCATTGGGTCGACGTGCACCGGGAGTAATAATCCTGGCCCTACATCAAGATAAGATAAGATAATTAATAAATTATTACGTAGTTAGTAATTATTTGAAATTAAATTGTTCTTGTTTGTTACTGTCTAAGTTACTAAACAAAAGCTGTTCACTATGGAAATTGGAATTATAGTTTTAACAGCAAGAAGTTGTATAATTCAATAAAAATAAAACAAATGCCCTGGTTCATATGCATACTTTCTACTTGTGACCAAAAGAAATCACTATGAAAAAATCTAAATTGAAGCGGTAATTTCATCTTAATTTCAAGAATGATATTTCTATTCTTTTTTTAAAAATGATATCCAATATAGAACATAAGTTCAAATTTTATTTATTGCAAAACATGACCTAAGGAAGTTAGAGTTGATTTCAAACTAAAGATGTGTCATATTTGTTAATTGCCGCAGATAGAGATGGCATCTATTTTGGAACAAGAACTGACTTAAGTTAGTTTTAAAGCCTAGATAAAGTAGACTACATAGACTGAATTACATTTTTTAATACCTTATGTATATATGAAATACATGGAATCCCTTCTTTTAAGCATTATATATATCCATAAAACCCTCTCCGTCAACCAAGTATTTAGTCTCAGACTTGCGTGTTAATTTATTGTAACTAAGTCCTAAGTTACTCCATAAAGGTTTTTAAACCAATTCGAATCGAGTCACAAGAAATGCCCACCTTTCTGAAAAAGGGAAAAGACTCGAGCAAGCCGCACCGCAAATGACCGACCTGTGCTAAATTAACGTGCAATATTTTGCTCAAAATCGGCGGCAGGCGTCATGTTTCTCAATGTTTATTGCTGTGATACACAGAGGTGCATTGCGTCGCGCTTGTTCGCAAAAAATTCGACGTTATCAGCTTTCTTGGTGTTTTATTCTGTAACTGGGTGTGCCTGGAATAGTTTGCACAGTAAACAATAGCATTACTTTTTTGACTGTGTTAAAGTTAAGTTATAGGTTTTTATATGAGCGAAAGGCATTAAACGTATAAGAGATGTTTCTATAATAGAATATCAACACTTTTGCAACAAAAAACGATTTTATTTATGTTTAATATGTGCCGGATTTTTTTTAAATACAACTCGTAATGGTACTTATGTATTATAGTTGTCATGCTTAATTTGTTGTAGACAATAGGTGTCAGTACGAGAAATATAAAAATGAATTTAATATCTCAATTAAATGTATCTAGATACTTTGGTAGCGTCGATAAAACAAACTTCAGCGAGATATTTCCAAACGTACAAATACATGTTCGAAGAAAACTCTTTCCGTGTGTACACGGTCATAAGCTTAGCAATACAGTACACGCTCACCTTTCGCCCGCTCACGATTAGGTACGCTGCGAGTTCCAAGTGTGAGCCTTTCTGAAGAAATTACTTTAGCCTCCACCCGTTCCGTTTCACGGCCGCTTTCATAAACTTGAGAATGTGATACCCTTTAATGCGCCCCTCACGCATTTCCTTGTTTTTAAAGCACTTTTACATTTTAATTTTTAGTCGTAATTATAGTACGCAGTAAAATTGGTCGTCTTAAATTATAAAGAGAGGTTGGAAAACTTAATTAAAGTCCTATGTAACTTCATAATGTTTCAAACCATACTTAGATTTTTTAAAGTTTTCGATCCAAAAAGTTCATTATCCTTGACATTCCTTATTTTTATAATATTTATTATTTCTGACTATATCAAACAGGTTACCAAAATATCTTATTTGGTATAATTTCATTTTGTAATTAAGTTGTTGCATAATTAGAAATTAAGAAGACTTCTGTGATGAAAGTTTGGTTTATCAGAAAGTTAAAAAACTTTATGGACTTATTAAGTACCTACATCTTAAAAAAGAATAAAATTACTTTTTTCTTTAGTAAATTTGAATTTAAATTTCGAATGTGTCGAGAATTTTTTTCAAAAAACTTATGTTCGAATGAAACTCAGTTCTTGATTGTAGTAACTTTTACAGTAGTTGTGATCGCGAAATCAGTACTAAACAAATTTCCACTTAAGTAGTAGTAGTACAAAATTATTTCAATAGGGCTAGGCAATAGCGTTGCGCCATACAGCCAAATCACGTTTGTATTTTCCAAGTGTCAATATTAGTAAGACAAGAGCCAATTCTGCTATAATTCCGTATTTGTGTCAATCCATTTATGAAGGCAATAAATGCCAAAACCTTGTTTCTTTAAATCCAAATTATTAACTCCAGGTTTCCACTTAATTACAATGTACGCTACATCCTTGGAATTAGGTAGAATATGAGTTACACTAAGTTATCATCGTAAAACATAATTTTCTGTAAAACTCATACACATGTCAATGCATGTAATATTAACACGAAAGTATCCGTTCCGAGTCATAAACTGAAATATTCATCACACGCCATGACATATGGGACTTTTTACGTCCAGAAATCTGTGCGTTAATCCCAACTCACCCCGAAAACATTTCGCGGAACAGATCGAATTATCTTCTGAATAATTTTATGTGGTAACTGTGGGTTTACGAGCACTACACTGTTGCGAATGTCTGCGTGATTTACGCAGTGCTTCGTGAGTGTTAACTCGGCCATATTGGTCCGTTTCTTCTGTTACATTGTTGTGTGAGTGACACTAGGCTTGGAGGTCGATCTGTCAGTGATTTTTTAGCACTATATAATTGTTTAATCCGCGATAAATAGAATAAACCACCTTCAGCCCCGTTGTTAACTACTTGTTACATAATGTATTGTAAATTTTAAAATGCAATAATACAATATTACTTGTACTTGAAATAGCTATCACGACTTGAACGAATTTTCATTTAAACATATTCCTACGACTTGTGATTTTATTCCTTTCCGATTGAAGCAGAACGAAAACGAGACAGTTAACTTAAATTGTCGGATACGAACAGAATATAGTCCTAACTGCAAAACTCTATGCTTTTTCTATTTACGTTAATCAATAATGGTTTTAATTGTTAGTCATCGGAATCTCTTTAAGTGTGAAACTGTACAAAGCCCTAGATAAACCTTAAAATAACTTGTAATATCCTCTGTAGTCAAAGTATGTATATAGATTTGTATCTGAACGTGTCAATATTTTAAACTGGTAACATAATATTATGGGCAGGTGTCTTGTAATAGCTCATCGCTAGTTCTTTTATATTGATGATAGTTATAACAATGTAATCAATATGTGTACTTTTATTTTATATATATATGTGTGTGTGTGTGGTGCTCTTATATTCCCACTGATCCCGATTATGAAGATACTGAATCTGAAAATATATCGCCACTCTTATGTGCATCTGCTACAAAAGGTAGTTTAAGGGAGCATGTAGTTGTAGAGGTAAAAAATTTATGTTCAGTCTGTACCAAAGCTAATATGAACTTACATTCAAGTTAACAGCATCCTAATCTCGTTTTTGCTTACGAAATACTAGACATAATAGCAGTCAGCAGTTTTGCGACAGAGGACTTACGTTGTGTAATGAACTGCCAAAGAACATATAAAATATAGTGAAACATGGGCAGACCGTAACAGACACGTGTATGTAGGTAATTTAATGGATTTTAAGTTAGAAGCGCCTAGCGATTAGTTCAACATTGATACGCTTTTTGGTCTTTACTAACCTGACAGATAAAGAACTTTTTTATTATGTAACGAATTGTACACCATCAAGTATTCATTCCACAAATAAGACATAATTGGTTTTTAACTGTGTATAAGATAATTTTGAGAACTTCTTCTCTGAAATGTATTCAAATAAATTTATATCATATTTTTTATATTCTTTTGAAGGTCTGGTAACTTTTGACCGGGAAAAGTTATTTCTTTATTTAAAGACATATGCATAAATGTTTAAAGACATATTTAAAAAAAATGTCATTTTCTTGTCGTCTATTACTTGCGATATAAATTGAGATGAATCTACCGATTGAAAATGAGCCCTAATTTGCTTTCATGTAATAATAGAAAATTTAGTGGTTTTTTTTCTTGTTATCTAACAAAAGAATAAAATTAAGTTTGCTATTTAAAATGCAATGGTGTTAATGGTTTTCATTCGTATGCTTTTAGATACGGGTAAAATTTGGGATTTTTAGTTCCGATAGTTTGGGGTTTAGGGATCCTGAGACAATTAATAATGAATTATTTCAAGATTGTACGGCCTGACAGTTTACCACTTTATAATTCATCAGTACTGTTTATAAAACATCTGACCCAGCTCGCTTCCTCTCCGTCTCTCAAGCCACCACCTACGCCTGCTTTGTTTACTCCTGGTAATCATTCAAGCCATTCATTACCCATCAATCCTTCCGTCAGCTCAGAGCCTTAACTCAGCCTTCTTATGATGCATAACGGTTTCCTACAGCTTCTTCGACCTCTGGCTTTGTGACTGTCAACGTTGTTATATTTATATAATTTACAAAACTTTTATTATAGATATTTTACATCACACAATCAATTTCTATTCCCGAATATTAAAGTCAAACTGTTGATTAATAAAACGGATGGTTTCCAGTTGAAGTGCTGTTAATGACCTCAGAGTTTAGGTTAACTTTTTTTCGAATTGAACAAAATACTAAATTTGTTAATACGTTTATATGATCCTATTGAGTTTATTTTTAATAAGGTAAGCGTTTGGCTTTATCTCACACAAAAAGTAATGAAAAATTCGAAAATAGAAGGAACTAGCTACATCCTTATCTTATCTGCAACCGCTGAAACACAACAATGCTGTTGAGGTTGTTATTGGAATAGATGCAGAAAATAACTGGCGCCACGGGAAATTGATCCCAACCTCGCGATCACACACACTACTTGAACACAGAGATAGTTAAAGTAATAATAAATATACATAATGTAGTATATGTTACAATGAATAAATGAGCAAGAAACCGTGAAGGAGCCAAGTGCATTTTTTGTCAATATCGTCTGGTGTGTTTTTTCTGGTGAGCTGCGTGTTCGGTTACCGCATCAGTATATAATGTTTTTATAGTAGATATTTTTTATTAATAACTAAGTCACAAAATTAATGTCCGATATTATAAGTACTCCATACTGCACCGAAATGCACTGTTGATGAGATAACGAAACTGTCTGTCGCCAGACAATTGAAACATCCAAGGACACCGATATAGATAAGAACAATTGGTAAACAGAGACCACGTGGATGTAATTGCGGGCGAAAACAAACAATGCCATTGTCTTCAACCGGCCCATAGAATAGATGAGACCGTGTTACCAACTGGTTATGCTGATTTTCGCCTTTTCCGCAACTGTAAATCTACTCTTCTCTGTGGTTTGAACATTTATGGTTGAGATTTGATGAAAGCCGTTTGTGGAATTGGCAATATACTTTTAAATGTGGATACATGACTAATTCCTAATTTTATTGCAATCTGTGTATAATAAAGTTATAAATTTGAAGTTTAGTATAAGTATAAAGGAAGTATCATTAATCTGTGTTACTTTGCGACAAAAAATGAAAACGAAACCTTAAAAAGCTTCACGATTTTGTATGTAATAAATAAAAAAACTAACGGCTATAAATTATCATATTTTCTACCGAATTTAAGGTCCGTTACCCCATAAACAGGTCCAAAGTCTCACACCTATTAAGCGTCGGATCATAACAATGGTGCCTAAAAAAACCGCCGCAAGCCTCAAAAAGGCGATATACAGGACCATTTGAGGTCGCTCCCACGAACAGCTGAGATTCGGGCCTCCGCTGACCCATATTCTGGCCTATGACGTAGCCGACAACAATAGGGCATTGTATTTGCGAGAAGTTCCTCAAGGCAAAGAGTTCATTCACATCTAGCTTTCATTTAAATAGCTCCATTTGTTTTTCGTCATTGTTATCATCAGCTGTTCCTACCGATTACTATCTATCAATGATCGGAGAAAGAACGCGGCTACAACCAAGCATTGTTTTCAGCTTGACGTGATGACTTGTGAGTGACGAATATTACATTGTGACGTCACGCCTGTTCAATTGTTTTACAATGGATGTTTTATTATTACGTTGGTTTGCGTACGCAATTAATTATGAAATTGTTAATTTGTTGGTTATTTGAGTGCAATTGCCTATAACTATTTAGATTTTATTGTGACGTATATAAAATGTATTTATATTGATGTAATACCTCATACCATCTCAGGCTATTCCCCTATTTCCATATCTTTAACGAAAACTACACAAATACAAATATGTGTATAGTCAAATATAACATTAGTAACAATTTTGACCAATACTAACAAAATTTATTTTTGGGTATTTAATAGAAGTTTTTCTCCATCGATGTTTTTGGGAAGGATGGCAGACAAACACTTACACGACCTGTCTAATGGTAATCGGACCCCGTAGCTTATAAACATAATAACGATATCAATTTTACTCACTCAAATATAATAATTACATATAATTATATTGGTTATAGCGCCCTCTCCCACATGCATATATTATTTAGACTCACCACAGACCTGGAGATCCGGCTCCCCAATGGGGGTTGAAATTTTCTGCTGTTGTGTTCCCGCAGTTGGAGATGAGATAGCCAGTTCCTCTGTGGTTGAAGAGTTTGGACTCTTACACCTGTGTGTAGCTCGCTTCCTTTTACAGGCCATTCTAAGAGTTAATCCTTAAGTACAAATAAATTCAGGATATTCCCAGCCACAAATATCTCAAATCAATTCGGGTTGATTATGTTTCCTTCTGAGTGTTATGTTGACCTTTACGTTATGACTAGTTTACTCATCAGTAGAAAGCGAAACTACGGTGCTATTTTGCTCTGCTGTCCTCAGTATTCGCATCCTATTCGAACTGATAACACCACTATGCTGATGACATTACTATACCATTTTCTATATACAGGTTTAGTCGATCTAGGTCCTTTATGATGTTGTAATCTCAATTATGCCCGATTGATTTTCATTCACAAACTTGTCTCTTTGATTTTCTCACTGTTAAACATTAAGTAATTAGTGCATTACACTTAGGAAATTAACATAGCCTGCCCTAACGACACCCATTTTATGATAGCATCATGGAAAAGCACGATAAGTTGTTATCGTTGTTTTCGAAGCATGGAGAAGTTAAATCTATATAATCTTTCCTTATATAATCACGTTTTTTCAAACCATTCAAGAATTTCAGCTCGTCTACCTAGTAGAAACTTTAGAATTAATATTCTACTGTTTACAAAATTAGAGGTTCCAGGTTAGAATCCAAGAGTTAGGTGTTTGAATAATGATTTATTAGATAGATAAGTTTAGTGGCACTGATAATGCTAAAATTTTTAATTAAGCAGAACACCAAGGTCCAGACAATTGAAATAAAGGTACTTATAAAATGTATTGCTGTCATGCTTTGTCCAACAACCGAATTATTGAGCGTGATGCAACTCCAGTTTGGAAAAAAAAATCTCAGGAAGTATACAAAAGTAACTTTGCTAGTTCACTGTTTTCTGCTCCAAAACTGGACAGATCTCATTACTTTTTGCATTAAGTATTAATTAAAAACTTTGGCTTTTTACTTGTTTTTTTAAAGTATTTCTTTAAGTTATGCTATGCAATAACCACCCCTGTGGTTGACCACCGTCGTGACCACCTACCCTGCCCCGGACCTCTAGATCTGAAGATTAAAGAAAAAGAAATTCTCTGCTTCGATTGATTGGTGGTAGGGCTTTTTCAGTGGTAGGAATTTTAGTATTAAAATACAGTATTAATACTTCTCTGTTATCTAGTATTCATAGTACAATCTGATAGGTAGTAATGAACGTTAAATATTGTTATTTTTATTGTCATCTAAATTTCGAAATGGAATAATCATAGGTACTATATATTCTTTATCAACACACATTTTCTTCTGATTTAATTAATTCAATTGATAAAAAAATTTGTGCTCTTAAACCTGAGTTATAATCGATATTATTTAAATTCCCGAAACAAAACAAGGTAAAGTCGATCAACCTACTCGCGATCCAAGGAGGTCATAGCTCGTCCAAGCAAACGGTAGTAAATAAAAAAATATGATAAATAGTCATAGTTAATCCAGTCTTATCGGCTCGCGCTGCGACCGGTGGGGTCCGAAAATGAAAGATGGACTAGCCACTGAGATAACACTTTCTTAGTAATGGAACTAAGTGCAGTAGTTGGATTGCCTTTTAGAAATAAATTTATTAAATCTATGACGCAATAAGTGAAAGTTATTTATTTCTATGGGGGGACCGGGACCTTTCCCAAATAATAGATTTGTATTGTACACGTATACAAGTTTGTTGGTGTAGTGGTTGGAACGATCTGGTTTCGATTACCAAAACCAACCAAACTTCGCCACCTCGCTTGGTCCCTGGATGGGTGGGTCAATGCAATGTTTTCAACTCCAGCTTTCCGTGCTTCACAAGGCAGGTTAAGTCGTTGATTACTATTGCTACGGCAACAGCATTCACCCACAAGCGTGGTTGCCTTATGGACCAAACTCCTCTGTTTCTCCCACGTAGAAGGATTGAGCTATGATCGTATATAGAACGATGATTATATGCATATTTATAAGAATTTTACCTTATAAGCTGTCAATCAGCCAAAATACCACACCTAATCAAGCAAATAAAAATGGTGTATCAAAAAAATAAATGAATAAAATTACAATTTCTAGCTATAATAATATAATGATAGATTTCCGCATCTCAATTTCCAAAGGTTTAATAAGGTAATCCTCTTCAAAAATTAGTAAAAAATTGTGTAACACAATTTTGAGGATCAGTTACAATTTCACCTTTGGCCAAATCTTAATATGACGGCTTAATAGATAAGTAGTGTTTTTTTATGAGTCCTCTAAATGAAGTTAAAGAGACACAGTGCAAAATAAACTAATGATATTCATCCGTATTCGTAATATCGATGTGATTGACACGACATATACATGGCAGGTATGTCTCGTGTTTTTATACATGTACTTTAAATTGAAGCGAGCTAAATAATTTACTGAATTTATAAGGATATTTCTCTATTTTGCACTTGAAATTATGGCTCTTTTTCTAGCTGAAATCTTGCTATAATAGAGGTCATTGGTAGTTAAGAAATTTTAGAGGTGTAAGTTAAATTCTGCGTCTAATCTAATTGCCTTATGAGTGCTGATTCATTGCTGCCTATTTTATTTGAAACACAATTTCTCACCTTCATTGAATATATGTTACATAAACAAGCAGCCCTGATAGACCTACTGGGGATGTACCTACCTTCATAGAATATCGCTATTTCTCTGGCGTAGTGTTTGCAGTATACTGGTTTCGATAACGAAAACTAAATAACTGTCTTCAAGGTTGGTTCCAAGTGGATCCATCAAGATTTTGTATTGCGAGCTCCTTCGTGCTTCAGATGGCAAGTTAAGCTGCTGGTCTTGGTTCTCATGGCAACCACATCACCCACCAACGCTCCTTGGGCCGGAGTGGCGGTGTTTTGAACTAATGTCTCTCATGTAGAAAATTTACCAGCGGTAGATCTAATATAGTCTCGATGTATGTTAATTACGCGAAAACGAATAAAATAATTTTAATGAATTTCAGGGACAGTGCATAACCTAAATTTAAATGCAGGGTACATATTATCGAGACCAGGGCCCACAAGTCCACACAGAAGATATCACGGGATATAGCTAGTTCAAAATAATTTAGTACCAAACAGTATTATGTTAACTCCATTCCTTTATGTTCTAGCGTTAGTTTGTCAAATGCTGTGAGCGTACAGTTAGCGCGGTTGCAGCCGATGAGCTATACTTCGTGATTATTCCGGAATGCATAGTGACGTTTATCAAATATCGATAATATGTGAAATATCACTGCGAGCTTTTTAAATTGCTTCGATGTTTGAATAACACTCTTGTATGTAAGAAAACCATTTTTGAACTATATATTTCAAAGGCACTGCTTATTATAACAATCAGCCAAAATTATTATTTCATAACTATTAAAAAAAATATATATATTGATGTTCAATTATAGTATGTCAAAAAATATTTCTTTGATCAGTGAGGAACTCGGCACCATGCTCGAACTTCGCAATTAAAATGCAGTTCATATTCGAAGCCCCTCTTATCACTCATCACAAAATTGTGTAAAACGAACCTAATAATTACGCCGTCAATAAATAGTATATTGTAAAATACAAAACTTGTTACACGAACTTGTTGTTGTTGTTGTAATAAGAACAAGTCCTTCAATTACACAGACAGACCACTTTTCCTGGTAATGCTAGTTAATGTTAAAATTGATTCTATAGCCTATTACTGCTTTTGGAATTGTCAGTATATATCATAGCTATAGACTCCTCATCCATCAGTGGTGTTCGAGACCTGGTCGCTGTAGATGTTTGTATGATAGACACGAATATTTATTATGTAATTAGTTTTCGACTTATTAGGGCGTCTTTGTTTATAAATTTATATTTCCAATATTCTTGTAGAAAATACTAGGGTAGACAATAGACGTGAGTTTGAGAATTTTCTGATAAGTTGTATGTCAGTTAAGTAATTACATTATTGGCAAATTAAAAAGTCGATAGTCGATCTCCTCCCTATATTGATTATTTGTCGACAGCAGCAAGGCCTCCCGCACGAATCCATCAGGCTCGCCACGAGACGTTTAATATGATAAACACGCTACCTTGTTAAATATTTCGTTCTATCATTTGTAATGGTTACGCCAAACCTAACGACCGTTCTTCAAAGAACGACGTGCTTAAAACGTCGAAACAAATAAAATGTATTTTACTTAAAAATGCGTGTTGATTGATTAACTAATAATATGACTAACAATATGTCCAATGTAAGACTCAAAGCGTGTATAACAATGTTTTAATTCAGGTATGTATAATGATGCATTGACTTTTTCTTTTTTTCTTTTAGTATTTATATGTATACTTATACTTATAATATTATATACACAACCAAAAATACTAAACGAACAAAAAACTATTAAAGTGTACCTTTAGTAGTAGACATCTCACATCTCTATTTACATTAAGTTATTGCTCTTGCGCTGTACTTCTCTAGTGGTTTGTTTTTAATTTCTAGAGCAAAACCTTTAGAACTTTTTGCTGAGGTATACTTTTTTATTCGTCAATGTAAATTTTTACTTCTTATATTAATCAAATTTGGAACATTTCTTTTTTATCAATCGTTACATGTGTAAGTTTTAAAACATCTAACTTTTTTTATTAGATGCTTAAAGTAAGTAGGTTGAAAAACGAAACAAACCTTTTAAAGCCTTCAAACCCGCTCGAGGATGACTCGCTTGTTCCTATCGACCCCCTAGTCGCTTATTATAAAGTATATTAATATCTTTTGTGAAGATGACGTATCGATTTTCTGAATTAAACTTTTTGTGACGCTTCTTTAATTGGTTATAATGTTAATGACAGATTATTGGGAACAAAATTTATAAGTGTTTATGAAGGTAGATGTTTGATATTAACGTATTAAGATGAAAGTAAGAGGCAGAACTAGAACAGAAAAGAGTTTGTATAAAAAGTTTTAAAATAATATTCATAATATTTCGGACGCATTTTATTAGATACGAAATTTATTTGAATGAAGTTTCCTAGCGAACCAATGAAATATTATATGATCTCTTTACAGTAAGCCTATTTGATAACTGTTTTTTTTATACCTATTGCTGATTTTATTGTATTTTTGTAATATCGCGCTTTGTATTGCTGTAAGCTTAAGTTCTCAATAATTTAAGATATTCAATAATTCTTTAATACTAAACTATTATAATTAAGATTTCGTTTGCGGGTTTCTACACGGATGTTATTCAAAAAGTATATTTATTTAGAATAACAACTACGGTAGTACAATTGCTGTAGCAAGAGGTACTGACCACTCGGTCTCAGGTCGTCTAGTACCAAAGTTGCTTGAATGAAACAAAGTTATCAATCTTCCTTCTTTCTTCTTATATATAATATGTAGGTATAGGCTCGAACTGTGGACGATTCTCTATAAAACAATTGCTAATGACTGAAAACTCATAAACCTTCTTCGAATTGCAGTCGTCTTAAATATTTTTAACGTTGTCAATGTCAAAATTTGTACGTCAAATTGAAACCCTATAAATGTAGTGACGATTAAGTAATCAACTAGTAATGGGTCTTAAATTCATTTTTGTTGAAAATACGACACTGAATAATATTAATTATATTATATTAAAGTGAATGCATAATCAGTTGATATTATAAGTATTCATTATTATACATTACTGTTCTTAATGCGTTGTAATCTCTTTCGTAAATTGTTATAAAATCATATGATACACACACACACACACAATACATGCATATCAGACGATATATCACATGATTTTTTCCCAACGCTACAATGAGTATAGCAGCGATAAACCAAAGTTGGGTCACACAAAAGCTTTATATGATTTACTATGTATTTAATGTAGTTGAGTAGCCGTGGCAATCTGCGCAATAACAAGAGGCGTAGTAAAATCCAAGTTTTATTCATGGGAAATTGTACGCATTCAACTCGCTTTGTTGAAAAAAGCTTTGAGAACCTTGAAATAAAACGCAAATTTGAGTTTGAGTAATATGAGAAATACGTAATATTTACTTTTTAACAATGTCCCGGCGAGATTTATATGAAATTGAAGTCTAACGTAGCACAAAACATATTATATTTATTGAAATATTTGTATTTTCGTTGTAAAGATTAAATAATTTATAATAAAATCATATTCTTCATAAGAATTTTATTTTTCTGCTGTTTTAGTTTCGATACGTTGTCAATCGAAATGTTGCTTTTAGATATTTTGAAAATGGTTTTTACATTTATCAATTGGTACTTTTCAAGCAAATCAGTAAAAAAAATGTTATAACTTCAACTATAATTATTTATAACTCATTTTCAGAAGCGTTCATTAATTTTATCTTAATTTTCCTTATTAAAAGTTAAAGTATTATCACCAATAAAAGCTTTAAACAGAAATCGACAGTCACCGTTATCGACAGATGAGGAATTGTCGATTACTTTGTGTATTTGTCACAGCAAAACGAATTCCGTACAGCGACGGACGGACGGGGCGGACAGCTTTCGTGTCGATAAATTGAATATGTTAAACTATTTTTTGTTTATGACCATGTACTGGCAAGGGGAAAAGTTTTCAAATAAATGAAACTCATAGTAAATATTCGTAGCTTTATCTTTATTACATTATTTTTTAATTTAATGAGAACATTTTATATCAAAATATAATTAAGTAATTTGAAATATCATTTCATCAAGAATTTATTTATTCTTTATGAAATGATAGTTCTCTGTTCATCTAATTATTATTAAGTCAATGTTCCTTAAAGAATAAAACTTACAATTTTTGATCTTGGTAACTTAAAAAAATTAATGTTAATAGTGTAGTTATTATATAAATTAATTGGCAAATCAAACATTTTGTTTATTCAAAAATGATTATGTAATACTCTAGGTATCAATTTTTCTAGAAACTTCTTACTAAGCACCTTCTGAGTACAGAAGTATTAGAATACCTATGTGTTTATTTACTCGAAAATTTATTTTGCCAATTGTTTTATCTACTCTTCTTATTTTTATTTAAAGCAATCCAAAAATATTTTTTTAAATTAAAACTTATTTTGCAAAAAAGATAAGGAACTTTAAAATTATACAATTTTAGGAAAGAGATCGTCTATTATAACTTCATCTACTATCACTTTTCTCATCGAAGGTATTGCAAGCTTACTGGTTAGGTATTCTTTAACACTATAAGACACGGTGTATTCGACGCCCACAGAGGATGATTCGTGATTTCTCGAACAGTATAATCACTACGGAAATTGGTACACGACTCAAATTATTTTTGAACTCGAAAAAATATCTGTCAATTATCAAGAACTGTTCTTTGTTTGTTTTAATAAGCTTCTTAAATAAAACTATTACGCCACTGTTATAACAAGCTTCTTTGCGTGCTGTTTAATGACTTAAATCTTTCACAAGAAAAGTGCTATATACTAAAGTTATATTGTAATTTAGTAAGGAAAAGCAAGCATCTACTTTGTGTATTTCAACAGGAAATTCAAAATTTTTGAATCAACATTGGTACATATATAAACTGTTATTTAAAGTCAATATAAGTCATAAACCTAGCGGTGGTCTTGTCCTGAGAAGAACAGGCAAGAAACTGAGCAAGATTCATCCCTCCCTTTACACGTCATTGAGAGTTGTTTGAAAAATGTTAAAATTCACAGTCAATAATAAAACTATGAATGTTATAACGAATGAAATTAATTTCATATATTTTAAATTTTAATTGGTTTTCAAATAATTTCAAATTTAGTTTTTGTTGAAATTGGAGCAGTCAATTCCAAAAAAAATTTAGAAGCTTTCAATAAATTAAGTTTACTCTTCCATTATGGTACTACTACTGAGTCATTATCAAAAACAGTGCTACAAACTTAAAACAAACGTATTTATATTTTTAACAGTGTTGTATTTAATATTATAGCAACCAATGACTCCGACATCTAATGGTGAATGAACTTACGTTTGACTTTTACAAACAAGTTTTTTGTATTACCGTAATGCAATCCGTTCTGTTTTGACACGACTCCATTTATCATATTATCGATACGTGATCGACTGATACAGTACATCACTAGACTTAAAAAGCTTTATCATAACGTAATAAGACCTATAACTGCGTGGTATCCAGTATATATTGTACTTAGACAATTTATTTTTATACAATTTTAATTCTACTCTATTAAAATTCAGGTTTGGGTTATATTTCTGGTGCATAGAGTTCAAAATGAACTGTAAAGTGTTTTAGATAAGCTTGCACGATGTACCGGTTCATTTCATTCATCGGATTTGTGACGTACCGTATGGCACGCATCATAAAGGTGACCTTTATGGGTAACTATTAAGGAGCACATTTGTTTAATTTGCATCCGATTTGTGAATTTTGATTTTAGATGAATGACTTCCTCTGCAGACTTCTTTTATCAGGTCATTAGATAAAAAGTACTTCATCGTTTTGAAAAAATATGTATTGTGGTGTCAAATAGGCTGTTGGTGATAATGTAAGTTAAATAGAAGTTGGAGAATATATTTTAGTAAAAACATGTTTTATCTAATTAGAAGGTTTTCAGCAATAGTAAGAGTAACAATAGTTTATTTATTTTATATTTCGATTTAATTCGATGTGACAAACAGACACAAAATCACACACAAATCCACACCTAAAAAATATTTTTATTATTAGTTGACATTCGATAGGGTATAACCGTAATCCTATACAAAAAAACTGTAGTCATTGTGCCTCTACTTTAAAAAAAAACTTGGTATTCCCGATTAACTTTGATTCAACCAAGTAAATCAATATCAATAAAGTTTTTCGATGAACAAATTTTGGAATTTACTCGCCTTTGTAAATGATTATTGCTAAAAACTAAACAGGTTACATGTAAAAAAGCACTTCTAAAACAATAATTAATTGAACACACCTTTCAAAATGGCTAATTTTATGACAGCTGTCTTTTTGCATTTATATTGGAATATCGAGATGCACGACACTTATATTTAAAAAAATAAACTCAGTCCGAAAAACAAAGCATGCAAAGGAAGTCTTTGACAGTTTTTTAAGAAACAAACGTCCAAAAATGTCAAATTTTGTTCTCTCGTTGGCATATTTAACATTTATACATAAATCTTAGGCCCAATAGACGTTCAGTAACCCCAGTGAAAGTGTTAATAGTATCAACACGTTGCGATCCTAATCGTGTGTAGCTGAGAAATGTATATATAAAAAGAAGTCCACATTACTTCAGAACAGTGACCCTGCTGAAATTCCAATATGATTTGACAACTGCTGACAAACACGGACGATTCAATGCGATTAGAACTAACACTAAGGCTACACCATTAATTATCACCAAGAGTCACGTGACTAAGAAATTTTATGCATTCAAGCCCAAAAAAAAAATAAGTACTTAAATGCGTATAAAACCACAACTATAGTTAGGAATTACGAGTACAATACTCAATGATTTTATTTAATTGAGAAGAAATAATAAATTGCTTCATTAAATCAACTTAATGACTGATAATTTGTTTATGTTACGCTTTTAATTACTCACTTGTTCTTTTTTATTGATTAGATACACCTACGTTTTTTTAAGTTGTAAGGATATAAATATATATAGAAAGGTCAAATGTCTAGGTCTAATATTACATACTGTTATGAAAGTCAAGATTGAAGAATATAATCATAATACCGATAAGTATTATTTAAATTTAATATCAACAATAATAATTTCAATTGAATTATTCCGAAACAAATTATACCTAGGAGTCAAACAAATGTTTTAGTCTTATATACATACACATTTATTATTGTTAAATATTTTATAAATCGACTTAATTATTATACATAATTGGTAATTTATGTCAGTATATACATTATAATGACATTTGTCAACAATAAAATAACATTATAACTATATTTTTATCCTATTTTTTTTTATTAGCGTAGTTAAGAGCATATGCTGTTGGTACTAGGAACTGTGAAGCCGCTTTAATACCTTCGCTTAATATAGGTATACCTATAAGTGTGTCGTATTAGAATATTGACTAAACTGGTAGAGAATGCCTTAGTTACAAAGTCCGCTAAAGTTACACACACATTAAACATTACACGCATATTAAATTAACAACGTATTATTACTTGTGAAAGAAAGAATGGTATTCTATTCCTTTTGCTTAATCGTCAATCTTGTTTTAAAAATGGAATTACATTCACAATATTACTTAGCTTGATTTTATCAATCTGATAAAGGTCGCGTGAAACTGCTGGATGTGTTCAGCGCAAGCCTGATCGGTTTGGAGATCTTTAGAGAAGACCTTTCCAGCAGAAGTGAAGAAATTTGCATTATTTTTGTAATCCAAACCAGATAGTTTACACCACAATACCAATGAGATAAACGAAAGAGGTGTTTTAAATTCGAACCCGTAGTTATTATGGCACGCTCTATGACCAAGCGAAATAAAAAATTTAAATCATTGTATAAGGGCTGAGTGATCGTGTTTTAGTATATTACCCAGTGTCGCGGTTGATATCACACGTCGATGTCATAGATAAACAGCATGAAGTTTTTAATGAAAATGCGAAGGCATGTTACATTAAATATAATATATTTACAGTTAAGAAAAAGTTGAAATAAGTAATAATGAAAATGATTCTATACGTATCATAAAAAGGTTATACTGTACAAGAAAACTCTACAGATTTTCAATTTATTATTATCATGATTATCAATTTTAATCTGTCTCCTGTTTCTAGTTTTACTAAAATATCAAAATTTTATAAAGTATGAAATTATCCAACATATTTTTTTACAAAATATCATATCTTAATATATTTTTTATCTACTGTATAATAAAAAATAATTTATGTGTTATTTCTCCGTTATTAATATATTTTGATTCTGTTTGAATTTCGGTAATCTTTTTGGGAGTGGAATTTTCATATTTCAAATTTTAATAATGTTTTGTCATTTTTGTTTTTTTATTTAATATTTGTTTTTTTTTTTCAATATTATAATTCGTTCTCGCGTGTCATGTAGAGATGGCTAAAATTAGTAAAACCATGCAGTAAAAACCATACTGAGCTGCCTATTTTAATTACTGCGGCACAAATACTTATCTGACTGCTAATAATTGAAACGTGTGCTATGTCTGCATGTTTGTATTAAAGTGTTTCTCTGTAATATGTATTTTAATGTCTGTCTGTAAGTTTTATCTATCTACCGATCATTAATACGTTTATAATACTTCGCGTCTTTCCGTCTTACATAAAATCGAGTAGAACTTATAATTTTACTCTTGAATTTATGAGTCAAGTCTGCCACTATTTCCTGTATCGATGATTGTTCTGCATCTCCATTGACACATAAATATTCCAACATTTCTCGCAACACCCTGTATAAGTCCATTATTATATGGGAGTGGCTGTAGCGGCGCGCGACGGACGTGACCTTACAGAGCGGTTGGAGCTCAATGAAGCTAGCTCTTTGATTCATGGATCTGGTACTGTTGGGAAAAAATCAGGTTATTTTATGATTAAGTTAATTGTGACGTCATTAGCTAAGTAACTACATACGTAACATTAAAGAAACTGAATACGTCATCAATATAGTGGTAATCGTGATGTGTTACCATTTTAAATTAGAATGTCATCTCCATAACTGTCACGAGCTTAAAATCCTCATCTTTCAGGAGGGATCAGACCTCTTTATCTCATGTGTCTATAGTCAAATTTTAACAAATATACAAAAAACATCCTATAATTTAACATATAAATAGTGTGTGTGGGGTAGCGGAAGCCTTTGCTATTATTGTCTGTGCGCAGAAGAATGTTGATAGAAATGTCAAAACAAAACTATTTACATCCTTAGTGACAGTCTCGCTGTGTAGAAGGCTCTTGCTTCGTATAGGGTCGATTCGAGACTCATCCTAGATGCTATGCGGTAAGAATAATGGGGTAATCCTTATCTGGGTGCTTGAATACCTGGTATCCCTAGCAATGAAAGTGCAGACGAGCTTGCAGGTATAAGGTCAGGAGAAAATGTTATTGGACCTGAACCATATGTTGGAATCTCACCCAGTACATTACGAATGGTATTCAGGAAGTATGCGGAGAGGGAGCCATAAGAATAGGTTGAGATTGCTTCTCTCGCACACTTCAAAAGATTCATGAATCTATCTGGAAGCCCTAAGGAGACGATTTGGAACGTGCAATGTAGCAGGGTGGCTTAAGGGGAGGTATTACTGTCACTATAGCACAAATAGCATGCTGTTTAAAACGAAATTAGTTGCATCGCCTCTGTGTAGGGCCTGTGGGGAGCACACTAAACAAATGAAATGTCCTGTGTAACTGTGATGCTCTTGCTTGTCTGAGTTACCCCAATCCTGAAGACATAAGGATAATGACTTATTTAGTACATATTAGAGGTATTCCAGGACAGCAGACACTAGGATAAGAGAAACACAAAAGATCTCTTTGGGTCGAAGTGTTGAATCCTGGCCATTTACTAAGATAAGATGAGATGTAATGCCAAACTTTTACTTTCGATTAATAACATTCCCCATTCATCGTTCAGGAGTGGTGTTCCATGACCTTCCAAAGTCAACCATTGTGCTCTGCCACTCAATGGAGTTTCAACGATTGATTGAAATATACAAACGTTTTATATTGTCAGACGGGTTTGATTGTAATTCGTTATATCTAAAATGTATATACAAAGGATAAAAAAAAATGAAAATGAGTGTAGCATAAACAAAAATACGGCCCTCTTTTAAAAAAATACTACAGTAACAAAAAATATTTGAAAAACTTAAAAATTAATAGCTGACTAATTTACGCGGATAAAATGAGATCACAGTGCGAGTTTAGGAACACGGTACGATCAAGCATTCGAGGCAAGAAATCTCAGCGTCTACGGCCGTCACGGGTGGCCGGGCTGGCTAATTGCCGGGGCCGCGACCCGTGACGACAGTTAGCTGCGCCCGCGACCGAACCGTGTGTGGACTTGGAAAAGTCCAGACTCGAAACTTGTAAAGTAATGAACGAAATCCTCTACTGATCCAAACACGAAAAAGCTTTCAGTAAGGTGAAACAATCGAACTTAACAAAATCTTTTATTTAAGTTGTTAGTTCATCGATTACAATAATCAATACTCAATTTTTTGAGTCTCAAATCCCAGGAACCACGAAACGATTAATATTTATAGGTTGGTTTTATTTTTCCCCTATTAAAGAAATATGCCAGTATTTATGTTATAGTGTACAATAAAGTATATTATATCGAATATATATATAAAACACATCAAATACAATTATAACTTAAGGGATTTTTCATAACGTTATTAGAAAGGCTCATAGAAATTCATAGTAAGCTGACTTAATTGCGCAAACGCAGCGACCCGTGTCGATAGGCAGTGTTCGGCAATTTGTTCCATGTCAGCTACTAGACGTTACTACATTCGCCTAATGGAAGCTGAATGAATCAAAATAATGGGAAGAGTTGAGATATTAAAGATGCATGGAGAATTTACGCAAAGTGAAATTTCGTGACTCATTTTTTTGTCGCACAGCTCGAGTGTTCCTTAGCAGCATACTCATCGTCCTACATACAACATAGGTTCCTTCAAAAGAGGCGTTATGTAAAAGGCAGCTTTGGCAGGCAGGCAGGCAGGCAGTATATTGCTCTACTAGATATTTTCGCATATTATTCTCCTATTCCTTTTAGACGCTTTTACGTCAAGCGGTGGCGATTCATTTGCTTCATTTTATTAAAAAGAAAAATAATGTTATTATAATTTTTTTAGTACAGCAATCGCTTGACATTAAGCGGTCATCTTATCTTGTAATCGTGAATCACTAATCACTCGTTGCTTGCTATATTAAAACCAAGGGGAGGTTTAATTATGACAGCACTGGATAGAAGTCTGCTGACACAACTCCTCATAGATGCAATCCATTATCTTATTAAGGAATCATTATATTATTAAGGAAGACAACGTATTCTCAATTGGTTGAAAGATTGTATATTGATTTGTTAATGAACCACTTATTTTTTACTTTGTTGATTTTTTCAGTAAATCAGTTTGTAATTCAATAAGAAAACAGTCTGCAATCAACCTATATTACCAAAGGTTTGGGATATAAAATGGGTTCTTTCAAAGGAGGCTTGAAAAGACTCATTTTAAGCATGCAAGGTAGAGGTCGCTAGTGCAGTATGTCGCATGCTGCGCTGGTTATCTTCGCATATGGACTGTTCCTATTGCTTACCACGGTGCTGAGTAATTTGTTTTTTTTACGAAAAATAAATAAAAAGGAAACATTTTAGCAAAAAGGTTGTATAAGTGTGCTGTGTAAAGACTTTCCCTAACTGCTCCTATTTTCCAACTATGAGAGCAATAGCAATAATTTAACTTTCATTGTTAATGTGTTACTATGACATTTTTTTCAAAGGAAGATTCCGATAGAAGTTCTAACATCAATAGTCAAAATACAAAATATTCTTTAATGCATAAAAATATACTCGAGGTTCTAACAGATCGGCTTAATTTGTATTCGTCTCACTCTTATAATGGAATATATAGATAATAAATTTCAAGTAAATTAACCACTGAAAAACCGGACGCGCCTATGACAATATAATTAATATGTCAATCTAAAAAAGTATTTACTTATGTTTATTTACATTCCAAATCTCAAATTGTGTATTGTTGAAATTTGATGTAAATAAGAACTCTTCAACTCTTTTCCCCGTTGCGATGCTCGTCAGGGTTCATAATTTGGTATTTTATCTTTATATTCGTGAAACACCATAGTCTCACATCGTAGATGCTATAAATGATTGAGTATTAAGCCACCAACAGTCACGTATTATATGTAAATAATGTATTTAAAAATATAATATTTCTATAAATGAGGTTTCTAGCTTCTATCCCGCAAACAAACCATAAGTTAGTGTTTATTAAAAGCGCATCAAGTGATCCCTGGAGCGTGACGCAAGCGCATCTTAAACTGCAAGACATGTGGGGTGACTCCTGACCCTGCACGGTACAGTAACTTTGTCGTCGCTGTTGTTGATCTTGTAGATTCAATGAGAATTTATGGTAATGAAGACAAGCTATTGAAAAGAATGAGGCCGTGAATAAGCGCTTTACTAGTTACTCCAGATAAAAATCTAGCAAAAACTAGGATCGATTGCAAATTATTTTTAATTTTTAAAATCAATAATTAATGAGTTTTGGTATTGACTTGAGATGCTGACACAAAACATCTTTATTTAATAAGGTATGAATGTCAAAAGAAAAAGTTTTAGTTCAACGATTTTTATCACATAGCAATAGATAGTAATAGGTATAAGTTACTGGCAACACCATTGTTAACGGTTTAACACCTGCGGCTCCGTTCGGAAACTTGCCCAACAGAACAAAGCGCTGCCGGATGGGCCCAGTTAACCGGCAAAATTCAAATTTCGATCAGAATGACCGCGGAGAGGAAGAGAGCAATATCCGTTCCATTTTCGCAACGTAGTCCGAATTCGAGTGCGGTGGTGCGTTTCAGAACGCTTCGAATTTCAAATTCGAAACAAGTTAAGCGAAAGCTTCTACAGCCGATTGATTTTTATTGATGCAGATTAAAATAACGTTAAAAGATTAAAATAACATTACGTAAAGATGATAAGAGTTTAAAACTTTACATTAAGTAAAGTTGTAAACTCTTATTAGGTTAATAATCAACACTCACGTTAAATAAAAATACAAGAACTGAATTATTTAGTTGGAGGAATTATTTCTTTATTTTACGATTTATTTTTACCTAATTGCTTTTAATTTGTTACAGGTATGTATTGGACGGTCTACGTATATAATGAGGAATATTTAGTAAGTTTGATATAAATTAAACGTATAAAACACAGCGAAATAAAAGGAAATTCTATTTGATACTTTTTTAGAAATCAATTATACTTATATTTATACTTTCAATCTTCTTCATAAACTAATTAAACGCATTTTATTTATTAAAGACATGGAATTTTAAATTGTCATTAAAGTGAGAAAACAAAACACACTCAGTTCAATTAGTGCTTTTATTAATATAGCTAGTTAGTGTAACTATTGTGTGTACCTTATCTTTAAATAATGTATAAAGATAGGTCTGTTTATATACATTCCAACTGTAAAACTTAACATATAATAGTGTCGTTACCGGTCTTATATATATATATTTAAATTATTGCTAGGTTAACTTTGACAACTCAAATAATAATTGTAACAATAATAGTCGTACAACCATTGAGCTATGATTTAGAATTAAATACATTGAATTTTTCTATACATGGTCAGTTGACTAAAACTTTAAAAAACATTCTATGATTGAATAATTTTCAAAGAACCATAACTAATATATATATAATTTTCTATGATATACGTCACTTCGATTAACTACAAATAAATCATTTTTTTTGTTGAATCAGTTTCTTGAATAACGTATCTATATAATTATAGACAAGGATTCAAGCCTAAAATAGCTTACATATCATATTATTTCCCGTAATTCAATGTATCATTTAGCCAAGACTCTATTATTAAGCCAGAAGGCTACAAGTCCTTTCTGCCCATACATAGAGTGTGGCTTATTTTCAACATACAGAAAGTGTAAACCATTCAATGGTTTGAAGTGCACTTGATTAGTGCCCTTTGATAAAATACTCAGAAGCACGCTTAGCAATCTTTGACTCAACATCAGGCAAAAATATTGTGTGTAGTTTTTTTTTGTCGTTCCTACATCATAACCTTAGGATTATTTGACGGCCCATGGACACAGTTCAAAAATGCCTGAAAACCACAAATAGTAGTCATCTTCGCACAAAGATTTTCCTTTTTTAGGTTATAACCAGATGGTTTCAGGTTATTTGCTATATATAAAAAATATATATAAAAAAAACAACTCTTTAACCATCTACAATAGATTAAAAAAATATAAAGCCATAAACAGAAGAGCAAAACTCGAGCGTCAGATGCTGCGATATAACCAAATAGCATACAATTAATACAGCACTTATCTCAGCTAATTAACTATTGCAACGGCCTAGAATCTTTAATGAGGCTGTGGCAAGATCCGGCCTCTAACACCTCTTTCTGCATCGATAGTCGCATCTGACTCGAGTCCAAATCGATGCATCGGATCCTCGATTACGAAATCGTTCTTCAAGCTGCAAATGAAACTTTTTAGGCGTCAATGCGACTTAGTCTGATTCAGAGTTCCAATTGAAATAACCATGAAAATGGCAAGCAATGAAAGGACTACTTTTTCCTTATAAGCAGTCTGTGACGTAAAAGATAAGTTGGTACATGGACAGATTGGTAACAAGTTATATACCGTGAATGACTACAATGACACAGCGCCATCTCTCGATTTTAACTTGTAACTACTTTTCAGTGACAAAACTGCCGTACTTGTATAATTTTTACTTTACTTTTATAACAATCAAATTACGGTCGAATACCAAAGAAGGTGCCTAAAATAACACTTATTTATTCTAAGGTTTCCTAATACCACATATTTTTTTGGCCCGCAAACTTTGAAGGCCGTTTGTTAAACTGGTCAGTAACGGTACTTAACCAGAGGTCCTGGGCTCTCATTCCGGTAGACGCAGATATTTTTATGACGAGTACAAATATTGGTTTACGAGTCTTTGTTCCTTATAGTATATTTCTGATATTTATATACATATTAATATCTATATGTCTCCGTAATCTAGTATCCATAATATAAGCTCTGAATGATGCTTATTTTGGCTACATAATAAATGTGATTTAAAAAAGCCATGCCTGGTCATGCTTGATTTAGAACATATTAACTGTGGATGAAAATTATATCTTGTTTATAGATAGTTATTTTTTTTCTTGTTTAACCTTCTGATTCTTCTTTAATCTTTGTAAATGGCTTAAAATGCTTCAGTCATTAAGTCCACCAAATGTATTTTTATTACATTAATTAAATAGATAAATGAAAAAATTTGGTAAGAACTAACATTATCGGTTAGGTATGTACTTTTACTCAGGTTTATGTGAATAAAAAAAATATCAAATACATCCTCCTTAGGCAATTAAGCATTTGAATACCTTGAGAAACAGCGTGAAGATTTTATCTCACAAACAAATTGGAATTAATTCTTGTTTGGTTTAGAAACTGCTATTTGTCTTGTGGCGAAATACTTGGCAAATGATTTTGAGTGGGCGTTACATTTAATACGTATATGTCAGTGTGTCTATTAATCATGGCTACCGGATCCGCTGAGGCCGAGTTTCGATAATCGAAGTTTGATATGCTCGGCTTTCATGTTTATTTAATGTACGTCTGTTAATAATACAGCAGGACTTAACACGAGTCATTTGTCTTATAAGGTTATATTTCTTATGAGGTATATAATATTATTTGCTGAGAAAGTAGCGATAAGGGGTAATTCTAATTTACAGGAATAAGGGAGTTTAAGTAAAAAATCCAGCGGTAGTCAATTGGTATTTCTATTGTTTTTACTGTATTAGGTAACATTTTGAAATCACGGTATTAACCTCAAAAGTGCAAAAAAGTGATTTTAAGAGTTTGAAATGATTTTAAAATATAATAAAAAACTAACCTGCTTAAGTTTTTTATTTTGTCTTAATATTTTTCTTAACTTAATGATAAAATTAATATGGTAATACATATAAGCCTAGCTTCAAAAGCGACTACCGTCATGGCGTAGGCTGTCAATAGAAAAGTGCTATTACGACTTCGATGAATCTTAGTAAATAATTTGGAAATCGGGGAATACATCAGTGAATAGGAATTCTGTTATTTACAGCCGTAAAGTGACAATACATGTATAGACCGCTTGTACTTACCTATATTGAACTTACCTAAATTGTGTTGCCAAATTAAAATTATCAAAGCACATTTAATACTTATAAGAATATATTGCTATTTATTTAGTAGATCTATTTATTTAAGTAGACAGCAACAGAATGGGCTGATTTAATGCCTATAGTATTTAAATAGAGGTGTAAGTAATTAATTACCAATATAATCGAATAATTGAGTACGGGTAGATATTTCTTCAGACTTAGGAACATTTACCTAAATTCCTACTTCTCATAATGTAATTGGTTATTCGATAATATCGTACAAACTTCGACCAATCACAGACATGTATTTAAGGATATTAATAGCCTAGGATACAAGATTCAATCCACATAATTATCTCGTAACAACAGGTCAACGTCCAAATATCCTTGCATGGATTCCATTCACCATACAACACGAGATATAATACGACATGTTGCAACACGTTTCAACACAGTGTACCGTAAGTTTTCCTTTTTTCGTGGGAAAATAGTAACGTTTTCACCGCAACACAATGAGCTTGAGAGGTTAGAAACTCAAATTCAGCTTAACAATCATATTCAACTTTAATTTGTGGTGATATGAGTCGTTTTTGTTTGTTCAAATCGTCTAAGACAGTCGTGTTAATATAACGGCTTGCAATTATGTGGTCAGGTATTCGGTTAATTCATAATTTTGCTGATTAATTACGGCTTTTAAATGATTTCTGGAAATTTACTTTAATTTTTTAAATCACGTAAACACATCCAATATCAAGTCAGAAAATGTAAGCTGTTTTGGCTTCCTTTATTCGACTCTATGAATTTTTAGGCAACTCCTGGGCGAACCTGTTCCACCATATGCCACTTCATATTAACAAGAATGGGGTCAAGAGTTATTCTATCTCAAAGCATAGTATCAGACAGTCGACATTAAATTATTTCGTATTGAGAAAATAGAACAGTATCTCATTTACTGCCTATTTACGTTCCACTGCTCAGCAGAGGCTTACAGTATCTACTTTTGTGGAAATATCGTTGAACTAGTACTAGTTAGTGATTGGTAAATTAATTGCTGCGTTAACATATAATAAATCTACATAAATCCTATCTAATAAAACAGTTGTTAAAAACTGTGTCTAAGTAAGAATTATTTTAGTAGATATATATTTATATAATTATGTATACATGTTATCATAAAATGTATATATATTACCTATTTTTATATATATTTAGTATTGTATGTATTATTTTTTGTCATATACGTATTCGTTATACGTCGCGAACTTCCCTCCAGTACTTTATTTTTAATTCTGTCTATCCTAAAGTTACCTAGAAGAGATCACTTTTAGCGATAAAGTCGCCCTTTGTACAAAGTAAGTATACTGTTCCCTACATATTTCTCTTTTTAAATTTGCTGATGTACACAACAAAGATATATTCTATTCTATTCTTTTATAAAATATTTGAGTAAATTGAGACCTTTAATGAAACTTGGTAACCAAAAATAGAAGGGTTTTGTAATTTTAATTTCATGCTTTATGTACTTGAGAACTAGGTAGTCGACAAGTGGTCATGCATTATGTAGCTGTATGTATAAGTAAGTGATCGGGTGTCAATTGAGAGTTTTGAATTTTGTAGTAAACGATACAGGTACAACTCCAGTTGCAGATATGATGATTATTATCATATCATTGCTAAAATTAAAAAACGGCTTCACTGATTTGAATAATTACTTTTTTGTTAAGTTCGCTTTTAATTATTTAAAAATAAAAACAACTTGAAATGACTAAAGAAATGTTAAAAAATATATACAATCCTTTGTAAATTAGTATGATGAATAGGCAAAATAACATGATAATTAAAAAATTGTCTTTTCTTCAATGTTTACTTCAGATTACATTTGATAGACATTGTTCATGGCAGGTTATGTATGGTAAGTACTAATTTCACTGGATCAACTAGTTATTATTTATTTGTTGAAATCTCATCATTATTGATTCGGCTACGGGTTTGGTTTCTCCTAGGCATTGCTATCGAATGAATCATTAAATCTTAATAACAGCTATACATTACTACCTAAGTACAAACATAACCTAGTTATATTTTAAAGAAGACATGTTTACATTGAATATTGTGTAGTTTATCAAATAATGATAATTCTTCAATCTCCTTGCTGCAGAGAAAATTGTATTGCTCACGCACCCTTCGGTGATAAAACTTGAGTTGATATTTTATTGTGTAATTATACCTAATTAGGTGCAATGAAAATACAAATAATTGCATATTTCTGTTGCAATCAACCTTAATATCAACGCTTTTTCAAGCAGATAACTTGGTAGTTCATAATCTTCTAAAGAATTACAAGTAGATTTGTATTGATTTCTGTGATATTTAAAAATTAATATCTCTAAATATTTTTATTTATTTATGGATGTAAGGCTTATAATTTTGGAATATGCTGAACTTCGATATGACCATGAGGTTTTAAATATTTTTTTAGTAAAATATCGTTTTTAATAGTTTTTTCTTCTTTCATGTCCTTTGCTTAATACATTTAACTTGTTTTTCATTTTCATCATAGAGTAAAATAACATTACATTTCATATCTTAGCTATAACTGGTTGGGACTCATATGGGAACAAAATTACCATAATACAGGCCGGTTGTTAAATTTTGTTTAAACTTTTTTTAAAATCTTTGGTAAAAATATGTAACCATAAATAGTGTCAATTTGATACACAAGTGACGTCTATGTTAAAAATAAATCTGACTACAACACGAATCATCAGCTGATCCACGTTCTCTGAGCGGGTAGGACGGAAGTTGCGTCAGGTGCACGCTGAGTCTTGTTTTGTATTCATGTCGGGAGTGCCTACACCTTCGCCTGCGGGAACCAACTTGACTTTAAATATCAATAACATTGAAAAATATTTTTGGTTAGGACCCAAACTTCTCGTGTGTTTCTCCTTGGAAGGCGTACGCTATCATTGAAACATATATAGGCTGTTGATAATATAAATAGATGTTATTTGAAGTACCGATGATTTGTAAACAGTATTAAGTTTAATGTAAGGTACCCAAAACTAAAAAACTAGCGATCAAACTGCAGACGAGAGCGACCTCTACAATTTAGAAAGGTGTGTTACAGAAGCAATTAAAAAGAACGACCGGTCCATATGGGTACATTGCCGGCATAAGCCATTGTCTAAGAAAAAATATACTTAATACATACATAAAACAAGTTATCAGATTTTCGCACGGTACCACACTAACTGTTCTTTATACAGGCTGTTAAATTTTATAGCGGCAAATTAGATAACTGAAGTAGCGAGATTGCCGGTGATTTTTTTAATGAGTGAAACTACTATTTACATTTATTTAAAGAAGAGGTTACGAGAAGTTGTGAGTACACTCAAAACAACGATACGTAAAGCTAAACACAAAATGACAAAGCACATATTAAAAATAATAAGTATCGTGATAAAAATCTAGAAATATTTAATTCTGTGTACAAAAAATATTGATTATTTTTCTTTCTTTAACAGTATTTCTATTAAATCTCCAATTTTTGCCATCAATTTTTTTAGATCACGTTAATAAAAAGGTATGCTGCCAAAAAACAACAACCTGTAGCTAAACTACGTACAATTAACCAGTTTGCAACATACTCCCGCGCAGTTGCGCCAGTCCTCTGGCTCCCCAAAAACTATGCTGAAACGAGAACCTTGTAACACTTCCATGCGCTATTTGTCAAATTCTCAAATGACCAGAGATAGGTAACAAAAAATTGGATCAAAGTTAGCATATAATTGGCTTTTCAAATCGAACTATCTGCAAAAATTCATATTAGCAGCTATATTTAATACCTTTTTAATGTAAAAGGTTTCGTAATAACAGTTTTTAGAAATTGTATGGATTATCCAATGATATTAGTTTTCTTAGGAATTTTGTTATTTCAAATGGTCTTACTCTCTGAACTTTGAATGACTATCATCAACAACGCATATAAGTCCCGGGCGACGGGCTCAGCCTACCCTAAATTAGGGCGATTAAGCCTTAGTCAACCTGGCCAAGAGCGAGTGCAAGTGTCTGAATGACTATAAAACCAATTAAAAGCTATTTTTCTTTCATAGCCTGTTTACCTCTATTTTGTTATGAAAATGCCTAATTATTACAATTTGTCAACGCATCATCTTGTCATGTCTGTCATCATTCCTATTGTGGCACTGTTTTAGTCAACACCTTAAGGCGTTTTATTTATAATAACACAATTTCATAATTATATACTACTTTTTTCTAAAATTATCGAGAACATCGAGAAAAAAAGGAAATAAAATAATAATGACGCCATGGCCAGCAATACATTTTGACTTCATATTCAATTTAACAGAGTTAGAGTTACAGATGAAGCCGGCTAGGTATATATAATAGCTGCCATGACATATGATAAATCTGGTTCGCAAAAACCAAGAACATTATCAGTAATTCCGCCTCTTAATTAGTAGCCGCAAAAAACTAACACTGAAGGTTCCTTTAGAATTAAATGTTTCGAAACACACCACTCCAATCTCTGAGCACATTTGAATGGACGTAGTGTGACAATGAAACTGTATTAAAAGCAAGAAAATATTTTCGCACGAACATTGCACATGCATGCGCTTGCGCAAAAACTCCGTTGCACCACGAAGGGCGGCCGAATGATCGTTTGTGGGTACTTAAAGTTCCTATAAATGATATGACATATTAAAGAGTTTTACATTTTTCAGGATTAATAAATTGTACTAGTACTACTAGTTTAGTTTTCAGTCGTGAAACAGGTGATTAGTTATCTCTCATTCTAAACAAAGCTATACAAGCATAATTAATAGCGAACAATTCACTGCCCAATCGCAATGACCGCTAGCCTTTTTTACAATATAATTTTTATCTCATCCTATATTTTTGTGATCCATTAGATGTGTAAATCAAACACAATAACTAACAAATTAGTCATCGCCCCAATTAATCGGATCCAAGGTTCATACCATCCACATTCAGGTCATCTACAGCTCCTTAATTAGGCAATATTCTTTAGCATAGATCACGACCCGGCCTGTTTACTTCGCTTTACATTAAATTCCAGACAAGAATACTCGTAAATTGATTCGATTCAGACTGTGAATATTTTACGTTACCTTTCCATTATCAACAGTCTATTGAAGTCCAACAGCTGAACATAGGTCTTATTATATGGGAGGAATACATGAGGAGTTTGGACCATAAGACTATCATGCAAGGTCAATACGGATTGGTGGGTGAAGTAGTTCAAGATAACTAATTTAGATCGACCCATCCAGGGACTAACCATGGTATAAGTTACTTTGTTTTCGTAATCGAAACCAGAGCGGTCAAATCACTTTGCCGAAATCCTCTTAACTTACCCGTACCCACCTTTCTATATTCCTTTTCTTTTGTATTACACCGTAAAATAACGGTATCTACATGATTCAAAATAATTCTTTCATATTATCTAAATCAAGAACCATATAGCCTTTCTATATCCTAAGTTAAGTGTTACTTCACTGCATATGAAGTGAATAATTCTGAAATATTGATAATAAACTTAAAAGTGTTCGTATCAAGCAAAAAATATAGAACGTCATAAAAATAAAAAAGATAGAATATGCCTAATTGAAAACCGAAAATATTAGAATCCATCAATCTGAATATAATACAAATAACAATCACCTCTGTAATGTTTACCATAGGGAAACATTTAACATGACCTTGAAAATTTCGGAAAACATCTTCAAATAACCGAAAAACAACTGTTATTGTATATTTCTTGCTTTTAAAAGAATCGTTACTGATTAAGAATGTGATCAAAGCTTAAATCAGAGAAGCGAGTGAACAATGTGTCATCTACAACAACATTGGCATCTATTATTTTCCTAGTGAATATTTCAAAGTTTCATTCTGTTATTAAATTCACAAAATGTATCGTAAAAAGCTATCTTCTTAATTCAAGATTCCGAATTATGCTCGTTACTGAACATCGTCATATTTCCGCGCCAACTATTTCGGTAACTGCGATACGAGTTCTAGTTACTTTCTTCAAAATTGACAGGATGCTGATTTGAATTTCCATCTTAGACACCTCAAAACATCACAATCCAACGATATATGCTCCAAATACTCTAGTAACCTCACGCAGTTTCCCCGACTTTACGAATATACCGTGTTCTTTCACCTTTGCTCTACTTGCGTGTTCAGCCACCCATGACAATACGCGCCATTGCATTACCAGACTGGCTTTATTCATAAACTGCTAAGGTACAATTCTGAGGAGCATTTCTCAATATGGGGTGGTACTAAATTGCTGAGATATACGTAGTGAGTTAACGTTTCCGCCCGACTTTTATGCCCGAGTACATATTAACGGATTCGAAAATTATTTCTGACTTTAAAAGCGTATATTTACATTTTGATGACCTTCTAAAATTGATTTATTGTATTTGGATACATATTAGTACAATAACATATTTAGTTTATGATACCATCTATCAAATTGAACAAATAGACGGTGTATTTCATTTTGACAATATTGAACTGTTTCTAGAACGATAGTTCTATACATTAAAGATCTTAATTTAAAAATGCACATTATACGAATCCTGTAAGGCAATTATGTATACTATAACCGGTTATATATAATAAGCTTACTACCGGATTTGTGAGCTGCCTACGTCCGAATGGTTAAATAAAATTTGCTCTTAAATTTGAACTACCTTACATTTAAGACGGTATACACCAAACTCCTCCAATCTATACATCTTCATATCGATTTCAATTTTTCGATATGATGTCGAGATATAGTTTTAAAAAAATATTTAAAGAACAATTTAAGGGATTTCACTGATTTCGTATACTACTTTTGAACGTACTTGTTAGTTGCATTCCAAAATGGGCCATGCATGGATAAGTTACGGATGTAACCCATAAACTATTTGGCAGTTCTTACGATTTCCATAATTTGATTTTTATAATGTTAGTATTTAAATACAACGTCAATAATACATGAGTATAGTACAACAAGTATAACACATTTTATGCGACTGTAAGTATAATTTGATTTTTCTTACATACTCACAACTATATTTTACTCGTAGACCTTGTAGTTATTTTGTATTATACCGACAGATCAAATTCTGATCTAATCAGAAATGATATCAATTCATTCTTATTTCTCTTTCTAATTGTTCTGTTTTCATTTGTTTTTTAAAGATTATTTAACAGAGGCCGTGATCCAGTTACGAATGTTGCCATCGCTATGTAGGTGACACAGAGATGAGCGAAGCATCACTCGTGGGAGGTTCGCACAATTGTTTCAGTGACTTTCACGAATATTTTAATTATGTGTGTCGCCAATTTAATTTTGATTAATTATAAGTTTATTCAGATGCATATCATCAGCATTCTGAGTTAGAAAACGGTTTTGGTCATGTTAAGTTGGGTTAATTGCGCCCGGAAATGAAACGTGCGGAAAAATATATGTCTTTTTCTTTAAGATAACAATGAAAACGTTACTTTATTATGTTAATGGTTTATTTAGGAATGTTATTGCAAGTTTAGTCGCTGTTGACGTTAATTTCAATTAGTTTTACTTTCATTTGAAAATAGTATCACTACTCGGCTTTCACCCGATAGTCCATCACATTATATCACTGAAATAGTTACATGGCTTCAATAATAAAATAGAATCATAGGCTATTTTAAGAATAATGCAAGAAGAAGGATGGACATGTATCATAGTTGGCCTGCGTAGTTGTTTTTTGAAATAAATTTCCTACAGGTTATTTTCGACCTGTTATCTGTTTTTTGGTGGGAATTCATTATTTTCATTGACATAAAAAGGTGTGTCGACATTCTGTAGACCTTAATTTATGTGCTCTGTACTGAAAACTGGCTAATTGTACCTTTAACTGAGACATAGTGAATTGTTTTACGGCAGAAATGGTTTTACGAATGAAAGACGATGATATCTATTACTCAAAGGATCTGCAGACAGAGCCGCATTATTTTCTAATAACTTTAGTAAAAACATACTGCGTTTCACTTCACTATTTCATAAAATTGTATTCTAAAACGAATTATTTCTTTAATCAATGCAAATGTTATAATTCAAATAAAATAAATGAATATTTTAGTATTAAAACGTTAATGATATATCATTAACGCTTTAATATTAAAATATTCACACATGCCTTTTGTAATTCACTTAAAAATACAAGAAGATGTTTTCCCAAGCAAGATTGAATGTTAAACACTCATCTCACTAAATACATTAATATGATCAATATGATTGTTTACTGTTTTACACTAACCCGAGCACGTAATTTAATTAGCCACCTTTTTGATAAAAAAAAAATGATTTAATTGAAACAATGTAAGTACATACAAATTTGTTTTTAACTACACTGTAATAGCGTTTAAAATTCCATGCAAAATGTCCAAGCAATATGGATCGCTAGGAGTGGTCACTTCATTAGCATGCTTTAAGCGGACTCCAGCCCTATTCTCTAGTTAACTGAGTTCGTTTTTGAGATTGATTTTACAAATGGGTGGATATGGTTTGTAAATTAATAGGAGTAATTAAAAAACTTGTAGGCAGTTGATCGTATCATAGCGCACCTATTACAAGCGGTTTGTTTTGTAAATATGTTTGTTAATCATAAAAGATTAATCACAATGTTTAGTGATTGCTATGTAAGCATAATTCGTGGCTAACGGCACAACAGTGTATGATTTTCTAAGTTTCCTTTACGTCCTTTCTTTTCCCATCCTTTACGTGGTAACTCCTAGCCTACATCTCAATTGATGGTAAAAGATTCTAAGGCCAAAGATTACACCCGAATTCCTCAACCACAAAGAAACTGACACAAAGATCTTAACTCCAAATGCTGGCACACAACAATGCTGTTAACATTATTGATACGGCGACAGGCTTGAGTAAAAATTAAAGTAAGCTATCTAGGCGACTTAGTTTGGTAAGTATAAAACAAATCTAGTAGATTATTTCTACTCTCAGTGGAAATCACAGCTCTGAAGCATCTTGAATCTGCTATCAGCTTACCAAATTAAGAAATTGAGAAAAGTGCTTGCGTCACGCTTCACCAGTCTTTTGGTCGGTTCGCGTTATAATTATTGCAATAAGGCAACATTTTTTAGCTAACTAGTGCAATATGCATGAAGACGCCGTTCCCATGACGAGCTATAACTGTGTGCTGTGATTGAGTTTCTTCTGAGCGCTTTAATTGCCTTGGGTCACTGCTCTTTGGCCCGACAAAAAACATAAATATCAACGCAAGTAGGAAAAAACCGTATAAATAATTTCAACATAGATTTTACTTGAGTTTTTCACGAACAAACTCTTCAAACGTATTTTGTTAGTTAGATTTACCTAACACTTACGGAATACTTTGACTAATATATAAAAACTTATATTTAAAATTTTATTTCAAAGTTTGATGTAGTTAAAACAAAAAAGTCACATTTGTTTAACTAGAAGAAATATCTATGTAATACCAATTACAAATAATCCCTCGGGAATTGCATAATAATCATTTAACTCCCTACCTTTCACAGAAATGAAATAAACAAAAGAAAAAATACTCGTAGTCATCGACAAAAGAGTTCTTAATACCAGTTCTAGTCGGCTCATTACTTGTCTATGGTCACCAAGACTAAATAGCCTTTAATTAAAGTAGACAAAGAAAAAGGTCGGCTACGAGATGGTTCTGGTGCGTGAACTTCCGTGTTCCCCGAGTTCCCGAGTCCCGACCTTAGAGTTCACACGGTGAACACTTACGTAAAGATATTATATGTGTTGACATAGTGATTTAGAGAAAGTGTAGCTTTAATTAATAATTGTAGGCTATCAATCATACAATTGTTATTCAATATTGACTTTGATAAGGGCGTATTTCACCTTGTAAAAGAAAGATAGTGATTGTATACATTTAAATTACAAATAGGTCTTATAGGTATCACCAGCGCCACATCACACACACCGACACATCTTTAATCTTTCGAACTATTTCGGCAGTATCACGGTATAAATGTAATTCTTAATAAAGCGATATTTCATGTTTTCCATTATGTGATATAAACGACGCCTAAGAAAAACCAAATTAATGACTGTTTGCGAAAACCAAACGTACCAGCTAAATGGATTTATAAACTTAAAGAGTCTTGCATATTCCAAGCATGAGACTTTAATTGAATTGAGAGATTGGTATTTAGATCAATTATAATAAATAACTTTAAAATGGAATAATTAAGAGAATCACTATCACTATTTTCTAAAATGGCTTATTTTGATATTAATCTTATAAAATTTCATTTACAATGAATGCGAAATTATAACATTTTCGTTATATTTCTAATGGGCTTATAGCAAGGGAAATAAAACAGTTTTTGTATCTGTGATATGATATTCTGATAACACATCGTTCACCTGAATTGTTAATTGCCGATTCGCATTTATAGATATAAATAAGTACTTTATTTATAGTTATGTTAGCTCCAGAGTATCTGTATACATAAGTAAATCCAGGTTGGCTGTTATTCATTTTTATCTATAGACGACCCCAAAAAAGAGATTAAGTAATAATATACCACATCTTCAGATATTTATCGTATTCTGACAGATGTCAGTAAAAAGTTATATAACTTTTAGCTGCGTAGGACCCTCAGGGTTGTCTCCCCGTCATTGCTCGAGCGCCATGGAGACTCTAAGAGATAGACAGACACCTCTCCTGGAGGTGATGCCTGGCGATTAGAAATCCTCCAGAGGCGAATCGCCTCTTAAGTTTTGAAGACTTTCCAAGGTTCTCGCCCGCTGTAAAGCCCATCAGCATTAGTAAAAAAGGTAGATATAATATATATATTTTATTACTTAGTTTTAAAAGAAAAGTTTATAAAACCCGGAATGCTCCATTGACAATATAAGTTTTAAATTTAAAAATAACATTAGTTTATTAATTTTTGACAACCTCTTTTATATTTCCCGTAGACTTAATTCAGTAAATAAGTTGACACTTTTTAATACCTTTTTCTATCACTCAATAAAAAAGCATTTATTCTCATTGTCAATTACTAACGATTATCGCAGAAAAAATACAATTATGAAGTAATTTTCACATACCTCCGGTTCGCTTAGCGGTAGTTTTTGTTTCTTTCATGTTTGCTTGTGCGTAGAACTTTGTACCTTAGCATAAATGTTCACACGCCCATGAATACTGTACAAGTGATATTTGCACTTATATTTTCTATGTAAGGGACCGCACACTTAGTATTTTATCGAAAGAAGAAATAAGCAGGTACATCAGTGAAGTCATGCTGCATCAGCTGTCTTCACGATGGACTTTTTGAAGTCATTTGCTGTGTATAAAAAATTAAATAAATAAAAATATATTGAATTTCAAAACCCATTATATTTTTCATATAATTTAGCCATATACAATATAAAAAACAATTGTCAAAATCTAGCAAAAGCAAGTTTAATTAGGTGGAGAAATTAATTTGTAAACCCTTTAAAAAATCCAATATATTGCTATCTAAATCTGTCCTATATGTATTGTGGTAAGACTTCTGTTTCTAATAAGCGGTGACCATAAACAGCGATAGATTTCGTCTTCTAATATTAATATAGAAAATATCCGCCACCTCGTATATAAGTAACTTGATGAGCAAAAGCACCCGACACTTAAGTTTTGCGGACTTAGATCCATTGACAATTTTTCGCCCACGATTAAGTATTCACCGCACTCGATCCGTAAGCGTTTTAACCGTACATTTACACGAGTCACTGCTTACGTGTTATAGGTACCTAGAAAAGTATTATTTTTCGTAGGAGCGCGCGGCGCGCGCGCCGACCCGTGACGTAGCTTCCTGTTGGGTGCTATGACCCCGAAGAAATGCTCTATGCCCGGCGAACTCTGCTTTTTAAGTTTTTTTTCTTATCTTTTTAATTGTAGTGGACACAGGAAATTGGGATTTTCGACAATCAGTCATTTTACGGTCTGGCGGGTTCGATTTTTGAATACCAGCGATACTTACGTTGTGCCAGTTTTTGCATGTGTAAACGCGACATGGTAAATTTAAAAAAGAATTGGAAACAGAGTTCTATGAAAACATTTTATTTATTTTATTGTTTTGTCTTTAAACACAATAACAAACAAATATTATAAAACTTGAATTACAAAATAAAATTGTCACATTAATCATCAGTTTCCACAGGGACTTAATATGTGAAGGTGGAGTGAGGAGATATGAAAGTGGTGATTTTGACTAATAGAGATTATTTGAGAGGTAAATGAAAGAAAAGGGATTTCTAATAAACATTGTAATATCAAAAAACACACTAAATGTTACAATATTTTCGACCAAAATTCATCACAATAAAAGTTATCGCAATCCGCAAAAGGACTTCAATTTTCGGGAACCATTACAAATAAGATCGATCACTTCATCAAGTAATAATAAAAATTATAAAAAATGTTGTAATTGTCGACTCATGTCTTGATAGTAACATTATTTCTTATCTATTATTAATTGGTTCTTATTGTTTTGTATAATACTTGGGTTATGTAGTGTCATGTTGCTATGGTGAATAAGATATGATAGAGTATATATAATAAGTGCCCGGCACAGATCATCGACAATACGTTGTGTTGGTAGCGGAGGAACTTAAAGTAGCATAGAATAGAATAATATATCTTTATTGTATATCAACCAATTCAAAAAGAGAAATACATAGGGAACAGTTTAACAATTATTTTTTCATTTACTTAATATGTCATATGCTGGGAATAGAATGTCATTTGCGTATTATGTCTTCAATAATCGCATATATATCTTCAAGGAGGCTGCATCGGTCAACTCTTTTTGTGTTAAAATATAATTTGTTTCTTTTAAAAATAAAAAGTAATCTGCCCTTTAATCAATTAAATCCATCTATAAAGAAATTGAAGAGTATTTCGATCACTTTAAACTGTTCATCTGTCACTTTAATCTGTTCATAACCATTCATCTAGAACATTCCTAGCAAATCATATTATTGATTCAACACGAAAGAAAGTTGACCTGGCGCATTTTCCCATAGTTTTTAAACTTCATATATATTACAATGCACGTTTATCCAAGGTATAATCAAGTCCAATTGATTTTTTCATTCGATAATTAGTAAGCAGCTTCCGTGTGTGTGTTTTTTATCGGTAATAATCACATCAAATTAAGACGCTTCGATGAATCAATTAGCTTCGATCCTCATTTATGTTGACGAGTGAATGTAAATGGATTTCGATATTTACAACTTCATTTGCCAGATGGTTTTTGTCTCATTTGAGTATGATTGAAAAAGTAAAAGGCGATCTTCTTCCCTTGTGCATTCGAAACGCGGTTGATATGAAATATTCAACATGTTTAAGACGTGAATTATAATCATGCTTAATTTAATTTAAATTCAGAATCTCTTATATAGTTTTGTTACAATTTTTTTCTCGTATTCCAAATTTACTGTAAATCATTTTCTAGTATACCCCGTCAATTTGTTCTACACAGCATACGAAATAATTATTTAAAAATAAATTAATTACACTTCCCAGTTCCTCGACGACTCGAGAGACGAAAGAATATGTTTTTAATTTGTTTTTAATGACTGACTTAATATAATTTTTACTAGTTTTCATTTTCTTCGTACGTTTCTTAGTGCACTATCTCGTCCCTGTTTTAATTTCACAGACTTATAAGTACCCTAAGGTTGCTTGGTAGAAATTGCTACCATAGCAATAAGGCTTCCTTTTGGTCATATGTGTATTTATTATTTTTTCTTTCTTGTCTCGTTGTGCAATAAAGACTGATCTATCTATATGAATTCATGTGTCATTTATTATCAAGGGAAATGTGTGGTATATTTGTTAAACTACGTACCAAAAAGTCATTATAAAAACTGTAATGACACTTTCCAAGTGAAATCGTCATATTTCTTATTCGTTTTACTCGTATTCTTAAATCAGAATTGATGTTGCGAAAAATGTATTTGTACCATTGGAGCCAGTGTAAACAGGCTCATTATAAAGCGATAAATAAAATTATCTCCTTTTCATGACACGGTCTGAATGTGTGACATCTACTTAGCGTTCCACTTATTTTATACGCCATAAATATCAGGCAGTTATCGCTATTTACTCTTCTTGATTTATTTAAAAAAGTTACCTTAGTCATAGGCAATTTTTAAAAAAACACTGTCAGCTGTCATTAGCTTTGATCATACGTTATTTAAAGAAGTGTCACACGTTCGCGCCTTCTCGTAATTTTATGTTTCGAACACCCACATCGCTCGAAAAGACTCTGCCTTTATACTCATACGTATAATTAGGAGAAATGATCACGGATTTTATGCGCGACAGGCGTCGAAAGGGCAGAACCCAGTCCGCAATATATGACTGATTTTTTCTTATACCGCCCTAATAAATGTGCTCATAAAACTCCGGACCGTATACATAATAGAATGTTCCTTATTACGAATTATTGGCTCGCGTATTTTCGCGTCTTCAATATGAATGACTCAACTTCATTCAGATATTCACAGACACAATTACTGTAATAGCATAGAATCACAACTTAATATTGATATTCAATTATTCTTAGAAATTCGACCACACGCAATCGATCGACCGCAAGATCGATCGATTTATCGATTTAAAATACAAACGGTTCCAAATTTGAAACCGGCGCGCTCTCCTCTCTAATTCCATTTCCCCGCCTATAATTGACGCCGACGCGTTATTTTGTGTCTCTTCTTAACTAAGTGTTTTGGTGTGTATCTGTCTCGCTCAGGTATGGTTGTCACGTGCGAGTGTCGTAGCGACTATTTTGACAATTATGTCATTTGGTTGTGACGGGCGTGTCATTTGAGCGACGAGCGATTGTGGCCCTGTAATTTTGTGTGGAATTGTGGAATTCACGGGTCGTTGACATTTGTTTTTTCAATGTATGGGAACATCTGGGTCTGAGACGGCCGCTAAGTCGTGATTAACTGTCGCGATCCCATAATTTGCGCTGCTCAATTGCTTTATTTCAGGTGCTGTCATCGAAAACTAATGTCTTTTCATTTTTGTATCTAAAATATTTTACGTTTGAAAATAATTCCATTATATCATCATCTATGTTTTCGCCTTTATAGGTGGAAAAGAATTTCATATTACAGAACCTGACTTACCCCCGTCTTTGTCACATATTTATAAATAAACCCAGTAGTCGTAAATGGTCCTAAGATAGTTGCGCCATTTTTAATCCTGTTCTTTATTAGTTAGGTATAAGGTTTTTTTAGTAAATATGTAAACGCGTTACCGTATCTAATTTTTGTATGACACATTAATATATAAGTCAAAAAATTTTATTCAATGAAACCTTTAAAAAACTTACCTCTTACAAATTCGAATTGTTTCTGACTGCCAAGCCAACAACATAATTGTTAATTTAAAATATGTAACCTATTTGTTTATATTAATAAACAATATAAAAAGTTTTAATATTATTGGCTAAATATATATAATTCCACTCTTCATTGATAGAAGGATACAGAAACGTTTGTGTAAACTTAGTATTTTTAATAAATTTTTGTTTATAATTGAAATATTTTTATTAATTCGCATTCGTTCTCATTGAAATCTATAACTAATTTTGCCTCATTAATTATACACTGCAATAATAGCCGAATAACTCCTAAAAACATTATAACCAATACATTCTAGTATCGCTTAAATGTCGTGGCACCAATTAAATAATAGCGAAATAGCCTGCATTTTGACACTATAAGCGGATAGTGGGGTATCGAGGGTCTAAGTTCAAATTCATATTTAATTCATGACCCGCTACGTCTCAATGGCGACAGATGAGGCTGGTTGTAAGAGACCAGTCGTGAAATTCCTAGTCACGACTAGTGTATGCATAAATCGATTCGGAATACATTGTTGTTTGTAATATTGTTTTTAATAATTGGTTTAGTAACTACATCTTATTAGTGCGAGACTTTTTATCTTCTAAACAGTATATACTAATAGCCTTGTTGCATAAACAAGTTTTGGAAAGTATTTTATTATTTATATTTAAATATAGAATCTTATTGTTTATTTATATTTCTTTAATACAAAAGCAGTGTTTATATAAACCAATTTTTTTAAACTTATAGAAACAGCCAAGCTATAGGCGTTCTATCTTAAGTTTTAAAATTACTTTAATTACAAACAAATTATAAAATACCCTTAATGTATTGCTGTGTTTATAGCTGAATATAAATATAGGATATACCATACATACGCCAGCAGATCTAGTTTAATACTTTGACCTTTGATCTATCCTTAATCTGTTATAATAAGATTCATTTTCAATCATCTTGTTACGTATGATAATAATCTTTCCTCTTTGTATTCACGTAACTTCATATTTTATTTAAAATACTTGCCATAGAGAAACCTTTTTCCCGAATGCGAATTAAATTATACCATAAGTTACAATCTACAAATTCCACAGATAAAAGAGCGATCTCTCTTCAAGAAAAAAAACTCCAATACAACTTAGGCCTTCGGTGTTTCAAGGAAATCACATCAGAGGCAAAGCCGACTAGACATTAGTATTCAAAACACGATCAGGGTACTAACGGTAGCTGGTAACTATGAAATACTTGTTGCACGATTATATTGGTTTTTAATCTGCGCTTCTAGATGCGATATTGACTTTTAATTTATGCCCACGTTTGGAGCAAAAAGGCTGCTTCATTCTTCAATTTAAGAAAGTTTATGCGGCTTTGAACAGGTTATAATATTAGTTTATTTTTAATTTAGTGGCATACATGGCTTTTGAGGTTTAGATCCTTTTGCTTTTTACAGAGGCATCAGCAAAATTAGTAATATTTCTCATACTCACAACAATATCTAGCCCAAATAGAACATCATCGATACTCGGTAACAGAGAAATATATATAGAGAAAATTAATATAGCATATTTCAAATATACTAAATAAATATACAAACATTTATAACCCTTAAACAAATATTTGTACTCATCATACAAATATCTGCCCCAATCTGTATTCAAACCTTGGACCTCTGGCTAACTTGACAGATGTACTGAACACTCGAATGCCGTCTGAAAAAATTAGATTTCCATAGCATTTAGAACCAGACCTAGATTTTTATATGGAATTTGTTATCTGCAAAAAAACTAGTTAATTAAGAGAAAACAAGCTCTGGACTTTACACAAACTAACTCATTAAAAAATACGATAAATTTATAGTAGATTTGTTGTGAACGACTGAGAGATATTGAGAATATTAAGAATTATATCATGGCTCCATCACCCATGAATTATGTCATCTGTAACATTAATTCCCTCAAATAAAGTTGTGTAGGTTACATCCCTTTGTCTTCATTTATAAAATGTAGTTTTTAGAAGATTCATTCTGTATTCCGTTGTTTAGATGTGTGGCAACTTTTTAAAGTCATCATCGGCGCATAAACAATAAAAGGCACGAGCTATTTCGTATAAAAAGACATCAACGCGCTTTCTTTTAGAAAAAAATAAATGATTGAATTGACCTAATAGACTTTCGTTAATTGTTTTGTGAATTGATATTAAGATATTCAATACATACATCATCATAGAAGTACAACAATTATATTTCAAATTCTACATTAATTTTAACATTAATCATATCATATGAGTGCGTGACGTATCGCATCTACATGGACGTTTGCATCACATTTGACAGACCAGTAGTGATTTAGAACTGGAATAGTTCCATATCACAACTGAGCTATCAACACTTGATTAATCATAAGATATTTTAAATCAGATAAACTTATTTGCATAACTATGCTGAGTTTATTTCTACAGTATCTTTATTTTATTTAGTAGAATGGTGAAAAAAAAATTAATATTTCTTTCACCATTCTACTTTCTTTAAAAACATTTGTATTTTCAGTATACTCGCTATACTGAAAGTACAAATAGTGTCCAGATCCGATCCTGAAGGGTTAGTAAGGGCGGGTGTACATCGCACGCGCTCATTACACGAGCCTTTATTCGCGCCGCGTGACACGAGCGGTCACGTCGCCAGCACGCGCCGCTTTGTCCTATCTCCATTGATACACGAATGTTGTGAACGAACTTGACTATTAGCGGAACTTGTGGGACAGTCACTGACCCCGATGAAACTACTGTCCTAAGTTTGCATAGAGTTTGATCTTAGAAGATGGTCTGATTTTGGATAATATACTAACTTCTAATGACCGCGGCTTGTCTCGGTTAGTAATTAATCTTTTAAGACTAGTGCTTGTTATGTATTCCACTTGGATAAAAATGTTAATACTTTTATTACTTTACACTTAATTATTTATTTAGAAGAAAGAAAGAGAAAAAGAAAGCTTTTACTAAAAAAAATTAGTTATAGAAAATAAATTACAAGCTCTCACAAATACGTAAACATGATGTTGGTAAATACTATATATATGATATATTTACAACATAACATATATGTATAAACAATAGATAACTACTCATATAAAAAGTAAAATTAAAAATAATAATATTTCTAGTGATAGTTTGCTTATTGGATATTGTACTAGTAATAAACATATCAAAGTCGTGCTTATTACTATACTCATTAGGTAGAACATTCAAATTCTAATTGATTAAATAGAAATAAAATAAAATATTGAATATGGCAGACATCTAGAGGCGACATGACTCCTGCAGTCCTATCTGTCTTTTATTTATTAATTGCCGTCTACGTTTGACAAAAAAGAGCACACTTGCAAATAGTATGGTTCTTTGTTTTTATTTACTTTCACTAAATCGACGTACAAATATGTATTCTCCTATCCAGTCTTATTTAATAGTAAATGTTTTTTCCCTTGTGATTTCATTTCGGACAAAATAGCGATGTTCGTTAAACAATGGAACTACGCGAATAGTTCGCGATACGTTAAGATATTAGTTATTACTACGACGCTTGCGCCGATTCACTGAAACAGCCGAGCAGGATGTGTCACACGCCCACAGGTTATTAAAAAGGATTTTGCGGGTTCTTGACCTTGTTTAACGATTTCCACTGAAAAATTATAACACGAACAGGTCGAAGCTGGAGCTTGCGTAAACGCATTATTATGTAACAAAAAAAAAGGTTTTCATTTTGAATATTTTATATTCTAAAATATTATTTTTACAGACATATAGTGTCCGTATGGAGATATATGTTGCACGTCTATATTTTTGATTTCCAAATCCAAGACTAAAAAAGACACTCAATTTGAAGGCAGTAAAACTAAAACATTTTGGTTCAGTTATATGAAGTCGGATTGGATTATTATTTAGGTTAATTATTATTATTTAAAAAACCAATTTTAACTCTTCCCAATCCCTCGACGGCTCGAGGGATGGGAGAATACCCGGATCGACAGAGGAGGCCGGACGGCAGAGGGTCAGGACGACAGGAGAAGAATCTGCGGACAATTCTGCCGCTATCGAGCAAGACTGCCCGCTGGGGCCTCGCAATCATTGGTCCATCACCCAGTCCCAATCTCTTCAGATGGTCGCGAAGAGAAGTTGGGACGAGACCATTGGTTGAGACTACGACTGGTATCATCTCAGTGGATGTCAGCCTCCACATATCAGTAACCTCGTGTGCCAAGTTCAAATACTTGATCTTTTTATCTGATTCGGCTTTCCCGAGATTTTCATCGAAGGGAATGGTGACGTCCACTAAGAACACACGCGACTCTACTCTGTCCATCAGTACGATATCAAGCTTGTTGGACCGGTCCCAGTACAACCGAGCACGGTCGTATTCGAGCACTGGCTCCGGCAAGTACTTATTTATTATTATTTTGAAATTAATTTCAACTCCTCCCAATCCCTTGATGACTCGAGGGATAGGAGAATATTATTATTATTATTATTATTATTCATTAAGAGCTTGTTTTATGGATTCTAGATAACGGAACTCATTTGTAATACTTTTTTATAATACAATATAAAAAATATATAAATGACCATGACCCGAGAATAAATGTTCGCGATTATTATAAATTAACGGCTGAGACTCCACACTGTAGCTAGGGATACTGACAACTTAGCCAGCCGGCCGTCTAACTTTGTATTGATTTAAAATAAGTGTTAATTTTTTTGGGTAAATGCATTTTTTGAACTAGCAACATGATTTGCTTATTTATTTGCTGCGTTTACACATGCACTATGGCTACCTTAAAAATCCATTGATGTCATAAGTTCTCTTTTAATATTTTCGACTATGTAATTAAAATATGAAACTATCTGTCTAGGTGCTTCGTGTTTTATAGCACCTTAAAAATTTCCGTCATCCAATAGCTTCACGTTTGAAACGCTTCGTTCCACTATTTAGTAATAGAAACTTATTCTAAGCAACTTCAAACAAACTCTTTATTTTATAGTTTTTCTTGTACTCGAAAAAAAACGAACGTCTTGGCACGCGCGGACACCGCATGCGTACGCGCAGAGCATTTAAACCCTACAAAAAGAGACAACTGGATTAAAGTTGCTTACGAATAAAAGAGATAGCTATATGATTAATGGACTCTTCTTGTAACCAAGAAATGCAATCAAATTAGGGGAAATAAATATTGCTTGACATTCGTAACGGTATAAATTATTTAAAACGCACAAAATTAAGTAATAAGCTTTTTTTTTATTTAATTGTGTAGATAATGTTTTCTTATTCAATATACTGCTTTGATTGCTAATCATTTATTTACAAATTCTTAATTAATCGATGAATGCGCCTTTGCTCTACTAATTGAGTATTATAGACTAATATAATATATAAAATAACAATATTCTTATAATATTCTTACACTCACACTTATCATTTGGCCCATTGAATGTTGCTTGTGTCACAAATGTTTGTCTATTTGTTTGGTATACTTTAATAATATTTCTGTGATTAGTGTGTATTAGCGTGAGTTTTTAATGAAGCTTAATTTGGTCTATATTATAGTTAGCGCAAATTAAGCTTAATTAAGAGCTTATGTCATGGATACTAGATAACGGAGAAGTATATATAGTAATATTTATATAAATATCAGAAATATACTAAATAAACATATAAACATCCATGAATCGTGAACAAATATACTCATCATACAAATATCTGCCCCTACCGGGATTCGAATCCGAGACCTCAGGCTATGTAAACAGTGGTACTGATCTCTCGACAAATCTTACATCATCAACAGCTCATACACGTCCCCGTCGAGGGTCTCGAGCCTTCCCTAAATTTGGGCGACTAGACCTTAGTCAACCACGCTGATGAAGCGCGGGTTGGTCGACTTCAAACAAAACTTAAAAATTTCTTCACAGGTGCATGCATGTTTCCTCACGATGTTTTCCTTGACCATGAAAGCGTTGAATACACGTAAATCTGAATTGAAAGTTTTAAAACACATTGGTACGTAGCGGGACTGGAACCGCTACCTCCCACGTGGAAGACAATGACTTTACCGACTAAGCCATCGACGCTTCGACTATACCACGCGATTCATATACTTATATATTGGTAATAAAAGCTGAAAAAATGAGGGAAATGCAGAGTGTGAATGCGCAGTGGTTAGAGGTATCTTTTACAAAAACATAAAAACGATATCCTAATTCTGTCATGATAAAACTCTCCATTTTCTTGGATCAATCAAGTCAATCATAATTTGACATGTTTTGTAGTTTTCATCCACAAAGCCGCATTAGGCTATCGTGAGGTTGACATGGTCCAAAAATCCTTATGTACTTCTCCCAAGTCCAAGCGGTAAGACGAATCTAGGCTTATGATAATGATGAGAAATTAATTTTTAGGTATATTTTTATTCATATAGTTTGTTCACTTAAACTATTCAGTGTAGTATTCCCAGTCTTACTCTCAGCGGCCAATTTTTTCTATCGGCTGCCAGTAAATATAGTAGGGTAATTCTACACGTTTACCGTACATAAAATAGATTATAAACTCGACGGTACAGCCTAGGGGGCGTTACCGATAGTAACGTTTGGGCACTGGCTAGGCACAATACGCACAATGCGATGCCTGTGGCACTAACTTTAGTGCGCGCTAAAAGTTTATTGCAGGCTGGCAACATCGGGCATAGGGGCTTGGTTCAAGTTAACAGTGATGGAGGTAGATACATAATGGGGTATTTGCATTATGCTGTAGCCAATGAAAATTTATTGATTTTCACTATAAAATTTCTTTTGACTAAATTGAATAACTTTTTAAATTATTCTGTGAAATAACGTAATATACATAATGTAATTTAATACTTTTTCTTTTCATAAAGATTTTTTAAACCTTAATGAAATATATTTTGTTCAATCATTAAAACCAAAGATTACTTTTACTATGTAACCTAAAAGATTAATTCTATATCACACTATTAATCCGTTAAAAAATACTTCAGGCTGGATAGTTTCTAAAAAATATTTTCGATAAGTTACTAAATTTTTTTGACTAGAAAACCCCGTCTCCTTTTAGATTATTTATCACAGTGGCTAGAAAAGAATACTATTAAAAATAATCTCCCTAAAATTAACTGAATCGCTTTTCGCTTGTGCCTTACACGTCACAAGTATAAAATTTTCGTTTCCGCCAATATTGAAGTCCAAACCGAATAAGCCTGCTTTATGCATTTCGGCAGCTTTGCTGTTTTATTTCGTTTCTCGGAACAGACTGGAAAAAAGGTAGAAAACTGGCAACACTGGAATATTTTGTAGCCACCATTCGATAGCAAAGGTTGCCGACGTCTGGATTTAACATGAAAATTTGTTTTTGCTGCCTTTTAAGCTTTATTTATTGACTAAACACCGCTGAAGCTGACAGCGTATGAGTGTGAACAATGTTGGGTTATTTGAAGGCGTGTAATTCAATTGCATGTTGAGTATTCTTTGTTTTAAAAACGCAGGAGCCAGAAGGAATTGCTAATGCCTAGATACTATATAAACCGTCAGTTTATAGTCCACAAAAGTAAATCTTCTTTTCTCTAAATAACGTTCTTTATTATTATTGTGATGAAGTTAACGACGTTATCGACTAAGTTAATCGACGTTATAACTACGTTATCAAGAAAGTTATATGCATATTCAAAAATATTCACTTTTTATCCCCAACTAGTTGTGTAGACCCCGTAACTAAAGGCCGTGTCAGTACTCCTAGCTATATTCTACTTAGCCGTTGGTCTTAAATTCTAGTCCCGGCCGGGCTAGATTTTTGTGTAATGTTGGCCACACAATATCATCATATCAAATATTTGTACACGGATCATGATTGTTGTCATAGTGGCAGAAAAATAGCCCCATTCCATGAAAGAGGTTATTGTAAAACTGCCTTTTCAAAATGTATATGGGCGATATTAGAGAATATTAAGATAGATCTTGATATTGCTAGTGCTTTTAAGCGATCGTTACCACTCAGCATCAGGTTGACAAACTTGTTTGAAGTCAATGACGTAAAAAATTAATTCATTTCGTTATTATTCCTTTCTTTAAATCTGTATTAGTTATAGACCTGACGCATCAATTGCCAATAATAATTGTATTGTAAAGTAAACCAGACAAAGGATATTCTATTGTAAAGAAGACCGGTAAGCAAACATTTAAAACGTTAAAAATAAAAAAGTAATTATAAAATAAAATTGAACATTAAATGTAATAAAAAGAAAAGAGTTACCAGCAACCTTGGTGTGAAAATAGTCCTCCCAAAAAAACATATTAATATTTTAAACTACAACTTAAAACGCGCAAGAGCAATTAATTAAGAACCAAGAATATATCACTCAAGTCAGCTTATTAAATTTAATTACTTCTCATCTTGCAAGAATTAAAACACAAAGCGAAATAAAAGCTGTAAAAAGGTTGCGACCAAGACGAATAGGTCACGTTTATTAAGAACCAAATAACACACCATCAATAAATAGAACTCAGAAACATTACGAACCGTCCACCGTCCACGATACAGCTATGTGACGCTTACCGAACGCATAAAAAACGACAAAAATAACCACGCATTCGGAATTGAAATGCAAAAAAAAATATTTTGTCGAAGCGAGACGCAACATGCACAGTGTTCCAGATAGAAGGGAATGGCAGAAATTTCGATTTTAGAATGCGACGCGTGCGCTTCGACATCCGTCGCCGCAAAAAAATGAGCCTGCTAAGTATCTTCTTGCTGTTGGTGTCACGATATTTGCCTTGGAAGTCCTTATATAGTTAAAAAGTTTAATTTTAATATAAATTCGATAGTCAAGAGGTAATTATCCCATTTTAATTACTATGAAATGTAGACATCGACGAGAAATTCCAAATTACCCCAACAATGCATCAACATTCCGCACATAAATAATTCTGACTTCAGAATTTTAAAATGTTTATGTAATTTTAATGAACTGTATACAGATTGAGAAAATAAGAATATATACAGAAAGATCAGCTGCATACTTATTTAATATACTAAATATATACATTCTTACAAAATAATTATATATTACCATTAACATTCCATACTGCCTAGCTGTCATTGCATATGGATTCCTCCTACCGCTAACCATTAGGCGGTGCCGATCCTGTGCTTTTAAAAGTAATTAAATTAAATTAAAAATCTAGAAACGCACAACTTACATACGAACATTTTTAAGTTCAATAAACCATTTATCTTACAAAAAAATATAATCCAACAATTTCATAATCCCAATCCGATCAAATGAAATCATTAATCGTCACGCATCATTAGTAGCATCAATGATCAGATCCAATTATGGGTTCGGACCACCGGTGTCATAACAAGAATGATAGATTGGCTCATTATGTTGTTATCGGTGTACCATTTTTGGCCTTTTTATCTTTTGGCTTCTGGTTGCGATAGAAAAAGTGTTTTAGAAATACCGTAAGTTGACAACTCGGGAGTTAATATAAAGTTTTTTCAAAATCAATTGCCCTTTGTTCCAATTGACTCAATTACTAAGTTCAAAACTACGACATTTTCTGCTTTGGCGAATACTTTAGCTGTAGAGAAAAATTGGTACAAGAAACTCCTCAACTATTAGACGCTTGTCATGGCATTTACGAATTAATTATGGCATTATTTGACAATATTTTAGGTAAAACTATTTTTATTTTGATGTTTCGTCAGTGAGTAATTTACTTCCATGCTTTAGTATCATTAAGAATAAAAAATTACAGATATTTTTTTATAGATAGTTCTCTTATACCGAATCGGAGCTTTTTGTCAATGTATACTATACATGTATGTATGTGTATGTATGTAGTATACATTTTTTTAAAATTGGTATATAGCTCTAGTATGCCAGGATCTAACTGTTGATGGTGAAAGTGCAGTGACTATAGCGTTACTTGCGGTCTTTAAATATCATATTGTCACATCCATTAATGTCAAATCTGATCGCAAAACCGAAATCACGAAAAGTTTACCCGATCAAGTTCTAGTGAATGGTTGCAATCCAATGCTATGTGATGGGTTTATTTTTTACATGAATGTTACCGTAAAGTGAAGTTTTACAAGCAACTCAGCAATTATTTTGATCGAGAAATACAAAGGTGGTCAAGAAAGAATAACTTTGCTTTGTATGTCAAACACCTACGTGACTAACAATTGTAGCATGCGGCCGTCTGGGCGCGTGGTCAGAAACCCTGTCTACTTAGAGGTCCCAAGATCGAACGTCGTTGGGGCAGGCAGATATTTGTATAATGAGTACGAATATTTGTTCAAGAGTCATAGTCATTTGTAGATATTTTTCCGTTATCTAGTATCCATAAGACAAGTTCTGAATGATGTTTAGTTTGGACTAGATAATGGTGTGAGTGCGAACCATAAAAAGGAGGTGGAGGTGGCTAGCGCAGTATATCGCATGCTGCACTAGCTATCTTCACATATGGACTCCTCTACTGCTTATCATCAGGTAGTTACGAGTCCTTTTCTGAGCTTTTTATATAAAAAAATTGTAACACACCGGCGGGCCCGAACCGATTCACCTGTTATAAAAATAAAAGTAGCTATTTTTAACTGAAACTTAATATTTTTTGCTTTCCAAAAACATCATTTATAAGTAATGTACTCTACAGAATGAAGCCGAATCGAACATTTATCATTTTAAGAACTATCACTGCTCTAGTGTAACCGATATATTTATAAAAAATACAGTAGTAAACCAAACAAACATAAAAGTAGCCACTATTCATTGTCAAGATTATGATCGTGCTTAAAATTCTCGTATCTGCAATATTTTGAAAAAACTCAGGCAAAGAAGTAAACCACACACTTGATTGATGTCTGTCATTTCGAAATCTGTTCACTCAAGAACCTTTCCATCCCCTAGCGTAATGACTGGACATTTATTATCTGTAAATATTTCTACACTATTTGGGTGGTTTTAAAATAAGTTGACTTTACGAAATGCGATACATCTCAATCAGATTGGAACAGTGATAAAATAAAGTTATGTTTGTAAAAACATATTTATTTCAAACAAATCTATCATTTTCCAGACGTTCTGGTAAATGATAAATTTTAAAAAACTATTTTTCCGTATTTTATTTTTTTCTTTGTTCGAAAAATAATAATTTCGAACGTCCGCCATTACGAAACGGTACAAAAAAGATGTAACACTATGATTCTCTACAACCAGTTTTAATATTATAAAAAATTTGGAACGTAACTGAATACGGTAGTCGCCCAGACACTATCATCCATCTATTTAGTTGACAAATTAAAACGAAATATAACCACGTTTTTAATATCACATCAATGTACTTATCGCCTCTTTATAAAATGATTTACCGTATACTCTTAGTAAAATAATAGATAGATTTATTGTAAGGGACATCTTATATATGTATATGTTATTAGTAAGCTTATTTATTTATTTTAAGGGCAGTCAACAGAAACATGTACCAACAAAAAATATTTAACTATAGCATAGAAATTAAATTAAGTACAGTTTTTAATTAAAGACAGCCATGGCATGCGATGTGGACTAACAGTTATATTTATAATATTTACTTAACTTAAGGTAATAAAAGTTTAAGGTATTTAAAGTTATTAATAGAATACTTTCCTACTTTATTGGGCCGAGAAAGAAAGTTATAATGTTTCTAGATCCTGTTTAATGTGGAATGGGAGCCTAGATTGCTCTTTAGAAGTTTAAACGCTTTATAACGTGACAAATAAAGGATTCTGTTCTAAAAGAATTTCGTATCACAAAAAATATTCGTATACTGCCGTACACGATGTATCTATCTTCTTGATTAATAACTGTGAACTTAAATTAAAAATAGTCAATATCAAACCAAAATTTATATGTTCAATATATCCCGCTGCCATCACTAATCTCAAGCCGTAATAAATCATTAATTATTCCATCATTATCGATAATGAAAAACATCGATAATCCAGCACTAATGGACAACGACTACACTCTACAGGAAGCCTCTTCCCGTCATTTGTTAGGTTGACATTTGACATCAGTCAAGACAGTTCCACTTAATACTTACCCGATTTTTTGTATGAATTACGTCTCAAGCGGTGGTGAAGATTTTTTGTGTTTTTATTTATTCCACTGCTTAACTTTTGTAAATATTTTATTATATTAATAATTATCAAAAATAGTAGGTTCTTAGGATTTAGGCTTTATTGGGACACATCAAACGTAGCAAGTCAATTGAAAAATGAATCTTGTTGCAACACATTTAGGGTACCCATATTATCATAGTGATTGATTTGGTCTACAGGGGTGTATATTTGTGTATGTCGTGGTTCAATATCGAAATGAAATTTTATAAAAATGTTTTATAGTTCCATGATAAGTATAATAAAAGCCAGTTAATAATAATAAATTTTCAGGTCATAGAAAAACCTTGCACAATTCGATATATTGAAAATTTTACAGATTTGTTATTCTTTTTCAGAATAAAATACCATGTAAAATTTTATAATTGCAAACAAACAGACAGACAGATATTGGTCTGTTCAAATATACTACATTTAAATTTATCAACGGTTTTGTTTATCGACACAGCCCTTCACTAAAGTGAAGTTGTTTGTTTTGCCAGTAGCAAGTAGTGTCGCCTTGATAAATATCCTTAAAGATTGTGCGCTCTTCTCGATAATTTCTGTTTGAACCACACACCGTTCACTTCAAAGAAATTTAGACTCTAACTCAAATAATTAATGTTCACTTTCAATTGCTATGTCTTAATACTTACTCAAACTTGGTATGAAGATTTATGAACCTCCTGTACTACGTGCTTTATAGTTATTTGATAAAACACTATCGTGATTATTTAGCTTGACTTTCTGACAGACGGCCGGCGTCTATTTTATTTCTTTAGTATTAAACTTGAAACTTATCAAGATATTACTAGGAAAACGTTACCGCGCAGTGTTAAATTACTCTTTTTAGTTCCAGCGGACTCTTGAAAAATGATCTGTCAGTTCTATAAAAAGCATTATGTATGAGACTGCGAACACGACGCATAGTTTCTATATAACGGCCACAAAAACGTGTAAAACGCAATCAATTATCATAACAATCGACTTATTTTCTTTTCTCCACTTTCCAGGTAAAAAATGGCGTTCGCTGACACCGCAAGACAGGCGGCCTTTTGTTGAGGAGGCGGAGAGGCTGCGCGTGATCCACATGACTGAGCACCCGAACTATAAGTATCGGCCGCGGCGACGGAAACAGAACAAGGCGAGGCCAAATCAGCCTGCGACGCCAGCGAGCGCGCCGCCAGCCTCCTCTGCTGCTTTAGGCTCCCCGTACGCCGCTGCCACTGACTCTCCAGACACACGGTTCTCTCACAATCCAGGTGCCGGTTTCTCCCCGTACCGTACGTCTCCATTAGCCCCCGATTCATACCAATCGCAACAGTTTAACGGTCACGTCCAAACCCCTGAATCGTCCCCTGCCCGATCTCCCGAGCCACAAGGCCGGAGGAGTGCTCCCGCCGAAGCCCCATTGCCCACCCCAGACGCATCTCCCGTCGAGAACGAAAAAGAAAATTTCCAATATGAAGAAAGACGAAGAGCGATCAATGCATCATCTCTCTCGGACTCATATTCTCCCTATAAGACTTATAGGACGCCGGGGTCCTTTTCGCCAGCACCCGTCGCTGCCATGGGTATGGCCAACGGAATGTACGTGATGTGCACGCAGCGAACTCTCGCCGAACAACCACCGCTAGTAACTGGGACGTTTTTTCCTCCTGTAGCTACTTCACAAGATCAACAAGCTTTAGGCACTTCAACTCCTAGGGTATCGTCCGCACCAAGCGGTTCTATACCCTCAGAGTACAGTATTCAATACCACCCCTACGAGCAGTACGAACAAATGTATAAAACTGAGGATTCATACGTGTCCCATTACCCAGATCAGCCGAAAACCGAGTACGATACTGGAGGCACGTACTTCTCTGAGGAGCCTCCGTCGAACGCTGCTCAAGACAATGAACAGGGTTTTATGAACACTCGTCCGGAGATAAGGACTGGTTCACCGGAATCTGACGTTGACGCCCGAGAGTTTGACAAGTATTTAGATTACGGTACTGATGGAACTTTGGAACAGCATCACCAGTATAGATATGAGCAACAGCAGCAGCAAAGCTACAGGCCACCTTACTGCCCTGAACAAGGACCTGGCCCGGAATACTGCTCTGAGAGGATGTATCCATCTCCTTATGCTTCTGTGATCTCTGGGGCCCCAGCGGTAGGGGCATACCCTCCTGCTCCTCCAGGAGCCGACGTGCGACCGGAGGACGAGTTTAGTGTGATCCTAGCTGGAGTGAGACAAACCTGCTACAGCAACTGACTGTACTCGACTGATGTTGGATGGAAACAAAAGGACATTTCCTAAATGTAGCCCAAAGAATATGACAAGATGTATTTAAAATGCACTTTTATAGTTTTTGCTCGAGTCTTGTCTACCCGTTACATCAAGTTGCCTTGAAACTTTTAAAGTTATTTTTAGATGTTTATTCAAATTAAAATTAAGATTATACGTCAGTAAAATGTGAAACTTATTGTGAACAATGTTAGTGTGTTCCGAAATAAAAAAAAATGTATATACTACTCAACTTGTAAATAGAAATAAATATTATAATGATTGTCAATGTTAAGGATTAATTTGATGTTATATTTATAAATGAAGGCTGTTTATATATATATGTGTTGTCTAAAACTGAATGTGGTGCTATGAGGAGGTCCAATTATGGAAATATTTTTTTATGTTTCGTCCAAAACGGTATACCATAGAGATAGCAAATTAGCGATTCCTATTAAAAACAATTATTTATTTGTAACTATTTTTGTATATTTTAGGAAAAATTAACAAAAAAAATTAAAATAATTTAATATTAGTTCTTCCATTAAGTTTGTAGATATAGATTATAAGATTATCTTTTTTTATTTCTATAATATGATATAATTATTATATATAATAGAATTTATCTGTATAAAATGTAAGGTCGTTGAATAAAATATCTCATAGTAGTTATTGTACTAAATTTTATGATTAAAGTGTTTTAGTTTATGTTGCAATTTTGTAGTATTTAGTATAAATAAAACCACTCGCACTGCGACACTAAGGTAATTTGTAAGAAAATTTATAAGAAATAATAAAATTTATATTCAAAATTGTGTACTTTATTTAAATACTTCTCTAATGACATGAAGATAACGAATTCTACAGATACTAAAATATTAATTTTTGGCAAAAACAATTTTGGTGTATAAGGAAACTAAAATCTAAAAGATCAGAGCCAATTCCACAGATCAAATTGCATTAACTTAAGATTTTGAGACGACATCCCAGAAACGGGTTCAATTCTCCGTGGGAACTGAAATTTACTGCTCAATTTGGCTGCTGCTTTTCCACTGTCTTATCTTCCATCCGTCGCCATGTTGTTTTTACGGCGGCATGATATGATGATGATAGATTTCTAGTAACCACTAGAAATCTCCAATATGTTTAAATGTGTGCTTCTCAAAGTACATAAATGTTCACGAAACTGACAGAAAGTACTTTCGTCTCGATGAAGCACGATTTACAAATTTCTTTTCGCGGCAGATGTAATGCTATCCGCATGCATCGCTTTTAAAGATGAATAGGGCTTCTGTATCAGCAGAGTTACTCTAAAGACCAATCACATTTATCCATGCCACCATATGACTTCTGTTTCTTTAATCCGTAAATAATAATATCGAATGTGTGTTTGTGTATGTATGTATGTATACATATATGTATACATATATTTCAGGTATGTATATTATGTATATTGGTAAAAAATAATATAGCATCCAATTAATTAAAGTACTTTTGGGATAATTTGCTGCGTCAATATTTAAAGTTTTGGAGTGTATATTTTCTTCAAGAGTTTCCAATTTTTTTTGAGATTGATAAATTTAAGAAGTCATAGTACAATTAACTCTTCATAACTTTTATGATTTACCAATTTATGAACCTTTTGAAAGTTAAGACGGACCTTTTCTGAGATGGAATGTTGCGGAAGTAAAATTGTTTAGGCACGTTCGGAAAAATTAAACATTTACAGGATGATTATCAAAAATCTTGTAGGAGTAGGCTGTTATGAAAGGCTGTGATAAAATATTTTTGTCATACAGAAATATGTACATACTGTGAACTAAGCTAGAGCCTATTCAAACCTGTCCCCTACTTCCCACACGGCACTTGAGAAATCTGTATTTAATATTGAATTTTCTGTTCATTTGTTATTAATAATGCAGTCAATGTAGCATACTTTTGTGAATTATTATCAGTTAAAGAGGTTAAAATTAACGAAAGCTTAGAACTGTATTATTTTTGAAAAAATTGTTGAATTTTTATACCAGGCATAGATGTACAGATTTTCTAGGAATAAATACTAGAAACTGTCATAGTAGGTGTAAAAAAAAGGAATCTGCCTGGAAACGTGGTAGTTGACGTGTGGCTTTGCTGTTCTGCTGTTTAGTATTATTTTTATTTTTATATCTTAATATTATAAACTGTTATTATTATATTATATATATTTAATTCAGCTATCACTCTTTTATTCCCATACAGTCCGTTCGCGTTCAATTATCTTACTCACCGCAGTAGTGGGACCCGGAAGTAGTATTTAACGCGGTTCCGTTACTAAATCTAGTGCTTCGGTATATTTAATTTAGGTATGTACATTCGCTTTTTATATTCATGTTAATATTTTAATTATACTAAACGAGCAATGTGTAAGTTACAATGTAGTAAATTTTGTAAGGGTTTCGTAATGGTCTATAAACATTCTAAGAAGTATGCAAATGGCTGTTTATGACACTGTCTACTGCTAGTAAAATTACACGGAAATAAAGACTTCTGAGCTCTTAGATTATTTATTATTTATTTACACACAAATAGTTAAAATGAAACTTACAAACAATTAAGTCCATAAGTAATGCTGTAATATGTGTCTCGATAAATCCACGTTTAATTAAAACATTTTACAAAAATAAATTAATACAAACAAGTACTACAGTTATTACTAATCACAACTTTAACTTTATCTAATCTAATTTAAAACAACAGAGAGATGAGTCACACGCTACACCCTGAATTGGTCAAATCGAATATAAATTTGCAGCAAGAAATACAATTTAATTAATTTCGTCACACGAACTTTCACCCCGACGTTCTACCTATTAATGTGAGTTAATACATTAATAAAATACCAAACGGATAATTATTAACTTTTTTTTATTGCAACATACCTCACACGCACTTGCCCAAACAGTCTAAACGTATCGCAAAAAGAGGACTCAATGAGAACGCCCACAGCAAAAGCGTATAAGTCCAAATAAAATTAAAATTACTAAATAATCCGCGAGGCAGGGGCGCATATAGCGGCCCGCGGGCTCGCGCGCCTGTAATTACGATGCGGCCCGCCTTTGCCCGCCCCTGCCGCGTTCGCCGCCGATATTGATGTATTGACGGTTTTCAACCAAAAACACGTATGTAAGAGAAATGGTGTTTCAAGAAATCATTATTAGTTTATTGATAATATTGAAAACATTTTTTAAATTCGTTTTAAATAAATTCTATAATGTATCCTCAGGTCTTGAAATAACATTTCGTTATTTATCAGATTTCATATCTCTCAGATTATTTCATTTATCACTTGTATTTCTGGACGTACGCGGAATGCACATGAGTTATTAGAGAAATGAAATTACCCGTGATTACTAATATTACCACTAATGTTCAATTACTTTTACTAGCTATATTAAGCACCAATTTTCTATTAGGTACATTCATATTTAAAATTAGAATTTCTTTTTGAAAATTTAAAAATGGAAAAGTTTTTTATTGCTCTAATTATGTATTATTCTTGCAACGCACCAAATATAAAAAATTTAATTCACCTTCCATTTTACCTTGAATACAATAATTGGATTAAAATATGTTACTATTCATTAATACTACTTACTATTCAGTAAATAAAACATTTCAGTAAAATATAAAAATGAAAGAATATTCTTTCAGCACTATAGCACCAAAAATGTTATTTCCTTACTTATCCCGATCTCGCCCTTGACAGTCAGTCGGCGCGAGGCTGTTATAATACGTGATAATTAACTTTTTGTTCTCTTTCATGTTTTAATCCTCGGAGACATCTTAGGGAATTTGCAAGTCCACGTGTGATTTATTGATTTTAACATTTTATTACAGCATTTAATAGCGCGTTGAGTTTGAGCCATTCAGAGAATAAACATGAAATATACGATAATATACTTAGTTAGGTATCTCTGATAATACAAGTCCTTAATGATTTTTTTAATATTATATTTGATAGACAAGTAATAGACGCGTGTGTGAGAAATATTATGTACTAGTCTCCTGCCCGTATTAATAAAATATTGATTTAGAAAATAAATATATTTTATCAGGATAAAAAAGACCTTTCTTCGTTAGGTATAAGTTTTCTATTTTAGTAAGTTAAATAATTTTCTATTTTATTTTCATTCAAAATCAACTAACTTAACTTTGAATTATAGCTAAAAAACCTTAACTATGATGATAATAAAGATATTAAAATCGGGAAAATAAAGAATGACATCATTCTTTATTTTCCCGATTTTTGATTTGCGATTGCGGATTGCGGATAAAATAAGTAAATTATATAATTTAAAAAAATACCAATTATATCAAAGTAGTCTTATCAGTAGTCGACTGTATCTATGGTACATATTTGTAGTCTATAGTATGTGTTGATGTACACACGTTTATAATTTAGTATAGGTGTGCAAGAGCGGAGCCTCTCAGTACTAGCATACTCTCTGCTTAAAAGGATGGCCCCAGCACTGATAAACTTATGTAAACATACAAATATTAAAGCAATGAATAATTATTATAATATATAATATCTATTTTTATGTTATTATTATGTTATAAAATCGTTGAAGATTTTTTTTACTGTATTAAAAAGGGTTTCACTATATCTCAATCCACCATACATTATGTTCTATTTAAAAATCCCCGTTAAGGATGACGGGGATTTGGCCTTCTACTCACTTGATGGTGACGATAAGACCGCAGATGTAAGCTAGCTGCACTCTTACTAAGCCATAGAGGAACTGGCTATCTTTAAGTCAAACCTATGTACAACACACTATAATGCTGTTAAACCAACCAACCAAGCAGAGATAAAGATGTCCTGCTACTAGCCGACGGCGATAGCTTGGCTTGACTGGCTGGCTGATTGATAATCATAGTTGCAAGTTACTTCGAGTCGAGCTAGTGGCGAGTCGAGTCCCGGCTGAGGCAAATTTTTGTGTGATAAACACGACTAGTTACTCTCGGGTCATGATTATAAATTTACGTATATTTTTCTCATATTCTGATATAAAATAAGTATATTTTCCGTTATTTAGTGTCCAGTCCACAAGCTCTTAATGGTGCTTACTTTGGGTGTGAGTGTATGATAAATGTAATTATTATTATTATTATAAAACTAGCAGAAATTTTACCTCCAATGGGTATTGAACCACTTTAATCTGAAGTAGGTAGTTAAAATAAAATATGTTTTCAATTCAATGAATTATTTTTATTAATTATATAACAGTAGTCTTATTCGATAGTCCACAAAGGCGTTTTAATCGTGAAAGCGTAATGATTCTTGTATCTTCTAACCAATAAAATTCCGAGTACGGCTAACTATCGATAAAAAACTCTTGAAACGGGAAAGGGGATAAACTGATCCCAATCACTCGCTTCAATTAAATAAGCTTTAGCAAAAATGAATGAACACAAAAACGATGCCTCGTAATGGATACTTACCAGAGAAGCAATAAATATACATAGTGGCGAGGTTAAGCGTGTATTCTACTTACAGCTATGATACTTAAAGATACAGTACGGTTGACCAAGAAAATGGTTAATCAATTTTGATTTAGTTTTCTTGTAATTGGATATTTAAACAGGAATCATACTAAATATTATTGAAATAGACATAATAATGACGTATTTGATAAGTAACCAATTCATATGGCGTACATAATAAGTGTATGCCATTTTTATCTTTATTATCAGAGGTTTTGGTTTCATTTCTATTAAAAAAAAAGAAATGAAAAATAGGGTCTTTTCACAGCGAACTTTCTTGTCTTCCAACAAATTTTTAATCTTTCACCATGTCGGCCTTTCTCCCCCTTCTGGCGTAGGTAGTACCTTCAGGTCATCTGTGCCAATAAGTAGTACCACTGACTCCTATTTGGGTCAGTGCTTATCTCTTCTGCGGTGTGAAGTAGTGAATCAAAATTTCAAAACTCCAGCTCCTCAGTTCTTCGCATGTACGTGAAGCCGTTGGTGCACGTTGTTGCTGGCACTACTTTCACCCTTCAACCCGAATAACTCCAGCGTAGTTGTATTATAGCTCAATGTCCTCGTGTTCCCTTCTTCCCCATGCAGTAAAACCACTGGAGTGGGACGTATTAAGAATGAGATGATGATGAAAAATATGACGCCCGACTAAAAAGTAAAAACATGTAATTTGAGTGGGTTTGTATTCGCGGACTAAATATATGAATATAATTGTCATTGTAGTCGAGGATGGTTCTAGAAAACTTTTAATTTATCTAAGATATGTCATATTTTTACTAACTATAAAAGCTTGTACAAACATGACAATCATTAATTATTTTGCACGTGTAATTTGCAAACGATTTCTCGACCATTTGTTGTTTAATGACTATAACAAAATCATTTATTTTTATTTCTCGAATTGTAGGCTCCAGTTTTAGATGAAATAGTTTTACACACCCTACATGTAAAACCTTTCCTATGTGAAATTAAGCATTTCAATTATGAGACTTAAAATTAATCACTAATAAAACAAAAAAAAAATAAAAACCAACATGTCTTCTCTTCCTAGAACCTAGCTTTAGTATCAGAACAATTGTTTATCTTCCAGTGTGTTCCAGCGCATTATGTATGTGCACGAGACAGCAGCGGCGGTGCTCCAAAGAGAGATGTGCCTTTGAAGATAGCGGCGATACATTTATTACGGCGCGTTTGCATACCGGCCGGACTATCGCCCAATTGAACAGAGCAATTCAACTCGCAATTGGATTGGATTGATCCTCTTTCCTTGGTTTATGTAAAAATGAAGGCCCTGTACTGTCGTTTGTGTGTTTACGATACGCCTGCTGTATTTATGAGACAGTAATGTGTAAGTTTATGTAGTATAGTGTATTCCTAACAATTGGATCTTATTTTATGAATTTAACAAAGTTACATAAATAAACCTATTTTTATATTGCTATTTGATTTCTTTATATCAAACGTCGTTGTTAACTAAAAAACTATTAAGTTTTACTAAAGTAAAAATATTAAAAAAAATCCGTCTATACTAAATTAGTTAGAATAGAATAGAATAGAATATATCTTATCTTATTATTGGCTTATACGTGGTAAAATTTGTAATTGGTTAAATGAAATTATGAAAATATGTTGGCTGTTGCTATTCCGCAAATGTTTTAAAAGATAAACTTTATCTGGAAGAGATCTCTAATAAAAATAAGTCCTCCCTTGCATACCGTTGCATATTCTTTTTGCAATCTAGTTTTGGCGCCAATGTATAGCTTAAGCAAAAATTGTCAACGTCAATTGTTAAGCTTGAATTTAACGGCATTCAAAGATTTTCAGATTAACTCGATAAGCTGTTATGATTACAAAACTTCCGGTGCTGTTAAAAAAAACAAAGTTGATACATTCAGTTTGTAAACACTGATTTCAGTAACAAGATTTATGAATTACCATGGTTTTAAAATCTACTATATACGTTTGAGCATAAAATACGAAGTCATTTTTTTGGTAAAACTAAATATGGTCGGTTCGATTTTCCAAGCTATACGGCGGTTGTCAAAACTAATTTGTATATAAACAATATAATTTTACAATAAATTTGTTAAAATTTAATTTGAAATAGTCGTTCGAATAAGTACCATTTAATATTAATTGTTACAAATTATTTTATGTACTTTGTTTCATATTTATTAAAAATATCTGACGAAGGCTATAATTATTCTTCTCAATAACGTTCCTTCTATACATATTGATTGATATGAAACATCGCTAAAAGTGGCTACTTTCGATATAAGCGAGTGAATTAATCTGCTTCTTTATTATTAAATTTAATTGTGTATTGTTCGTTTTAATTCAGGGATTATTTCGAAAAAAATAAAAGCGTATATCCTAATGTATGGTGGGTGGATGAAAGCGGTTACCATAACAACGGGGACCATCTGCGTGACGTGCGTTCCGAAGCATGGAGAAGCTTAATACAGTGGCCATATTCAGACCCATCCAGGAACCTACGATGGTGAAAGTTGCTTTGTTTTCATTAGACTTTCATTTTGAAGTCAATTTTAAGATTTGTTTTAATTTTTAAAGTAACTAAACATAATTTCGAATAGAAAAGAACGATCAAATTTATTTTTGGAACTAATAAAGTAACATATATTTTAATAATGTACTTAATTAGGACGAGAGCGTCTAATATGTATGTTGTAAGCTGAATACGTCACAGCACTGCATGCAATGAACATTTGTAATTGAAAACAAGCTATAATCCCACCTGGGACAATGTTACCTCCTATCTATCTCGATGGGAATCGTTTTTAAAATCATTTCTTTGAATTAAAAACGAGACGTCACAATAATATATATTGAAGCGGCAATGGAACTATGGCGTACGTCAAAATGAAAGCGATAGCGATAGATCCAGAGTTAAACAATAAAGGGGGCTGATGGTAAATAGTATCCAACACATATAAACACCAATCAATCACTTTATTAACCTATTACAGGACCACCTATCTATAAGGTATCCCCAGGTAGCCTCCGGCAGGCAATTGGTGATGACAACGCACTGACGTGGAAGATTAAACTAGCACCACACCCTACAAGGCGTAATAGACGTCAATTTGAGGAGACCGCCCGTACGAAATAAAAAGAATCACTTCAAATTGAAAATGTGTCTTTTCAACCATCTGACTTCCCGTAAACCAATTCTTTCAAGTGAAAAAGAGATCTAGATCCCACTACTAGTTTTTGTGAAGATAAGATAAAATTTTATTGTGACTCTGTGTACAATAAATCTTACAATTTCATGCACTTACGAAACAATACAATACAATGTTATTAAAACAATACAATACAATACAATAAAATGTTAATATTATCATTGTGTAATAGAATTATTATTTCATTTTATTACAAATTTTTAAAGATAATACCAATTATAATATTCATTTAAATTGTAAAAGCTTTTTAATAATAGCCTTCTTTTCAAATTCATTTTCAAATAAGAAGAAGATAAACAGGACTTTTTAGATACAATTGAAAAAGACGAAAATATATAATAAAATTAGGAACAGTCCTCATGAGTTAGTGTGTATTATATGGAAAACCATATGTTTGACCATCCTGAGAGGTATTTGGTACAATGTCTTGTGTTATGGTTCGATAAATGTAGTAGTGTACAGACATGGAAGTTGGGAGTTTTCATGTGGCAGTTGTAACATGTTGAGATATTATTTTCATACCGTCTTGTCTGTATAAGATTTCCGTTCAGCTCTCAGGGTATTTGGTTGAATTTTTTTTCTTACATGAGACCACCATGAACTTTCACCTACCATTCCGCTTTATGTTATGACACAAACTCTCGAACGCGTTTCTCTCATTAAGGAAGGTAATTGAATGAATTGCCAAGCAATGCGATGTATATTGGCTAAAGAAGTCGAAGAAGAAGAGTCCTAATAGATTGTATACTCAAATTAATTTTGATTCCCCAGTTTCATAAGCATGTCAGATCTCTCTCAATACTATTCAAAATAAATGCTTAAATTATGATCTCAAAGTTAGCCTTCCATCTTGTAATTCCGTTCCCCTCAGGCTATAGAAGACTTTAATTATTTAAAATACCTACAAGCACCACTTCTAGGCCACGTGTGCTATCAGACATTTTTACCTAGTTTTGTTTGCAACCAAAACATTTCAGGTAATGGGCCATTGTTAACCTAATCCGAACTGTTTATAAACATCTAATAAAAAAGATATGCGTTTGATTGCAGATAACAAGGTTTTCACTTTTGATCGTTTGCTACAATACGTATACGACACCAGACTATCAAATAATGAAAATCGTCATTCTTCTAAATATTAAATATTACCTAACTAAATATCACGTAATATATAATGAAACTAAATATTACGTAATATCTTCTTCACGATATAGCAGCATTTGATCGGTATTTGAAAAAATACCATGGAACAGTCGAAATATAATAATATCGATATTTTGTAGTATCTTAGCTTTTAGATAATAAATATAATGGCTTTTCCTAAGCCCTGGGTGGCTCAGTGGTCAGTGCAGTCCCCGGATCGTGAGAGAATGCGGGTTCATTTCCTAAATTATGACATAATTTTTCTAGTTCGATTATTGTTTTGATTTTATCTCTGTATTCCTTTGTTTCAAGTTTATATTAATATAAGTAAGAGCTATGAAATGTTACTAAAAGTAATGGCTCATTAAGGAAGATCCATAAAATAACATAATCAGTTATTGTAAAGAAGTAGATGTAGTTGTATGAAAATTATAATTGACAAAATAACCATGTTTTTATTTTCCGAGTTTACCGATATAAATGACTTTATCTGCCATTTTTTTTGAATATGAAAACAGTTTTATACCAATTGTAATAGAAAAAACATAACCTTTTATACAATATAAGATAGATGTATATCTATGATAAATATGAGTTTTTGATATTTATAAGCGGCAAAATTACAAATAATTACATAAAAAATATGTAAACAATACGTGTATTTTTCAAGTACACACCCATAATTTTTTACAAAACCATTTTATTTCAAATTAGTTTCTTAGAAGTCAAATAAGAGATAAAATATTCATTTATGAAAAACATATTAAGAAACCTCTTATATTAAAACTGGATGAGTTTTTTTCCAAACTGTCAGTTTATAATGTCAAAAAGTTACTGTCAAAACGCAGCCAGTAACTGGTAGAAACAAAATATTCGCCCCGTCATCACGACATCCTGTCCCACCTCATATTGCTTAAACTTATTCCGTCCGTCGGTTTGTCTCGGCGACATGCCCATATCGTCTCATTTACATACAGAAAACTTGACACAGAATTTCTCCCTAATAATGAGGTAACTATTAAAATTGTGTCTCTTGTACGGTGACGTCATAGCTGTATTTTTAATAACTATAAGGGTTACTTTGCGATATCTGTACTTTTTAGATGTAATGAATGTAATTGTATTTTTATCCCATTATCCTAAAAGTTAGAAAAAGTAATGTTTAAGTAAACCTTGACATACACTTACCGGGCCACGTCTGTCCAAAGCCAAAGTCAAAAAACATTAATTCGTACTAGGTATGTTACATACTCTTATGAAAGTCACGATTCAATTGAATATAATTAAAAAACTCAAAAGTATTGAGTTTAAGTTTATTTTAATTCTAGTAGATTACATTAAACAACTCCTAAATTTCCAGTAAAATGTACTTGGTGTTGAAATTTGTGTTTTAATTTTATATACATACACATATTATTATAAAGGACAATTTAACAGTCATTTACTGAATTTATTTTATTTTATACAGTGCCTTACAGCAGCTAACATACAATACATGGTATGGTACCTTACATGGTATTTGATACATACCCTATTAAGTCGAAACCTACCCACGATAACAGTCATACTATATAAATACTATGAAAATTTAAAGAATGTTTGGGAAATTTAAAAACGTATTTTACAATTTTGAATTTTTGATATCCCTATAGTATTTATATGATTATGTTAACATGGGTCGGTTTCGGCTTGATAGGGTATGGACCAAACACCTAATTTAATAATGATTCTCACAAAAGAGAAACATAATAATTCGGAGACAGCCTGTTCACGGGTCTGCCATCCATTTAAGGATGTTTGTATTAAGGATATACAGAAACTGCTTTAAATATTATATATATATATACGTGAAGGATTACATTGTTTATCAAATCTAGAGTAGAGTAGAGTTACCTCTACAAATTTCGCCCACAAAGCATACATCAGTTTCTTTTTAACAGTAACAATAAAAATGAAAAAAATAATCCTTCTCCCGAAAGTTCTAAGTTCAATACAATCTCCCATACATAGACATGTTATGCTGATTTTCCATAATCTATCTTTCGAATGATTTCACTTAAGATATGTTGAATTTTGGCGTTTAAAACCAGTCTCATGGACCCCTAAATTCTACGAAAAAAAGAGTCCGCCACTCGCATGAACGTAATATTCATAAATCGACATGTCTCGTCATACCTCATAAATAAATTAGAAATTCATTCGTAAAAAGTTGTAAGACCACCCCTAGATACGACTTGCCTTTACTAATACTTATCACGCATTAAAATTAACATTTCAAAACTCCATGGCATTGAATGAAAAATAAATTCGAACCTATTATATCTGTGCACAAGGTCCGTTTAATCAAAAAGTTCCAAACCTAAAAAATATAGTGGAATGGATTTTTTTGACATTTCTAACAATACTGGCACGTGCCTAAGGTATTGACCTAAAAATGTGTCAATTTACATTCTGAAATCAGTGGCAATATTTTGTGAAATTGAATTCATAATAATTATACCAGTAAGTAATAATTTTTTACGAGCCATTGAATTTATAAACCTCGATAATATTTTATCCATTCATCATCAAGCAACACTATTCAAATAAATTGCTAAAGACTATGAAACAGCCGTTAAAATGGCGCGAAAAAACATTGAATAATAGTGTCAGTCTCAATTTTAAGCGTTCTGAACGTTTACCAGTATCCTGGCATAAACCTCCACATAAATGTTCGTGTTTCTACCGATACAGAGAATCTTAGTTTCCCGAGAAACTCCCTAATGTGTTACATTATTCTATTAATGCAAAATTTCCGCTACATTTTCAAGCATACCACACCAATTATGGTCGATCAATAGCAACTTAGCAACCTAATTGCTTACGAAGCTTTTAGTTAAAAATGCTTGGATTCTGGTCGTGTGGGATTTTAACTATGGCGGCGTTCGTGCAGATTTAACGCGGAGCATATTTTATTAACTAAGAAATATTTTGCTTTAAATTTCTAAACCTACGTTGTATAGCGGTAACAATCAGTCTTTTAATTAAAAAAAAGATCTATTTGAAAAAGTTTTACTTTTTCAAATCATATTGATGAAACAGTATCTAACTAAAACTGGTTTTCAATTGAGAATATTAATTCAAATTCAAATTCTACTAACTATCGTGTTCTAGGTTACCTTATTCGAAATTCAAAACACTAATGACTAGTGAAACCTTTTTCTAGCGGGTTATTTCACCTAAAAATATTCACAGTAATGTACACAGCATTCTGCTGCGTACACTGAAGGCTAATTTAAATTGGATACTTTAGTCGCACAGACGCAGGACATCCTAATATACATAAAGTAAGATCGTATTAAATGTTTGTGATTCCGTCGTCTATCTGATTGACAGTCTAGAGAATGACGTTATTTGTATCGAACTCATGTCTACGACCTATTTGAATATCTATTATTAAAATTTTTGGGACAATAAAAGAATAAATAGCAATACAAAAAAAATAAAAAAGGATATTTTACTAGCTAGCTTTTTCTATCTTTTTTTTCACCAGACTACTAGCTAGACTAGTTACTGAATATTTAGGAGTGAAGACATACAAAGAAAGAAATACTTTGATATTCAAACGCAGAGGTACACTTTAATTTTTGATTAATTAACCATAACCAAAATTATGCCAAAACCCTCTTCTTTCCAATCAAAGGTCCTTCAAACAAAACTATCTCATGCTCAAATGCAATGCAAAAAAGTAATCCAATGCCATTACAATTTTTGGAGCCGGGAATTAAGCGGATAAAAAAATTGTCCTTGCACTAGTTCTATAATTATGCCGCCACATTCTGTCTTATAGTCCGATTTATATTCTGGTAAATTAATATTACGTACACACATGTCACAAAAAAAATCTGATTTAGCTTAAGCTTTTCAAGGCAAAGATTAGTTTAAACACAGTATGGGATATAATCTCCGAAACTACTCATGGGTAAAACTTTAAAAAACTTTTGGTAAACTTTCTGTATTATTGAAATTATCTGTTCCAATTCTGTTGAAATTATGTGTTAAATTATTATTCTGGAACGCACCAAGTTTTTTCCCGCTCAGTTTTATAAAAATGCATGGTTAAATTAGTATTAACGAACTAAGTATGTTAATTTAGTGCTCAAACTGTATATCATACATTAAATTAACTTGTGTTAAGACGCCTTCATCAGAGGCAGTTTTTTAATCTGCTAATTAGCTAATTATCTGCTAATCTAGTGATAGCGATTTGTTACATGAAGTATCTCCATGCAAAATTTCAAATGCAATCAGATCACCACTCTTTACGTAATGCGTGATCAGAAACCTCACAAATCTGTATCGATAATACCTTATTTTCAGCACAAAAAGAATAAATAAAATTTTAACGTATAGAATCGGTTCTGTTATTTATATTTTTATTATAATATTGATTATTATAACCTTTGAGGTGGACACTGGTTATATAATAATTTCCATAAGTATAGCCCTCGATATTAATATTTACTAAAAAGCCGTGTATTGAAGCACGCATTAATAGTGTAAATAGAGGAAATTTGGGCTCTTACTCTCGCGCGTAAATGCCTTTCATGTGTACCCGTCAATATTTTATTTATCAGGGCGCGGTATCTCGATATCGGCGGCGATAGCGTGCTATGCCTGGTAAATGAGCCCTGGGGACAGTACTCCCACCGCCCTCCGCCAAGATTTATACACTACTTTAGCGTAATTAACAGCTTTCGAATTAGTCTTTTTATTTGAGGAATAGCTGCGGCTACAATTTTACATGCGTGGAATTTTAACTAACGCTTAGTTTGATTGTTAGGTTCTTGTATAAAAATGTGTATATGTTTTGTGAAAATCTAAGTAAAACTTTGTAAATATACTCTTATAAATCCAAACAAATATATTTTAAGGGGAGGGGAGACGTAGGAAGATACAGTAAGTTTTTTCTTTCAAAGAAAGCGAACAAGCAGATAATCCAATGGTAAGCTGAAACAATAGCATTAAGATATATGCAATATAAAAAAACCACTTGATATTGAAGATAATATGTCCCTTACAACTCCCCTTTATTATTAGGACACTAATAAACTAATAAATTGTAAACTAATTAATTAATTTTTAACCGGTGAAGCACCTTTGAAATAGCGTTATCACAAAACGCCATCAGAAATGAACTTATGAATCGAGTGCGAGAGTTACGCCGGAAGTCAATTATACAGTAAAACACCGCCATCCACTCCGGCGCATACATCTCTCCTCGTTTGCATATGCTCCCGCGATGACATAAGAAATATTTAATTAAATAGTATTACGAGTATACACTAAATTTGTAAACTTTTATTACCTTGACCTTTTATTACTTTCATATATAATACCAAAGGTAATTAAGATTTAACACAAGATTTGTACACAATTTGTAAGTTATTCCCAATGTATATCTTTTTAAAGTCATATCAATTGATATATAATAAAGGTATATCCTATTCTATTCTGATCTAGCTGAGCCGGAAAACACTGTTTTGCTTTATTACAATCCATTCTTATCACGATAGCATACGACCAGAAAAACCGACCTACCTACCTTACCAGACCTACCAAATATACACAAAAAAACTCATAAAAATCGGCAATTTAGAAGAGTTCAATAACAAACATTTTTATATATTAGAAGATATATTATAATCTTAAATATTTCTCATAAACAACCATGCCCAGAACAATTATCAATAATGACAATTACCCAGACTTCAGAATCTGTCCTTGCCACTTGGACTCGAACCTAAGATCTCTGACTGAGTTGCCTGTAGCTGGGAGTATTGACCAATCAGTCGGCCGGTTGTCTGTATCGTAATAATTTTAATGCCCAAGTGGGGAAAAACTGGTACGAGTTATTTTTTCAAAATCTAAATAACTTTATTTAAATAGACTCATTTACTAAGTTATAACAGGGAATATGTATGAGAAAAACAAATAAATGTAATTAAAGGCAATAGTGATAACTTTAAGTGGGTATCAACCGGGCATTTACAAATTGTCCCAGTTATAGAATTTAAATATCTACTAACTAACACTAGTATGCTTATATTCCCAAATAAGCCTACTACCGCTTTTACGAATTAGTAGCTGTTTGATCCCACTTTGGCAGAAATCCTAATTATTTTTATTGCTTCCTCATTTTTAATGAAGGACTCCACAAGTGCACTCTCACATTCATTTTACCCATTATAACTGTGACCACCGCCCATCGTGTGTAGCCGCACAAAGAGCTGACATGTCCGTACTGGAAGATCGAAAGATATGCCCGATTTACTTAATAGCTTCAGTTTAGATAGGCATGTAGTATAATTGAATTTGTAACATTAATATTTACTGCCAGAGTTAGCTGCTAATAGATAGTCATTTCTCCTTATAAGGTAATTACAGTTAAATAGAGATAAGTATTGTCGGATATGAAACAAGTTTTGCTATATATTGATCTATCCTGTTTTTTGTATTTACAAAATATAAATTTTTAATATATCAATTACACCCGATTTTAGTTCTTAAGATAAGTGAGTATATACCAATCTTAAAAATTATTAATGAGTAAAACTTAATACTGCTTAGGTCCCCTATTGCGACGGGTTATCACATCATAATATTAATGAATATTTGTTATCCACAAGATATTATTTAGATTTATTTTAAAATTGTAATATTGCATAAATATAATGTGTTAGATTAGCCATATCATTTTAAAAGCTTAAGGCTTAAGGCTGAAGAAAAATTGTTTTGTTTATTTATCACATTAAAATACTAGATGAACAAAACGTTGGTGTAAATACGTTGCATATAAAAAACAAACAAACAAATCATTATAGTCGGCGATCGTATAGTTTCTGATATCAGCGCCATCTACCGTCTACAGTTTGATACCTCGTCGATCGCCGATCAATCCGCCAACGACAATCAGAGACAATTAATTAGGCCGCACACAATGGATCTATGGGACAGATCCGACTTTGATAACGTGTTAGACATGTTTTCAATAATTATATATAATACTAACAAATGTACCGACTTTGCTCGTAAAGATTTATTTTTACTGTTTGTTAAAACGTAAACTCTTAGATTTACTTGTGTAGAGAAACAATAAAGCAATAATTATATAAATTATAAACTAAAGAGCCATAAGTCATTAAAAACATATTTTTTTAGATTTATTTATGTATAATAAATACATCTGCTGGCTATTATTGATATAAGCAAATCTTAAAAAATATAAGTATGTTTTGTATAAAACAGGATAATAAACTTTCAAAGGCAAATTTACCGATATTACAACATATAACTTGTAGAATGTAAATAATCAATATAAAGGTTTGATTTAATTTTATGCATTTAAGAGCATTACAAATACTTGTTATCTAAATTCGTATCTATCGATATAATTGAATCGTAAGTATGTAATATTTGTATTTCTTTCTTTATTTCATTTACGCTGACAAAATTAACCACAAAGGTGTTATATCTTGACCTTGTTTAAACATGGCTGGAAGAAGTTGTAGGTAATATTAAAACCTACTTTAGCAGGTTAATATATTTTTTGCTTTTTCGTCCTATTTATAGAGTTAAGGACATATCGGCTCGCGACACTGTGCTACCGTCGTCCTCCTAAATAACACTGTCACGGTAGCCTTTGCCTGTACCGCCGGGACGGTGTTATGCAGCATGTGCGAAAAACAATTCTAAAATTCTGAAAACAGTTTCCTAAAAATAATTAAGAATGAATATAATTAAAGTATGGAAAGACCAGAACCTATAGATTACTGGGTTGTCGGTGTGGAACCCCAACTACAAATGAAAATAATCTAGGAAGAAACCAAAACCGTATGGTAATAATGACACCTATATTAAGGGCACGGAAGAGTGAAATTAGGAGGGATTACAATAAAAAGTTTAAGTTATGCTAGTATTTTTTTTAATTATTTGATCCCAACTTTACCGATTTTTTAAAAAAACGAATTCTTGCATTTGAAAGAAGACTTGAACGAAGGTGCGATTCATTCGTTGTAAAGACGGACATTATCCGTGGCCTATGGTAATTTATTTGTTGTATTTTAATTTATTACAAGAACCTATTTATAAAATATCTCTTTATAGTAAGGGATCATCAAGGATCTTCATGGATTATTAGTTATTATTATTCATTATTCGTTACAAAGTGAATTGAAATTGTAACAGAAAACTTAAAAATATAAAAATTGGCTAAAACTTTAAAAAACCAGCAAGAATTTAGGTTCAAAATGCAAAAATATATCCAAATTAATAGGTTTCTTTTGCATAACACCATCATGCGCACGGGCACCTTTTTGTTCAATTCCGCGCCGTATTTCGGCTGCGCGCGCGGCAGTTTATCTCCAATCATCTAGATACGGCCGGTATCCGCTGAATCTTTATGCGCTTGTATCTGATTGCGGAGATATACGCGCAAGCGTATTGATTAGCCGATAGGTATCGATATGCAGGTTAATTTAGGAATCATATCTTTGGAAAATTTAAATACTAGAAATTATTTTGTCGTTATTGTGTGAAATCAATCCTCTATTTAATTTTGTTGAACAAGAACCGTTAGATTCAACATAGCACAGTTAAGAAATGACTCAAATGTGTATGCCTTACTTTCATAAGAGTATGATACGTACATTGAGTCGATAAATGTATTTTAACTTTGATGCGATTTAAATGATCTTTGATCGAAACGAAATTGCTACTGAAATGCATATGTTATCAAAGTCAAAGTCAAAAATAACTTTATTTAAATAGACTCATTTACTAAGTTCTTTTAAATCGTCACAACAGGGAATATGTATGAGAAAAACAAATAATGTAATTAAAGGCAACAGTCATAACTTTCAGTGGGTATCAACCGGGCATTTACAAATTGTCCCAGTATTAAAATATGTACTAATTAAATTGTTAGTTTTAATTTTAAAATAATATTTATTTTAAAATTAAAAATATCACTAGTATGCATATTCCCAATTAACCCTACTACCGCTTCGACGAATTAGTAGCTGCAGAGAAGAAGCGGCGCAAGAAGTATTTATAATGAAGTAGTTCCTCTAGTATTTATAATGACATTTACAAATCGATATGTCATTATGTATTATTATTACAAACATATACATGTTTTGTTTTACAATGTAATCAAAAATCTATTTTTAAATATTGCAAAATATAATAAATAATAATATAAATTATAAAATAACTAAATGTTTACCTTTCATCATTATTATCAACCATATACTTTCATATACTTCTCCATCGAGGGGCTGGAGTAGCTCGAGCCTACCCTTAATTAAGGCGATCAGGCCTTAGTCAACCTCGCTGGCCAAGTGCGGGTTGGTCGACTTCACATACAACCTAAGAGTTTCTTCACAGGTGTGTGCAGGTATCCACGCGATGTTTTCCTTCCACTTAAAAGCATTGAACCTTAAAGTTTATTTAAAAAAATATACTAACATAAAAATTTGAATTATCAATGACGTCGGGATAAATACCATGTAATTTGTTAATTATGAGTTCCCGATATTTAGGAACCGGTGCATGCACCAAACTAATATCTAGTTATTATAAAAAAAGGGAATATATAGTAAATAACCCAATTTTATTTATATTTAAGTTAAAAACAGTCACCGTTCGTTTTGATCACAGTTCTTGAAAGACTTCGTTACAATTTTAATAAAATTGAATTGAATGAATGAAGAATTTTGAAAATCAGTTCGCAATTAAAAGTATATCGGCGAACGTACGTACAAAAAAAAACCATTGTTTAATGGAACGTAGAAACTCCTCCTTTTTTTAAGTCGGTTATAAACAGTAAAAGGGTGTGGTCGTAACGGTTCATAGGGGTTGTTCACAGTCCACTGCAGAGAATAGGCTCCGTAACTCCCATGATGTATACTGATGAAACATGTACTGTAATATTTTTCTTTAAAAAATCTGTAGTAGTTGAAGTAATCATTAGTAAACTAGATATACGATCAAGGTTTCCTGCGTCTGTCCGTTAAAAACTCGCAATAAAGTGTCCTACTTTTTATTTGTAATAACGAAAATGTCAATCAATGATGATAATGTCAAAATTATATAATAAGGAATCACAGCTGTATTTACTACCTACGATCTTATTCAAAAAACACATAAGCGACACTTTACTTTAAGTTACGTAATGCCTTGAAAATAGAGATATATTTTAATTTTTGTAATTTGATAGATTAAATAATATAAGTGTAAAGTTAAGTGTAAAATTTTAATAGGCCCCTAAAAACATAGGTCTACTTTGTTTCAAGTTCAAAGACTTAGTATCAGCAACGTAAACATCTTCAAGTTAAATTAGATTGTATCTCCCACCTAAAAGGTTTATTTTGTTTAAGCCGTTTTTATTGTACGGGTGCTCGCCGAGCTCGAATTAAGAACATCTAATTGGGTATTTAAAAAATCATTAATTGTATGACGAAAGAATTTTATGGATTAACAAACAAATTCTAATGTAGAATAGAAAAAAATCTAAAGTAAATTTATTTATAATGAATTTCGACAAGTAACTCGTAGTAAATCCACAATTCCGACCTTAATATCCAAATAGTACTTTTTTGACATCGTTGGATTTTATTAAAAAATTATTAAATAATTGTAGGCAGAACTATAGTGAGCTTTAAAGATAGAATATTGAACCCAGCCATTAGTCATGACTCCTTAAAATCATTTTAATTTCTCGTATTTTTCACTTTTCGCTCCTACTTACCCTCGAATATATTAAAAGAAACACAACTAAAGTATGTAACGTAAACTTCATTGGTAAGAAAAAAAATATATAGTTAATAACACTGCTACTACGGTAAATAGTATAGTCAAATCTCATTGGTAAGGAGAGCAGAGAGAGTCATTGCATAATACTTTTGCTAGATATTTATTGGGTAGGTAAAACGAGAGTAGCAACCGAGGCTATGAGTGTTTATAATTAGGCTACTACTACTAGGATGCCTATTAAATAAAAAAGTGTGTTTAATAATTGCAACCTGTCAAAGATTGTTTCGAAACGTACGCCAGAGATAAAACTCCAGTTCGCAATTCGCAGTTCACATTGTTCATTGTGCATGCTTTATTTGTAGGATACATAAAAGATTAGACATTAATTTGTAAATTGCTTGTAGTTGTTCATAATAATTCGATTTTTTTTTCTCGCGAGGTGTTTTATAAACAATTGCTGGCATTGTGTACCTACTTACATAATGCCAGCAATAGTTTTAACTTAATGCATTATTTTTCGATAATTTATAATATTACTATCGCTAACAAAAGACTAGCATCCGACAAAACACATCATTTTCGTTGATTGGTAGAACATCATATTTTTTTCCATTGATCGACCAATCAAAGACGTTAAAATCTAACGTATTATGGACTCTGTGAGAACCGTTCAAAATTAAACGGTTTTCAATAGTTAACTTATAATGTATTGTAAAATAATAAATATCTGAATTCTTACACGGTTCCTAGATGTTCACAATTTTGATGTAGTTTAAAATTTTATTATATTAGGTCGGGGAAAAAGTCTTAAAAAATTTTAGGTTACATAAACTATCTTCGGTTGTACTATTTGTATCTGGCTGATTTATTTCACATTAAAAAGGTGACATTTCAAAAAAGAATCAAATTAGGAAAATTTTGTTTCCCACTATTTTACATTTGTCTTTCTTTCTGTCAAAATGAACGAATCGAATGAAGAAATTAGATAAATTTTATAATTTTATTATTAAAGAAGAAAAAATGCAACGCAAGCCGCGAAAAAAATTGTGAAGATTATGGACCTAATGCAGTGTCAGTAAGAGTAGCACGTTTAAACGTTTTTAATCCGGGAATTTTAATGTCTAAGATGCACCTCGCTCTGGTCACCCTGTTAGGGATAAAAAGGACACTATTTTTGAAAAAGTGGAGCAAGATCGGCATATCAGAAGTTACGACATAACTGAAGATCTGGGAACTGACCACAAAACGCTAGACCACATATATATTTAGCCACTCAGCAATAATTAAGAGTGTAGCTGGGAGGTGTTAATGCATCTGCTATATAGCCTTGACCTTGCGCTTTCAAATTTCCAACTGTTTCGGTCTCTTCAGAATTCTTTAGGCAGTGTCAGGTTAATATCAAGAGAGGACTGCCAAAATTACTTGTTGCGTTTTTTATATCAGAAGTCCCAAAATATCTACAGGGTGGCAGAAAGTCTACGAACAAAATGGCACATATATAGTGTAATTAATTGTAAATTAATTTTGAAAAAAATGTCTTAAATTTTAATTTAAAATGGGAAGAAATAATTTTTCCCCAGCCTATTAGATAGATCGATAAATTACAAACAAATAATGTTCATAATATTAAGGTGACATATCCATGTTATTCCAAACGTTGAGAGCCGTGATCGAAGATTCGCGATCTTTCAGGAAGGCACGGCAGCGATCTCATCTTGCCCGCTTATTTGTTCAACAACATTTGTCTGAGGTTTGTCCCAAGATATACCTTCGCCAATTAGTTGCAAAATAATACTTATTACGCTTACTATATGATTGAAGTTTTTGTGTAATAAAAGTCTCGGTTCTAAAAACATTAAGGTATTCCTTAAGCTTTATTTTTCATTAAGATTCTTTGACAAGGAAAATAACAATACTGAGATCCGATTGAATTTTAATTATTACTAATATTATTAATAATACCGTAGTTAACACACACATTTTTTTTATTTTAAGCTGTGCTACTTTGAATTTAAAATTAGCCTAAAGTTTGTTTTAGAATCGATAACATTAAAAAAGAGACAAAAGCAATATCCTAATGCGCTGTGTACAAATCGTCGAATAGTTTAAATAGTTGGTCGTTGAGGTCGAACGAGTCGTGAGCGGCCACGTAAATAATTAGCGATAGGGCTAATTAAACCTATCTGACGATACCGGGGCCCGGAGCAACAACACTAATACTTAATTACCGAGAATTACTTGATCGAGCGAGTATCTCTTACAATTGAAATGAAAAATGAAATCAATTTAATTTTTATTCCAACAGTAAGAATGAACTATTAATCAAACAAATAAACTCACCAAAAAAAACTACCTATGCATAAACAAAATTGTTCTATTGGAAGAAATCTTGCCTAAACTGCCTATTGCAGTAATTTTTGATATAATTATCAAAAATTTGAGTAAGCAAATTGTTAATAGCAAAATAAAAACATAACATCTTTTTTAACAATTTACATAATATAAGTGATTGAATAATAATGTTATTATTTATTCATAGTCAGCGAGCTTGATGTGCACATGCACCTAATTTGTAGCTAAAACTGAGGCTTTTCGTATACTACCTCCAATAGTTTTATTTCAGAATATCGATAATTTTTAATCAAACAACAGAAACTACACTTCAAATGAAAAGAGGTATTCCCACTAATTTGTAATATCTTACTTACATTTATATGTGTCTTTTATTTAAAAAATCATCAACATCAACAACAAACTATTCTTTTAATCAACTATATAAGTTGATTAAAAGATTAGTTTAATTAACTAACGGCAACCCTTTGTGTAACCCATCTTTCTCCAAATGCGGCCATAATGTTAGACTCGCAGCCGCCTTGCTCTGTGCGGTTTGAAAATAAATAGTAATGTATAGATTGTATTATTTGCACATTACTAACACAGCCTATATTCATATTATTTACCATGTGTTTTATTATTTAAAGTGAAGAGCCTCGCTTGCCATAGTTTCAACACCAGATATAAGCATAAGCTCACCTACCCCAAGCCACAGACTGTACAAGACCGGTAATTGTTTTATAGTAATAAGTATAAAAATGTACAATATGCTACAATAAAGTTTTATTGACTTGCCTCTGCATAAATTACGTCAACTATTAAAAGTTGTTTGATGAAAAAGGGGTATTACAAGGTGGAAGATTATTTTAAAGATAAAAATTTGTGGCCACTATAATGCTTCTCTGCACTTATTTATTACATTTTGCAATATTTAAAAATATATTTTTGATTGCACTGTAAAACAAAATATGTATATGTACGTAATTATAAACTAAAGGCTGAGAGTTTCTTGCGCCGTTTCTTCTCTGCAGCTACTAATTCGTCGAAGCGGTAGTAGGGTCAATTGGAAATATGCATACTAGTGTTATTTTTAATTTTAAAATAATATTTATCTTAAAATTAAAACTAACAATTTATTTAGTACATATTTAAATTCTGTAACTGGGACAATTTATAAATACCCGGTTAAAACCCACTTAAAGTTATCACTATTACCTTTAATTACATTTGTTTATTTTTCTCATACATATTCCCTGTTATTACGATTTAAAAGAACTTAGTAGTTAGTTTAAATAAAGATATTTTGACTTGGAGTTTGCCTCAACGCCAGTATCTATAGGTCTAGTTAGACAATATTATGTCTTTCTAAATGGAATCCCAGTATTCCTTACAAACCCACAATTCCTTACAAAACCTGTTAATTAAACAATAATTTAACTCACGGAATCTATTAACATAATGAGAAAACCTTTCTGATAGTCACATCAAAGGAAAATGAACTTATTGCTAACAAAATAGAAGTTTTAATACAGCACACCTATACTTTTAAGGGAGCGTAAAATCTGCCCAAAATTCGTGTCTAAAGTAAAAAGTTCGACATACGAAATTGCCGAATTGATGTTCCGATTAAGGATAGAGAGTATATTTACCTGGCAACACTGATTGTGGTTACAAATCAATTTCAGTCTGGCAACATTATTCCGCGGTGCTAATTACTTGTTTTTGGACGTTCCTCGCATAATTTGATTTGGACAAATGGAATACGTGCAAGGAAACGAAATGGGATTGTTGGAAAAAGAAATATTTATTTGGGGACGAGTTGTGGAATGCTGCCAGAACCAATAATTCTATTTCTTAATTATCTTGTTAGCTGGGTTGACGCTCGAACAAGGATGCCACGACAATAAATTTAACTTTATCTACAGCTTTATAAATCATATCGCTAAAAGAACATCATGCATATTGTCCCCAAACATTTTAAAAAATATAACACTCATTTCCTGTCGAACAAATCAACTGGCCACTGAGAAACCTCAAAAAAAATCCCTAAAGTTATTTTACGAATAAAGAGTTCCATATTCAAATCGTTGGCCGCAACGATTAGCATCCGAGATTCAAGATGGCGGACCATGTGAGTCCGATTTTCGTCCAGTGATACAGTATTTCAATTTCCTGTTTCACTTATCGTAACTCAGTGATCTAAGTTTGACAAATAAGTTCATTTTGACGAGTCAGCCGGTGATGGAGCGAGCAATTTATCATTCTAAGAGATTATATCCAGTAGCTGGCTCATTGGAGATCCGATAAAATGAACACCTAAATAACGAGTAGGAACACAAACATTGTTGACAAAAAATAAGGTTTGTACAAAGACCTTTCATAGTTTTGTAATAAGAATTCATTTAAAAAATTAATTTTTATTAATAACGCATGCAACAAATAATGGTGTAAATACGATTCCTCGTGAAAATTTCATAAAACTGTGAAAACTACATATCATTTGTATAAAAAAACACTTAATAAATATCACTTCTATTTATGCTGAATTTTAGATATAAAAACCGTGGGCTTAGTAAATCAGTTGGTATTTTAACAAATTAATAAAAATCTTGAATAAAATCTACATTTTAAAGAGGTGGTTTATTTAACCAGTGAAATTGTCAAATTATATAAAAAGGCCTAAACACTGAACTAAAAATACACCTAGCTCCATCTATAAGATACATATAAGTAATATATATATATATATATATATATATATATATATATATATATATATATATATATATATATATACATATATATTTCTCATTAAAATCCTAAAATATCTATATAAAAGCAACATTAAAACATTAAACGAAAGTATCAAAAATCGTGCGACTGTTAAATAATTAATACTAGTCGTTTAAGTACAATATCTTCCTTTTATTTGTTTTTACAATAAAATCAAATAATCTTTAACTAAATTATAAAAATACAACACACTTCAGGAATACAATAAGTGAGCTTAAAGTAATAAGCAATCTCTTCCAGGAAGCCTTTATTAGTTTTTCTGTCCTCATAAAAATTAAATAGACCCACCATTACACTTATTCATAAGTTACTTTGAATTGACGCGTTACATTAATAGTTTAATTAGAAAAAATATGGTAAATTCTTCTTAATTGAATTAAAGTACGAAATTAAATTTTAGTACTTCAAGATTCACCTATGAGGATATATTTTATTCTATTGTATTCTACAAGTATACCATTTATAAATAAATAAAATATCGTATATTCTCGCTTTTGTCAATATTTGTCATAATCGGCTTTAAAAACTGTAACGATTTTTTTGAAAACTATTTCTTCGGCCGTTTAATATTAAAATTGTGTGATTACTTTTCATCTATCTATATATAACGAATGTAAAGTTTTGAGTAAGAATTGCTATTACTGACTTATTGCTAGTACATTACATGCATTAGTAGTACATTACATTAGTTTGATGCTTACATGAATATGAGATTGTTTCAATTTACTGCAATAATATTGAGATGTTGAACAACCATTGTTTACTTTAAAAACCTATGGTTATTTTATGTTTCAAAGTTTTAATATGAAATTAGAGTCGAAGACAACAGACAGCACATCAACTGTAACACGACAGTTTGTTGAAAAACTACTCTTATTACAAAAACGTAACGCACCCAAAAAATATGTTAAATGTTACTCTGTGCTGTTGACTGTACATCTCATACTTAGATAAGAAAGAGGAAATCCAAATCATTCATTTTATACCTACAGGATAACTCCTTTCACCAGTTGTAAGTTTGTAAGAGCCTGTTAAACAACTTTTCAGAAATTAATAAGTATAATTTATAATTATAATTATAAAAGATACACAATTATAAATGCCAGTGGGAGCATTAAAACCGTCATTGTCATCGTCATAGCTCATTGGCCACTACGGAGTAGCGCCGATGCCGACGTCAGAGCGCGCTTTAGATTCAAATAAACATACCACAGTTAACAGACACAAGTGAGATAAGCTAATTCTTTTTCTAAATCCAATCACCTGATTATATTTAAGAAAAATAAATAACAGCTATTAACAGTGTCGTCTAGGAATATAGAAGAATCGAATCGATGAATCTTTCCATTGTCGACGCAGTAACGAAATATAATGTAAGAATATTTATAATACAAGTATTTGTATATTGAGTACATAATCAGAAATTGAGAGACAATAAAAAGTGTAACATAACACGAAATATTAATTTTTCATATTTTTTCTGTCTGTCTTGTTTGTAAACGACAATCTCTGAAAGTATTAAAACTAACCCTTTCGTGATGGTTCATGGGCAGATGATTGAGCGTGTAGATGAAGTTAAACATCGGGTATATTTAGACCCGTACTAAACTTGGTCTGATCTTGGTTTTATCGTTTGAAGGTTCTGTACAATTTGAGACGCCTACTTAGTGTAATATTGTGAATAACTATATGTGAATCACTAATATTGTCTAAGGTTGGTGAAGCGGAGAACTAGTGGACTGTGAGTATCTCCTAAATAATGAAAAGGCGAGCGAACGATAAAAGTAAAAATGGGTTTATTGTACAAACAGACTACGTAACAATAAGACAGCAATATGACAAGAAGAAGTAAAAAAGACAAATACCATAAATAATTATAAAAAGTAATAATGGCTCGGCCACAGTTGGTTATGGAGACTTGGTATATGGGTCACTCTACAGTCAAAAACTCGTCGCCATGCTGCAGAATATAGATTGAGATGCGCCCCTTTTGCACTTTTACAGCGCTCACAATGTTATTTCATATAATCTATTGTAATAATGTGCTCTTCAAATAATAACCATTTTTGTTTGTTATGAAGAAATAAAAATGAAGTCTTTATATACAACTGGATCTTCTCGTAATTAAATATGAAGAGGCAATTGTATCCATTTAGACTTCCTGAAAAATAAATTAGTCAGAATTCACACATTATTTGGAAAGAACTCATATTCGTCAAGTAATATTCCTCTATATGAGTTGTTATGTATATTTCGTAGTTTACGGCTTAACAGAAAGAATTCTTTGGAATAATTCTGTGTTTGATTCCCGGCTTGACCAGCAAGCTTTGAATGATACAAGATCTAAAAGATACAGAGTATAAAATAGATACACACTAATTTTTCAACTGTCTGATCTACGGTACAGATCGTTTTCTGTTAGCGGATTTTTTGGGAGTTCTCCTACCGTTCTTACATCAACAGTGGCTGCACTGCCCGCTTTTCATTATACCACGCCGTCTTTGGCCAGCCGCAGCGCGTTGAAATAGCGAAATAATTGCGACGCGAGGCCTTAAATCCAGCCGCGCGTCATTTGTTTATTAAAGCCCGCGCCGAAGCCTTTTAGCATAAATACGTTTGGACGTGGACACGAAACTTTCAGGGCATTGTAACCGCGTAATTATGCGGATAAAACTGCCGATCTAATCAGTATCGGCTCTTGGGCGGGTGATATGAGCCCTGCTGTATACTTTAGTATCAAAATATGCCTGTAGCCTTTATGCTTTTATCTAAAGAACTTTATTTTATACCCTAAGCTTTGCCACATGAAAGCCAGATGAAGAAAAAACAATTTATTTAATAACACAGACAGCTACTCAGACTTGTCTTAAGGAATAAAGAAAGACTCGTCTTGGAAACCATCCGTATATATCAGTATATTGAAAATTATTAATGAATTCAACGACATTATACTGTTAAAAACTACTGTTTGGGCAGTTTCAGATTTTCTTGATATGTCTTACAATTTTAATAAAAAGCAGCAATTTCCCTTCAATAAAGCTTTCATGAAAACGTAGTAATGTCATAATTATTATGTGTTTTACAAGAGTCAGAGATTTGCCCTATGATAATTAATGTATGCCTATTTAGTTTGAATAGGTTGGCGAGTGCCATTTTGTTCGTAGACTTTCTGCCATCTTGTAGGTAAAGACATGACCTTGTTGCTGTAGAAATTTTGGGACTTCTGTTCAAAAAAACGCAACAAGTAATTTCGGCAGTCCTCTCTTGATATTAACCTGACACTGCCTAAAGAAATCAGAAGAGACCGAAACATTTGGAAATCTGAAGGTGCAAGCTCAGGACAATATGGCGGATGCATTAACACCTCCCAGCCAAACTCTTAATTTTTGCTGAGTGGCTAAAAATGTATGTGGTCTAGCGTTTTGTGGTCAATTCCCAGTTCTACAGCTATATCGTAACTGCTGATATGCCGATCTTGCTCCATTTTTTCAAAAATGGCGTCCTTTTTATCCTTAACAAGACGACAAGAGCGAGGTGCATCTTTGAAATCAAAATTCCCAGATTGAAAACGTTTAAACCAACTTTGTGCTACTCTTACCGACACTGCATTAGGTCCATTAACGTCACAAATTGGCTTGCGTCGCATTTTTTCTTTTTTGTATTAAAATTTTAAAATGTATCTAATTTCTTCATTGGATTCGCTCATTTTAACAGAAAGAAAAACAAATAAAAAATACTACGAAACAACATTTTCCTAATTTGATTCTTTTTTGAAATGTCTCCTTTTTAATGTCATGAAAACCAGCCAGATACAGATAGTATAGCCAATGATATCTTATTACATGTTTATACATACTATATGTTAAATGAAAACCTGTGCACTAGAGGTTCTCGAAATATTAGAGCTAAAATAAGATAACTTGTATATAAAATCAGACTTTAAAAAAAATTATACACAAATGCTAACTATATGTAGTACACGACATTTAGCTGTTTGTCCCCATTGGCCATTTTAAATGATCTTTTTAAGCAGATTTAAAAATGAGAGTACGCATGATAAAGCTTGACCAAATAACCACACAATATGTGAAGTTTCCACGAACCAGACACTACAGATATTAGTTTTTCTTTCTTTGATTATAATTTTGATTTTTATATTATTTTCAACTTGGCTATTGTTTCAAATTATAATTTTAATATTTTTATAAATTGTAAATATGAATAAAACTTAAAATAATTAATATTTTAAGTTCAAACTTAATGGACTTTTTTTATGAAATGATTTTATTTTTAATTTTTCAAGCGTCGTAAAATTATAACAACCGCCTTAACCACCACGGGATTAAGAAAGGAATTATAAACTTTATAGTGCTAAGTATGTTTGTTGTATATTTATGGAGTTGCAACTTAATAATTTTCTAATGAACCAAAGTAACCTAAATATAATCAACTAGAAATTTTTATAATTTTTCTTGCTTGGAATAGTCGACATAGATTACCATTCTTATTAACGTTGTTTCGACTACATACTACTTTATTTCGATACTCTTTGTAGGTTCTGATTGATAAATTATATAATAGTTAAACACAAAACACAGCCCCAAACAAACCAAGAATCTAAATACCTCAAAGTACCAGGACAGCATAACGCGTAGAGAGGTGGCCGCTGCCCCTTGTCATCGACTGCGCGCGCGCACATAAATACTTCGACGACATTCTTTAGCCACTGCCGCCGCTCCCGGTACGAACGCACGGATCCGTTCTACTCAGCGAAATAATGTGGATTTGCGAATAATAAATTTTGTAACGAGCGTCCGATAACTTAAGCATCCCATAAATAAAACCTGTTGACGTCTCGAGACAGAATTTTGTCGATATTATTATACATAGACTTGTGTTAAGGAAAGATTATTTGAAGCGATAGTCCTGATCGATTTTGCAAAAGGAAAGGACTATTATTATTTGCATATGGTAGATATTAAGTACTGTGGAGCTATTGTGTAGGACTCAATAGGTAAAAGAACATCCTTGATTCCATAAATTCTGAGATGATCCCTTAATTTGTACGATTATGTGTCGATCGTGATCTGTAAGGTGATCCTGCTTCCTCCGTGTTTTATTAAGTCTTACAATATCTTGCCTTGTGAATTATAATACAAAGACAGGTGTAAAGTATGTTTGAGTATTTAAATGATAATTACATTTTCTTAAACTTCTTTTACAATTTACTGAGGTAAATTATAGAGATGAGAAGTGCCGTTCTCCGTCTACAAAGATCTTCGTCGGATCCCTACCTGTGAAATTTATATCGCACAAACCTGAAATATACAAATTGATATACTTAAAAGACTGAGGGAACAAAAAAGAAACGTGCAACCGAGCACCTTTAGAAAAGTACCAACAGTAACATGCAGACATTTGTTACGCAGCGTCCTCTATACATACAGATGTATCTTTCAGAGCCTTCCAAAAAACCTTTAGTAAAGCACATAATCACGATATTAATATTTAATTCTGTAATTGCATTCCGTTTATCCAAATGAGCGACTGTTAATGTTTTAAATCCGTTGCAGGTTGTAGGCACAATCAAATTTAATGTGCATCACATAGAGATGCGCGCGCCCACTCTGCGCCCACGGAAACTAGCATGACCACGTTTTAAAAAGTTATTTTATAACGAGTTGTGATAAGTCTGTATATTAAACTTGAGCTTGCGGGTTCGAAAACATATGGGTGTAGATGAGAACGCACATTTATTCATAGTCATGGTATATTAATGTATGTAGTATATTTCTAATATGTAAACACATTACTAACTTTCTCTGATAAATCGGTTAGTGAAAACAGGTCTATTTATCCTTGTCAATTTGACTTTAAGTATTTTTGCAGTTTTGACTTCTTTCGTCATTCTTTAAGATAAATGTGTTTTATATTCATGTTTTATCGTATCATCCAACAAAAGGTGTAATCAATTTTATTATATTTTATTCTTCCATTTTTTGCTTTAGTAATTCATTTTTACAATCCACATTCAAAAAGCTCACCAGGCAGTCTGTATCAAAAAATATGTTACAAAGTCTGGCAATTCAACACCAAGGCACTTACTTGCCCGGGCGAAATCACGTAAATGCTGATTAGAAGGCTCTCTCTAGTATATGTTGTCTAATCAGCTTATAATAATGCTTAACTATAATGTTACATCATTAGTTTTCTATCAGACACTGACTTTAGTGGACAAGAGTTGCCAATAATTACCGCGCTGTACACACAGAAGTTAAACAGATCAATTTCTCAGTTTAATATACGATAATTATAATTGAAGTTAAATACATAAACAATCCTGCAATAATAATCAAAATGGTGTTCACCCTACCACCGCCAGCACGATTTTTCCAACCAATCAATAAAACGATCGAAGAGCAATGAAACAATCTTACCTGTACAATATACTACAGTATTTCGCAAATACCATATTTGCAATATTCTGAATCATTGGCTAATCATATAATGATTGAGATTGTACTTTTTACTTGATTATTGAAACTTGGTTATTAAATTCACAACATCAATTCTTAAAGACACACCACAGTAAAGATTTCTAGATTTTCTATTATAGTACTTCTAGGTCTAGATATATTATTTATTGTTTCCTTATATAGTGAACTGCATTTTTGTTGTTTTCCAATTGTATTGCTTGACTTGGGAATAGGAAGCCCTGATCTCCGACCTCCTGAAAGTCAGATGCGAGGATGGTCTTATCCATTCAATCCTTACTAGCCCCCTCGTGAATAACATTGATAACAAGTGGAAGAAAAAAATATGTATTTAAAGCAGTTTCAAAGCATTTCAATCCAGTTTAATTTTTTTTTTTTTTTGATAATCAGTAAGTGCCTAATCTTTAGAAAAAGAAACTGTTAAAGTAAGCCAATAAATGTCCATCTTAACCGCCTAACATAATAAGGATGAAAATCTATTCAGAGTTTGAGAAATGAATGAAGGAGTAAAATTACAGGTCCTAAGCGGACTCCTATAACTATTTCCCCAGTACTCAACCCGAAAATGTATGTTTATACTTGGTATGTTTTTTGATGGTCAGCGAATTTTAAATCCACGATGGTGTTACAAACTGAAAGGGTGGGTACCTTAAGAGGTAGCTTCCAATTACATTAGTGATTTTTTTTAAAGTGTACTCCATTCCACAGACACTCTTTACAAAATGGTACGTTTTTATGAGATTATACGTATTTCTCCTTACCTTATCAAACTATATGTATAAAAATTATACTAATTTATTATTATTTATAAAAGAAAATTAATTTTGCACCTGCGTCTTTTATCATATTGTGTTGAAATGGATACACGATATTGAACCTTGAAACTGTATAATAAAGTTCTATGCATAGCCGAAGTTTTTTTGTTTGGACTATATTTAGGGATCAGCCCCTTAAACCTCATTTTGCTTATATCTCTAATAGTCTTCGTTTTCTAGCCCAAGTTTTCAAACCAAGTTCGCAATTCCCAGCACCACACACGTCGTCCAGTGCGCGCAAGCTTCGATCGCACAGCGCCATCTCGCGGGCGGAGCGCGTCACGAGCCGTGACGTCACCGCCGCAGGCGCATGCTGATTGAGCGATGCACTTTGAAGGCCTGCGTCGATCACTGCTGCGTTATTGCACGATGGATTATCCATTCAGATTTTTATGTACAGGCTGTTGTGTTGTGGTTGAACAAACAAATGATGAAGAAATGGTTTTAATATCCGGAGCTGGAAAGATAGAACATTATATAATTTAAAATTATTTTTTTCTTCATTAAAGTATACTGATAATGTGGTCCTATTGTCACCAAATCAAGGATCTGATAATGGGATCCCAGGAAAATATAGGGCAACGTTCATATTTTATTTCTAAAGCTATTCGAGTAATTTTAACAAACGAAACATATACAGGCCAGTGCACAATACTGATGGCCACCCATTTTGTGTCGTCACGATGACCTTAACAATCAAAATTATGAAAAAAAAAGAATCAAATAAAACGTAAAACTGACTTCAAATCAATAAAATGGGAAAAATAATTCTATGTAAGAAGTTATCCAATTTTAAAATGTATGGAAAAAATTTGTGGCTTATCACAAATTATTGAGAATGGTTTGTGGCCATGAACATGTTGATCAGGATACCGTTGGTATACTTTATTCCTAGTGTGTTTCAATCGAATCGAACCGTCTCGATCGTGTTTGTCACCAGCTGTCAAATAAAAAAACGACTATACTGTTTTGAAGTATTGGAAACTTCTTTTCATATATGCATTCGTCAGCTGAACGCGACTACGATTGAAATGTTTCGATACGATCGAAACTTAAACTAGGGGTAAAGTAGACAAGTTAACGTTGACAGTACTGTTTTTGTTTTTATAACCTCTAAGTTACTTGTTATGTATTTAAGTTGTATTATATAATAACTTTTAAATTATTTTCCTACGTCGCTAAAATCCTTTTTTCTCTCTTTTTGTATATTCAGCCTGGAAGAGATCGCTCTCAGCTATATTAAAACACTTTTCTTTTTCTTTTTTCTGTGATGTTGCGATGTATAATAAAGTGTTAAAGAAATAAGTTTGCATGTCACTGTTTGTGTAAGTAGCAGCCAAAAGTTTCATTGCTATTTACCCAATTTTTTTATTATACCTCAAAGAGTTTTAAATATTTTTTTTCTACTGATCAATTATTTTTTAATTTTCATACCCAGTTTTACAAAATATCTATTTGCACCTTTTGCAATAATTTAAGTTATTTCTAGAATCGTTAATTATGCAACTTTAATTTGTAGGCAATATTTAATTCTTTATAATTGCATGCTTTTATCGAACACTCTGTAAGAATTTCGCCGTTACAGCATTGCCGAGCCCTTATTAATAACATGAGGAAAGCTGCGCCGAATCTGATTGAACACTAGCGCAGTGGGCGTGCTACGATCCCGGCTCGCTAAACAAATATTGAGAGTATTATGGTATTAACTCCATTAACTTTGGAGATCCGTACTAAAAGAGAAAACCCTATCTATACATTATAAGTTAAGTTTAGTTTTCTTAAATTCATCAGGGTATACATAAAAGTCTTTTGGAGGCAGACAAATTTGTAAATTAAAAATTTGCGCTATATGCCGCAAATCAGACTGTTGTCCGTTAATGACAATTGCTGAAGATTCAGCAATTGTCATTCTCTAATGTACTCAAACTTTAATTTAACCAAACAACAGAAAAAGAATATTCAATGTTGATTATATTAAAGTTGCTTCTGCTTGCGGCTGTGCATCTTACTCGAAAAATGGACTATCTATCACAAAAATATTTTTTAAATTCTTAAGCTTTAAATTAAATATATTATATATTTAATTTATTCGTATAGATGCAGAAATAAGTAATTCTAATGAATATTTTTTATACTTTGTTGAAATACACTGACAAATTGGGCTTTTCGCTAACCTATTGTGACAGCCAAAGTGAATATCCGTAATTTAATTACATATCTATTTCTGTGCAACAAGGCAAGATATCACAATGATTTTATAGGAAAGCAGCAGTCTTTTCGCAAGAAATGTAATAAATAATGTATTTATTACGTGTTATTTCATCAAGGAATGTTGTAAGGACCACAATTTTAATTTAAGCTATAGCTGTACTAAATATTTTCATGTAAAAGTGTGTACGTACATTATTGATATTATGTGACAGTTCAAACGTGAAACAGAAATACGTATCGATAAACAAATAGTTATTTAAATACTTGTCCTCGTTTAAATTTAATCCAGCATCTCCACCCCCGCTTTACTCAAATACCGACCTAAGTTCGACGTGGAACACTCAATACCTATTGAATAATCCGGACGCGATGCCTGATAACGCCTACACGAGGTAAATTAATATTTTGCCTCGCGAATTAATATAATTACCCGTAATAACTTTATTTTTTCCTCTTTTTGCTGCAGTTTTAGTGTGGGAATTTATAAGTCGTGTGGTGAAATTTTATCTGGAGATAGACGGTCATAAATTTATGGAGCGTGGACCTTTGCTCAATTGGCACACTAATGAAATAAATAAGTTTATTTTTTATTTTATTTCCATTAATAAGTAAAATCTTGCCAACTTACCTAATTATTTTTTTATTTAACAATATATATGTTAACAAATACAATTTACGAAGGGAGAGCTTGCAAATAAGTTCAGACTCAGTTATATACAAACCTATGTCGAAACTATTTATATAATACTTTATAGGTAATTAAATATATTTACACAATATAGTCATAAAATTTTTTAAAGATATCAAAATAAAAAAGCGAAGAAAAATACGCATATTCTTTGACCTTTTTTCTGAAAAATTCAATCGTTTGGCAATCACGAGTGTGTGCAGGTAGAGAGTTTAAGTACTAGGAGAAAGAGTTTTGGGGGTTTTGTGATCTGGAAGGAGTTTTGGGAGGACTAAACCAAAGGTCTCGGATTCGTATTCCATTAGGAGCAGATATTTATATAATTAACCTACCTACCTACCTACGAATATTTGTTCACGAGTCCTCAATGTTAGTTTGTATGTTTATACATTTTTACACACAATTTGTCATATTATTAATAAATATTATTAGTTAAGCTATTTTTATTATTTGACTTTAAAGTCCTCTATTTTAAATTTTTTTGAAACTGCAACATTTATATTATGTTAATGTCAGGTGATTTTATTTTGATGCATGGCGTCTTATAGTCAGTCAGAAAAATAGTTGGAATAGAAAAGAATAGCATTATTTATTTCTTAAACTGTGTAAACAATATTGCTTATGAATTTGTATTCTGTTGGTATATAAAATATTTTCCGACTCAACTCTAAAATTATTTAACTAGCGCCATCTACTTTACTGATTTGGTACTTATAATGAATACACTCCTTTCCACGAAGTATTTAAAATAAAAATTACATAACTGTGCTATTCATATTTTTTTAATTATTTGATTTGGTTGATCTAGTCATTTTTATAATCAAATATTTCATTAAATAGTGCTCTATACATAAAACTAATTTGAGGAACATAGAGTAAAGGAACGTGGGACAAACGTCTTACTAATGTCAACGCAAACAAAACTATGTCAAAATTAATTCTAAATTTTATGTGAAAACAATAACAGTTCTCGTAACAATTTTAACTTACAATTCCATGCGCTCCCTATTATTCGACGTAAAGTTAAACTAATACGTGATGGCTGAAAAGTAAGTACTATTTCTTTTAGAATTAAGTGATATTTTGTGTCCAATACTTCGCCTTGTTTTATCACAAAACGAGTTTTGAATACATAAATACCACGAGATATTTGTATATCTTTAAAATCAATGTATATTAGAGTAATTTTTTTGCTATTCGATAGCTGTTTTGGCATAAAACTCAAAACGAGGTCATTTTGAAGTTCTCATTAATTTATTTTGTTCCGCATTAAGAATGAATACATTGAATTCGGAATGAGACAGTAACGTCAAATGTGATGTTGGTGTTCTATTTACTTGTGAAAAACGTATAATATTACCGAAAATTTAAATTTCGATACTGTTTAAATGTTTCCTATTAATAGCTTTTATTTCCTCTGCATTTTATCATCCAATTTATAAATGTGATAAGAAAGTCAATGAATGTATGTATTCCTTGCTTAATATAGCTAATTGAAGGTTTCAAACAATAAAGCTGGTGGAACTTGCTCATAGTCAAAACTTAAATTGTGACAAATATTTTTATATGTAATATAAACAATGTTATTTGAAAACAATGATAAATGAAATGAAACATTATGTTCATGCACCTGTAATTTTAATGTACTTTAAAACCTGGTAAATGTCACATAAGTACTATAGAAAATATTCCTTGCATGGGACTTGAATGTATGTATTGCTGCATTGACAAAACTAATGGTATCTTTGTAAGTTATACTAGTTTTTAACACACAATGTGTTAATGTGTTATTTTGCAAATTTTGGCAAATTTCTACATCACATAATTAGACAATGCTTGCTGCTTGTTACAATTTTTTACCTCAATATGTTTAAAAGAGAGTCTCAAATAATTAAATTCTCAAATTCAGGCTTAATAATCAAGCCCTCAATCAGGCCCTCAAAATTAATTTAAATTTATGAGCTTTAAAATGTATTGTGTTTAGCATCAGTGTGTTTATATTTATTTAAATAAATTGGGATTGTTAATTTATAAGTATATTATTAAATAACAATAATTTTGTAAATTTTGTGGGCTATAGCAATAAAAAATTATATAATCTATTCTCTTAGTTTTTAGTACTTGCCATTTAAAAATATTTATTGTCACAACAGATCAGGAGAAGCCAAACCTAACGAGGCAGCCTCATCACCTATAAACGATGAAAAACATTCAGGAAATTGGTGGGACAGCTGGCTGAGCTCAGCCAAAACAAAGGTATTCCTATTTTGTTACCAACTAAAGGCAAATATAAGATTAAGTTGAACACATTAGATCACAACTGTCTACAAAACAATGTTATAAATTAGACCTTATGTACAAAAAACCAGGCTTATTAGTGGAAATCATACACTGCGATGGTACTTATCCTTTACAATTCAAACTGCATAGCTTATAAACTAAATTCTATTATGATTAAGCCAATGTCAAGTATCATCGAGGGATGCTTGTGTTCAATATGTAGTCAGGTATTGTGAAAGTAACAGGGAAACCTTTTATCAAGAGAGGTAGAGGTATACCTATTTAAGGTATGAAGTAAGGAGAAAAAAGGCAAAAAAACTCCAGTCAAAATTATTTATTCAACTTTGGTATATATATATATATATATACCAAAGGTATTTGGTATATACACTCATTGAACGTCAATCTAAGCCATCTTCGTTAATCTACTAGGTTCTTGGCAGTTCTACGAAGAAACTGAGCAAGATTTGTAGCTACCTTTTCATATCATTGAAAAATGATAAAATTCATAGTCAATAATAAAACTGAATGTAAAAGCAAGTAAAATAATTGTGGTTTTTAAAAATTCTAAGCACAGAAATTTTATAAAATTGTTGTAATGTATATAATGGATTTGTTAAAAGAGATAGATTGTATTGTATTGTAATTTGTAGATTTACGCCTCTATCTTTGGAGCTGCTTAGACAGATTCAATGTTAAACTTTTGAAGAAGCTACCACCTGTAAAATATATGCTTAATTTAATTTTGGTATTAGATTGCTAAAGAATCTCACATTCTTTATATAACGATAAATATTAAAACAGAGTTTTAAGATGTGTGTGTTAAACATTAACAACCAACTAAAAAGTAAAATAAAGTACTTTTATTTAAAATTCTATTATCTATAGACAGTAGCAAATTGAATTTCATGTAAATAAAAAAAGCAAATTAGGATTCAACCTAATTTCAATCTTGCTGTTTTACATAATTACAATGACAGATACTCGAACCACCTTGAAGGAGCACTTGTTACAAGTATGTTAAACTCTATTCATTAAATAAAAAAGGTTATTTTTGATTATGAACAACAAATCCTTGTCAATTTATTACATGCTCGTTTAAAGTTTTATGAAACTGATAAGGTTTTGATTACATTAATTCAAAGAGAGTAATCGGACCACTGCAGTTGCGTTATCGCGGTGGGCCATGATTCAAGAAATACGCAGCGAAATCTTATTTTAAAAGCAGTATCTACATCCCGTTTTCTCGATACAAATGCGATAAAGACAGCTAGTAAAAATTTGATGGTAAGAAAAGTAACAACGTTAAAAAAAAATCATTTTTCTGTGCAAATATAATAGGATACACTAGAACATATAGGAGAATTTAACTATTTAGGAATCTTGGATGTATATAAATCTATCTAACATTAATATTATTTCCTATAAATAATATAAATTGGACCTTTGAATCCTGGGCTGACACATAACATTTAAATACCTTTACCAAATCATATTTAAGCAAGACAATGACTTTACTTAAATATATATAGAATATATTTTTGAGATGTCAGACTTAAATCCTTTGTTAGCAATGCGACAATATCGAATACAACTTCCCCTTAAGTCTAATTTAACCCCTTTCCAATAAGACCAACATTCTAATAAAGTTAAAAAAACGCAAATTTTAAATACTACTATAAAAAGTTAAAATTCCACTAATTTACAAATTACAAGTTTTTTTTATTAAATAAATGTACTCTCACATAAAATTTCATAAGCTCATTTATCGACAATTGACATTAATCGCATTTATTATCGTCACTTACGTATTAAATAGTACCGAAAACTAACTCAAATAATATCGAAATCTATTATCTAACTACTACATAATTATAAACGTAATTAAATTAAATACTTTAAGTAAGTGGTGGTTAGTACTCTACTAATGAGTAGTTTCTTTTTTATATTATTTGAGTTTATTTTATTAAAAAGATGTTATCGATGTCACATTGTCTATGCTTGGCATCTAACCAAACTGTTTTAGGTCATGTCGCTGAGTAGGTCAGTATTGATGTTCATAACACGTATCATAGATCTGTATAACTATATTATTTTCTTCTTCCTTCGGTATTAATTTCTCTATACCTAGTCACCTGGGTATTTACATTGGAGGTACCGTTTCGGTGTCAAGAAAAAGGTAGTCAATGTTGTAATTACATTGAAGTTGAACGTGGAACCCGTTAAATTCCCTTGCCTCCAGAATGTATGAAGCATATGTTTCGATAGTACGCGATCTTTACCATCAAAATGCCTATTCTCTAACATATTTTGAGTGCTTAGGTGGTAGCCACCGAGTAATTTACCAGTCCATTGCTGCTTTATTATAATTATAGTGATACATGCCTTTTTTTGCCACCATTTCGAGCGCTCATATATACAGCTTAATGAGATAAATCAAAACTTCTGTAAAATTATGTACGAGACAATTATAATGTCCGTGATAGAATGTGTCTGACCTTAAATAGATTCAAAGTCACAGTAGCTATTTTTCTCTTACGGTACGTACTAAAACAATCAATAGGTAAGTTTTAAATGTAAATTTACATTGTTACTTTAGAATACCTGACAAGCTCATAATCTTATTAAACCGCTGAGTATAGGGCCCTTTTAATTGCCAGGTATATAGGTATTAAGTTGTGTATTTTGTACTTACTACGAATCAACACCTTTGTTGCAATGTTCTAGGCCATTGACGTCTTAGAAAACCTGCGTGGTACTGAGTCATACTATAAATTTTATACCAAATACATATAGTAAGTCCTGTTTCAATTTCTTAATAACTAAGTAACTAGGTACCTTTTAGAATATATGAGAAATCTAACAAGATTTGAATCATAAAAATCAGTTTAGTTTGCTAATAAATATATTTTAACCTTGAATTTGAATTTTCGGGACAAACTTATGAATGGTCTGTTAGATAATTTACTGCATTTACCTAAAATTTATTTTACCTTTTCAAATACCATAAATTACTTGTTAATCTCATCTAAACCAGTAATATTTTGTTTGGGGATTCAATGTCAACTCAACATACGTCGGGCGCGAGATTGTAAATTTTTAACCCAATTATTTATCATTATTGTGTTTATTACTCATTTACCGTGACGATAAATATTGAAGTCATTTGCACATGTAAATGAACTTTAATGGTATTCAAATAAAGCAATGTTTTCATCTAAAATAAATAACAGAAATTATTAAGATAAAATATATTTAGATATACAGTATAATCATTGCCTTTTTGTACGGAACTTAGTGAATAAGATGTGTTTGATCATGGATTCAATCAACATATGCCTTCTCGCTCTAGCGCACTATGTGACTTTAAGCATTTTTAAGATATCATTGCTTAAGTCACGAATAGTCAAAAACTAATGCTCAAAATTTATTGCACTGCAATATAAATAAATAAAAAAGGTTATATTAAATTAATTTTAAAAAAATTTATGACTGCAATTAAGTTCATTATCTCTCATTTTAAAAACGTCAGATATTTCCTTTAGTTTGTGCTACTTAAACGAAGCGCTCATGTCTCTATGTTATAAGGCAATAAGATCAAAGTGAATTATGTTCTGTTAAGGTCTAGAGCTACTTATGAAATGGTTCCAAAAATTACGATCGCAAATACTTATAATGTAACAGTTCCTTGACTTGATTTGAGATCATCGTACACGAGGTGTCTATGTGTGCATGCGCCATTTAGCGCCAGATGTATCAAGCCGGCCTTCTATGCCTTGCAATTTATATTTTTTAAATTTTAGATACAGTATTATTACTATTTTTGTTATAAGAAATTCAATTAATATTATTATTTTCTGTTTATTTACAGTCAGCAGAAGTGTATTCGATGGTGAAAAAAGATCTAGACGAAATAGGGAGTGCAGTGAAGAGTGAAGCCACACATGTCTTCAGTACCACATCTAATGCTATAGGCAAGACCTTGAAGGTAAACTCAAGTTACATGGTGATCAAATTTGCTTTCCATTCGCATCCTCTACAACTGATAAGAGGAGAAGGGGTTTGTGTGAAAGCACATGGTCAATCTACGAAGTTTATCAACGTTATTTTGTTGTAATGATCTGCACCGTACTGCCACCCCAGCAATTTACTTTGTTAATCGAGCCTTTAGAGGCAACCTCAGGTTTGTCGCTCCCTCATGGCTCGAGCGCTCTGGAGATTCTTAGGAGATGGGATACCTACCCTGGAGGTGATGCCTATCGATTAAAAATCCACCAGAGGCTAATCGCCCGTTAAGGATTGAGGACTCTCCAAGGTTCTCACCTCCTTAAAACCCCGGTAACTCTGTAAAGGTCATCTGCGGCCAACAGCATTAGTCTTTCAAAAAAAAATCCCTGTTAATTCTTAAATAATAAACTAAAATAAGGTTTTACTTTATTACAGTTGGATGAACCGGAGTCCCCAGCTAATGTTATGAAAAAAAGCTTCAGTACATTCATTGGTTAGTATTTGTTTATTATTATTACATATAATCTGAAAAAGAATATATTTGTAAAAAACTCAACATACAAAACTAATACATGAAAATACAAATAAAGAATCATATTTCGGTCGGTCTAATTCAGAAGTACACACTTCATATGATATTCTTTTTTTACTTTTTTTTTGATGTTTTAGTTCTGTCAATATGATGACAAAAATAACACCTGTAATGTTACGTGACATTACAAAAATCCTGTTAAATTTTCGACCTTAATGAATGTTATAAAATGATCTTAAATGATGAAATTATATGAGATCTTACTAAGAATTTCGATATAAATTTTTTATTGATTTCGTTGTAGCTATCCAAATTTTAGTTTTTGCTCATCATACAAGCTTCATTGTAAAGCCGTAATCCAGATACAATTCAATATAAATTGGCTCGAGGTTACTGGGAGTAGATCGCTGCTCAACAAACTAACTTATGTATATTGTTGTCAGGTCAAGTGAGCACCGCCCTGAGCCCAGAACCCGACGACGAAGATGACACAGAAGTCATACTGTCTTCAGGAGACACCACCATGCTCTCCACATACAAGGTAAAATAATTAATAAAAAATTTACTATTCTTACTTTTACAAGACTGGTTCGTGTAACTTACACGTAGACTTAAATACTTTTGTTACATTCTAAAGATTCTTTGATTATTATTAATGTGGAAAATTAAGTGTTAAGTAACCACTATATAATATTATATATAACAGTAAATACATATAGGATCTAAAAGTTATTTCAGTACTGTTCTTCGAACTAAGTAATTAATCTGTTTTACAGAAAGAATTAGAAGCACTTCAACGTGTGGACGCAACGTTCATCGTACCAGCAGATAGCCCAGAGTTCACCGCTTGGAGGGCCAGTCTCGAGGGTTCAGACGAAGTCATCAGCCCTACATCCGCAGTCCGACGGCTTAACAGCAGCCCTATGCTCAAGGCCCAGTATGAGAAGCTAGTGCCTGATGCTGTCTCGCACGAACACTTCTGGGAGAGGTAAGATGCCGTCATCAAATCAATCCTAACGTTCTCTCGCTCAAAATATACGAAGCTATACCCAGTACAAGACGCAGCAACAGATAGACGCAGTACGAGAAGCTGACTATGTCTCGCTCAAAATTAGGGTGATGAGTAGGATGCAGTCATAGCCTCATGGACGCAGTACGAGAAGCTGATGTTTTCTCGTACGAATACATTTTGGAGAGGTGTGTAAGATGACTTCCTAGCGGCCCAAAGACCGCTCTACATGAAGTTCGATTGCAAGCTTATTTTAAAACATTTTACATAAATTTGCACATGTATTATATTTCTGATTAACTTGTTACAGATACTTGTTCCGTATGGCGTTACTCCAAGACCGCCTAGCCGCTGCATCACGCAAGCAAGTGGTTGAAGAAACCACTACGGACCCTGTGCTGGCACATCTGCCTTTACAGTCACAAATGCCAATAGAACAGTGAGTTATTCTCTCTCTAGCTCTTCCCTTTGAGGTATTTATACAAATAAAACTATCTTTGTCAATTTTTAAATTTAAAATCCCAGCATAATAAAAGTTCCAGGATAGATCTAAAACACAGACGTTTGTTTTTGTCTATTTTGAAGTCTATTTCATACTTATTTATACTTAATGCTAAAATAAATTTAATAGACTACGTTTACCGTTCTCTTTCACTCTCCTTCGCGTTCCCCATTTTCTCTTTTTCCCTCCTTCCTCCCTCCCTCTCTCGAGATTATTTTTTTTCCTTACCTACTTCTCTTCACAACCCTCAGTTTAAATAAACAAAATAACAAAATATCTTTATGATATGCGTAACTTATTATTTATTTGCATATTTTATCAAAATCTCTTTGATGATTAAATATCAAGAATATATAACATTCAAGACTTGACTGACCTTATCTAGATGTGACAAAACTGATTTTAGTTATATAATTTCTTTCGGGGTGCATTCTAGATTTACATTTTTAATTAATTAACGGGGTACCTCTTGGCTTTCATCTCACCTGATGGTAAGTGGAGATAAGGTCAGAGATGGAAGTGAACTATTCACGGATTCCTCATCTACAGAAGAACTGGCTATCTTACGTCCAACCACCAGAACAAAACAATGCTGTTAACATTATTGTTATGACGGCAGATTTAGGTAAGACGATCCTGATAAAATGATTGATCCTCTATCATACTTCTCAGGAGAAGACCCCCAGTGGATTTAAATAAAATATTTTGACTTTGACATTAGATTTTCCTATTTCCTTAGGCGGGAATCTAATCCTTTTTTTTTCTTATAATTCCACTTTACACACAAGCCAATTCCTTGACACTCCACATTACAATGGTTGTGTTTTTCACAGGAGCCCAAAAAAAGTTTTATCCGGATTAGAAGAAGAGACTCCAGTATCCGTAAGTCCAGTAATGGACAACGTAGTCTCATGGGAAGATGGTGAGTAGCATCTTAACACCATGAAACTATAAAGACGTCTTCAGCTGACACATATATGTTCGTTGGGGTTGACCGTGAACTAGACATGCTAATTATGTCACAATTGTCAAAATTATATTTTTCATTATATATTCGTAGTTAGTATTCTTGTTTGTTTCCTTTTAAGTAAATGTATAATCTGTGTTTGAAAGAACAATGGATACATTTTAACCGAAATAATAATAAAAGTTTTAGAGAAAATTAATAAATAGTAAATCATAAAATAGAATTTTAAAAAATAACTCCTTGAACGCTGAACTATGCGAACGACGATTCCATTATGTAATAAACAAAAAAGAATCTTTTTCACGTTTATTAGTCAAAGATTTCGTCGCCTGCGTAGTAGTCATTAATAGTAATGACTATTATTTATTAATACATACATAATAATACATACATTAATTAAAAAGCGTCGACGGCGTAGTGTGAAGTGCATTGTATTTCATGCGGAAGGCAGCGGTCCTATACCCGTCCCGTACCGATGTGTTTTTAAATTTTGAATTCATATGTACGTTTATTCGACGCTTTTACGGCGAAGGAAACACATCGTGAGGAAATCCGCACAAATTCTTAGGTGTATGAAGTCGACCAACCCACACTTGGCCAACGTGGTTAACTAAAACCTAATCGCCCTAATTTAGTGTAGACTAGCCCCTCGGTGGGGACGTATATGAGTTGTTGATGGTGAAGACACGCTGTCCGCCATTTTCAATCAATGCAAAATAAAATATGTCACACGTACGAATATAAAACCCGATAAGAAACTAGGAATCAGTGACTTATCAATAATTAAGTCAAAGAATAATAATATACATAAGATACGACTAGATCTCTACGTAGTACAGGCCTAGTACGGGTTAGACCCCTTTGCTCTTCCTTTTATAGGGGAACTTCAACAAAAAAAATTAAAATTCAATGTGGTAAAGGAGACTTTACATTTAACTCATCTTCTCTTATTTTATTGTTATTTCGGGTAAAACCGTAGTACTTATCAAAATCCGTTGTTCTTTGTGCAAAACAATTTTAATGCTACGTTTTGATTTATTTCTACGCATGAAAACTTACTTCTCACCATTTATTAATATCAGTCGCGCTGCAGTTTCCCTACCTAGTGGTCCTACGCGTCCTAGAAATTTGTCCATTGATAACTTCTTTGTCACAGAAGAATTCGCAAACGATGTAGAGCTGACAGAAGAACAACAAATACTGCTACTAGAAGAGTACGAAAAAGAAATTGCCTCAAAGAAAGTCACCAAAAAAACGACACGTGACGTCACTAACAACAATGCAGACATTAAAAATCTGGTCAGAGACAATTTGAATAATAAGAGCACTAAATCAATAGACAAAAAGGTCATAGATAAAATTCGTTCACCGAAAAAAGGCAAAGCGGACGATTGTGGTAATTTAGTCGAAGATTATTTCGGTGAAAAGGACGTAAAAGACGACGCAAGCGCAAACTCTGACGAGAGTTGGGAAAAGGAATTTGAACTGGAAGACGTTCAACAGAAGGCTTAAATACGATTGTTCTGATCCGACCATAGCATAAAAGTATTAATTTTAAATCTATTTAGTGTTGTCTACAGGTATAATGTTGTACCTTTGGTACCGTTTAAAATATATGACAGAGAAATATTAGGAAAGGTATGAAACTATGAAATTAAATTATTACCTTTTTATTTATCCCAACGATACGATTAACTATTTTATGAAATTTGCATATTTTATAATAATATATACAGGTCTTAAAGCTAAAATGCACAAAAAAATCATTATTAAAAATTAATTTTTGATATATTTAGAGGAACGGATAATTATTATCAAAAAATTTACAAATGTTGAATGAAATATTTGATTAAATTCATATGTGTTAAGCTATCCATAATTATTACACACATACGTTGCGTTCAAAAATGTTTGTGGCTCCAAACACTTGCATACAACACCTTCCTGCTATTGTAGTAGAGTCCACCGTCCATATTTTGTAGAATTAGAATCTGTTAATTTTTACTTGCAAAGAGATTGTGGTTGCTGGGAAGTGTGACACAATTTGAATAAGAGTTATTTTTATTTATATTATCTTTCATTTTATTTATTGTGTTAATCATCCGCGGTATTTGTACACAAAAAAAAACAAATTTAAAATAAAAAACCACTACATTTAATATAACTAACTGCACTAACCAGTCGACTTATAATAAAATATTATCATTAATTTTAATGACCTGTATATGTTATAACTAGAATCTCCAAAAGATTGCAAGATGAAAACATTTTAAAATTTACTTTATTGTTCAGATGTATGAGTCAAAATCTATCGTCGAATCGGACGCATCATAAGCCCATGCATTATTTTGTTAAAAATACCCCTGTTTTGTTTACAAGGCCGGAATATTTTTGAATAAACCTGTAAACAGACTATAGCTGTTGTTGGTAACTACGAACGACGTTCAACATATATAAATATCTATCCGTCAATGTTTAGGTAAAACCTATTTCAGCGCGTAAGTCTTATTGTAATAAAGTCTGTAATCGTGTATTCAATTGTAATTATAAAACTATGTAGCTTGACGACTGACGGTACGATAGTGGTGTAAGTTATATACTGATAAGTTTCACATTGGGTTAATTTTCGTCACTGTCTTAGTTTTATCGATCGCTGTAATTTGAAAATACAATATATGATAGGTAAAAATATAAATATATTTTTTTTTTTTTTGGTTATTTTTTAACAAATGAATTCAAATTTAATAATATTTTGATTCTCTGACACGTTCTTTACATAACACATCAACCCTGATAGACATCTAATTAATATATTAATAAAATTGTCTTTTAAAATTACAGTCTACCTTGCATTTATGTTCACGATAAATTTGATTATGTTCAAGTTTCATCTTTTTCTTACCATTCCAATTAATAATACGTGGAGTGTTACGGTAATTTTATTGTTATGACATCACTTTTTGATCCTTATATGACCACCAGTGTATACTCTACTCTACAATATCTATTGTTTCTGTTTGCTTTTAATTATTAAACGCAAGACACGCGCAACTTCACTGATACATAAATGTCACTAGCTATTTGAAAAACAGGTGAGTAAATTTATCTAAACGCGTCGCCCGCGTAGTATTTGACATATTGACAACTTGCCCATGGTGTGGTAAAAAAAAGTACAAAATACCAGATAAAAACTTTTATTCTGTTTTGAACAATTAGTTCGATTATCAAACAATTATTTGAAAAGTCGTTTGTTTGTCGGTGGTTACTGAAACCTTCCCAAATTACTTTTCCTGTTTTATTATTTTTTAAAAATCTGAATTTATAACAGTTTCAACTACGTATTATAAATATGCTTTACCTCTGGCAATAATTGGAATATAAATTCCCTTTTTTCACCAGTAGGAATGGTGTCAGTGCCTACCACAGGGTATAACCGAAAAATTTAATTATCATACAAGGAACATTCGGGTTATGCCGATTATATTCAAATTAATAATATCATTGATTACTTAAAAAAATCATATATAATAAATAATATTTTTAGACTGGGACACGACAGGTTATTTTTAGAAATATATTTATAATACACATATTTATATTAAAATTTAATTAAGTTACCGCTCTCACTTCATGTAATACACCTTATCCTAACATTTCAATCTGTTTGTAGCATAAGATGTGGTACAATAAGCAACATATTAAAGTGTGATAATCTATAGTTCTTATTTTCGATATAGCATGTAAGTAGTAAATAGAACATAAACAGCTTTTTTATAAATATCTGTCGTCACAATGTAATTTCAACATTCTGGCTCTGTCATTGATAAATTGTGCAATGTTGTGTTATTATATGTGTTTGGGATTATTTTTTATTCTGAATTATAATAGGTTATATACTTGTCACTGGGTTGACATTAGATTTCGTTATGTTTGTGTAAATTATGATTATCATAAATATGAATAAAAGTTATTAAAAATTGTAACATGTATTTTGTTTTAAACAGATTCTATATATAAAATTATTAAGAAGTTTTAATATGTTAATTATGAATACAATAGACAAAACATTACAAAACTTCTTATCATCCACCCAGTAGTATAGGTTGATGAACTCTTTCAAGCATTTCAACGGTGTATAATGCCTACTGTACCATGAAACAATCTTTACATCGCCATGTAACCTACATAGTATATCGCCATCTATGGACATAAACAGGAACTAATTTCCTGTATAAACAGTTCTACACTTACATCAATAGAAAGTTGTGTGCGTAAGTATCACAACCTGAAAAACCATGTAAAGTTTCAAAATATATTGGTATCAGTATCAATATGTTTACTGATTGAGAGTAATAAAAGCTATTAAAACTATTTACCGTGCTGGTATCATAAAAATATCAAGAAGTTGACAGTAACACTTTTGTCAAGTTAAAATGTAAAAGTTTGTATGAAACGTGCCGAATTTCAGTGACAAATAATTTCGATCCACAGATTCATGTTCGTAAAGGTTAAACTTTATAGAGTTTTTGATTGGTTTACACAATCGTTTTCATTTGTGGGTAGCATCCAATTTTATTCTAAACATTTGACAAATGTATCAAAAACAAAATCTTTCTGACAAATGTAATATATTGCGATTGCATGTTCTAGGTGATATTTGACAATTTTGATACATAGGTATCAAAATTGTGAAATATCACCATTTATAGTATCAAAATTTTTATGTGTCTGACAAAAGATATTTGTCAAAGGACAAGACATGAATTTCTTGAAAGTAAAGTGTAAATCACTTGACTCAAGTCCCGTCCCTTATGGTTGTTGAGTGGAGTCTATAGCTCAATAAAAGCTTGTATCAGTATAAGGTAATATTTATAAGTTATTCTGTCAGAAGATAATTGACAAAAGTTGAATCTCTTCTACATTCGATTCGAGACCCGTCTATGCTTACGTTAGAGTTTACATGGTAATAAAAGCCGGTATCGGTATCAAAGTGTTTATTGGATAGGTATCGCTTCTTGGTGGGGAAGAAAGATGCCTCCCCCGGACTGGACGTCGGGTATGTCGTCAGCTTGTGGGTACGGATGATGTGGCGGAGCGCCCATCCATTGTGGGTACCAATACAAACCCTGAGAAAGTCAAACGATTAGTATAATTATTATTATTATTATTACCTTTAACCAACTTAATAATATTACCTCCCTCTTTTGTTGTGTCAAATATTACCTAACAAACAGATAGCTCACCTGATCGAGTGGTAACTATTTATCTACTTTAACTGATAGATGACTGCTGAGCGCAATATTAAATTCAATTCACGTCTAGCGTGGATGTGCCTATTGAATTTAATTTAAAGTATGTGTGCTGTAGAAGTCAATAATTATAAAATTAAAAATCAAACAATAGCTAGACGTATGTGAATTCGATTTCTATGTATCGTCATATAAGATGGACCTTAACCATGCCTTTATTGTATACTAAATAGCATTATGTAATGCTATTACAACATTCCAAATATAATGTTTACATCAAATTTGAATCATTAAAAACCGTCTTTAAATTAGAAATAGTTATGTACAATTTTCTTTGAACCAGATTTTGCATATGACAAATGAAAGAGATATGAGTCCGGTACAGACTGGACGTTATCTTGATGTAGGGCCAGAATTTTGTTACGTTTGACTTACTATCGACTGTGCAACAACGGTTATATAAAATGTTCAGTGTTACCAACCTTATTTGATGAACCTTGGCACGTGTATCTGTACTCATTGACAGCAAGCGGGTCTAAATAACTGATGCCCGCGATAGATCCGTAGTTTGGCGGGAATATGAACCAACAGCCATCTAAGGTATCTAAACAAGTAAAGATTTTTGAAGTTTCACTGGAAATTACACAAAAGTGGCGGGTGGCGGGTATGTGTGGAACTACCTGATAGCGACATTGGGAATACCCACTAAAACACCCCGGTAACTCCGCTGCCCTTCACGGGAGTGACCTGGGTTCTGCCACAGCAATTCACCAGACCAACCATGGCGAAAGTTGCTTTGTTTTCGTTATCGAAAGCAGAGCCTTCATACCTCTACTCCAACGAGCTACTCGTAATTCAAATGAAAGTGACCAAATACTATGTAACTATATATAGAGTTACACAGTATTTGGCTATTAAAATGTTATCATTAACGCTCTTAGTATAACTTACAGGTAATATTGTCAAGTCCTCCAAAACTAGGCTCCGTAGTGGACGGGTACGCTTGAGTGCTCTTTTCCAAGAACAGTGGTACTGGGGTGTACCCCGTGCCTGGGTCACCAGGGATTATGAAAGGACCTGCGAATAAACAATGTACATTCTTATTGTATTTAAGGCATACTTTTGATTACAACCATTGATTAGATATCATTTCCAGTCCATGCCTTTGATTTAATTTTGCTCTGCCATGGCCCCTATCCTGTTGTACACGGATTATTTATTAAATGCTGCGCTACTTTTACAATCCACACCACAGTTGACGTTTATAAAAGATCGATTGAAACGTCATTCAGTCTTAAAAAGCTAATTTGACGCCATAGTCATGAAAAAACTCGATTATGTAAACTCATGGTCACTCGTTGGCAAAACGCATACATGCATTTATTTAAATATTAATATATTAAATTCGCCATTATGCCAACAAGGTAATGGTGAGCGTCAGAATGGCTGTTTTCATGTTTCACCCGGTTCATTCGGGTATTACTTTCCATTTGCTTATATTTGCTATATTACTTCGATAACTGCTTCATATTTCACATTAAAATTTTCTGGCGAAGGATTTTCGTGATATGATGGTGTATTTAACAATGTACGAAAGGTTCTGGATACAGGATGCGGTCATCGCTAACTATTAAACCATTAGATTTTATATAATAAATACCAGCCTCCATAAAAGTTGGTGTGGTTCCACTCGCAGACGTGGTGGTCGCATACTAGCGGCGAAAACTTCTCCTTCGTATAGAAAGTGTGTCCATTTGGTAACATCTGCAAAAAAATATTTAAGCGTAAATGGTCAATATTTTTTTGTGCGTGGAGTGCTTCTCTTTCATGACAATCCATTCAAAAAAGGATAGATTTATCGGTGACGTTTACTGATTAAATGGGTTCCGTTTATATCTTCGAAGATCCTCATCAGACTACTAACAAATCAATATAGGATAAACCGTAATTATTTAAAGCAAAGATGTTCATAAAATTTTCTTACAAACAATCCTATAAACTCACCAACAAATAGTCGTAGTGTCTGAACCTTAAGCCTTGCACGTTAAAGTCGAGAATGAAGGAGCCAGAGGTAATGATGCAAGAGGCAGCGGTGAGCGGTGGCAGTTTGTATGTCTCCGTGCCACACTTCACTATGGCCTTGGGCAAGATGGACACGTCTCGGATATGTTGGAGATTCTTTTTGAAAGGGAATCTGCAGAAAACCACATAATTAGACACATTTTTCCTTAATGACGTATATATAAAATGACATATTAATTTTCTAAGCGTGGCAAGAATATATTCATAGTCTACACGCAAATTCACTGCTCGTGTGGTCACTGGTCAGGCAACTAAAGTAAACTATATTATATTGATATGTTTATTGTTATTGTATAGTATTTTTACGGCCGCCGATTGTGATTTTGTGAAATAAAGAATAAACAAATAAACATTGTTTTCACTAGTCGTGGTTATTTTCATGTATGCTTAATTAAAACTGGTTCATCCGGTACTTTGTATCGTCTTGTTTTACGAGAAGGAATCCGCTTTCAGACCTACCCGTCACAGACTAAGTGACAAGCGTGTGTAGGGCGCTTAATCACAAACGCTTTGGGAATACCCACTAAAGGTAACCAGGTAACCTACGCCCCAGCCCTACGCCGGGTTGATCCGAACTGCAAAAACTCTTTTGGTTATATAAGCACTAGTGATTTCACGAAAGTAGGATCAGTTATAATACCTCTGACCATGTTGAACCTGCTGAGTGGTACGGAGTATTCAAGCAACGACAATGTTATTTTAAACTGTAAAAATGGCTCCTCCGGTATTGTAGAGGTTATTCCTATTAACTAAAGTATTTTTTCGGTAAAGTCGTACCGCGAGTTATATTCAAGTAGACGAAATTAAACCTGATAACAATAAGAGTTTATAGTTGCAAAAATTTTCATAAATTGTCTTAAATATTCCTAAATGTCCCCTTTAAGTATGTCGATGATATTTACGAGGTTTTTGGGCGAGGTCTTTAATGAAAAGGATTATTTTGAACTTAAAGTATAAAGTAATATGTACGAAGTCATTAAAAATTACATCTTGATCAGTAATCACTTAATTTTACCTCTTGTGAACAATATTTCAAATTTATGTAGACATTTCTTCCGCGTAATTCTAATAAAAAATAAATTACTTACCTAAAAATACACACTCCCAGGTGACATTCCAAGCCGTGAATATAATTATCCATTTGGAAACTAACATTAGGATCTTCTTCTGAGAAGTACCGCTTGTCATCCATAAAATGAATGAAACCGAGGAAATGGAACCCTCGGTCTTTGCAATACGGAGCCGGCCCTTTCCCCATGTTGTAAATGTCGCTGTATAGCTCAGAGACGAATAAGTAAACGTTTTTTCCGCAGTAAAATTCTATAAAAAAAACGAAACAAAAAAATTATATATCCCAGACACAGGAAAAGCACCACTAAGTTAGGAAAACGACAAAAGCTGTAAAGAGGTACTTAACAAATTTAAAACTTTATTAAAGTCAACTTTTTAAAAAATGTTATTCTTGCAAACTTGTATAATAAACAGTACTTTTTTATTTATTTTCATTTGTTATTATGATGCATCCCACTCTATTATTTAAATGACGACCGTTTAACATTAAAATCCTAAAAGAAAAATATATTGAGAGAGATAACAAAAGAGCAACGACTGTTAACTAAACACATGTAAACTGTTGCTATTACCTTCACTCAAATAAAATTCTGTAGGAACAGCACCTCCAGCCTGCGAGTTAAAAGTAGCCACTCTTTCTGCCTTAATTGCATCATGGTTATCATACATGGTTAGCATGTTATCTATAGTATCTTCTATAGCTATCAACAATACCTAAAAATTAAATCCAATTAAATATCGAACGTTCCAAAGAGACCGTAGCCTATGTTCACTCATAGGCTATGGTCTCTTTCCTTTGGAACGTTCGATATTTAAAAACTCCAATATGAAACAATACTCAAATAAGAAACAACGTTTTGAAGGTGTACGACTTTTTAATGAATCTCAGCTCGAAATTCTGAGCGAACACATCAGATTGTCCACAAGGTGAAAGAGAACCTTCATATAGAAGTCCTAAGGTCACTATAGTGAATAGCTCAAAACCACAATCAATTTTTTTTCCTATATATGTTTTCTCCAAAAATTGCCTGTAATGTACCTTAGCCACAGGCCACGACCTATTAGATAGCTACATATATTTTATAGAATCCTCGTATTGCTACTTATCAGATAATTACCAAGTGATAGTTGAGTTTGTATTGATTAAAAATCCTTAATTTGTAGTCCCCTTCAACAGAACTAAAACCTATTGGACTGGGAAGTCAAAAGCAGTTAGCGCGATGTGTCATATGCTTGACTAACTTCCTCCTCACACTATATGGCTTTATGGACCCCTCTGACCGCTTAGCATCAGTTATTTGCTGCATTTTTGATAAACAAATTAATAAATACCTTTAGTTCCTTTATGTGCAGATGAATAAATCTCGCCAAATGGTCTGTCGCAATGTGAACATGCTCATTTATTATGTACTGTAAAAACATAATAACTTAGTTTATAAAAAATATATTGGAAATATACAGATAGGAATTTATGTAATTAACTGTCGTGACCTGATCTGGAGCCCGTTTAACTTTCATCATCTCTATCTGATAGTGAGCTAGATGGTCCAGCTTATCCGTGGGGTCATGTCCGTATATTTCAAACGCGTCTATCGCCATAGCTAGGGTAAGGTTTTCTGGCGGAACTTGACAGCATGGGTGGTTGCGAATTAAATAACCATCCTACAAAAAAAAGTAAAATTAAAAAACGAGCCTACAGAGATGGCAAAATGAAAAATATAGGATTTGCGATTTGCGGTTAAAATATAATTGAAGGTATAAGAAATAATATATATTGTTAATACGCTATGGCATGAAATCGCGAAAGTGAAAATCTTTCTTTGATACCTACTTAAGTATTATAGGCTACGTAAGTACCTATGTAAGGATTAGTTTAAATATTTGAAGAGGTATCTTGCTAACTTCTAATGCACATTCATACTTTTTAGATGCTTAACTGGCCTGGTGCAAGTTTTACAAAGCAAAGGAATACATGGTATGTCTACAGTTTACGCTTAACTTTAGATATTTTTATAAGTCTGCAAATGTCAATATCGTATCTCCAAACCAAAGGGATTAAGTTTTCGATTTCCAATATAAAATATATTATATAGAATATTCATTAAGTACTTACAGCAAAGTTACAAATATATAAAAAGTAGAACAATAAAATAAACTGCAAATAGCCATCGTATGAAAACATGACGATCGTACTAACTATAAACCATAACAGTTAAACGATATCACTAATTACTTAAACTGTTTCATTGAAAATAAACTTTATATAACAACTGCCAATTACAACGTCCGATTAAAATACCTTCTATTTTATTTTATTTTTACTTACTTTATAAAATGTATACGGAACCATAGCCAATAATATTTAAAAAAACAAAAACTATACCCATCATCAATACTTAGCTCTTCTTTCAATTTCAAAGTATATGTAGAATAGTGTGTGTGTGTGTGTGTGTGTGTGTATGTATACATGAGAGACAATGAGGGAGTGTTTGTACCGATGTGAACTTTATGTTTGCACACCATTCAAACCCAGTCTAAGTTATCGGTACTCGTAGATTCGCATTAAATGTTTATATATCTATCTGTATCCATCGGCTAACCGAGTTCCAGTTCAACGAGGTTTTTCGCCAACAATTTTAACAGACAAGATGTTATCGAATGCGTGGAGTTCCTAACTATTGCTGTAAAGAGCATGAGTATATACTTCTGCAGTAATAAATTTGTAATTAGGCACATTATATAATTTAAGGAATAAGTTAGTAAATAAGCTTACAGATCGTCTTTTCATTCGGTTGTACCTGCCTTACACTTCCCTTGCCATACGGAATATTGTACGGTTTTACAGCTGTAAATATGTTACTTTTTAAATTTCTTAGATAGTTCTTTTTTAATGGCGCCCAACCTGGGACAAAATTAATTTGATATGGAGATCGTTTTGAATATTTTCTTAAATCAATTATTAATTGAATATATTGATTGATTTTGTTATTATTTTAAGTAATAAATAAGGAAGTTTTAATCTTCTTTATTAAGTATAAATCAATATATGTGTAAGATTGATATATGAATTCCTTTAAAATAAATATATAAATACATTCTCTTATTGTTTATTTAAATACTTGAGAAACGGTAGGTCTTAGAACTCAAGATCAGAGTCAATTAACCTACCCTAACATGTAAAGCCCGTTCTATGGAGCAAGCGGAGCGTTTGCAAAACCGATACAACCCCCGATCGATCGGCGCACCGCGCAGCGCTCGGCGCATCCTAGCTCCCGCCCCCCACCAAAAATGAAAACTGTGCCGAGCAGCCACCACACAAAAGAAATATCACTTTAAAAATGTTGAAAACCCGAAATTAACCAACAGAACTAATAACCTAATACGTAAAATAACCAACAAAAGTGTTAAACAAAATATTATATCAAAATTCGTAGGCGTTACGATGCTAAAACCTAAAATATGGCTGCTCCAAGATGGCACATTAGTTCAATAATGTAATATCAATATAAAATAGTGTTAGTGTAAAGAAGTCTTCCAAATAATTGTTAAGTGTTTAGATTTTAATTATTGTTAAGAATCAATGTCTTCCCGTCAAAGTCAATTTCTTTAAAATAGTTATTGATATACCTTTATATACAAATATATATAACATCGTGAGCGAAATAATTTCAAGCGTTTGAAAATAAAACACCAGCAAGATGTTTAACCTCAACCGTTTTAAGATGCCACCGCTGAAAAATGCATTGGACGTGGCGATGCAGACTGTCAGGCAGCAGATGCCTGAGAAGCCTGGTCCGCCTCCAAGACCCCCTCAGAACGTCAGATTTGCCAACTTAGGTAAATTATCCATTAAAAGTTTTAATAGTTTTACAGTATATTTCGTAATATACACAGATAATAAATATTTCAAATCACTTTGATTCAATAATGCAGATGTAGTAATGTAATTGAAACAGTATTAAAATATAAATAACGTTACAAAGACAGTATTTTCTGCTGGGTTTTCTAGTAATTATGTTTGTTTATCAATGTGCTTAGATGACATGGGCGAGAGCTGTGAACTATCTACAATGAATGAAACCACTTCACCCACGTACCAGTCTACGAACCCAACAAATCCTTTCCTCAGCGGAAACCTTCAAGCAGAAGATTCATTTACAAGCTATCAGAATACGTATCCACAACAAGATGGGGCCCCAAGGTAAACTTATGTCATTTTAAGTAATTATTTCATATAGATCATTTAATTTATTTATCTCTAAACCATCTATAGGGACAAAAATATGAAAGCGATTCCTTTTAATACACACTTGTAGGTTTGATAAAACCGCTACCTCCACCTTGCCGGCTCAAAAGGTTCTTTATGTATTTTCCTTGTTATTTTTAGGACGCAAAGCATGCAAAGCGTTGACTTCTACGCTTCTTCTGAAGAAGGTGGCTTTGAAGAAGGAGGAGGCAAATCTGGTGCAAAGATCAATGAATACCAAGCTGCTTGGAATGTCACCAATGCTATTCAGGTACAATAAAACTATTAGGTCAATATTTCAGTTCTATAATAACACCTTGCATACAAATTGTATAACCACGTACCTTTAAATTTCCAGGGAATGTTTGTCGTCTCTCTACCCTTTGCTGTACTCCAGGGAGGATATTGGGCTATCGCTGCAATGATTGGCATCGCTCATATCTGTTGCTACACTGGTAAGATTCTCGTCGAATGCCTGTATGAAGATGACCCCGTCTCTGGGCAACGGGTCAGAGTTCGCGATTCCTATGTCAGTATTGCCAAAGAATGTTTTGGGAGGAAGTATGGGGCTAGAGTAGTAAGCATTGCTCAAATAATCGAACTCCTAATGACCTGCATCCTATACGTAGTTGTTTGCGGAGATCTAATGATTGGCACTTTTCCCGACGGGTCTATTGATACTCGCTCCTGGATGATGTTAACAGGAATATTCTTGCTTCCGTTAGCATTCTTGAAATCACTAAAATCTGTTAGCATGTTGTCTTTTTGGTGTACCATGAGTCATTTAATTATCAACGCTATTGTGCTTGGTTATTGCGTTCTTTACATTGGAGACTGGGGATGGTCCAAAGTAAAATGGAGTTTAGATTTTGAAAACTTTCCTATCAGCTTAGGGGTTATTGTATTCTCGTACACATCGCAAATTTTTCTGCCTACATTAGAAGGTAATATGGAAGATCGTTCCCGATTCGAATGGATGTTAAACTGGTCTCATATTGCAGCTGCAGCCTTCAAATCTATATTTGGATACTTTTGCTTTCTGACTTTTCAAAACGACACTCAGCAAGTTATTACGAACAATCTCAGATCGGCAGGATTTAAAGGATTAGTAAACTTCTTTCTTGTCATCAAAGCAGTTCTCAGTTACCCTTTGCCATTTTATGCTGCGTGTGATTTATTAGAACGTGCTCTATTTAGAGGTAAACCAAAAACGCTTTTCCCGGTAATTTATGCCTTAGATGGGGAATTAAAAGTATGGGGACTTGCTTGGAGGCTTGGTGTGATAATGTTCACAGTTTTAATGGCAATTTTCATTCCACATTTCGCTATATTGATGGGTTTTATCGGGAGCTTTACTGGTACCATGTTGAGTTTCATTTGGCCTGCGTACTTTCATATTAAATTGAAAGGAAATCAGTTGGAGAACACAACAATTGCTTATGATTATTTCATTATTGCTCTAGGGTTCCTCTTTGGTATCATAGGCATGTACGATTCAGGTTCCGCACTTGTGAAAGCTTTCAAAATAGGATTGCCATTTTAATTTATCGTCGTAGCATTAGATAATTGTTGATCTATTTTTAGATTTACGCATACTTCGTTATATGTTTCATCACGATATTATTCGGGTTATTGTTGTTTAACGCAAAATTAACTGCTAGTTTGATATAAGTAATGCAAATGTATGAAGATCAAACTGTATGAAGAATAAGAACTTATATTCGATAACATTAATTGGTATTAGAGTTAACGTACTCACCGCGTCTTCCAATTTAAATAATATTAATTTTTATAGGCATATATATATATGTGTGTGTGTACTGTTTAAGTTAGTTTCTAATTTATACAATGAAAAATATCCAATGTCTTCCAAAATGATATTTTTTTGTGATTATTATATTATATTTAACAACGAAGTTTCCAACTATCATAAAATCTATAGTGTTATATTACGGTAATGATATGTTTAGAAAATTATTAGCAATTTGTAATTATTCTAAAATCATTTTACATATACTTATTTACACAACATATATTAACAGTGAAGCTCTATCTATAAAAATAAAAGTGATTTTAAAAGAAAAATGCTATATTTAACTAGAAAAATGAAAAGAGACACGTTACTTGCTAAGCTTATATAGTTATTCGAACAGACAGTTCATCACAAAATGAAGTGAATTTAAGGAACCGTAAATGTATAACATTTTCAACCAAAGTCTAAGAACACCTGAAGTGAAATATAAATAAAAAAAAAATTAATGTTTTAGTCACCAAATATCACCACTGCTATATTAATTAATTACATTTATCATACAAATCTAAAACTAAATGGTAAAATTATCGTGTTGTATTATGTTGTAGGTGTAAACAGTTTTACTAATCAAATACATAATATCTTTTGAATTATACGTATTTTACTTAACAACTGATAATTATAAATTATATTAAAAGTCGATAAAAATAAAGTGGCTCATTATTTTTATTGAATAGCTAGGTATAACGTCGTTTTCATGTTGAAAATTGTGTACTTCATTTTGTTCAAGGATTAAGTGTGATATTATTAATCTAAACATTAAAACAACCAATTTATTTTTAGCATTACATTACACAATATAATTATACTGTATGGTATTAGACTTTATTGACGCGACCGAATCGTATCATTAAAGTAAACCATTACAAAAAAAGTGCAAATTTTACATTTTAATTGACAGACGTCACATCAGTTTAAGTGATGAAGTATTTAAAAACTGGCTTTATTCTGTGCACAATGTTCAATATGGAATATTATTAGATAAGTGATATAAGTCTTCCATTTTCGAAATACCTATCGATAAATATTGTTGTTGATTATATATCTATACATAATTATGTAGAATACTTTTAATATGTATACATGTTATATAGATTTAGTAAAATAAATACAAACTTATTGGAAATGTGAGAATTGAACTATATGGTAAGTTAAGATTATTTATATGGATATACAGTTGGTAATGGTTTAAATTAAATATATATATCATTTACAAACGCTACGGTCATTAAAAACTTTATACTTATCATATACAAATAACATAAATATAAATATAAATTAAATAAAAAATATAAATTAAATAAACATTACCTTATTGAATGTTGGGGAGAGAACTAAGTTATATTCTTGCTTACGTATTAAACGTCTATAAAGAAAGTCAACTGTATATCTAAATATTTAACACAGACATTGGGCTTCCAAAATAATCGCATTTTGTAAATTAATATTTAAAATTTCTGCTTGTCTATTAATCTAAGTATGTGAACTAAAATAGACTTTTTGTTGAGAAACGATAGCATATTTAAAAAAAAATTAGAAATGTATCCAAGTGCAATAACGTTGTATAAATATATTAAAATACATGTATTGTGATGAAATGAACAATTCTAGGTGTGTATTTTAAAAAATATAAAATGTTATTCAATATTATTGTTTTAATTTTTTTAATAAAATAGAGTTCACAAATAAAATTATTACACAAACTTTAAAATGATATCTAATTCAATATAAACATGGATATAAAACCATTACGAAATTAAGGTAAAGCCTAACTACAATAATTGATAAAAAATATTGCTAATGTACTAACAACAGTTCAACCCTTAATATTACTGAACCATAAAAATAAATACGATTCCAATTAAAAAACAAACTAATTTAACACGTGACATAGACCGCGTATGGAGGCGCCATGTCGACAAAATGGACGCTTTCATTCGTGCATGCGCGCTACTTACAATATGGGTCGGTTGGATTCAAATAACAGTGAGTAGTATATATACAATGGCCTAACCACGAGCTCTAATTAATACTGAATATTTAAGAAATTGAAAAATTTTCGTACTACAATTCCTATGAACTTTTTATCCTTTACAAATTTCTTTCATAATTATTGACCTTGCTAAACATTAACAGACACAATACAAAGTTCGAAACCACCCATGCTGTTTAGAACCCAACGAAAACATAACCCTAGCGATGATCATTGACGCATTCGAGATATACGGTCACCACCTTACCGACAAATTGGACAACCTCTGGCTGTACCAAAATGAGATGATGAGGGTTAAAACTGCAGAAGATCAGGTAAAACTTTATCAATAATTATATACACAACAAATTCATTGCAACATATTTTTGCAACATGTTTTAAAGTGCAATATAGAGTATATTATAATATATTTAACACTCGCATTTCTTTTCACCCAACTTAAGAGCTCGTGTTAGGATACCTAGACCACGAGAAATATTTATAATTAAATGTAGTATATACCTTAATGTTAGAATAACACTTAATAAACATACTAGTAACGGTTACTAAAAAAATAAATTAGGTTAAAATAATGCGGAAATATTTTATTTATTTATTTAGACTAACAAACATAAGTTATAGTGTTTGTATGATAATAATAATAAGAAAGCAGATAATAAAAAAGCCGAATCAAATAAAAAGTTCAAATATCTGAACCTGGCACACGAGATTACTGATATGTGGAGGTTGACATCCACTGAGATCATACCAGTCGTAGTCTCAACCGATGGTCTCATCCCAACACGTATCTCTTCGCGAACATCTGAAGAGATTGGGACTGGGTGATGGACCAATAATTGCGAGGCTCCAGCGGGCAGTCTTGCTCGATAACGCCAGAATTGTCCGCCGATTGTTTGTCTTCCTGACCCTCGGCTGTCTGGCCTCCTCTGCCGAGGGGTATTCTCTCGTCCCTCGAGCCGTCGAGGGACTGGGAATAGTTGGAAAATGGATTTGTAAATAATAAAATATAATAAATGTTAATTATATAACTAAACATTCCTAACTATTTAATATAACTGCTCTTACAACTATAGGTAACGTTTATTAGATGACAGGTATCTCTTAGGTACTACAAAAACAAAAATATATAGAATACTAGAAATCGGAAACCAAAAGAATAATAGTAGTTATCGTGTTCTATACAAAAATCATGTAATTGGAAGTGGCAGATGTTAGTAGTTATCATACAAACGTCTGCTTATACTAGGATTTGAGCCCGGGTCTTCTGGTTAGATAGATAGTTGTATATAATATACCTAACAATAACACCTAATCAATCTCAATAAGTGTTTTTATGTGTTTTTAATAGCAAACGAAAAATTAGTATTAGGTCAGACAAAATATATTACGAAACTTATGTTAATATCTACATTTAACTCATTAATTTGATATTTTTTTACAATAAAAGTCAAACTGTACTAAATATATTATATTTAGACATAAGCTTGTAATGTAATAAGTAGTACCTACAATATCAATTTACGGTTTTAATTTTCAGTACATGATCAACGAGCGGATTCACATAGCCACCGACCATTTGGGGCGCTTTATTAAACTACATATTCATGAATTAAAGGTTATTATTTTTTATATTAAAATATTATTCAATATAAATTGTAGGTGCGGTCTTCTTTTATAAACTGGCGAGAGCTAATTTAAATAGTTTTGAAAAATCCCATGATGGTATCACGCTGTTCTTCAAGTTTGTGGTACACTAAAACAAATAACACCTTTTTAACTTCTTACCTCAATATACCAACCACACGATATAAAGTCTCAATGACTTGATGTTAATTCAATATTAATTCAGTTAATTCTATTAACTCCTTTCTTTTTCCCAATAAATCTCTCAAACTTAACTAAATCCTAAATATCTGTGTTGAGAACGATTTTTATTAAAAATCAAACTATCGACAAGATGATGAGATTAGTCAACACTAGTTGATATTTCATCCAATGTGATGGTTGAATTTTGCGGTCTTAATTATAAATGTTTTTAAATATCCAATAAATATTATGAAGTGCCCGCTTTTAACTAATATATCAATTTGTGTATTAAAATATAATAAAAAATATGGTATAAGTCAAATATTTGTTGAATTTGGGGCGGCGTAGGATAAACTCAGCCAAGGAATCTAAACCGTCATTGAAAGTTTGGTCTATTTTCTCTAAACGATCGACTCATGCTAATTTTTTTTACTGATATATGATTTTTATACTAATTTACTAAATAGATATATATGATCAAGATTAAAACATTTATGAAGTCACTTTCTCTTTGATCACGTTATTACCCAGAAATAGCTAACTGGTTATCCTTTGGTAAGGTACTTTTAATAACACTGGACGACGTATTAGACAACATGCTGACTATGTTCGAGAACCACAACTCCCTAGCAGCTGAACGAGAAGCTACTTATACAGGAGGGCCAGTACCCATGGAATTCTACATGAGCCAAGGTAATTTCGACATCCTGAACCACTTAAATATTTTTTAAGAATAGATAGAACCTGATTATTTGCCTTGTTACAAATTTAGAAAGACAAGAGGAAACACTAGCGAGTTTTACATACAAACGTAGTCCAATATTTCCTCTGTGGATAATGCCACAAGAGCAATATTGTCTTCATGCTCACTGCCAAGTCCCTGATTTCCTTATTTTCATAAATTTAGTATTAGAGGAAAAGCCTATTTATTTATTTATGAATCCTCGAAAACTTGCTAAAAAAATGCCGTATTTTGTGCTGTGTGTCAAAAAAGACAGGGACGCAGCCATAACCTTTCTTTACTAACTGTTAATGAAAATATCAAATCGGTTTTTCATAGGTATTTCCCGAAATGTAGTTGTCTCTATCGCATTTAAAAGTTCGGTTGTTGGGAGACAGCGCGACAGCAATAGATTCTAGAAGTTAATAGTTTTCTAGTTTTCGATTCTCGAACAAAACAATTTTCATGTGTATTTTAATTTTACTAATGGAACACCAAAATCCTATATTTATATTCTAACTTATGATATGCAGCACGCAATGATGTGTCTAAGTTCTGAAAATTTCGGTTAGCCAGGGGAAAAAATCCTTTTTAGTGCATTTAATATAAGCGTCGTTTTTAAAAAGTTTTTTAAATTAATTTTTCTATTTTTTTATCCCAAACACTCTCAAATCTCTTTTCCTTCTAACGAGTCAAGAAAGAGATCTAAACAAAGCGGAAGAATTAACTTCCAATTTATTATCTTACGGTTTCCAGAATTCTACTGCGGCAAGAATGTGTACATATTTTTATCGGAGATATACAGCGATATCTACAACATGGGTCGCGGGGCAGCGCCTTACTGTAAAGATAGATCATTCGTATTTCTTGGTTTTCTTCACTACCACGACGAGCAAAAGTATTATCTAGTCGACGATCCGAGCATAGCATTTCCGACTGACAACTTTCTACATGGATTGGAATGCCATATTGGTATATGTATCTTCCGGTAAGTGTGATAAAAATTAGTTGCATCATCAGCAAACATAACACATAAATCGCCTATATTTTTTGGAGGTCATTTACATAAATTAAGAAAAGAAATGGACTCAGTACACTACCTTGAGGAACTCTATAGATTACTGTTTCCGAGGTACAACATACTTCTGCAATTATTTTTTTATCTTCATCGTAAACATCTATCAAAGTACAACGTAGTTTAAAACAAAGAAAGAAATTGGATGGAAAGGCGATCAGGTCTAAGGCTGAAATGCGGTAGTGAAATAAGAGGTAAGGTAATCAAAAATTCTTTGCCCTTCGACTAAATAAAGCTAAGATAAAAATACCAAAGCGCTGAAAAAAATTGTTATAATTAGGCAGAGCCTTCAAGTTGAAATAACCCATTTATGTACCAAGGACTAAGAGCTGGTTATCACCAATCTTTCAAAAGTGTATAGTGGAAACGAGTGTCTTAATTGGACTCTATAGGATATCCTTTTAAATACAAAACTTATAATTTCTAAGGTTTCCATTCAAAAAAATCTTGCAAAGGACTCGAGACGTGGCTACGTTACCAAAGGCAATCGTCAAATGTGGTTTAGTCATGTATAAATTACCACCCCTCACCGCGGCTTCTTGCATCATAACGTCCGGCTCCTTCATTCTGGACTTTAATATTCAGGGCCTGCGTTACCGGCATCACGACTACTTACTTGTAAGTATAACAAATACAACTAGCTTCCCGGGATCAACTTTTCGAAAGTTGTGGTCTAGCCTAATACGTGCTGGGCACAAGCGTTCCTAGTTGGGAGAAATATATAAGGAATTTAGACAGAAACACCAAAACCCTAGCACAATGTGGCAATCACCCACCATTGAAGGCGCTTGTCGTAACAACCAGGACCAACGTCTTAACGTATATCGAGATAACAAATTTGATTGACCCAACCAGGAAACCCACCTTGGCAAAATTAGTTTTTTTACGTTATCAAAATCAGAGAATTCGAACTAATAAGCTCACGGGCTCCTCAGATGTGGGTACTGGTGTGGATTTTGACTTGACAGATTGAGAGCAGAATCTAAATGACCATCTTAAATATTTTGGGGAGCACGCTGGCGTAATAACATCAGTGCTATGGTTTCGAATTCGAAAACAATCCAAAATTTACCTTGGTTGATCTAATGTCCAAAGGTTACGGTCCAAATTATGATCTCAAGCTGCTCCGTGCTTTGGAAGGTACGTAATGCATTTGTTAACATCCCGGTTGCATCTGTAGCTAATTTTATTTACGATTCAGCCTGGTGTTATAGCCTAAACATCTAAATGAAGATTTTAAATTGACAATGTAGCAGGTCTATATGTCCAGCAATGGGATATATGAGAATTAAAAATAACCAAATAGTCCTTCGAGCCGATCCAAGTATATTTAATTTCGAAAAAGTTTAATTTACTTTCAGACTATTCCTAACGGAAATACTTATTATACAAAGGAACCTCAAACGCCATTGGTTTGTGACCACCATGTATGTGAATGGAATTACACTAATCATTATGGAGGTAAAAAGTTATAGTTTGTATTTTTACTATTCATAATCAGATCATCTTCTTAAAGCTTTGCACAAGACTTCTAGTACCGGATACCTTTAGATGAGTTGATAATAAGATGTATTTAAAACACTGATTTATTATGTAACACTGATAATTATGCTGATGATGAATAGTCCTCCGCCGCAAAACGAGTGAAGACGTGAACTAATATAAAATATTTTATAATAATATAATGAAGCGAAAATTGATACCGTTTGCAATGTGCTATTGCACCATACACTTCCATTATTAAATTTACAGGTCCATTCCTGATTCCTGGCGACCCTGGCATTGGAATTGACCCTGTGCCCCCATATGTCGAATCCACACCAAAGCCTGAAGAACCGGAAGAAGAGGATAATATCACTATTCCGTGTAAGAAACAACATTTCAAACATTACTGATTGTTAGTATCTTTTGCTATCAATTATCCAATTTATATTTTACAAAAACATACATTATAAATTAGGACATTAAAGTACTGTGCTAATTTATAATGTGTCTATCCTACATTCAAAAATACAACAGGCAATTTGAATATGTAGTGAAAAAAATTATTCGGGGCAACTGCTAGTTACACTATTAATAAAACTATAAACTTACTACAATTTAGATAACACATTGATGAATTTTCATTATTTCTTCCTAACAAATAGTGTAACTCTATTCTTTTTTCTTCCATATCTACATTAGAATTATATTTCTATACAGATAAATTGGAGGGATGCTGGTTTATGTACCCGCCGAATTACGGCTCCATTGCTGGCAAGAGCTACTTGGATACTCTCGACCTCCATGGCGACCGATTCACCTGCAACGCCGGTAACAAAGTATGCACCTTCAATGAAAGATTCCCATCATCAGCATTATTGCACTAGGCATATATTTCTCTGGTTGCAACGAAACATTATCTACGGGTAGCTTAGTAGTTTATTCTTAAAAGCAAAAGGATAGGAACGCCGTTTATTGTATTATTAACTACGAAATAGCGATTATATTTTCAACATTTGTTGGTAGATTTTCGTGTTAAAATTTTGTTATTATTCTATTTATATGGTGTTTCTTTCCATTTAATTAATTACACTGACCCCTAGTTTTAAGCCGGATCAGGAAGAACTGTGGCAGTATTTATTATGAGCGACTCCTGATTGTTAGAATTGTTTCTGACAATATTTGTTGATCTCAACCATTTTATATACTTACTATGTTGGAAAGTCATAATTGATCTACAAATGTTTATTAAAATTAAAATCAACTTGTGTAGCTGTGTACTGTCCCTTATTATAAATAAATAATTCATTTTACACACACTGTCAAAATTAGATTTAATTGTTCTTACAATAATTTAATTTTACGACCGTCATTTATAATCTGTTCTTTTCGCCATAAATTGAATAGAAGAGGCACCAAATTTCCTTTCATAATCCCTATTACTAGGTTCTAATCAACTTGATTAAGTGATTGATAAATCATTAAAATAAGTTCATATTAGACAATAAAATATTTTTTATGCAAATATTGTTATTTTACAGGGCCTGTACTGGTATCCTCAGTGGTTGGGCTCTATGCCCTACCATCCTTACCCATCCTTAGTCGACCAGGATCAATTCGAGGACCCAACAGGAGTTTAATACCCAGACAAGAAGGGGTGCAATGCAGATGATGGCGATAAGAAGTAAAGAGATTAAACTAATATAATTTTAATTTTATTTCACCCACACCTCTTATAAATAGTTCATGGTTGTGGTTTTTGCATAGGTATGTAAAAATAATTAATTACTAATTATTTAAAATTCACAGTTTTGATAATCATTTCAAAAACATCATGCATATAGAAACTGTCCTGTATTTTAAACAATTAAAACACTGATTTAGATAAAAACATATATATTGATACAATATAACAAAAATTTAAATTAACTTTGATAATATAATTACTTATACTATAATTATATAAAGCTTTCTAAAAATTTACTTTCTATTAAACTTCCTCGAGGTACAATTATAAATGCCGGTGTACCTGCTTTTAACTCAAAATATTTGGACTTGAGCAGATCTCCAAGTTTCATCTGTGGATTAATCACATGTGGCATTTTATCGTATCCTTCAAAATACACATTGATTCTATCACAACTATATTTGTTTAGTTCATCCCAAGGAGCTGGGAAAACTTGTTCCAATTGAATTAATAAGGCAACATTTTCAGGGCATGCTTTAACAAAGTCTGTCATTTGGTACTCTGGATAAAATAACAAAACTGGCCACTTTATTATACCATCCTCTATATGTACAATTGCATCTTGAGCTCCCGGTAAAACAGGCTCAAGTTTAGACAGGTCTATATCATCTTCATCTTCACAGTTTGATATCTTAATACCTCTTTCAATTATTGCTTTCACTACTCCCTCTTTCTGTTCATTAATCTTTGCAACTGCTCTATCTTTTTTCCGTTGATCACGTTCCTGTATCATTTTCTTCTTCTTTGCTGTATTTAACAATTCTGTTACCTCTTTATCTTTCTGTTGAGTTTTAAGAATATTTTGACAGTGCTCAATGCATATATCATATTTTGCTGCCTCTAAAGCTGATTTTGCAGCCCTCAATCTAGCTTTTGTGTGCTCTGGATTGAATGTAAGTGCTTTTTGACTATCAAATAAAGCTGAACGGTAGTTTTTTAAATGCCAATGTGCAGCAGCACGATTGTTATACAAGCTAGCATTAGCTTCAGCATTGTTACACCTTTGTTTAATACCTTCAGTGTACCTAATAGGAAAGATATAAGATATTTTAAACTCATAATTAGATAGACAGATACATAGATAATTTTTTTTATTTAATTACAAAAAATTATAACAATACTATATGACCCTCATGTGAGGACCATAGAGGTTCACTCAAGCCAATCCTAAAGAGGTATTGTTGAATAAGGTTTTCTTTGCTGTATTTGCTACACAACTAAGATGGCTTGATGCACATCATAATTCTAAAGTTATTCAAATGCAATATAAAAAAATTACCTTTAGAGACTATTTAAATAAACATAATTGGCAAGTTGAACCATACTATAAATATAAAATGATACATTTATGATACATTCATATCATATTTTTAAAATTTTCTAAGCCTTTTTGAACATTATGTTAATAATGTGATAAACTAAAAATTCTTTTAACTTAAACAGGCATCATTTGCTTAATAGGAGCTGGAAATGTTTTCTGTGCCTCATTTTGTTCAGCCTTGCACAGTGATACCATAGTGATAACCATGACGGCCACCACACTGAGTGGTAAATCAAATTCAGATATTTATCGCAGCATCTGCATGCACATAGTAATTTGTCTATAAGCCAATCACTTGAATTAGCTACTTACCCCAAAATAGCAAGTCGATAATTCTTATGCTTGAAGTTGAAGTTACCATCCTCCTTGTAATTCAAAGCCAGTTCTAAGGGAGTATTTTCTTCAGGATCATACTTCAACTTTGCAAGTCCTTCAGCCAAAGGAGACATATCACCATTCTCTGGCAATGTCTTCATAAAAAATGGATGTTTGTCCATTTCTTCCTGAAATTGAGAAAACCTTTACATTTCATCCACACATGCTACTCAGCGTTATATATGAAAAATATTCATAATGGTAAGTTAGTTAAGGTAACCTGTGTAATAAAGAAACGTACTTGTTATAAAATAACTAAGTTGTACTATAGCAACAAATGAAATATAAGTTACCTCCCAACGATCTTCAGGCCAGCCCTCAGTGTACCTCTTTTTTTCCAAGCTGTTAATGAAGTCGTCAAGCTCCTGGTCGAGTTTTTGACACAAAGCAAGGCGATCCTCATCCGTCATTGGTTTTTTTACTTCTTTTTGCTCTTCTACTTCTGCCATTGTTATCAAAAAAATGATGTTTTTATTTATTTATCTCAACACTGTTTATAACTAAAACGTTCTGTATTCCTATAAAAATTATTTATGTAATATAAAATATAAGAACACAATGAGCACAGTTATAGTTTATCACCAACGACGCAAAATTTTTCACTGAAAGGCTGTACTCCAAGTATAATTCTCTGATTAACCATATTGACCAAAGAATATAATACTCCTCTACGAGGAGAAGAATGGTAACTCCATAGATATTTTTAGCAACCATACACATACACATATACGTGATACTAGCGCCATTGCGTAATAGCAACAAATTTAAATTACGGGCGGGAATTTTGAAATAGATTTTAAACATTTTGAAAAATTTTTAAGGTTACAAAGAAAACGAGTTAGAAACAAAAACCTACAATATTGGAGTTTCTAAATAATAATTACTTTTATTTATTTATTAAAGAAACTTAAATCTAGCTCCAATATATTGAGGTTATTGTTACAGACTCATTTTCTTCCAAATGTAATTGTACTTTGAAGAAAACAGCAGATTTAAATATTTTATTTATTCAATTTTCGTTAAAAAGATTTTAGTTGTTCTTCTTCCTCCAATTCATGGTTTTTAAGTATATTATACCTTTTAATACAAATGAAAAATTATCAGTTTTATTTGTTTCTATAATCTCATTTCTGCAAATATAATATAATTTGATCTCTCTTTCCGTTAGTTCTTTTAATTTCAATGTATTAATTGCTTTTAAGATGGTAAAAGGTTTCTTCAATTTTTTCTGCACACCAGTTGCAATTGCACATGTTGCTGGACTATTTTGAGCAGACACTTGCTAAAATTGATCAAAAGAAATATTAAGTTAATTATAAAAATAAAACAAGATCATAACAACTACATATATTTTATAACCCCTTAACATTCATTAGAACAGATTATATACCTTTATGACTAAATTCATTCATCTTGCCAATATAAAATATCACTATCTACCTATTTATTATTGTGTATCATGAGAGAAAAGCACTAGTCATCTATCTCATAAGATCATAGAAATTAGAAAGCCAAAATATTACCTTTTCATTTTTTGAAAGATTTTCTCTCAGTATCTATGTTAATTTTATTTGTACACTGCAAACTACTAGTTGATGGTTCAACTGTAATATTATTAATTTGCATTAATGGTTTTCTCTACAGCATATTCTCTCTCATACTTGGTTGTTCTCGTTGGACTTGACTTGATAACCTCTGCAATTAAAGGAGTAAATTAAAATATAACACAATTACATTAATTGAATTTGAAATTTGAAAAATATTTATGTAGACAAAAAAGTGCTATAAACAATAATCATAAATAAACAATACATAATGATATTGTTTCAAAATGATCCAGCTCCATAAAAAACAAATTTGACAAGCTTTATATTTATAGAATATATGGTTTTATTTGCACTTACTTTTTTATATTATTCTTTCCATGGTTGGGAAACCTATGGAAGGTAACCATTGGATCTTGAGCTTGTATTCTACGACACTTACTGCATTTTCTGTGATCGTTAACAGACATTTTTTCCCAAACTTAATACAATCGCTACTTAACCTTAATAGTCCAAATATAACTTATAGAATATGACAACTAAATGGATACGCGTTTTGCCGTGTGAAAACTATTATATTAAGCTACACAATTAAAGTATGCAACTAATCACACTTAAAATAGCCACCTTTATTGATAACAACTTATTACGCATTAAAACTTGATCAACACAAATAACAACAATGGAGGCCATTTGCCCGTGTTGTCAGTATTAAAATTTGTTAAATTTGAAAGCAATTATTTTTTGCTCTGGTATATATTATCAACAACTACAGTGATATAGTTTTATGCATGTGTGCCATAACATACCAAATCTCATTTAGTAAGACGAACGCCGGTGATATTGACTATATTGTTACAAGATAACCTCAATATTTAATTTTTTTTGTTTCGTTTGTTCATATAATTATATGAACAAGCAAAAAGATTCTATATCCCTACAGCCCAACATTTTTGTTTAAATCTCATTATTATAGAGAAAGCAAAGGAAACTGAAGCCTATACAGTCATATCTTATGAGATTGTTTTTTTTATTTCTGGCTGCGAGATAACGGTATAATATATCCCTTTACCCAAAGGAGTTTTGGCGATTAATTGTTAACTCGCCATTTTGATAATGACACGAGAAAAAATTGTGAATGGAATACTATGTTAGTGATTATGGTAAAATGATATGAAAATAGAATGTTATGTTAATAATTACGATGAAATAATACTCAGATTGGAACGTAATGATACGATGATCATAGATAAATAAACTTACCCAATAAATTAACGAATGGAAATGAATACTGCATAATCTCTCGTAAATCACTAATGAATACTGAATGATGTATTTCATATATAGCACGATATTAAGATCTTTTATATCGTGCTATGTATTTATAACATGAAACTACTCCAATTTTATTACAAAAACTTCACTACAACTCAATATACGAAATAAAATATAATGTACCGAACCGCCCCCGCCATTTTTTTCACTAAATTTTTCCCTATTCAAGAGAAGGCAGAGGAAACTGAAGCCCATTCAGCCATATTCTACAAAGTTTTTCCTTTATTTAAGGCTTCGGGTTACCAGTGTATATATCCATTAACTGCTTCGAGTTTTTGACAATTAATGATAGGCACAACCATTTTATAGATGATTTACGAGAAAATTTTAAAAAATGGAATGTAATGTTAGTGATTATGATGAAGTGATATGAAACTGGAATTGTATAAATATGATTACAATGAAATGCTACGCAATTGAGAGTATAATGAGATGTTAAATAAATGAATTTATTCTGCAAATGAATGAAAGGAAATGAAACACTGAAAAAAACTCTCGTAAGGCACTAATTTATCGTGCAATTAATGGAATATATAACGCTGAATTATATATTCCATTAATTGCACGATAAAACTCATCATTTGTTGGCAGTAGAGGTCCGAATCGATAGTTCTGCCCGGCGGTAAAAAAGCTCATAATGAACAATTCCCTTCCAATACCAACATAATCACAGCCTCACCTTATTGCGAATTAACCCAGGTTTTTCCACAGTCTGTGTAGCCTGACCGTCCTTTGATCACGACCTTTTTCGCACGCTCTTGTCATCATACGTGATCCACTTTTCATCACTAGTTGTCAATCTCCTCAAAAGCGGTTCGGTTTCATTACGTCTCAATAAAGAATCGCAAATAAGTACACGGTTCATTAGGTTTCTTTTAGTAAGTTTGTGTAGCACACAAATATCGAGATTTTTTGTGTACCCAGCTTTTTTAAATGGGTCAAAACTGTTTTGTGGTCAATTCTCAGTTCCTTAGTTATGTCGCAACTGCTGATATGCCGATTTTGCTCCACTTTTTCAAAAATAGCGTTCATTTTATCCGTAACAGCGCGACCAGAGTGAGGTGCTTCTTTGACATCAAAATTCCCGTGTTGAAAACGCTTAAACCAACTTTGTGCTACTTTTACTGACATTGCATTAGGTTCATAAACGTCACTAATTTTTTACGTGGCTTGCTTTGCATTTTTCCTTTTTTGTAATAAAATTTTAAAATGTGTCTAATTTGTTCATTCGATTCGCTCATTTTGACAGAAAGAAAAACAAATGAAAAATATTGAAAAACAAAATTATCCTAATTTGATTGTTTTTTATGAAACCCCTTTTAATGTCACCTTTTAAATGTCATGAAAACCAGCCAGATACAAACAATACAACCAAAGACATTTTATTACGAGTTTATGCGTACTATATGCGAAAAGACTTTTTCCCCGGCCTAATATAAGGTTTAGAGAGAATAAACACCACCACTAAAGTACCACTATTAAGTATAAAGTCTTGCCAATGAAACATGATAACGATTAGAAAATTGAAAATTAGTCATTGCTTCGGAACAATAGATTATAAAAGTTATGAAAGAATGGCGAATGGAATTTTAAATTTAATTATTTAGTTTCTTCTTGTATTGCCAGTATAATGTTCTTCAATTCTGGCCGGACTCTACTTATTCAAAGCTTATATATAATATTATTCTATATATAATATTATATGTATTATTCGTCTCGTTCTCCCTACATCGAATCACAAATCGAGTGCGGCTTGCAAGGAAGTTGTTTCTTAATTTGCTTTTCATTTCATTATTATTATTCGTTACTTTTGATCCCTATAGGTCACTTCGACCAAGTATTTATCTTTTGTGGCATCCCTTTAAAGTTCACTGCTTAACCCCGGTAATTCCAGAAATTTTCAGATTCTTTTGTGCATATGTTGCACCTTCCATTGCACTGTGTGCTTCCCTAGGTAAATGCTTCGTTTATGCATTAAAGTGCCGCAGGAGCAGAGACCATGCATTGCGGTTTCTGACTCCTGACAGAACATGACATCCAAGTCCTAAGACTCACCTGACACTGAGTTGTTTTTTATTATTACCATGCTTATATTAACTCACTCTGTTGTATATCTGCGCCAGATTATGTAATCGATTGTTAAGCTACTTCTTTTATTCCAATTTTGCAAACAAGTTTGGTCCAGGAGACTACAATATTTTAATTTTTATTATACTTAATAACATTTAATTTAAATAAAATTGAAAAATTAATTTTAAAAACTTTTTAAATACCACGCTTATATTTAAATGCAAATATTTTTTTCCTGGCTAACCAAAATTTTCAGAATCCATTTAAATAATTAATTCTAAGCGTGGAGCGCTTTTTTTTTAAGTTTTTTTAACTATCATAACTTCGATGTTATACAAATTTTTTGTACTTGTACCGCTGAATATCAGTGTTTCGCCTCACAGTGAAAATACACAGAGCACACGTATAAATAATTATATCTTACATATTGTTATTTATGTTTCTGTTATTCTTTCTTTCTATGTTTTTTATTGTTATTTTGTCAAGACACACACTCACACACACACACATACTTACATCTTAGGTTAGGCTATAAACGATTTATCTATCAATCCACTTATTGATGAGAAAAATGCAATATAATATTCAATTTATTGACAATTTTCAATATAAAGTGCCACAATGCCACTTCCGAATATATTCACATTTTCTACATTCACGTCTTCTAAAATACTCTGGATACTGCGCTTTTTCAAGTGGATGCCAATAATCAAGTATCCAGTCCGGCGGTTCAACTACGCGTCCATATGCGACACCCCCAGCGATCCCCAACGATTTTGGAACTGAAATATATACATAATTATTTATATAAAAATATCAAATAAAAAATTATTATTTTCTTTCTATCTTTCAAAACTTTATAGGGGATCCTAACTTGCATAGTAGGAATAGACTAAAAAACAATAATGACGACGAAGCCGTGTTATTTCTTTTTCAATTAACTGAATTGATAATCAAGTGCAATGGAATCATATATACATTTTTTTACAATACAAGAATTAATGGTTAACAATACCTAGCATAAAGGCACTATGAATACTCTTGCTAATTTAGGTGCCAATCCCACGTCGACATTATTGACTTTTCTGTCTGTCAGTTGTTAGTTGATGAATAAATATTGTATATATGTAAGTTTTGCTACGATGTTAGTTCAAAAGGTCCCCACCTCCGTAGATCCTAATCAGATCATTACCAAACAGAACAGGATTTATCGGAATATGAGTTTACAGAGATTACAAAGTCAAACTCTCAGTCATTTCTTCCCTTTTGGAAGACCCTAGAAAATACTAACATTTTGCAATTGGTACTGGATTCTTTTTCTCAAAAAGCTCATTTTCACCAACCCACAATAAACGACGTTGTTCTTGAGGATCACAAACACATGCATTTTTATCAAATTGACTTCTTAATATGACCTGATGATATCTCACTGTGTATCTGCAAATTGTGAGATTTTGTGAATAGACTGAGGAAGCGAAAAATTGTATAGCACGTAGAGTGTAGCGCGTCTTTTGAGATTTCGTTCTGGCTTCTTGCCTGCATTCCTACTTTTTTTATAGCACTTCTCCCGTGATCTTGATTCCGATCACGTCTTTGATTCACAGATATGATTGAAAAGTCACATCTCATCTGGCTTTGACACAAAAAAATATAAATAGATGGAAAGTATAAAGAGACTTTTCTTGTGTTCCACACGAACAAAGTCTATTTCATAAACTCCAACCGACTTAAGTTATTAGTAACCAGTATTATTATGTAAAGGCCAGTGTCACAGGGTTTCCAGGTCACATCAGGTTTTCTAGAATGTGTGTGCATCTAACAATAATCTCAACTTACCTAGCGACGTAATAACCTTCTATCATTCGACATGCTCTTTTATAAAGCGAGCAGACTTTTTGAGCGTGAGTTCTTAACTCTGGTGCAAAAGGCATTATTGTCTCGGAATCGAAATTGAGATATAATACTTTATCAATAAGTACCAAGAAACATATTGAATAATATTTCTATATTTACGTATTTACGGTTGAAGCTTTCAAATGTCACCCAAATAGAAAGAAAGACAGTGAGACGGTTACTCCAGCCAGGGTTTAAGTCAGGACATAAAAATTCGTATAAAAGTAATATTGTGGATAAATCAATTCAGCATTGAGTGTAAGAGACATTACAAGACATCATAGATCAGATAATTATATTTTTGTTGTGAAAATGGTGTTGTTTAATGTGAAAAAGGACCGTTTATCGTGGAGTATATGAAATACTTTTTTCCAATCGCTTGGCCTGGTAACGAAGCAACGAATGGTAGACCCCGCTATTTTGTTAATGTCTTACGATATTTTTTTTGGAAATGGAATGCAATGTAAGCGATTATGCTAAAATAATACGAAAATGGAATGTTATGGAGAAGTAAATGAGAATGAAATCATAAAATGTTGTTACAAATGGATGAATGAAAATGAAACACTGAAAAATCTCGCGTAAGTCACTCATCAACGCTGAATGATGTATTCCATATATTGCACGATTTAATGATCCTTTTTGTCATAAAACTATACCAATTTCATGACAACTATTCGTCGACTATTATTGTCTTGTAGTGACAAGACAATAATAGTCGACGATCGATCGATATAGTTCGGCTCGAAACGAATCAATTTATAACAGTGATGCAAATAACAGCATTAAATAAGTATAAGAAAAAGTTAAAAAATAAAAAAAATATAAAATAATTCTTGCGTTTTATTTTTCGAGCATTTTAATTAAATTAAGATTTATTAGTAACCTACTTGAATGTGCGTTCCGTTTCTATTAACGTAACTAATAATTAACTTTCAGTCACAATCATCAAAGCCGTAAGGTGTACAACGCCAATATTGACACGATAAAAAAAAGAAAGTCATGTTCTATTCCAGCACTAAGCTACAAAGTATTAGTATGGCACTTAGCGGTCTGAACTTGTTCTTTATTTAGATTATGATACACACGTTTTGCTAAAACTAGAAAACTCTATTATTGATATTCACGTTTTTTAAATAATTTGTTAAACTACGATACTGATAAAATGTCGGATGCATGGGAGGAAATACAAGCTGTAAAAAGTAAAAGACATAGTTTTCGTGAAAAAATTGAAAAACGGAAAAAGGAGCGGCAGAATATTTTGGGTGCAAACATAACAGTGCCTGAAAAAAGCGAATGCTCACCGAAGGATCGATCAGTCTCCAGTCCTGCGCCTCAAAAAAGTGATTGTAGGTATCAAAAATACGTTTGTGTAGGTTATGTTTTGATCTTATGATTTGAGATGATACAATATAATAATAATACCGGTCGTGGATTGTAGATGTATAGGAATTTAGGTTCCAATTTCATAATCAAATCTTAATAATTTACTAGTATGTATATCCACAAAAATACCTAGGCACGTCATTCGTATTCAAATATAAAAATGATTTCTCTAGTACTATTGAATAAATAATTTGTATTTACGTTCTTAGCAACTGATAAACAAAAACTGGTACCATCAACATCATTAGAAGTTCGCCTCCTTCAAGTTTTATCAGATATGCAGCTACAACTTCCGGCAACAGCTAGTGCTCTGTTGCCTGGTCTTGGCGATGTTGATTCTGGCATTGTGGCCAGTTTACTGGAGAAGTTTGCTACGCAAAAGTTGATTATGTAAGTAATATTCATATTTATTGTTCTCAGTACCCAGATATTAGACACAATTCATGTGGGATAGTGTTAATCTGTGACTTCACCATATGTTAAGACTCATAGGTAAAATTTAGTCTCATAGGAAAAGGTGTAAATGTAAGGTGTAAGAAACTTGACAAGTTTCTTTTTCTAAAGGATTTTAGCTATCAAAACCGTTATGGGGCTTTGCACTATCACCAACAAATTATTTCTTTATAGTGTATGACATTTCTGAACATCATGCAGTAAACAACAGGTATAATTATGATACAATGTATCAAGTTTGTTAATAAGATTTTTGTCAACAGAATTAGTGATAAAACTGAAACTACAACAGATGCAGGAATTGAAGTTGTCAGTGCTGAGTCTGTGAGACTAGGGGCTGTTTTGGCAGCCCTGATGGAAGAACAATCTTCTAGCAATAAAAGAAAAGGTATGCAGTCTATACCATTACAAATTAATATTTTAAGTACAGACATGGTAGTCAAAAATTATATTCAACTACATTAGGCACTGTAATGTTGGTACACATACAGATTTAGCAACATTGCATGCCATGCATATATCATATTTGTAGCATAGGAAAAATATGCTCAATAGTTAGATAAACAAGCAGATGGGCATCTGCTTATTTATAGTGTCGCATACATAAGATCAATAAATACTTCCTGTACAATTACAATTGCTATCGTTGTCGTGATACTGAAATATAGCAAACTGTTTCTCAGCTCAAATTATATAGCTACTGAGTATCCATTTCCCATTAATATGTAACAAATTATTTAAAATATTTTTTTCATAACACATTCCACACACACAACATGGCTCCAGTGTTCGCCCTATAATTAAGGGTTTACTAACTTACAAAATAAAGGTAGCGCTGTTGGAAAGATTTTTAAATAGATTGTAATTTGATGTTTATGAATACACAGGGAGTTACAGTCGGCACTTCAAAGTTGCGAATTAGTTAATGTTTTATTGAAAAAAATATTTAATAAACAGTGCAAATATGGGCATTTTTATTGGGCATTGAATGTGTTAATTTAATAGTACATAAATATCAGCCTCTTAAATGTATTTTGTAAATTATGGTTGACAATAAAGCATATTCTATCTAGTAAAATGTAAAGATATTTTAGAATCTACTCCAATGACCAATACAATTTATATATTATTATAGGTGGAAAAGAAGTAGAAGAAGGTTCAAACACTAAGATTTCCAAGACAACAACAGATGAAAAGAAAATGGCAAAGGGTGATACGGATATCATGGTAAGTTAAAATCCCCCTTTTTAAATCTTTATCTTGTCTATTAATCATTATATATACCCATTTGCAATCAGAAGGGTCACTCAGATTTGACTGTTTGTACTTTTTTGGTAGAATGTCAACTGAGCAGATACCCCACCACTACCACATTTAATTTTACCACATTTTCTGACTTAAAATGAACTGAGGGTCATCATCCAAACAATTCAGTTCAAAGTTTCATAATCTGATAGTCATTATGATAAAATTTTATCAAAATAAACTTAGGTAAAGTTGAAGAATTTGTTTTTTAATCTAAAACATGTAATTGTTGCAAGTAATTTATCTGATTAAATAACTGGTAAAATTATATGATGATAATTGAGTTCTTCAATATTGAAAAAAAACTTTTAGTCCATGTTTCACAGATAATCAAGATTGTTCATTTTGTTTCGCCTGTCACTGTGCACAAACTATCAAAGTTGCAGTGAGACCCTGTCACTTGAAATACCTTTCAAAATTTGGCAGTAATTTAAGTAAAAAATATTTTATATTTTACAAACACAAAATATATTTTTTAGTATTAAAATACGTATTTGTAGTTCTATTTTAAATACAAATATTTCAAATGGTAACACACTATCTAGTTATATTTGTTTGAATAATTGCTATGAGTAAAGTTCTGTTTATAGTTCCACCACATTAATTTGATAAATGTTTTAGTCATTGTTAGCAATGCCATCAAGTCGAGAGAAGGCAGTCAAAAGAGTTGGTGAAGAGATAATGGATTTACTCAGCAAACCAACTGCAAAAGAAAAGTCACTGGCAGATAAATTTAAAAGTCAGGGAGGTAAGCTATATGAAATGCATTGATTATTTAAAATCCATTATTCAACCTCAATTAATTTATTCAACATAGGTAATATTTTAATGGTTAAAATTGCAATTTATGATTTGCAGATCTACAGCAAATGAATATCCAACCATTACTGAAAGATATGCCATGAGAATAATCAGTGAAAATTAACTCATTTTATTTCTCCAGGTGCTCAAGTAATGGAGTTTTGTCCACATGGCACTAGAGCAGAATGTATGAGAGCTTTTGCTACCCAAAAAGCTCAGGGTGATCCAGCGAATCAGGTGTATACCTGCAAGAAACTTCATTTTAAGAAAATTATCCAGAGCCATACGGATGAATCACTTGGAGACTGCTCTTTCTTAAACACCTGTTTCCATATGGACAGCTGCAAGTAAGTTTTTATTAAAAATTAAAAACCTTTTCAATTAAAAAACTGGTTTGTCGCATTTAAGTTGAAATGAAACTTGTCCTTTTTCATTATAGATATGGCATTACAATGAGTAGAAAGAAGAAAGGAGGTAGAACAAATAAAATTCTATTTACCGATTATTTTTTTCAAATGATTTGATTGTTAAGCTGGTGGCCAGTTAATATGTTTGTATAATTTAATTACATTACAGCATATTATTTTCAGATATGTACATTATGAAGTGGACAACACAGACCCCAATGCCAATATGGGTAAAGTGACAGAGTCTACACAAAAAAATTCTCCCAATGGTAAGTTTATCTGCATCTCTTGTACTAAATAAAATAAATAGGTATAATCTTATTCGTTGACATAAAAAATAATGGAGAAACCTTAAAGTAATATACATAAATTGTTGATTTAGTATAGAATATCATTCAGACATGTTATTCAAAACTGTTTCGTATTTCGCTGCTGATTCTAATTAGTTGGTTATTCTAATGGCGTTAGTGGCAGGTTAGTAGGTGATACAATGTTCACAGGCTCGACTAGTTTAATACAAAGATCAGTCATATTATAGTAAAGTTTGAATACATATAATCATAAGCGGTCTAGTTAAGATTACGAAAGCACTTTTTTCACAGTTTTTAAAAACTTATTGCCTCAAGCTTCTCCATGCATTAAACATGGTAAACCATTGCTCTCGGTTGCAATTGCTTTCATTCACTGGTTAGTGTATGGGCATTGGGCCAGACTGGTAGAGTTAAGACCCCAACTTCTCATATGTTACAGCATGTTAAAATGCCTGTAGCCAGCCGTGGGTCATTTATAGTCTTGATGATGATGCCCAAATTTTAAGTGGCACTCCAATGTTCATACATCTTTAATCTTCAGTGTTAATTATCTAACTATAGGAAAAATATAGAAAAGAAAAGAAAACGTGAATAAGAGTGGTAGTTTCTATATAAAAGTGGTAGTTTCATTACGCCAATAGTAAAGATGCCCACAAAACCATCTCATACCATGCCTCATGACACATAAAAATACTACTTTTCACTTTCATTTTAATCTTAAATAAAATACAATAAATTTTATTTTATCGATTGTAAAAGAATATCGATCTAGTGGTATTTATCATACAGGTACAAGCCTGGCATCAAAACCTGATGGTGTTTTGACTTTAACGCCTCCGCAGTGGATTCAATGCGATCTGAGATATCTTGATATGACATTTTTAGGTAAGTTATTATGTTCATTTAAGAAGTTTGTCGGTTCTTTCTTAGTATTTTTCCTTAGATTCTTTAAATCGTGTAGTAATTATGTTGTGTGTAGTGTTGATGCCTCCAAAAGATTTCATTAATTTTACAATATGGACAAAACATAAAAACCGTAAAAATACATAAATAAGACTTTTAAAGATATTGGCTTCCTCGCCATTACAAATCTTTATCCAGTATTTTAGAGAAAATGAAAATTAGTAACTTAATGGAAATCGGTCACCCATTTATCTGGCGTAAGAGCTGGCTAACGTATTTCCAATGAGTTTTACTTTCATTGTAAAATTGTTGGTATTCCGTGTACAGCATAGTCGGCTGTTATCAGGTAAGTTTGCGGTGATAATGGCGGACCCCCCATGGGACATACACATGGAGCTGCCTTACGGGACCATGTCTGATGACGAGATGAGGTGCTTAGGTGTGCCCCAACTGCAAGATAGTGGACTTATATTCCTATGGGTCACTGGCAGGTAATGAATTTATTTGTATTTGTATTTATTTTATATTAATATTTTTAACGTAAATATTTTGATCCGGTTTGAAGGAAAACTCCGTCCGGTTAACTTTAAATAATTGATTAAAGTACTAATAAAAATAAAAATAAAAATATTTAAATAAATCAGAATAAAAATAAATTATTTACCTTGTCTTACAATTTTCAAAAGTGAACATAAATTTTAACATAAAAATTAGTTTGAAAATAATAATAATAAAATTTTATTCATGAACTTAGCAGACAATAGTTAAATTTCAATTACCTATACTAGGAAAACTTGTATCGTAGGCAATTTAATCTTCCTTAGTTTTGATAGCATTTGATATTTAAAATTAACAGTCATATGTCTCCACGTCTACTTTATTCATAAAGAGATTTCGTGACTTCTTTGTCGTACAGCAAGAGCGTAATGCCTTACCGTCCCACAAATTCCCTCCTTTATATAACATGAGTTCCTTCAAAAGGGGCATAGATAGATAGATGTATTTGTATATGGTGCGACTTTAGTGACAGAAAACAGGATTGTTTTATCTACCAGAATAAAAATAAAGTTAAAACATTTTTTAGGGCAATGGAGTTAGGGAGGGAGTGTCTCAAGTTGTGGGGTTACGAACGAGTCGATGAACTGATATGGGTGAAGACAAATCAACTACAAAGAATCATACGAACAGGCCGCACTGGACATTGGCTCAACCACGGCAAGGAACACTGCCTCGTGAGTCTCTCTTTATACACCTCTATTTATACACCTGTTTGTGTTTTGATATTTAACAAGTAGTGGCTATTGTCACTAGGCTGTGGTAACCAGGAGGGTTGTTTACCGTTCTTGTTTAAAAAAAACTATAAAAATAAAAATATGAGTATAATTATGAGTGAAGCAAAAAGGACCGAGCTTACGACCATTTTTCTTTAAAGTAATTGTTGGCTATAGTATTTCGTGAATTAAGAGCAGCCTTTTTAAATAGTTCTTTGTTTTTTCTTATTTAAATTCTCATCTGCGATAGTTGTTAAGCCTAATGACGCGACTCCTCATTTGCTGGGTTTTAATAATCTATCTACGAATGGATTTGTTTGTGACGATTAGAATTTTGGGATTATTCACATGTATTATATGACAACATTCTATGCCTCGTGAGTAATACTATCTGCCGATAGTTTATTAGGTTTCAACCCAGAATTCCAGAAAATTTTAATTGTAAACTGGCCGGCAAGATCGCCAACCTAGGAAAGGCGGTGATACCTACCTAGGTACAACCGCCATTCCTATTTCGGTCGTAAAGCTGATCGTTATGTTTTAGGTGTGTAGGGTATGATAGCCCATTAGCTATCTTTATATTTCTTCTGAAGTGCTTAGCCACATTTTTTCATCTAATCACTTGTCTTAAAAACACAAAGGTCATCATATAAATGAACAATAATTTAATACCATATATTTCCTACAGGTTGGCATGAAAGGCAACCCGGAGAATCTTAATCGTGGTCTGGATTGCGATGTTATAGTCGCTGAAGTTCGTGCGACGTCGCACAAGCCGGACGAAATTTATGGCATTATTGGTATATCGAATATACAATATTTTAAATCGAGCTCCCTTTTCTAAGCATATTTATGTTTGATTTAATGCATGCGTTAAAAGAGTTATTTAATCTTTCTTCACATTCACGACTACTTAACATAATTTATTGAACTACCAAATTGGCACGTGTAATTTTTGTAAAATGGAACATTGTGACCTCCTACACATAGTCTAGTATGCCATACTCCTTGGGGTATGTTATGAGCTTTTATATGCTTTATGTTAACAGTTTACTTCTAATTTTGCTATAAAATAAACTATTTGGAAAGGCCGTAAAGCCCCAATAGTAGCAACTATGATTCCACATATGCTTTAAAGTGTGCAACATGCTTGCTTTCATACTTTGCGTGTTTGCTTTTATTTTTGTATTCTTGCTCACACTATAGAATTCTTGAATGCTTGCACAAAGGTATATTTATGCTTGCTTATCTGTATGCTTGTATTTATTGTAAACATGTTACAAATTGATTACCAATACAAAGTCATCAATAGTCTTTTGTGGTTGTATTAAAACAGAAAAAGATTACGTTCATGTATTTACTCTATTTATACTTTGTGGTAAAAATAAAAGTAGGATGGAGTTGCTGTATTTTGTGACGTAATAGTCATGAAATTTGTTCATTCCAGACGACAGGAATGAATAAAATGGTTTCCCAAGCTTTAAATTATTTGTAGCTTATTATAGAAATACAGAAAATAACAAAGTTTTTAACAATACATTTTTGTTGACATTCCGGTGTGGAGTAAAGTTAGCAAGTAGTGTGGACATATTATTTTGACGACACAGCATAATGCGTTTTTAAATTTACAACTTGAGTATCCACACAACATTTATAAAAACAAATACTGGCGAAAACGCGCAGTTATGATATTATTCAATGTTATGTTTGATGTAAGAAAACAGTCGCATATATATTTTTTAACTATGTAAATAAAGTCTGCCAAATTGTTCTAGTTAGAACATTTAAAAAATTAATAAATATTTCAGAGAGACTGAGCCCCGGTACAAGAAAAATAGAACTTTTTGGACGACCTCACAATGTTCAACCCAATTGGTAAGTATTGTATAAAAGTTTTAAATTTTGTAATTTCTCACTGGTATTTGTAATACCATGTTGATCATAATCACCTAATTTTAAAGCATATTTAAATTTTTAGGATAACACTAGGTAATCAAGTCGATGGAGTTCGACTAGTAGACCCGGATTTAATAGCGGCGTTTAAGAAACGATACCCGGATGGAAACTGCATGGCCCCACCGCCACCTGATCCAGGACTCTCATAGGAACAACAGAACCCTGTAAATTAGAAACCTGTCAAGACGAATAAGGATTACATGTATTGGGGGGCAAGATAACCATGGTATATGTGACATATACCGGTACTCATAAACTGTTTTTATATCGCATGCTACACTATATATCTTCCTCATACTATATATATACTCCTCCATGTTTCAGTCATTTCTTGTGCTTTTCATAAAAGAAACCCTTACCCCATTTCATATCGAAAATCGTGTTCATCATATTTGGGTTTGTTGCCTGTTTCTCCATCGGATAAGAATTTCAGAATATCATTTGTCAAGCTGCGTTATACAAGTTTTTAAATTCTATACTTATTGGCGAAAGGAGATTCTTAAAATTTGATGCAATAATCATAAAACCTATAATTTTAATAAATTGGATATCATTTTATTCAATAACCACCTTAATTCCTGCATCAGGAACTAACATATTATTGACTTCATGCTCATTATCTTGCATATAGTATGCAATTATTTCTAGTATTTTCGAAGACGTTCCTTCTACAGTATTGTAGACACTTAATGCAGCGTAGCAATCGTAGTTACGGTAACAAAGCTGTCCAAAAGACCAGATGATGAAGGTCTTGTTTGCATGGTTGGAATGTGGCGTCCTTTGTCAGATTCCTCGTCAAACTTCAGTTTATTGAAGTGGATAAGCTTTTTGCTTACTTTACGAGGTGAACCTGTCTTTCTTATCCTATAATTTGGAATCAATATTGTCAGTAGATGTAGTTTGTTCTCTTTCTCTCTCACGTTATTAAATAGACACGATACTGATATGTACCAGCATGGTATTTTCAAGTCCTTTCAGTTTGACGGACCCCTAATTATATTTTTTGTCGCTAATGAGTATCTAACTGGCCTAAATTTAACTGAGACCACTGTTTATATATGTAGGGGAGTTGGAATAGTGGAAATCCACTTTCATATTCATCTCGGGGTTGCGCCTTCATCTTGACTGATGGTAAATAAGGATAAAATGGAAGCCAGCTAGATTCCTCAACCACAGAGAAACTGGCTATCTTACGTCCTGACTGCAACAATGCTGTTAACATTGTTGCTATCGCGGCAGACTTAGATAGCTAGCCAAGTGGATTTGAATAAGCTTTACTACCAAACTAACCTAGCAGCAATTTTCTGGCCTCACTGGGAATTTAAACCCTCCTCATTATAAGCAGGCGGTATATGCCACTAGGCCACAGAGGTGAATACAAATTTAACTGTAAATATTTTATAAGTAAGAATTAATAAATAGGTAAGCATAGTAATATTGTCATAGTTGATAGTGAAGTGTAAATATATTTTTTAATGTGTTATAAATAGAATTAACTTAGTAATTTAATGTTTATTGACATTAAATATTTGCTGACTTATTTCATTACTTGGGTTCAATTCCCTTTTTGTTGTTTAAGTACCCCATAATGAAACATTTTTTTCTGGACGTAATAAAAATATATATAATTAATATATCAGATCGCTTTTATTTATTTTAAATTCTGATAGTGGCATGTGAGCAGAAGTTAACTGTTCTGTTTATATTATGCGGAAAAAGATATTATATTTAATGTCGGATGTCTGATTGAGAATATTAAAGTGTAGGTGGACATTGTACATATTGAAATAGTAAACCCGAACGACCAGAAACAGTTGTACTGTTTCGAAATATGAGCTCAATGCGGCATGAGTCTGTATGCTTCTCGTCCTAACTTTGCTTATATATTTATAATAATATTAATAGGTATATCCCAAGGCGGTTGTCTGAGTCCACTTTGGTTCGGTCTGTCCCTTAATCCACTGAGTACTTTGCTGCATAAGACAGGGACGGGCTTTCAGTTTCAGAGAGGAGGGCCAAAACTCAATAACCTCTTTTACATGGACGATCTCAAGCTGTTTGCCCCTAGCTCTCAAAGGTTGTGGGTAAAAATGTATGAGATTTGATATTAGTTCTCGCTTAGCTATCGAGTTTAATTATCAAATCCCATACATATTTCACAAAGAAATTTCAATGCGATTATCGAAAAGCATGTCTAAACTTTCAGATAATGGGTAAATGCTGCCCAACCCAGCCAAACTTTTCTATTGACTATAACTGGGTATTATTTATTAGGAATATTACAAGATCTTTTTTAAAATAAAAGTTCCATTACATTAAAAATTGTTTATTACAAGTCTCATCCAGTACTACATAATGCCTAATTTGAAATTTGTTAGACGAATCACAATCATAATCAAAGAGTAAAGTAATTATACAATTATAATTTTAAAAATAACTACTAATTGACAAGGACTAAGTATATTTACTTATATACTACAAAAATTATGCTTTTACGTCCACAAAAGTTCAATCGAGGAATTTGACGGCCGACTTGTTATTTTGAAATCAAAAATATTTTCTATAAAATACCCAGTCAATTTTATCCCCCATTCTACATTGCATTAAGTGTCAGTTCACTTTCATATTTGAATTCTACACAATATAATAAGGATATTGGTGACACTACATAGAAACTATAAAATATATCACAGTGCAATTACAGTTGGTAGATTAAAAATTTCAAATCAATACTTAGTACATGTTTGGAGAGTTTCTTCGAAACTTTGGAGAAGACGGTCGTTGCGACCCAAATAAAATCCTCGACGTCGTACTTGCCTTTTCCTTTGCGGCACCGCTAAAATATGAGAATGAAGGTTGGCTTTTTATTATGTATTGCTGTAGGTTATGAGGTCCCGGGTTCGAATATGATATTTGTACGAGTCATAGATTTGTGTTTGTTTATTTAGAATATTTCTGATATTCATATATATATTACTATCTATATTTCTCCGTTATCTAGTATAAATATCACAAGCTATTAATGATGCTTACTTTGTGCTAGATAAATATAGATATATTATTATTTCGATACTTTCCTCAAAGTATATATACAAAACAATTCTAAATATTTTTTAAGTTAGTGGATACTTAATAACAGCTATATGGCTACACCAATCGTTCATATGAGCTTAATAAAATATTAATCTCAACAGTGAACCATTTTTTAAAATTTATTTATTACAGGTTATAGTTAAAACTACCTCAGAAAGTACACATCAGGCACAAAACCTACATCTATTTTGGGCTTGGTTATCTAAAAAACTAAGTAATGTTACCTGGTGTCATAATGAAAGCTAGGCCTAGTTCCTGTACTCGTTCTCGAGACTTTCAAGTTCACATCTTTGATGTTAATTGATTTTTCTTTTGATGCCACGCTAAAAACAAAATATTATTATAATAACACAAACTGTGAAAACGAAAATGTTTCAAACAAAACTAAAATCGACTTAAAGACTAAAAAGGCCAAAATAATTCAATTTAACAAGTTATCTAGTTACCAAAAAATAATTTTATTTCGAGTTCCAGTATCTCACAATGTATGAAAGCTGGATACTTAGGTCCGTACTTTGGGTAAGCTTTTAAATAAAAATAAGAAATGAATGTATAATCCACAAATCTAGGATATGGATGTGGATCTAAAAACATGTCATTCATATAGAAAATAGAATCACTTATTGATGCTCATTATACTCTCAAAAAACTCTAGACAATTAAAAACGCAAAACTACAGCTAAATGTAAAAAAATAATTTATATTCTTTTTAGTATTTTTGCATTTTTTCTAGCATAGAATACAATAAGATAATTTCCAGTCAAGTAAGAAACCAACCTTTTTTTATCTAGTACCAAGCAACCTAACCTTTCAGATTGCAACGAATCCCGAAGTCTCCTTTGGAACTGTAATAAAATAGAATCTGTGTATAGTAGTACCTTAACTAAAGGCAGGAAATATAGTATGTACAACAAAGTGCGTACTATGCGCTTTCAAGTGTCAGCTTATTTGACGACCGGCTGGCCGAGTCGTTATTTTAGGTGTTTCATGCCTATATTACTTGTATTCATGTTAAGGCTTACAATATATGACAGTCATGGTTGAGATAATAAACTATGATTACCTTAATACCGTTTAGCATATCTCCTTGGGTAGCTAATGGGCGTTCGTCAGAACGCACGCTGGGAGCCCGCTTTGATGCCGGCGCTTCCCTCCGAGCTTCAAGCGATGCTGCCCCGACTGACGCGGCTCCAATAGACCCATCTCTAGCAGTTACTACTGCACCAAAAACACAATAATCCTATATGTAACACAAATAAATCTTAGGTTTTTTTGAATCTTTTTAGGTTTCAATTGTGTACTGTACCGTAGACGGGTGGGCAGTGGTTGCCTGGCTTCCTACGCCCTAAGCGTGGCCCGTGCGGGGATAGCTCCCACTCATGCACTACGGCCCGCCACGTAAGGGATTGCCCAAGGCAATCTCATTTGACGCGAAGGCCGGCCGGTAAGGCTGGGCTGGCTAGGGACGACTTGGTGAATTGTGTCGGCACATAACAGGTCACCCTCTTGAAGGGCAATAGAGTAACCGGAGTTTTAGTGGGTATTCGCAGTGCCACTTCGATGACCGGACTGAACCCGTAGTGATAACATCATATGAATATGGTGATGCAAGCGTTTTAACATTGTCGTATTAGTAGAAATTAAACAGAATATTTTTTAAGAAATAACATACGATTACTATAGGTTAATCCATACCGTAGTTTGGATGATAGATAAATAATTAAGAAAAACTTCCAACAAAACATGTTTATTTCTAAAATAAATCACAATTTTTATATTTTTCATTAATTTATAATACCTGTTTATTATAGTTACATTTGAATTATTGATAGGTATATTAAGTATTTGTTGTTATTATCCATGTTCGTGAACACCTATTCACATTTATTTAAAAAATATGCAATGTTATAAATAAAAATCAGATACTCTTATATTAAGAGAATATTTCTTCCGAATATTACCGAAATTATTTGGGGTAGAAATTGATAAAAATGAAATTTGTTTAAAACATTTGTACTATTGTTATTAAACCAATTACATAAACACATCAATTACAAAAATATCATTAAGTTTGCCCATTAGTCCATACCAACAGGCACACAATGCCACCTGACAAACAACCTTTATTGTTTTTCTCATCCAACTAACAAAATTAGGAAGAGAAGTTGATTCCTGCTGTTACAGACACAAACACACACACATTCAATAATATGTATACTTTATGAGTAATATTCAGTGCCTCTTATTGAAAGAAGACAATGGTATGAGATATCAAAAGTATATGATGCTGCAGTAAATATCGCTAATGTTTTATCTAACAGGTAATATACTATATCATATAATTCATTGTTACAAATGCAATACAATGCTTGCTAAACAAGCATTCGACAGAAAACACATAAACTAATGAGTTAGTTATATAGAAAAGTATGAGCTTTAGGTTGTCGATATAAAAATGAATTTAAATTAATTTTATGATTAACCCCTGTGCTAGCATAATTTGATCATTGATGGAGTAATAGCTAACTTGATAATAAAAGCTCACATTATTTATTGCAAGTGACCATATCAATTATGAAATGTATATATACATTTAAGAAAAAATTTAAAGAAATATTCTAAGAAAAACTTAGAAATTGCACAATTCATGAACATACTAATAACTGCCTAAAATGCCCCCTATATAAACTATAAATAACCAAACAAAGCATACTTAATATAAGAACAATAATCTGTGACTCAACCTGCAAACAAATATCCTGTAAAATTAAAGAATATTTAATCTAAAAAAATTTAAGCTGCCAAGTCATACAATCTAGACAATTATTTTTTAATCATCTCTAGGCACATGAGTGTTCATTGCAACTCAATAAATTAGTCAATATTTAGTGTATTAGAGAAATTATGAGTCAATATTTAGTTTATATTTAGAGTATTTATATAATGTATATGTAAAATAACTTTGTTGCATATATATACATTGTAATGAACCCGAAGTGGAGTGTGTGTATGTACAGCTTCACATGTTAATCCTCATGGAGTGATACAAATTCATTTATGCTTGTCCATCAACCTGACTCAAATAAGTCTAGCTATTTCAATGTATATTGCTATTAACTTTTCAAAACACATAGAATGTAAATAATAATTTAACAATACCTAAGTGACCCATCAATGAAACTTTTTGACTATGTTGTACTTTTTAATTCATTTTGTTTGTCAACTATTTCTGTATCTTTTTTACTACATAATTCTTTGATATTTAACTCTTCTAATTGTCTTCTAGTTGTAGCAGGACCAGCAAAGGTTGCCTGGTTCTCCTTAGTTTTAGGTATGTAAATTTCATATGTTTTAAAATATTTTAAAATATTTTGTACATCTTCTTCTTTCAGTTTATATTCTAGAGCGATTTTAGACGCGGTGATAACATTTGGGTCAGTTTGATGAGCTCCTATGAATGTCAGAGCATGCCGCAATGTGGTCTTGCCATATTTAACTTGATCAGGTTCTTTAAAACCCATTTCGAAATCAGTCACCAGTTTGCGATCTTGTGGCATAAGGCGCGTAGGATTCCGTTCTTTTTCCTCGCGCGTTATATCGTCTTCCGGCTTTCCGAGCGATGTTACATAAACATTTCTAAGCCTATCGTCCAGCGCAGGATCTTTTTTATCGAGCTTATTATCTATATCAGGAACAGTTTCAAGAGTTCTTTTTAAATCTTCTAATGCTTGAGGATATAACGGCGCTGCTACTGGTTTTTCCTTAGAAATAATACGATGAGCACGATTTTCAATGTTGAAAGACTTGATTGGTCTAAGGGCTCTAGATACTAAAGCACCCATCTCGGTTTCAAAACAGAGCAAACACAGCTAAATGCTTATTAATTTAATAAACGCATTATTTAAAATATTAACAACATAATAATGACTATTTATGAGGTTATTTTTCCACTTTCACAGATTATTGACTGACATTGACAGTGACATATAAATTTCGAGTTGTCAAAATGGCAGTTCAAAATTCGAATAGGTCTTGATCACGACAGCGAATATCTCTCACATAATAGCTTGCACCAATTATTCTATTTTGAATTCAATGATAAAAATAGAATACCTCTTTCATACGTATAATTTGCGCCAAATTCTCAAGATGGAATGAAATTTGTTTAGGTACTTATTAGAAAAAATATAGACTGATTTGATGCTTAGATGGATGTGTGGTATGTGGTGAATACAAAACCTAGTCAGATTTAATATAATCTTCATATAGGCTTCAATACCATGTCATTTCTAACCTTTATGCGTCAATTCCATTAATAATAATCTCTAATCAAAAGAAAATATTAATGCTATAGAACTTATATAAGAAGCTACTCAATTGTTAACAATCATTATTGATTAACTAATAGTAGTTAACTTTATTATAAAAATCATTACTTTCAATACCTACAGATGTAGAATTAGTATCGAATTAATTACTTAATTTTTAGTGGCATTGATCCCAGGATAAAATTATACATAACGTATGGTATAATTTTGCTCGTGCAGCAAACTGTCATGGCCAGTGACAGCGAAAAAAAGCTAAGAAAATATAATTTTAAATTACTTTGGTCCCGATTCCGTAGTGCACCAACTAATTTAAATTTAAGTTCAGTACTACTCTTTCAATACAGTATACCCAAAAAAGACATGAGCGGTGTCGTCATTTGACTTTTCTAAAATGGCGACTCCTAAGCATTTTTGTTTTATTTTAAAGCGCATTATTAAAACATGCAGATTAAAAAAGTCCAAAGTGTATGGAATGTCTAAGTGTGAACTAACTAGACATTCCTTAATGTCATTCTATTCTGTGTTATTGAATTGGAATGAAAGAGATGCAAATAAATTTAATTTTGTCAGTGCACAACGGATTGGGCCATTTTCTGGAATGACAAACGTGCTCAAAGTAATAATTCAGCAATCTGAATCGGGTCAAATTGACCTAATGTTTTTATAGTAGAGTACTACTATAGAAACATTAGGTCAATCGCTAGATTACTATCTAGCGATTGATTATTAGATGTAGGATAAATAATCCTCGTTGAACAATTGGTACGAGATGAATATATTGCATGCTTGCTTTGGCTAGCTAGATAATAGGTGTGCATGTGAAAACACTATACGTCCTAGTCCTATACTATATGTACGATTCTAGAAAACACATGCAATGTATTTGGATAGAAGAAAAACATTTTTTACACTTACATTTTAATCGTGATAAAACTTCTTTCAGCGTCGTTTTCGAAGCGTCTTTTACCAAAAACTTTCCTGCTAATGATGATGGGGTGTTTGTAGCACGACTTTGTTCGGTTACTCTTATTTGAGGTGGACTCGGACTTCTACCAAGCCGAGGACGATGTGATAGCTGTGAATAACCTTTTGGAGCTGCCAAAAGATAAATATCCGCAATAATAACAAATATATGTAATATATAATTAAATATTATGTACAGGATCACTAACTTGAATTAAAAGTCGATGGTGTTTTATTTCCTATGTTAGTGACAGGGGGTTTTCCAGTAGAATATTGTGTTTTTCTCGAATAGTTTGGTTTAACAGTCATTGTCGAATAAGGCAAACGTTCCCGATCTTCTCTACTAATAGTGCTTCTCATAAGAAAATTCTGAAATAAGAATGGCAAATCTATAAGCATCTATTTATTTCAACTTTTTATTTATTTATGTACATATTCATCAATATGAATAAAAAATTGTGATATTTTTTGCACATACATAGGCACTATTAACTTAAATTCATTATTTTTTCATTTGTAAAAATGTAAGTTTTGTGATGTTTGTAGTCCGATGTCGTGGAACCAGCTTAATTATTTTAATAGCCTAAGTGGTAACCAACGAGCTATTTACAGAATCACTACTATTGTAAATTAACTTCGTTATGATATTTACTCTTTAACGCAGTAATGGATTTTTTGGAAAATTTTCTTGATTTAGGTTATGTTCGATTTTCATTTTGAAAATTCTCACATAATATATGATTATAAATTATTGAGTTATATTTACCCGTGCATCATTAATAGTTTTAAGAACAGGGCCTTGGGATGTCCTAAACAAAGGTAATGGTGATAGATACCCCCCTGCGGTACTGTTGATAGTAGACTCCTTAAATAAATAAAGTTAGATTAGATTTTAAAACTATTTAGATCCTTGTATTATCCTATTCCTTTGATATTACCCACGTTCAAACGATTTATTAACTTACATTAGATTTTGCACTGTTTCTTTGGCCCTTGGAGATGCTTCCCCTTGACGGCGATATTATCCTAGGATCACCACTACCCAGGCGTATTATACAATTAGCATCCTTTTGATCTCTACGTGTTTACAAAATAATTAATGTAAAATGTGATATCGTGTAAAACTATTTGTACTTATAAAATTTTATAAAGAGATGATACTTTGTATTAGGATAACTTACCCTTTGTTACTATATTGACCATAATTAGTTTTAGAGGTCCTCATGCGCCCTCGCTCTGTTGTCTCCTTTTCGAACGTCTTATTATGAGCTATTCCAAAATGCACCGAGAAGAAGAGGTTAATTATCTCATATTTATTTTACATATTTGTTAATAAAGCTTTATATTTCTTAAAGTTTACCTTGTCTAATAAGATACAACATTTGTTTGAATAACAACTTTTTGGAGAGATTTTTGCGCAACGCACAGCTAAGCCCCATAATTTATCATTACAACATTGAATACATGGACGACAACATAAATATTTTTTCCAAAATGAAATTTTATCGTGTCTCAAATACTGGTCATTATTGTAATTTTCCTCTGTGATATTATGGTTTCTTATAATACACCCTTTCATTTGGGTCATTGGTGATTGAGTAGGTATTGTTAAATCACAAGAAGTGATAAAAATTTCTTCATCTTCTATTGTACTATCTGTATTTTAAATGGAACATAAAATCATTTAAATAAATTATTTCCAATAACCCACATATGATTAAGATTTAAAATAACACTGTTTTTTTTTTCAAAGTTAGCTAGGCATTGCGCAAACAATCCGGGAGAAACAAGACAAAGTAACACAAGCAGTGTTATTTCAAATCGATATTAATATTTAATTACGAATATTACTATAACGATGTTAAATAACACTGTTTGAAGAAGTGAACGTATGTATTAGAATATTTTATAATATAGTAAAGTTTAACTTTTTATTAATTCATAGTTTTACCTTGTTTTTGTGGTGAAGCTTGATTCCTGCTTTCAGGAGATATATCTGATCGTGTTTGCCTTTGTATTTGATTTAAAGTAGATTTGTGGAATACCACAAGTTTTTGCTTGAGAGTCTTTTCTTCTATAGAGTATATACCAAAATCATGGATTGGTAAACGTTCTGCATCCTGATATAGGCGATTTCTGAAAGAAACTTTGATAATTTAAATGTTTAACCTATTCCTCTGCGTTTGGTTGCAGATATAATGAAAATCATCAAGTTAAAAAATAATTAAATTAGCTATATTAAAGAAAAAAAGTTAAGATATACAAATCTTCACCTGTTTACCTATAAAGAAAACCCTGTTTAAACAGCCATGGTTCCAGTTGTTCCAACCAACCCTAGAGAATGAATAAGTCGTTACATAGACATAAATTGGAGATTAATAATCATTTTATAATTTAATATCAGTTGTTCTTATTTTGGGACCCTATTTTATTTTATTAGTTTAAAGAATATCAAATAAGCATATAATGAATTTTATAGAATTTTTAAAAATTTTAGAGGTAACCAACTTACGATGTAGCAAATTAATCTACATACTTTTATTTAAAAATAATGTACTGACCGATTCGGTTATTGATTTTACCTGCTGATGTCCGATAACTGACCCCGGTCTACAAATTCTCATCCAGCCAATGGCTTCGTGGGATGTCATCCTATAGTGTTTCATAAGATAACACCCGATCAGTGAACCAGTGCGCCCTAGACCTGCCTGAACAAATAAATTAATCGGTATGCGCCTTTTACATTACCACTTTCATTAAAAACCTGTGGGATAGCCAACAAGGAAATTATAAAGAATTTAACAAATATAAAATGGATACATATTTTAGTATTGCAATTTATTTTAATTATCTTTCAAATCAAATTAGTGGAAGATTTAATCACTGTCTTATTTTATCATATAGCAAATTCATAACCTTGCAATGCACTGCGATAGCACCTTCCGACTCTTCGCTAATTTGCAAAAACTTGAATAGAATGTTCCTAGGTGGGCAAGTACCATCCGGAAAAAATAAATCGTAGTGAGTTATTCCAACATTATTGAACCTGGATCAAAACACAAAAAAAAAATCAAACCGGTATAAATAGGTATATACTTCAAAAAATATAACAGATCTGATCAACAAGAACGTATACTGTGCTTTTCTGCCTTTCATAAATTTTATGACCTGTATTTCTATAAAAATTAAACCAATAAAACTTACACATTCCCATCATACATCTTCTTGTTTAATCTAATTACAATTTTTACGTTATTCTCTCGGAAATATTCAATGTACATTTTAGGTGGATGATATAAAGATACATTGTAATCCACAGGACCGATAAACGCTAGAAATTTACCTTTAATAAGAAATAAATAATATATTATTTTATTGCTTTTTAAAAGTTGATGCTTATATTATGCATAATAAGCACAACTAACAATGGAAGTGTAATTGAAATTATAACTGCGGATTTTTTAAAATTCTTAAAGTAGTAGTAGCTCTTGGCTCTCATTTCACCAGATGGTAAAGGCTAATAAGGCCGAAGATGTAAACAATCTATACACGGATTTCTCAACTACAGAGGAACTGGCTGTCTTGTCTCCAAATGCCGGTACACAACAACGCTATTAACATTATTGTTAGGCAAACTTAGATAAGATAGTGGTAGCTAGCCAGGCGGACTTAGAAAAGGCCCTACCGCCAAAGAAACTAAGCAGAAAATTTCTGCCCCATTGTGATTTGAACCATGGACCTCCAGGAAGACTCGATTACACATGAAGTACGTGGAAGTAAATAGAATAAGAATTTGTAAGTAGGAACACAGTATCAATTTCGTACAGTTTCACTGCTTGTTTTTTAACGTTAAATAAGGTATCTTATTTTAAAGCGATAAGTTTATAAAAATTTATTTACACAGCAATTGATATGCAAAAATACGCTTTAAAAAGAAGCTTAAATCTTTACAATACATTTAAAGATAACATTTACACAATATATAATTATCAAACTACATTGCGTGCGCTACAGAAACGCTAAAAGATCTGTAAAGGATGGGTGATTAGCTATCAGACAGTGTTTAATAATTACCAGGAACTATCCAATTTAGATCACCTCCTTGTATTTTATCCAGTCGGTCATATTCGTCATAGTTAAAATCTTGAAAGTTGAAAAATCCCAAGTCTCTAGCTTTTTTAATAGCTTGTAAGCAGTCAAGCAAAGATATCGTATATACTGAATCACCTTGTGTGGCATCTTGAAAGGGCCTACATAAAAAATAGAAAGTAAGTTAAATTTATTATTCGTACTTTACTTTAAAATGGTAAAGAATGAATGTGTAACGTGAAACACTATAAATCGACCTTACTCCACTCTAAAATAGACCATTCTCCAACAAACATGTTTCGTTAAGTAAGGTTTGATTCAGTACAACAATACATAATAATGACCCCATATAACATGTGATAACCTGAGGGCCTAGACAAAAAGCACTTCGATGATCGCAATCGAATCGCTAAATGAAAAATGTATGGGATTTGACAAATACGATCGATAGAAAAAGCGAGAGCTTATATCAAATCCAACACATTTATCAATTGGATTGCAATTATCGCAATGCATCTTGTCTAGGTTCTCTGATTGGAGCTGGAGACATCTAAAAGTATTTAAAAATAATTTCATACAATATTTTTAAAAACATATTTAATATTTTACAAGCTAGAGCACCTTTAACCACGTCAGCACACCAATGTTATCACACTAATATACCTAGTTTTTACATAGAACAAAGAAATGTAAAAATTGATTGTTTCCATAAAATTTTCTTTTTAATGTCCTGTAAGCTTTATCATACTGTGTACACTAACATAGGGTTATTGTATTATGTAATTAACTACTGACAAATTTATTATATGCATATGTTATGATGTATAAGTGTACCTCTATAAATAATCAAAAACCAAAATATAATTATTCTGCAGTTTATTAACTTATTTATCTTTACATCTGGTATCCACTGAGGATTTACTAGTATCATTATACTTACCTCGTAACACAGCAATTCTTAAGCAATGTGCTCAGTGATTTTCACTTTGTTAAAATGGTAGGTCGGCTGATCTGTATGCAACATGGCTTTAAAATGCAGTCAACTTTTAAAAAACTTACCTATAACTTTGCCCGTTCACCATTAACGGCTGAATTGCATCTTTAGGTGACAAACTCAAATACAGGACACCGTAACACCCCAATAAAAAGGCAGCGTTAGCCTTTTTCTTTGGGTCAGTCGAGGTATAATGCACAATTATGTGCTTATTTAAGTAGCTTTTTATTTTATCATTCAATATCTTACAGTATTGATAGATGCACCCTAAATTCAACGGTCCAAAATCAGAATAATAATTTTCATAAACTAATTGATTATCAATACTAAAGTAATAGGTATCTGCTGTGCACTTTAGAACTTTCCCGTGTCGTACTGTAGCGAAATACAAGACTTTTTTAATATATTCAGCCATGTACAATATATCCGGACTTCGCGTCATGACTGTAACATGAATGGTAACTTTAACTTATTCTACAGAACATTTTAAACAATATATTGTTTGTACAATAAGGCACTTAAACACGATGATTTCGCTAAACAGACATTTTAAATAAAAGTAAAAAATAAATTATATCTCCAAATCATATGACATTAATGATGACACTCTTTTGTTTAAAATATATTACGTAAATAACTTTCATTTACGTAAAGTAAGTCCTAAATAGCAATGAGAATTTAATACCAAAACTAAGTTTTAAATTCTCTTTGGTTGTTAAGTTTGAAATTATTAAGGTATTTAGTTACGATTTAAAACACATCTTAACTTAGTTATTTAATGCTGTCACGTTAAAGAAATATCTATATTGAAGTAGTTCTTTTCATGCTTAAAGTAGTATTAATTTTAGAAAAGTGGTGTGAAGGATAGTCAGATAAAGTTTTATAAAACAATTTTCATTGATTAAAGAATCTCAAAGATTCTTTTCGTCAAAGATATGGATTTAGGATTGAAATTTGAATTTGAATTTGAGAATTCCTCCGGTGGCTGTAAACTTAATCGAATTGACATCATGTAGATTGCCATCATATATTTGGTACCAATGTCTTTCAAAATGTATTAAATTCTTATTATAATGTAATTAAACTGGGGAAGTAATAAAATAAATAAGAAATAGCTGAGTAGGCTTAATACTTTTGCTTTCCCATCCTAAGGAGAGAAGTAAAAAAATAAAATATGTAAACAGCACTTAAGTTTGACAGTTGACAGCTTTTGTCTTTTTCCGGTACGTAAGGTAATGTGTCAAAGTGTTTCATGGTGAATTTTTCGCAATCTTTAAATATTACATGAATCTTTAGTGATACAGTGTCTGTGATATTGGTAATAAAATGTGGATATATTATTCATTTAGTTGTATTCCATATTTCAGGTCTGTAAATCACAAAAAACCATGGCCGATGTTGATGTGTAAGTATTGTCGATGTCTATCATTATGTGTTTATTTTTACTTTTTCTTATTAAAAGAAAGGATTATGCGAAAGATAACTAATCTTTATACAATCGTTTTTCTAATAAAGTTATTGTAATAACATGGCATCAGACTAACCTCAAAATTATTAGAGGCATTCACTTTTATGTATCATGTATTATCGATGTTATTAATTTGCGAGAGTATATCGGATAACGTTTGATCATAAAGATGAACCCATTGTAAAAGTTTAACATATAGAAATTTATTTGATTTTAGAAATTTATTTATTATGATTATAAAAAAAGTTTACCAATTTTGTGTCATTATTATTAATGTGTACCAGGCAAGGCAAGTTAATTTATTAATTGTTTTAGTGAGGTTCCCGTAAACCCTGTCCTAAGCGGCGGGGCTATGGACGTGAACACTGCCCTTCAGGAGGTTTTGAAGACTGCTCTCATTCATGGTGGACTTGTCCATGGGCTCCATGAAGCTGCCAAGGCATTAGACAAGTTAGTTCACTTATGCAAAATTATATATTTACTCAAATAGTTGTATCTGATTATTTGTCTTAAGTTTGTATTCAAGACATACAATGCAATTTGGAAAATAAATATTTTTAGATTTGTCTATTATAATAGCTCCTTAGGGTTCATATTTCTATCAGTTGTCATAGATTGTAAGAGGTAAGGCAATAAAAGAAACAATGTGGAATGTGTTGATTTCTTCTGTAAGGTGCTATGCTGTCAGTTGTCCACTAACAACAACCCTTCTCTATGTTAAGGTAAGGGCTGTGTTCATTTTATACAGATTTGTATAAAAAATATTTGTCTTAGTTGATAAATTAACATTTTTTTGTTAAAGTAATTTCTTCTTTCATTTATCTTCATTTCTTTTTAGTTATATAGGCATCAGATTTTCTCCTAAATATTCACATTATGTGTGGCTGTTCTAGTTGCATGTTATGTGGAAATATCTGCTAATACAGTCAGTAGTGACAGATCTCATCTGTTGCCTAAAGTGATGCACACACATAGTACCACAGATCTTGCTTTATCAAGGCTGTGGCCTCCCAAGTGTGCTACAATCCTGTTTTACCACCAGACTCAGAAATAATCTTGACAACACAAAACTTATACCACTTCACTGTTTGGTATAATATTAATTTGGTACATAATTTTGTAAAGTTCTATGTTATGTATACAAATCCTTTCTTAAGACTGTCCTTCTTGTGCTGGTAATGCATGATTTTATTAACAAAAAGGTTCCATTTTTTTGAATATCTAGTGATCAAAGAGTATTTTTAATAGCACTGACTTTTTACTAAAAATTAAAATTAATGGTACTTTGCAATAATAATTAATTTATCTGAAAAAAAATGATTGTTTCTTCTTTTATATTAAAATAAAATATTTAATATTATATATTTCATTTTTGTTTCATTGTTTTAAGTTTCTTTTAACAGGAGGCAAGCTATGCTGTGTGTTCTCGCTGAGAACTGCGATGAGGCTGCCTATAAAAAGCTTGTTCAAGCTCTCTGCAATGAACATCAAATACCCCTAGTCAAGGTAATCTTTAATTACTGAAGTCTTTAATAATTATCATTTTTTAATTTGTTTACATCACTGAATGTGACCTTCAGCAACGCTTCGCACGAGCCACTTAGTCCTTATGGCTTTGTTGGCCTAAGGAGCGTAGAACAAAGTTGTGTGCCCCTATGGTGACTATCAAAACGATAAGTCAACTTTCCTAGCATCCACACATTTTACTATTATATCTCACAATAAATATGAACTTCCATAAATTATTTGAATTCTTAGTGGTAATTTTAATTAAATTCTTTAATTTTACCAATTTTAGGTTGACAACAATAAGAAACTAGGTGAATGGGCAGGTCTCTGCAAAATTGACAAAGATGGCAAGGCCAGGAAAATCGTCGGATGCTCGTGCGTCGTTATCAAAGTGAGAGAAAATACTAAATAATTTTTCATTTGACAGTTATAACAATATTTTACTTCACGACATTATGTTTTACATATTTGAAGTTATATTAAGATAAAAAACAGGTAAAATCAATACAGTCGTGATAGAATAAGATCTTTTTTACACCAGGAAAAACTCAATTTGCGCTTAGCACGAACACTGGCTGCTTCTTTAAGTTGACAGTGATTTATTTCACAGCGCTATATGAAGTTGTGTGACCCTATGGTGTTGTGCCTATGCACAGGCAACTTTCCTATCACTCAAACATTTAAATTTGTCACAATATGAATTCTTTTAATCCAAGAGAGAAATCACTCAGATATAAAATGTATGTTTATTTTATTACTAAACAGTTTCCATTGTTTTGATAATTGGTGGATGTATCAATAAATTTGATTATAGACAACCTCTATAAATTCGCAAATACAGATGAATTTGCCACAATATTTGTATTTTTTTTGTTTGACACACCACTAGTAAGACATAACTAGCTAGTCAACTTCCAAGTACCTTCTCTAGAGAGACCATTGTAATAAGAACTCGTATCTTTATTCTTCTTTGAATTGGCTGATGTACAATAAAGATATATTATATTCTTTATTCAACTGATCCAAAAGGAGGGCAATGTTTCACATAAGACATCCATGTAGATTTGTAGGCTGCTTCATGGTTATGTTGTTCAAGCTACAGAAGCGCCTGAACGACATAACTATAGTTCTTTCTTTAGATTCATATTATTCCTCATAATATCAACTTTAAAAAATCAACATTTTTGAAGTCAGTTGGATTTTTTATTTAGTTATTTGTTATCTTAATAAATCTGTATTTAAAAGGTAATAACATATAAATGAAGATATTGTACTGATATATGTGATTTGTGCTTAAGATAGTAATTCATTGTTTCAGGATTTTGGTGAGGAGACACCAGCGCTGGACGTGCTCAAAGACTATCTGAAGTCTTCGAGTTAATTCCTAGGTATAAGCGCTAAGTTAATAAAAAATCCAAAAAAATAGATTCAGTTTTTGTTTAATTTAATAAAAATACCTTGCATAATATATGTTAAATCGCAACTTAAAGTTATTCACTTCTTCAAATAAGCACAAACTTAGTACAAGAATTAATTATTACACACACAATTTTGCTAATTGGTCACAAATATCTTTATGTTGTGGCCACTGTTGCACTTGACATTCTCTGAAAAAAAAAGAACTGTTTCATTATATTCTTATTCTTCTTGGTTTATTGTTTTCATTATATTATTGAAGTACACGCATCACACAAGCGCACGATTTTTGAATGCCGTCATTTAAATTATAGTAATACTAGGTCAGGGGAAAAGTCTTCCCATATAGGATGTATGCATAAACTTGTAATATAATATATTTGCTGTAGTATCTGGCTGATTTTCATGACATTAAAAAAGTGAAAAAATGTGTAGATTAATAATATATAACATTACCACACTGGTAATGTTATATATTTAGGTAGTTGGTGGGTTAGAGCGGTTGCCGTTACAATCGGTTGTTTTTGTACTTTAAACCAGAGCGTGGAATAAAACGCCAATGAGCTTCGGTAAGGAATTAATAAATATTCTGGGAGAAATAAACCGAGACCTGTTCACTCACCTTCCACAGTACCATTCCGTCTTGCATCTCGAACACTTCTTGCTAGCCTTATCCCCGCATTTAGCGCATTTGGCGCCTCCACTGTCCATGACCAAAGCGGCGTCACTGGTATAAGAATCCAGGAGTCTCCGAGCCATATTACGAGACTCGTCCGAACCATCCAGTCGGAAGTGTTCCAGTTGAGCCTTTGCTATAGACTTGGTGCGTTTGTGCACTTGTTTCAAGTAGCCATCTTTGATCTGAAACGATGGTAATACGGTGTATCGAGAGGCAGTGTTTTCTTTTGATAATGCCTTATATATGCCTTAGCATATTATTACCTACAGAAAATATACCTTTCGGTGATCGATATGACTGAGGAAATTTTTATGATTTTCATAGCTATACTTGAAATATGGAAAATTTTATTTGATGGCAATTCACTGTCTCCACCTCAACTTCACACGCACAAAAATATTTTGTGACTCGTTTCACTGTAAGCCAACCAGAGCGTGAAATGCCTTAACGGCACACGTATTCCCTCCTTCATATAACACGGGCTTCTTCATAAGAAGCTTGAAAAGGCACATTTTCAAGGTCGGCAAGGTGGTGGTTGGGCAGTATATCTCATGTGAAGCACCATTCTGACTTCATGCTTGAATAGAAGTACTTAATCCAAAACTCAATTAACAAACCAAATCCTTACCTGCGATACCAGCTCTATAAGGGTACAACCTGGATTCTTTAAGCCGTTAGTACGACTATTCATCGCTGAATAGTCCCCAACAGACAAGCGACAAAGGAAATTCTTTAGGTCGATTAGCGGCGGGATCTGGTCCAACATCACGTCACTCATCTTCGCTTGGAGCTGCAAAGAAATAACATTACTAGAACAATGGTTAAATGAGAATTATAGAGTAGCTACAGGACTGGGAACCAGCATTAAGTACCTATACGTACTTCCAGAAGTTCAGCGGAAACAGCCACAGTTAGCCGCTTGTTGACTAAGGCTTCATTCTGAAATCCCACCGAGGATTTTTCGCGGCATCTAATTCGTCTGCAGAATTTTAAATTCTTACGAATGTTTGGTGCACTAAAACTGGGTATAAACTGACAAAACTCGCATAGAATTTCTCTTCGCAGCGTGTGTTATGTGAGAAACCACGAATCGAGCGGTGGGATTTCGCAGTGTGGCCTTAGCCTCACCTGGCACTTACACGGCAGAATGTGCTCCGTCTAGTGTCGTCGATGCTATAGTGGTGCGCGAGGCGGGGCTCCAGCAGCAGCTGCCGCAGACACAGCCACAGCTGAGCCTCGCTGCGATGAAGTTGGGACAGCTCCTCCGCCGTTGGGCTTGACCAACGCCCGACTGTGGGACGATTGCTTATTAATGCTGGGTTTCTAACCTATTTACTGATAATATGACAAAATTTAACGCCTCGCAAGAAAAACCATCTGCGGATCCTAAATCAGATATTGAAAACAAGCATTAGTAGTAGAGTACTAACTGAAAGTTAATAGTTATATTTCAAAATGATCATGATCAACATGAAGAACGTTACCTACTTATTTTTTTTTCTTTAAGCATGCAACATCTGGATGTCTGACTGTGTGTTATAAAAAAGTATTTTAGCTCTTACAGTTGAAAGTTTGGAGCTGGCCTTTATCATCCGTCTTCTTCCATGGTTCGAGCTGAATAAGATGAGCCAGCAAAGATGGAACATCATGTGTCTTATACAGGTTGGTGGCCATGGAAGCAGCCACACCTGCTGTCTCCATATGCTCTGCTATGTAGCTGTAAAAATATATAATAATTTATGCTTCTTATGAGCCCTAAAGCATTCTTATAATTATCAACAACATGAGTCCCAAAGGCTTTCCTTGGAGGGAGAAACAGGCACAAGAAATTCTCAAGTGTGGTGGATAAGGTCGAGTCATGATAAGATTAGGGTATAAAGGCCTCACGATGCGCTGGTCCAATGCCGGTTCTTGGGTGATAGTGGAAGCGGTTGCAATATCGGACTGATGATATTGAAGGTTGCTTTCTTATCATAATCGAAAACAATTTGATGCATTGAAATACTTAGCTTAAAATAAGAATATTGTTTTTTTAAATTGTAATGTAGTTAACTACATAAAGATTCTATTGGGATGATTTCAAGAATGCCGCTAAGTAGTTATGATATACATTTTAAAATTGATTATAAAATACCTATTTTAGTCCTTCGTGCTGGATACTCACCGAACAATGGAAATGCACCTCATGCTTATGTCAAATTGAAGTTCCCGTTTCTGTCGTTCCAACTCCTCTGATGCAGTTTCACATCCCATTTCCTTACCTGTTATAGGCTTTAAGTACCCGCCACTAGAAGTAAAACGTAAATTTTACATGGTCCTTGAAATTAAGTGCATTGCATCACGTCCATTTCATAAATAGGATTACAAAAAAGATAGCTGGTATATTACGTGACATTAAGAAAGGAGTATTAAATTTTTGTCCAAAAATCGTCCCTAAAATGCAGGTTTTATGGAGCGCCTTCTTACATGTTTTCAAAAAAGTCTTTATTTAAAGTTATTTTAACTGTTCTATTTCTTGCTATCCTACAACAAAATGAGAGAGTGGGACGGAATGAAGCCCAATGTACAATATTTTTTGCCTAAAAATTCTAAATAGGCATAGCAACGCCATTGCCGATAGACACTAGTAACTTAATGAAACCAGATACTTATTATGCGTTTATATTCTGAAGCCAATAGATATTAATAACTCAGATGCCACCTGGCTACCTGTTCCTTGAATAACGGCGAACTACTTTACGTTGAAAACAAGAAAGGTGGTGGTCCGAAATACCCTCTAAAACTAGATAAAAATATTACTTAGGTATAGGTTCGTATTACTCACTTGATAAGAGCAAGTAACGCAGTCATCTGTTCGATCGCATAATCTAACAAGTCTATCATTACTTCACTTATGCACTGGGCCCCATCCTCGTGGAATAAAACCGTCTCCAACAAACCCACCGTCGCCGCTTCGTGGTAGAGCTGAGAAACGAAATAAAATGCATTTGGGCTGATTGGGAAACAAATAGTAGCCCAATCCCGACCTCAATAGCAATTACCCTTTTAGCCTTTATTCCCATCAAACATGCCGATTAAGATTAGTTAAGCGTGACGTGACTATCGATATAGTCAGCTTGATTTCTCAAAGGCCTCGATCCGTAGTGCACGAACTAAATTAAATTTAAGAACAGTACTACTCTTTCAGTATAATACAACCAAAAAAAGACTCCAGACCAGTGACGTCATTTGAAGTTTCTAAAATGGTTACTCTTTAAGCGTTTTTGCCTTATAAAATAAGAATGCGAATCATAAAACATCCGATTCCAACAACCCAGGTCCGGTCTTGTGTGGAGTATTGCTTGCAACTTTGGGATGGCTCCGCTCAGTACCTCCTCGATGCTCTGGACAGATTGCAGCGTCGTGCTATGCGTATTATTGGCGATGCGGACATAGCGTCGCTTAGCGCCTTTTATCGTTTGTACCATGGAGTGCTCTGAACAGCTCTTTGATCTTATCCCTCCCTCTCCTTTCCTACTCAGGAGTACGCGTGCTGGTCTACGGAGTCACATTTTACTTGCTACAATATCAATTTGCAGTTTAATTTGCTACACTATCAATTGTAAATTTTCGATTGTCTTAAAATATGTAATGTATGAAATTGTATTTAATTGAATAGGAATCGTTATAGGGCAAAATCTAATAAAATCCCGTTTACATAATTGTGTGTTAAACCATTACAATTTTTAGAAGACATTTTAAAAGGCTAACATTAGACAGTTCACATTATTTTGCAGAAATTAAATTTTGTTTCCAACTTAGCAGTAGGTTCTACTTCTACTTTTATTATCATGAAATTATTAAATTATCATATATGCATAAATTTATATGTAATATTTGGGAATAAATTCCATTGTTTAATTTTCATATTAGAAATTAAATATTTATTCTGTTTTCGCCCTACACTATTTCTATCAATATGAATGTCACCACACTAAATATCGTTATCGATATTATATCTATCAGTACATCATTAGTCTAATTTTTTTACAGTTATGTATACTTGAAGGTTGGTATTTAATATCTTTATTAGGTTGTGATTACATTGCATTTGTTAGCCTTTAAATGCTTGTTCATCAGTTCCGTCTCTTAAAACGTAATGTTTATATGCTCAGTGGCATATAAGCAGTAATGTACATCTGATAAAAAGTCTACTAGTCGCTGGGTCTAACCTATTCTCTTCTCAGTCAGTTAACTTCAAATGTAACGAGTTAAGCACAATCAGGAGAACAAGCAAGCATTGTTTTTACAGCGATGGTCAATATAACGATGAAAGATAGAAAGGGTTTATATGAGTTCAATCAACTTCACATTCCGCATAAATTAAAATTTCTCTTACTTTTATTATATTACTTTTTTAAAAGATACATAAATCTTACCACCATATAAATGCCGAAAGTGTTCTCAGGAACAGGCTCTAGCTTCATAATTTGTGGATAAATCTTTAAACGCCAAACTTGGATACAAATAGCTTCGTGTACCAAAACAGGAAGCTGGGAATTTAATAGGAGTTTTTTTTTATTTCATATCACTGATATCTTGTTTGAATCAATCGAATGCAAAACTATTTAATATTTAACAACAAGTTATTTTGTTTTTGAATTGGTTTATATAAATTATTTAACATTTTGCTAAATGATTATTTTGATAATGATGATAAACTTTATTATTGCCTCTTACCTTACCACAAGAAATAAGGGTTTCCTTAGTTAGCTCCTCTTGCATGGAAGAAGCCTCTAGAACCGCTTGTTGATTCAATTTCTGAAGTCTGATGTGCCAATCGACCCATCTTAACATAAAAAATTATAAAATTGAAGAATAAAATAGTCTTTATTGTACATACATTAACCAATCTTTTCAAAAATAAAGTAATTTTCAACACCGATATCAATATTCTTACCCAAACTGCGCTTCACCAAATAATTAGTCAAACTTAATTACATACTCAATGTGTGCTAGTTGACAATAATTGTATTAGTAAAATTGACCACACAAAAATCTTACGCTTGGTTTGCAATATTTTCAATGCGCCATGGTTCCATGCTTTCGACAAAAAGATCCAGTTCACCCACATCTAAAGCACTCAGTTGAGGATCTTTCTCAACCATGATTATATAAGTAGATGCTTCTTATCTAAAATAGGTTTTTCTGAGCCTGAGTTTATCGTATGTAACGATAGCAACGTTTATTCAATATTTTCTATTTGCTACGAATATTTAAAATATACGCCAAATATCAATGGAAAGCGGAAGTAGTGGTGCCAATAATAACGTTGGATCGCGTTTTGTTTTTTGATGCGTTTTATTTTATTGCTTCAATCAAATATTATTATATAGAAACGACAAAAGTTTTATGTGACTCAATTGTATTCAATGAATTTTAATAATTCTTAATTTTTGTCTTAACAAAGCATGAAGTGTTTTGTAAAGACGAAATTTTTTTTTTAAATCATCAATTTTTTTATAATGAAAAGCGTCTGATTTTTTTGACTTTTTAGGTATATTTTAATGATGGGATCAGTGATGCAAATAATTTTTACATCGAAATGCTAGGTAACAAAACGCAAGCTTGAGTTGCTAGTGCAAAAAATACATAAATATGGCCGTCGCCGGAAGTTAGTTTTCTGTCTTTCTTTTGATAACTTGACACACGTGCCGCGTGGAGTTTTGCCCCGCAGGTTGTAAATAAATTATTTATTTATTGTAAAATTAGTGAAAATTATGTTGTAATAAATTAAGAAGTCTATATAACAGAATATTTGTGATATATTGTGGTAAAGTGTAAATACTTTCTATGGTTTGATGACATGCCGTTTGAGTTGAATCGTATTGTATAAATTCTAATAAACGTGCTTTAAGTAATGTATCTTTAAATAATCTATTTTTTGTATTATATTACTATAGTTTAAAAGTAGTTAAACAAAATTACATATTGGATTCAAAATCATAACCTATAAAAACATTGCGCACCATAACCTTTTTCTGTGGATATATTATATTCCACAGCCAGCTATGAAATATGGAACGAAATTAGTTCGTGTGATAACAACGTATTCAGTGAACTACATCTTTTTATATTCCATTTATTTACGTAGAAGCACTGTTTTATAATCCACCCCTGTCATATCAGTCTAAATTCACACTGGAGTATTGCAGCCTTTATACTCATTAAAATTGTTAACTTTCTAAATATTATCTTTTGTGTTCCTATCAATAACAGCAGGATAAAATCATCTATTATTCCTATAAAATTTCTGTTTGTTTCAGCACGATGGTTGCAACTACAGAGAAAAAGGCTCCGGCCGACAAGAAAACGGTGAAGGGCAAAGAGGACAGCAAGAAGCTGCCTGCAGTACCAGAGTCAGTCCTCAAGCACCGCAAAAGGAGGGAGGCTCTTCACGCCCGTCGCCTCCAGGTAAGAAGTTTACAAATATATACCAGAGTAGAAATTACTACTGAAATTAATTGTGGATTATTGGATTTGTGCATACCATTGTTTGATTCAATTGTAAATTTGTTTCCTATTTTTGTTAATTTGAAAACATTGATAGTTGTTCTAAATGTTAATTCAATAATTGATTTAATTTTTATTGGTGAGATTCTTCATAATGAGCACATTTTAAAAATGGGAAACAAATATTAAGAAATTATTTTTAACATAGTTAAAACTTAGTTCCAGATACTTGACAAAGAATAGTGCATGGCAGTATATTAACCTTTTATAAACAATGTTATGATTGAGATAATAACATGAAATTTTACCAATAGATAGCTAATAACCGAAAATGTAGAATAACTGAAAATAACAAAATATGGTAAATAGGGGAAATTTATGAAAATGTTTTACTATTGTTTTGAAATTCAGATTTTGTTACATAAGTTTTGAATTTTCAGGTTTTGCCTTGATTTAAATTTTAAAAGAATAGCTGATCATTTCCAATCCTTTTGAAGCTTGTTTAATTTCATTTATTTCAAAGCTTTTTTATGTGGCAGTCACCAAAATTTTAAGTTCCATATTAAATACAATTATTTAACAAAAACATTCTGTTACTAAAATTAACCATAGTTTCCTATTGTTTAATATGTGCACAATATACAATATAAAGAATCATACTGTAATTCCTAATTCAAATGAAAAAACTATCTTAAGATACAATCAAAACATTTATGTAGTATATGTATTTAAACAATTTTTTTTTATAAACTATATTGAACCTTCATCAGTCTTAAACAAACCTTATTAAAATAAGGTTTGTACAAAATTTAATCAAATGGAAAAGAATGATAATGATTGTGATTCACTTCCACACCACTAAATTTAAAACTAATTTTAAATTGATGATGTATTTTTGATTCTATTGTAAGAGAAGTAGTAACTTTAGTTTTGTTTTAAATGTAAGTGTAGTATTATCACTACTGTGTTGTAGTATCAATTTTTTTTATATATATTTTTGTTGCTGCCGGGAGATGTTAATGTTAATTTGATGATGATTCCCAATTTAAAGGCATAGTTCATCTGACTAAGATGCTGTCAACTTTCAATCTGATGGTTTCTTTATAGTTATTATTCTACAAGTAGCTATTACCAGATGAATTTACGAATTTTACTTTTACATTAAAACCAGGTCACACTCAAGAGGCGTTCATCAGCCATCAAGAAGAAGAAAGAGATCTTCAAGAGAGCAGAACAGTATGTCAAGGAATACCGTATCAAGGAGCGTGATGAAATTAGGCTGGCAAGACAGGTGTGTGAGCATTTTTTACTTTGGAAAATTGATTAGTGTTTTATGAAATTTCAGAACCCTTTTAATTTAAAACCAAATTAAAGTAAAAATATTTTTATGTCATGATAAGTTATTGAATAAAAAATATATAACTTGCATATTTCATAATAATAAATATTCTTATCTTCTACAATAATGTCATGTGATTTTTTATAAAGGTAAGTAATCATTATGTTTAATTGATTATGCGCTAAGCACGAACACTAGCTGCTTCTATAGGCTGTTAGTGAATATTGTTTACCAGCGCTACATGGAAATGTGTGACCCTATGGTGTTGTGCCCTTGCACAGGCAACTTTCCTATCACCCATACAGTACATTTAAATTTCTCTTTAGACATGCATTAGTCTTTAAATCATTTAGCAAATACCATTATTTTCATAGTTATTTTGTTTTCTTGCAGGCACGCAACCGTGGCAATTACTATGTTCCCGGTGAAGCTAAACTGGCCTTTGTCATCCGTATCCGTGGTATCAACCAAGTTTCGCCTAAGGTAAATGATTATATTTATTTTGTTGTATGTATTGAAAATATATATCAATTAAGTTTTACTAAAAATGAGTCTTATATAATTTATTGAAAAAGAGAAGTCTGAATCTGTCTTTCATTGTTTAAACATATTACATCTTTTTTTAAAATCTGAACATTTTTAATGAGGCTTTAGTATGCTCTAGGTGACTGTTAGCCTTCACTATCAGACATCTTTCCAGGTCAAAAGTTTGCGCATAGTTATTAAATCATCAGGGTATATAGTACTTACTGTCTTTCCTTTTAAAACTAGTTCAACAGTGATCAGTTTTTAAAAATTGACAGGTGTTTCAGATTAATATAAACTAGCATAGTGATACATAAATCAGCTTTTAGAGCATGCTCCTCGAATGTATTTAATATTTATATTTCTTATTATGATTTGCATCATAACTAAATTTACGATTGTACCAGGTCCGCAAAGTTCTGCAGCTGTTCAGGTTGCGCCAGATCAACAATGGCGTTTTCGTAAGACTTAATAAGGCTACAGTGAACATGCTCCGTATAGCTGAGCCCTACATCACTTGGGGGTACCCCAACTTGAAGAGTGTGCGAGAGGTAAGTATCATTCAGTTCAGAATGTCACTTACGTATCCTTTTGACGCGACGAAGGTTTTGTCATAAAAATGTTTCTTAAAATGACAGTCTTATCTGAAGCAAAATCTTAACTATTTGTGTTCATTATATAAAATATCCTATTTGGATAAACTAGGTCAATATTTGGATGTGTGCAAAATATCAACTGATTGATTCTTGATTATGTTACATGTTAAGTCCAAATATTTAGATTTCAAAAATGTGTAGTTAATGAAAAGTCAGTGTACTTCATATAATGTTGTAATTTTTTTTTTATTCTTATTTTATAGCTTGTGTACAAACGTGGTTTTGCCAAGATCAAGGGCCAGAGGACTCCTATCGCATCCAACACAATTATCGAGGACAAGCTTGGCAAGAGCAACATAATTTGTGTTGAGGATCTCATCCACGAGATTTTTACTGTTGGAGACAAATTTAAGGTACATTTAGCTAATTTTCCAGAATAACAATGTTAAACTAAATTTGAATGAGGCAGAAGTGTAACTTCAGTCTCATTAAAATTTAGTATAACACTGAAACATACTGATGTTTAACTCTTTGAAAAAATATGTTGAGTAAGCTACTGATGGCATCATGGTATGTCATATCTCTTGATGTACACATGGAAGATCACGGGACCTTCCATGTGTACATCAAGAGATACAAGTTTAAGATTTATGTTGATAACATACAAGGTGAATTCCTCTGTTTCCAACATAATTCTCAATATGACATGGCATTCTAATTAATTTAATATGGATTCAAAGTTTACTTATCTATGTCCTACTACATATGATCTATTTAATTTCATTTGCATATGATTATTATCCTTTTAAATTAGAGGCGACTGTTTAAAAGTATGTTAAAAAAGCTATTGTCTAAGCTTTGGATAAATTTTAGTGTGAAGATTCACAACAACAACAACACAAGTGAACAGCATCATAAAATAAGCCAATTAAAATAAGTCAAAAGTGTACGGATCATCAAAATGTCAATTAACTTGATATTCCTTAAAGTAATTCTATCCCTTTTTAATGAATTGGTTTGAAAGAGATGCAAATAACTTTAATTTAGTCTGTGTACAATTGAATTTGGGCCATTGTGAAAATTACATTGTCCAATGTATAGTACCAAATGGCAACAATAAATATACAAATATTACGCATCGGAAAAGTAATAATGACCTTAATCGGATGAGAAATATGTTATCAGTGTATTAAGAAATATAGTAACGGAATTGAGAACATTTTGAAGTTTGTTAAAAAGTCAACCATGTTTCATACTTTCCATATGCATGCATAAATTACAGACGTTATGCAATTTGATATTGAATAAAGTTTTCGATCATCATTCTAAAATTTAGAGCACCTTCTAGATTCGGTTATGGTCTTTTGTAAGATCTTAATTTGTTTGAAATAACATAAAAAAAAGTATATTGAAGTTCACTTCGCTTAGTGAAACCTCGATTTTGGCTAAATCGAATTGGACATCTTGGCCTAGAACTTGATAAGATTGAAATTTATAGATTTATCTTCAAGCTGGCCTTAAAGTTTAATATGAACTTTTATTTCTATTCAGTTTAGTTAGATACAATGTAGAGTAGTAACCTATAAACAATTTTGCTATAAATATTAATTAGAAGAGTTCAAAAAGTAACTAAAATTGTATCATTTAAACAATCACTTGTCATCAAAAAATCTTAACAAATGAATATAACAAATATTGGGTATAGCAGCCAAAAAGTAATGATTTAAGATACATCATAATATTTCAACATAATTTTTGTATTGTTGCAGTATGCGAGCAATTTCCTATGGCCATTTAAGCTGAACAATCCAACCGGTGGCTGGCGTAAGAAAACCATTCACTACGTGGATGGTGGTGACTTCGGCAACCGCGAGGACAAGATCAACGAGCTTCTCAGGAGAATGGTCTAACAATAAATAGATTTAATACCTACAATGACTTTTAATTTATATTATATATTGTATGGTCAAAATAATAATGGGACCGCATCAACGAACTTCTCTGCAAAGTAAGGCCTATATGTATTAAGAATAATAAAACATTTTCAATATGTTTTTTAAAAATAAAGAAGGCCTTGCATTGCAGTCACTGAAGTAAACTTACCCTTGTGGGTCTTGAAGATTACCATATTACTATGCAGTCAAAATAGTAAGATTACTATTTTGACTGCATAGTAATATGGTTGAACCTAGAATAAAGAAAGCATTGACATATCTACACAGCATGTAGCGAGATGCTTCCTAAAACTTGCACCGCACCACATGATTCTCTAGCGATCATATTTTTTTTAAGTTGAACACTAGAATGATGTAATTTGCAATTTGATATCATTTGCATTTTTATCGAATCGAATATCCTGTCATTCCGTATAGACGCTATTAAATTTTAATTATCTTGAGGTTCCCAGTTGCATATCGTGGATCAATATACTTTTCTTCGTATCATTAGCTCCTCATATAGTATTTTAAATTTTGAGTAATTTCATCATAAATCTTAATCCAGCTCAAAATCGAAGCACTTATGTAAAAGTAAAAATAGCAAATTCATCCTTAATTCAAGTAATACTCTTATTTCTCTTATAAATTTAAGGAATTTGAGCGCTATTTTAATATTAAAGTCATTATGTATGTGGGAATTCAGGCGTCTTAACATCAGGCCACCTGATGTTAAGACGGAGAAATCCTCAATGGAGGCATTTGACGTAAACGCACTGGGTAACTACCTAGATGAACTAGGATGGCTGGAGTGAACCCGCCACACCCTCCAACGCAATGCAGTCGCAAAGTACAGATATGTAAGTGGAGTTGTAGAAATAATGATGATGCGTTGACATTCTAAGACGGAGACAGATTTTAAAGTCATCCATGCGCTGTAATTACAACAGCTGCATTTCCGACCATTTTCGAAGTACTGCTTCCGTAAATAGGAAATGAGATACCTCCCAGACAGGCCTAGCAATCTGGAATACCAGGCATTAATACGTACCACCGTTAGTAATTAATAAATCAAAATAAATGAGCTACATAAAAAAACATAATTTATTTATTTTCAATATCACAAAACCTTGATTTCAATATCACAATACTCTTATTTATTTACAATTACATCTATCTAAGACTAGCTATCGAGGGGTGACTACAAAGGCAATGTACCAATAACGTTTTTTTCAAATTGTTCCGCAAATGCTTGGAATTCTTCATAATTTTGATGACTCAATAAACATTCTCTGATTTCCTTTTGCAAGTTCTGGAATACAAATAAGTAATAACATAAAATAATTTATCTTTTCAAAAGTAATATCTTTTTGTAATATGAATACAGTAAATATAATAAAAGTTCGTGGCACACACTTTTATCGATACCACCATCAAAATTATTAGTTTTACATAAAATAATAGCATAAGTGTATCATATATATAGAATTATGTATACACTTATATAACATATTGTGAGTTGCAAACATTTCTGGCTTATAATAGCCTATTTGATCATAGGTTTGGTTGATCCTAGTGATAAAATGGTTAAATCACAAAATATGTGATGTCTGACAAAAACTTAAAATGAAAAAATTCAAAATTTTGGATGTCAGCAAACTCACCTCCAGAACATTGTATAAAGTATGTTTAACATACTCCTTCTTAGGTCCATGATCAGAAAAATTATTATTTATGAAATCGGAGATAAAGTTTCTAATATGAAATGCTACAACCATATTTCTGCTGCTAACTTTCAACATAGGATTTGCAAAATCATCATTCAGTATATCAATTTTCACATATGTATTGGCTACATCAAAATATAAATAACTTTCAGTTTTCAAGAATTCATCTACCTTAAAGTGGTCTAGTAGAAAAATAGCATTTCTATTGCTTAAATGGCTCAAACATTCAATTTTAGACTGATCCTTAAATTGGTGAAAATAGTCATTTGGTAACTTTGCATATAATGAGAAATCCATTGCATTCACATGATATTTGGTTGTATCTGTAACACTGACTAAATTACCATATTGCAACATTGCTGTTTTAAATATTATATCCCCAATAGGTTCTATTGGATCCTTTAAAGAAATGTAATCATAACATGTCATACTTGGTCGCAAAATGTGTTCAGATTTCAAGACAATATTTTTTCTGTAAAGAGTTAACCATAATCTTTGTTTTTCATCAAAAGCACCAGGGATGCTTGATACCAATTTTATATTTACTTTAATCACAGATATATTGTCATCCATAATATCACATGGTAAAAGAATGTTGAGTTTTTTGAAATCTTTTATAATTTTTACACTAGTTGTTTTTAATAATCTATTATCAGAAGCAAATGTAATATGAACTTTAATATCATCATACATATTTGATAGCATATTATCAAATATGTGATGTAGAGATGTAGTAGTGAGATTCAATAAAATATAAAACATGCGAGGCTTGAAATATTCACATCTATTTTCTGTTAATGTCACATCTGAATTCTCCTTGATAGCATCTTCATATTTTTCATATACAGTCACATTGTAATGTAGCAAATTTTCCATGACATCTTGACGTTTTGATAATGAAAAGGCAGTTATATAACTACCCTCTTCATGTAGTCTTTTAGTAATCTGATTATTTTTATTTACTTCTTCAATAATCTTATACAAATATTCAGAATTGTTCAATAGTAATTCTGCAGAACAATATTTTTCTGTTGTGATAGATTTTATATTAACTGAGTCATCATCCATTTGAAACATATATAGCATATTTGTAAACGATGTGCATAAAATTTTATCACCAATTCTTATTAAGTCCTTTACATGTCTTACAAAGAACTTTTTGAATATTATATTATTTGTAAATGTATCTTCACACTTCCACATACTTTTTCCATCAGTGTAAATAAGTGTATCTTGTATTGTCACACATTTGTACAGAGCAGTATTTAAATGAATAATGTCTGGTGCTTTGGTGATATCTTTTAAGAAACATCTTATGACAGTACCTATTTTGAGCCCAATCAAAATGCTAAGTTGGCCTTTCTTTATTACTTCTATGTTGCAAATTTCTGTAGGACATGTGTATAGTTTAGCCAAGACTACATCAGCATTGGCACCTTTTGAGTGATACAAACAAGTGTGGACTGATAAGTTGTCAAAAGACATTAGTACCAAATATGAATCATTTAAATTAACAGATTGTTCAATTTGAAATATATTTGATATGCAGTCTTTATCTTCGTCTATCAATTTATGTGAAATGAGCATGCATGTATATAGAGTTGGTTCAGGTAGTGGCAAACTACCCTTATATGTTAACTCTATTTTATTTTCTGTCATAAAATCAGCGTTCACTTTGTTATCACATAAAAAATATTTCATAGATTCGTATTTCAAGCTGAGAATGTTATCTTGATTTTGTGTACACACCATCAAATTTTCATCCCTTAGCTGAAAAGTACTTTTGAAACGTTTTTGAGCAGGATTTTTAAACTTAAGTGATGAAGTGTATATTCTTCCACTATTGTCTAAACATACCAAGTAATTGCTAGATATTATCAATTGCTGTACCTGGAATTCTGGTACGAATACTTTCCATATTCTTTCAAAGTTCATGTCCTCGTAAACGAATATTTGATATCTATTCCACAAAACGATTAAAGAATTTGATGTATTGTAAGTAATATTTAAATTATCGAAAATGGGATGCTCAAATTTATAACATTTTTTTAGTGATTCTTCTGTTAACTCCATTTTTTCAAAGAAAGGCAATTATATACGTAAAACAAATGTTAAAATGATTTTAGGCGGTAGTTTTTTTAAAATGACAGTCGACGGTTCGGCTAATTTTGTAAAGACCTGTAAGAAAGGAATGACATAGGAATTTAAACCTATACAGCCCTGACTTACTATCACAATTTATCTAAAAAAATTGTTCCATTTACTTCGTCGACATCGACATCAGGCGTAATCAATCAAATTTATCTAAATGTAGGTTTTATAGCTAAAAATGATTTTCAACTGTGGCATCAGCGACTTGGTCACTTTATGTTAGAGATATGACTTTACATTGGCTTAGTAACTGGCATGAACTTTGAGAAAAACGAGCTGTATTGCATTCAATCATAATCGAAGGCCAATAATGAAAATTAGGCACTACAAATAAATGAATGAAAATGGTACACTGATATAAGTCACCGAAAGCCACCAAATAATGGTAAATTGCATTACGTGGGTGGTGCTTCTGCATGATGTCGCAAAACTATTTTACATGAAACTAAAACATTTTCACATCAAAAATTCGCTGTGACTCAGTATACTTTTATTCATACAAAAGCGAAGGACAGTGGATCCAATGGGAAAAATGTCTGAAAATAAATGTTAAGTGAATGATGTGTAATGTTAATTAAAGTTTACGGTTCTAAGTTATGTTACGAATTCCACAAATTAATGAACGAGAATTGAATACTGAAAATCTAATCGCAGTAACTAAGCTGATGCTAGATTCTGTATACCATAACTGTGTCATATAAGAAATTATTACCAAAAAGAAAATACAGTACCCAAAAGGGACGGCACGATCCCCGAAAAACAGAGGGACAGACTGCAATAAACGTTTTCTGTTATGAATGGGATTCATATAAATAGATTAGCTACTTGACACTAGATGTCGCTGTTCAATATGTACATTATATATCGTTGCTTTTATATTGCTATTGCTTTGATGTTAAGGATTATTGACTTCTGAGCGCAATGAGAGTGCCTCGTTGAGTTTGTCATATATATATATATATATATATATTATTCTTCTTGAACCTAGAGACCTATGTCCAGTAGTGGACGAGTGTAATGTTGGTCGATGTTGATGATGACGATTCTTCTTATTATTTATCCTAGATTTTCTGACTAGTAGGCTCATGTAGTAATTCTGTTAGTGAATGGATGATAATAATTCGAATTTAATATTATCTATGCGTTTACGATTCCTGCTTACGGTTACCGCTATATACAAGTCAAATTGTATAATCAAAGAATAAAATAGAATATATCTTTATTGTACATCAGCCAATTCAAGAAGAGAAATACACAAAAACTTTTAACTAATCATCATTATTATCATTAAATTTTAATTTTCTCAATGTTCCCGTGAGTAAATAACGGCAAATTAAAAGCACCACTTATTTTTTTATTTTCAGCCACATTTTCTCCATGCTATGTATTAATACATACATGTACTTTGTTGTATATATTAATTATTGTGAGAACATATGTTGAAATCATTGAGAGAGATGGCTTTGCAGAACATTAATCACCATCATATCAATCGAAAGATGTGCACCACTGGACACACTCCTCCCTCAGGGATCTCCAAACCGATAGGTCACGCGCTATCAGCGGCTTCCCGTGGTCTTATTGTCGGTCCACCTTCTAGGATGCCTATCAACTCGAGGACCTTTCTGCCCCAAAGGCAGTCAGTTTTTTGAAATGTGCGCATAAAGCCCACAGAATTGCGAGTGTTTGCCACTTTAGGCTACATTTGTGACCACTACGTGGCTCTAGTCCTCGTATCTTATAATTTCTGATTTGATCACGCAAAGAAAATTAGGGGAATCTCTGCTGAGATTAAGCATTGTGTCACAGTTTCAGTTATAAAACGTCATCCTGTCACACATCGCTGGCGTTATCATTCAGCGACTGCAACATTTAGATAGATAGAGAGATTTTAATTTAATTTTTGTTTGTATAAAAAACCATCACCTGAAAATTTAGGTAATAGGCATTGTAGAGAATAGAATATAGGTAGAAAATAAAATAAAACAAAGTTGTAACATCATTCGTTTACTTCACAAAACAAAATGCAAATAGATACACAGTTTTTGATAAAAAATTTCGTTAAGTTAAATTTGACAGATTATAATTTAGTTCTTGCCATTTTTTGTACACAAAGTCTATTAAAATTCACACAATCAATGGCCGAGACTATTTATTGAATAAAGAAAACCAATCGTGAAATCATAATTCTTAAAATTATTTACAAGTTCATTTACAAAAAAAATTACATGCCTGTAAGTATAAAGTCAGGGAAGTCTACTTATTAGCTAAAATTTATTTAAAATCCTAAGACAATGAGGTAATCCACAATCGAATTTAACCAAAACAAAATTGGAAATACATAGTCACATCTATGCGCTGAAGCAAAAAAAAACAGCTTTTAAAATTATTGGAACAGATATGATTCTTTATAGACGAAACATTTTTAAGTTTACGAATCGGAGCTTCTTTTTCAAAATACTTTCGTTGTTATAGTTATTACTTAACAAAAATATGGTGAACTAATAATGTTTAAATTGGTATCGATATCATCGATAAAAATAATTAGGTATATTTAGTTAGTACGTAGGTAAAGGTTCAGCCTCCTAAGAGATATCTTTCAAATGAATTATTAATTAAAATCTTATTATTTTTAAATTTATATTTCAATAAAGTTTAAGATACCTGTTTATTTAATTTGGCACGTTCATAATATTGTAATATTTTTTGATTTATCACAATGTAGAAACCACCGAACAATTCGTTCTAATAGAAATATTAAAAGAAAATGGACGATACGAGCGGAATTTGTTTCAAAGATTCCAAAACGAATGTGAAAACTTTTATTAACTTTAATAAGTATCATCAAATAACAGGAAGAAATTGTTTAATATGATAACTTAGTTACGCTGTTAAATCACGGATCTATTCTTTTGAATCATTTGCTCTCTCGATGTTTTTTCTCATTTCGAATGTAATTTATTAATAGAGGATCATTTGAATTTAATACTTTTTATTTGCATTAAAAAATAAAGAAGAAAAACTCCATGCGTAAAATAAAACGAAAATGAACGGAAAATCGTTTAATGGCACACCAATGACGAACTATTACCATTTAACACACTCCACGCACAGACACGGCTCCCGTGTTCATCCTATAATGAAGGGTTTTCTAACTTACAAAATATAGGTAGCGCTGTTGGAAATGTTCTTAAAAAGATTATAATTTGATGTTTATGAATACATAGGGAGTCACAGTCGGCACTTCAATGTTGCGAAATAGTTAAAGTTTTATTGGTAAAAATATTTAATAAACAGTGCAAATATGGACATTTTTATTGGGCATTGAATGTGTTAATATGGCTTTCGCGTTTGCTGTAATATACGCACTTTATTAAACTTAGAAATACCAGATGGTGGATCTGCCTTTTTAATACAAATGTACTTTTTGTCATTTCAATATAAATACGGCACAGTAGAATATATAAAATGTAGTTATTGATAAAAACTACAATTAAAATTATTTAGTTATTTTTAGAGATAAGAAAATGAGTGCTATATTTTTGAGCAATTAGGATTTCAAATCCCACTTTGATATGTAAATAAATGTGTAAAATCAACAGGGAGCTTGTGTAATAGACAAAATAAACTTCAGGCAAGAAACTGCGTGTTCCGAGTATATACAGAGACGTAATAATAATAAATATTAAATACTTATTTATTGGAATATTTTATATTTTCCAATAATCAACTAATTGGCACACTTTCACATTGATTCACTAGCAAAACTATATCTAATTTAAAATTACAAACTTAGGATTTATGCGCGTCACTCACGACGAGTTCGTATTTTTATTTGACTTTGATTTACTTTACAAAATGATTGATAAAATTAATTTTTCTTGTTACTTACTCCCTCTCAAATAGCATACGTAGCACAAGGAACTCGAGAAGATTTTGTCTACACTGAATCGTCACTTTTCTCAGGTCATTGTATGGGAGTTGAAGTATTAAATCGAGAAAAATGACATGACGGTGTAGACAAAACGTTTCTCGAGTGTCTTGTGCTACGCTTGCAGGAGTCAGATAAAGTGCGTGATTATGGAATTAGATGTAAACTTTGTTCAATATGTAGTATGATTTATATTCGCAATAATAAAAGAGATATTTCAATATCTGAAACTATTCCATTAGGAAAAAAATTAAAATATAATACACTCTTTATACAATGAGTCATATATTCATGATTTTATTGAAACTTTGTGAGTGACGGCTGAAAGATTTTGATGATAAGTTAGAATGGAATGTATTGTTTGTGGCTAAAATGAGAATGTTAATGAATCTTAATATTCTTTATGAGCTTGTTTACTCTATAAGACTGTACATAGAACGATAGCTTAAACGAAAGCTAAACCTTGTCAAAAATACTCAGTAATCCTTCGATTTTATATGCAAATAGATTTTTTTTACCTACTTAGGTATTTCAAAACTTACTAATTTCATAGAAAATGTTCAGTTTTATGGTTCAAAAGCTCGATAATTATTCGTTTTCCAATTAAATCGATTCAATTTCCCACATTATTATAAACAGTTTTATTTCATTAGACATAAATTTGAATAATGAACATTATACGCAATTTAAGTAAAATAATAATGATAATACCACGCCTCAATCATATCCGTAAAAATAATGATTTCTTCATTAATATCAATATCACTAATTTATTTACAATTCATCATTTTGATATGTGTAATTATTGCGGTGGTTGTGATTTTATTATCAAAGTTAAATATTTCTGCCACCTTGGAAATGAACTGAATAAAAAATTACATACGCTATAAATGCTTAAATTAATACTACAATTTCTATATTAATTATATTTACATGATTCTCACAATCTTGAGTATTATAATTGCACTTTATTTGTATGCGGGTCGCCACAGACATTCATAAAAATAAATAAGCAATCTCACATCATAACACTTTGTAAATGGAGGTATTGTAGACAGCTATCATCAAAGTTTTCAATTGCTATGAAAACTTTAATTAAAATATTCAACAGCTTTAGTCCACGTGTAACTTTCAGTTTCTCGTACGTGCGTATATGAGCGTGCAGTCCGACGAATTCGTCGTGATACTTTTGTTACTTCTTGATGTCAGGGTCCATTTTTGTTTTGTCCATTGATGAGGACACCATCCCGCTTTGTGGATATAGTTTGTCTAAGTGCTTCAAGGACTCATTTAGGAAGTTCTGAAACAATATATAAGTGTGAAAATTATATAAAATCGAATGAGAGATGAAGTTTACAGATCTGAAATATCTCTGCTGTACAAAAAATACTAAAGTTAGTTAGGTAGCATCAAGATTTTAGAACGCAAATTTAGTTGCGTCGTAAGATGTTCCAATGATATAAATGTACATATTAAACTTTTTTGAATTTAACCAAATTAAAATAAAGAAAGAAACATGGTCGCGTTGATAAATAATTGTCTTTGGATTTTATTAGTAAACGGACGGATAGCACAATTTTGTTAAATAAGCTTTAAATAAGTTTCGTAAATAAAAATTATTTGTAGATCCAGCGATTATAGTATGAATTACTAAACCAGCCTCATGTAATCAAATTAAAAAGTGACGATCTTGATGGTTGTTAAGTATTTCACATATTCATTTTTCTGTCATGTTAACGCTGGTGGGCTGGCAGAAAACAAAACGTTAATATTAATAGCTTAAGTACGTACTTGTATCGCCGTAAGAGCAGCAACTATAGCTGGACCTCCAAATCCGTGTGATATGAGTGAGAAGTGTGTAAGGTGCCTCTGTATGGCGGGCTCTAGCAGGTGTGGTGGCCTCGTGTTGCATAGCGGCGAGCGATCTTGGTTCAATAGATCCATCAGCTCTTTAGTGACCTGTTGAAAAAAGAAGCTACTAAACAAAACAAAATCAACACCTGACCTCAAAAGACGGCTCAGAGTTAATCAAAGGGCAATGGAGAGGATTTAGTTTCTCTGCGTGATCGTATCTGAAATGATCTAGAAAATATTGCAAGCTTGAAGTGGCTGTGGGCTGGACACATTCACGAAAGTCTAAAATTTAACATACCGTTATAAATGTCAGGTTCTATATGACAACTGTCCGAAAGAAGTAGATGCACTGAATTTGAATTTATAATCTCTTTATACAAAGGTAAGAAGATTACATACCTGTTTGGTCGCTTGCAGTAAATCCCTACGACGTCTCGCGTCGTGTTCAGCGTATTGCCGTGCTAAGTACTCCGCTAGTGCCCTCGCCGGGAACTCCGTCTCGCAAACATATCCGAAATCTCTTGCTAGATGCACGGCTTCAGCTAAGAAATAAAAGGGACCTTTTAGAAAGAGATATAGGGACACAAACGGATACACCACAGAGGGATTTGTATATAGACGATAGTTTTAAATTGTTTTCATTTTCTTCATTATCCATCGCTATGGTTTAGTGGACCACATACCTTTGATCTGGCGGTCCGAGATGCAAATCAATCCCAATAGAGGTAGAGATTTTCTGCTTGAGTCGGTTGGCGGTTGGACTTTTCTAACCATAACAACAATTTTAACATCTTTGTTATGTTCCAGAGTAGGAGTTGTACAACATCCAGAACCACGTTTATTGAGACGAAAAGTCATGTGTGACGCACGAAATTTGCCTCAGAACCGTAGTGCATTAGGTCGGAACACTCTTGTTTTTTAGTGGGTAGAACGGGACTTGCACCTCTAGAGCCCGGAAAACCCACATATAACAAGTAAATGAATTTTCCAGACGAAAACAATGGGAATATTATATGCTGAATTAGCCATCTCCGCATATGGACTTCGTCAACTGCTTATCATTGTAATGCTGAGTCATTAGTTACACTTCTTATGTATGCAAAAAATACGTCAGTAATAAATACCTTCCACTAATGAGGTCAAGAGCGTGACGTTAGCGGCTTTTCTCCGACCTGCGGGTAAGTTCAGACCGATCTTCTCCAACTTCTCTCGGAGTAAACGCCCGCCATTTTTACTTTTCGCCCTGAAACAATAAATTGATGATTAGACAGAGAAACTTGGCATCAAATATATAATAATTAGCATAATTTTTTATGTTCCCAATACACTTTCCCGGATAATCAATTGCGATCTTATGTAAGGCGTAGGTGAGAAATAAGGCTTTTTTCTCATTAACATAATATCGTACCTAATAATATTCTACACCTTAGTAATAACCAGGTTTAATTTCCAAAAAAATTTTTACGAAAAATTTTCTAACGAGTTAGTGAAGTAGGTACTTCTAGAATATATACTACTTATGTAAAATAATTTAAAATGTACCTATCTGAGATACAATATAATTAAATCTAATAATTTAAAACATGTTAATTTTATAGGTTTCATTATTCATTTAATTTTTTTTTAGCCAAGTAGAGATCATTCTAGAGGAAGAAAATGGCATCAGATTTATATAATAATTTCCGATAAGAAGTTAAACAAAATCTATTTATAAATGTATATAATATACAAAGTAAAATATAATAAACTTATACAAAATATACAGGCTGTTTGGTACATAAAAACTTACCCATGTTAGCATAGTCATATAAATACTATGGTGATATCGAAAATTAAAAATGTAAAATTATATTCAAATGACTCCATACAAATATTTGGATCTGTAAAATAAAATGTAATGGTAATTTCAAAATAAATTTTTAAATTTTGATTTTTTAAAATCACCATAGTAAATACCATAAATAATCGATGGCTAGGTTTAGTTTTTTAATATATGTGGGTTTCGGCTTGGTAGGGTATGTACCAAATAGCCTGTATATGTTACAGCAAAGGTCATTAACTAGGGTATTGTTCTTAGTAGCTGGATATTGTGTAATATAATTATATATAATTTACCAAATAAATAGGGTTAGTTGGACTTGTTTAATCATTGTATGAATGTGATATAGGTTATTTTAAGCTTGGATTTGGAATAGCTAGTGGAAAGATATATGATAGTATCGTGTGGGTTAGGTCAGAATCAGAATTGTGACCAAAGATAGGCAAGAGCCGCGCGGGAGCGTCCCACGCGTCACCACAAAATTAATTACATTGGCTTTAACATATATACTATAAAGAGATCTTATTTTTTCAAAGGATCATAGTTTTATATTGTCTGATTTTGTAAATAATACAGAAGACAATGAATAATGTTAAATAACGTAACATTTATATCCATTATCCATCACTACAAAATTACTCATCGCCCAAGTCATCGAACTTTGAAATATGGAAAAAAAATTTGAAATCTAATACGATCGTTAGCAATTGCGTTACGTGTCGTTCAGCTACCCGCCGCTAGATGGCGTCACAGATATCATTTCGATTACCGTCCGTTGTGATTCATGATTGACACATAGAAAGCTCAAAAAATAGACGAGCACATTTTTATTCACATAACTTATTTCTCTCAAAATAGAGTCTGAAATAGATAACTTTATATTTTATCAAGTGCATTATAAAGTGGTCAGTATCTATGTCGGATGTATTGCGTTCGATAACTGGCTACCAGTATTAAGTAAAAAATAATAAAGATCGTTAACGAAATTGTTTTCTATAAATCTTTTCGATTATAGACTCCGCTCGTCAGGAGTGGCTCGTTACTGTTATTAGATGTTATGGCGTCCTTCTTTGGGAAACAACCAAAGTAACACTTCCATATACGGTTCGTTTATAATATAGATTGCTCGGTTATATTAGATCCATACATAATATGCTATAAGGTCGATTTTATTGTAAACTATATTTAAATAATCAAATAGCGTGCCATTGTTATCTATGCACTATTGCCATCTCATAAGTAGTTCATTGCCTATAAACCAAAAAACCTTGGAGACGAGAATCAATGAACTCTCTGAAGGTGGTTTGGACTGCCACATGAGAGTTGAATTTTTTCCCTGTAAGAAGTTTAAGTTTCTAAATTACGGAAAAATGGCTCTCTGTTGGAGCAAGGTCTGGGGAGTACGGTGACTGCCGCAGGCATTCCGGTTGCCGCTCCACTAGTTAAGCGGTCTTCTGTTGTGCAGTGAGTGGCCCAGCGTTACACTGAAGCAGCAATGGCCTAGAGCGATTGAGCAGGTTCGGTTGTTTAGCAGCTAGTTCTTCCATCCATCCAATTTGTTGTTGCAATCTACAGGACCCACTTTTCATCACAAACATTTAAAATTCCTTCTTTATTCTGCCCGTTGAGCATAGTGATGTAAATGGCATGGCATGGCAATTCTTCATTATCCACTTTACTGTGCTAGTTCTGAAGAGCAAGCCCCGTGAACGGGCAGAGACGTTTTCGTACTGGAAAATTTGACCTTCATGTCTTATAAAAAAATTTCAACGTGTAATTCTATGATGGAGTAAAGGTAAATATAAGAAAGGCCTAACGTTTTTGTCTTAAAGAAAAATATTTTAAAAATTAAGAACAAGAATAAACATTGGTGTTAAAAAAATAATTTATACGTACACATTGTTACCGGAATAACAGTACCTTTTTGATTTTTTTTACAACCTGTCAGTAATTATAGAAATCAAGAAAGTCGATTGATAATTTCTTTAAACGCATTGGCAGGCATCGATTCTCGACGTGTACTTGATATCTAATACCCATTAGTACCCACACGATTTGTCGATTCATCCGATTTAGTTTACGATTGATTCAAAATATAAATTCTTTGTTTGACTCGTTAGCAGCTCTATCGTCCAACATTCTTTTATCGGCGCTTAAGCGCGTGGAAATACGTCTGTATTTTTATTTCTAATATATGTATTTATTTATTTTATGTGCGCAAATGAAATCATTAATTATATAAGGTGCTTTTTGACTCATCAAACAAGTACTTACCTAGTAGTATAAATCCTTTTCTAAAGCCGAAGTACTTATTATAGCCATAGAGGCGCAACAAGCGGAAAATATTCTTTTGAAATTGGAAGGCTTGATAATTTGACGTTAGTCAATTGTGAGTAACTACTACAAACAAATTTAACTGTAATGTTGGTTATTTGAATGCTAGTCACTCTGTTTGTTAGGTGAATGATTGTAGTATGAAATCGAAGTTAATCTTATGAAATGACCGCCTTAGATCAAACAAGGAAAATTTATTTTTAATTACTTACAAGTTTATTTTTTAAATTATAGCACAAATTATGATGAGACTCCAAAATGTTTGGAATTGTTACAGGCCCTCGCTTAACAATCGAGCGTAAATGCCCATGTGCATATTTTCCACGATTATTACGATTATATACGATAGATTACGATTTCGGTTATTAAGTACATGTTGCATACAGGGGGTCTGTAGAACCATTTGCGTATATGTATTAACTCCATTATCTCAGCTGCTCCACTAGGAATGACTACGTGAATCTTTTGATCTTATTTATCCTATATCTGAAATATGTACCTACACGTTCTTTCAATATGTTCGAAAGAAGACAGTCTGAACTTATCGTAAGTACAAAAAAGTGTTTATATTATAAAAAAAGTAAATGTCAAATAACCTAAATTTATAAATTTTGCAACTTCTCTATTTTTTGCTATCCTTTCCCGATACATAATGAGAGAAAGAGATATAGTATACTTAAATTTAGATTTGTGTTTGTTGTCAGAATCAGGCCTAATAAGGAATCCATTTATTTAATGAAAAATCAAGCTCAAACTCCTATTAGAAGTCCTATTAAAACATATATTGATAAAACGTACGCGGAGACGGCAAAGCAGTGAAATTAATATAAAAAAATTAAAACTAGCATCTTAATGAAATTATGAATCGGCATCCATACTGTCCAATTACGCATCGATATTGAGAATGCCAGCGGACTTTACATAAAGCAGTATCCATTAATAATCTTCGATTGATTAAATCGAAATGGCGGGCCTACTTACGGCACAATCGCTTTTTAGTTTCGACATCGTACCGTGCGCGTAACAGGGCTGCCCATTAGAAGAAATATGTGATTGTTTGTTCATAACATATTTGGTATCATTATAGAAAGGATGATGTATTAAATTCTAGTAGAAAGGTTACTTTTATACGTAAAAGTCTATAAATAAGTCCTTTTCTAGATGATTATGAAAAGAGGCATCGAACATTGATGCTTTTTTTTTTTGGACTGACTAATACTGTTGGCCGCAGATGGCCTTTACAGCGTTACCGGGGTTTTAAGGAGGTGAGAACCTTGGAGAGTCCTCAAGCCTTAAGGGGCGATTCGCCTCTGGAGGAGTTCTAATCGACAGGCATCACCTCCGGGGGAGGTGTCCCGCTGTCTCTTAGATTCTCCAGGGCGCTCGAGCCATGAGGGAGAACATTGATGCTCTCTTACAACCTTGTATAGTAATAGTGTTTTGTGACGTACATTCGAATGATTATATGTTTTCATATAATATAATATTACAGTTAACTCGTCAATATTATGTTAAATTATTTGAAAACATTATGAATCTATATTATTTCGATATTGAATCTATGTTTATTCTCCAAAAAAGATCTGCCTGGGAGCCAGAACATCTCTTAGTGTCTTGTTCATATAATTCGGCATATTGACAGTAGCTTCTCAATACATATATAACTTTTTCTACGACAAAATATAAGATATTACCTGAACAGGACATAGTAGGCATATAAAACAAATCGACTTAATGGCTGTAAAATTGATCTTCCTTATAATAATTTGTGTATATCTATATAAAAACAAATTCTATATAAAATGCTATTTTAAATAATTGATCGCGAAGTAAAGCACAATTAGCTGGAAGTTTGAATTGTATATTTTAATTATTATTATTAACATTAAGCTAATAACTCAATACTTTTCAGTATTTTAATTCTATTCTTCAATCATGACTTTTATAAGAGTATGTAATGTATCTAAATTGAAAAAAGATATTTTGACTTTGACTTGACTCTGAATGCTTTGTCTGACTCCATAATGGTATGTTCTATAGAATCCATCGGTATTGTATATATAGGCTGGATCTTGTATTTAATAATTAATTTAAAAATCCAAATTTCACGTAATTCGAAAAGGAATACAGTATTATTGTATTTAACGGTTTTATGTAATGTCTTTATGTATTATATCCCACTGCTGGGTAAAATTATTAAGTAGCAGGATCGTCATTGTTATAATAAACATTACTAACTCACAAAAATAAAAAAAACGTGTAATTGAGTTATTGTGAATATGGAATTTATTCATGAAGAATATTGAATTTTTCTTATTTCGTAAATAAAATATATTTTTGCTTCTTACATAAATGCCAGCCCTAGTATGTTGTGACGTCTAACTCTTTTGTTAAGAGAATAGATATATCGGTTGAGAAATTTTTACATGACTGTGATTAATTCTTAACTGATATGGTATCGTCATTTGTTATTTTCTTCTGTAGCTTGGTTAGTAAACTAAGAAATTAGTATTGGAATTCTTAAGTAGCACTTCTTAACCATTAATCCATCTAATTTCCATCATATTCGAAAGACGGAAAACTTTGATTTTAAATTATAATTGAAACCGAAGTAAAATTGGTTAAAATAAAAACTTTTATATATCCGGCGATTATGTCGTTTGATATAATCGGCCTTTGCTACCAATAAATTGTGTGATGTTTTTTTACAAATTTAGAACAGCTCTCAATCCTAACGATTAATAAGGCTTAATAATAAAAGTAGGTACAATATAATTTAATTAATAAAATATTATATCATTGGTTATAATGCATGTTCTTTAATGGAAATAACGAAAAAACACTAAGAAAAATTACCACAACGACATTCATTATTTTTAAATATTAAAGTATCCCATATGAAATAAAAACTAATATTTCCAATGTTTTTAATTAAGTATCAGGTTTTTCAATCACAACATTTAACAAACTATATCTAAGCATTTTAAAGAGCCTCTTGATGCTTCATAAATAACAGAGAAATATTCACTATTATCTGCGTCTACTGGAAAATGTAAATAAATATTTGCTATGATTATGATTAATAGATTTAAGGATCTACATTCTAGAAAGTGTGACCATCACATGTTATATTACTGCATAGATAAATCAAAATTAGAGTTTAGGTTACGAAAATGACTATTATTGCGAGAAGCACAAAGTAGTTAGTTAGTAGTTAGTATACTAAAACGTCTTGCATAATTACTTTTCGAAGTTAATTGAAACTATAAATATTTTTTTTTTTTTCAAAATCGCTTATGATCAATTGGAGTAACAAAAACCCGAATTAAATTTTAATAGATCCAAATTACATAGGGCTTCTTGTTATTTTAAACTACTCGTAGCAAAAACCGGTAGCAATGCTTGCGTATAACGTGCCGATCGTAAAAGTCAACCGAAACGAAGCAATAGCAGATAATTATATTCTATAAACACGGGAAAGAAAGGGGCCTAGCCCACTTGGTCGGTGTTCTAACCATAACCACGATGTACCGGGAAAAAATTGTCTAATAATTCCCAGACTACCCGTTGGAATCGCCACTGAAATGTCGATAGGGGAAGAATTGATGAAAACAAAAAGTACACATAACATATTATGGAATACAAACTTCTAAATCCACCTCAAAACTTATAATATTTGAGCTTATATTAGCCGTATATCAAAGCGCACTTGCTTTTAAGCAATACTATGTATTTGGCATTTTAAATTATACATTTAATACTTAGAGTATATAGCAAACAATAATGTCGAGAAGAGTGTTGGTATTTATTTAAAAATAAATATTTTTTTTAAATCTTAATGATAATATAATAATAATATGATGTTGAAGGAAAAGCTTTGTGACATTGACGGAACAAAGGTAAGATAATCATAACGTTTTGTTAGAGCGCCAATTTGGTACCTATTTAAAGTTGCGTTATGCCAAATTAATAGTAATTGTGGTATCTGCTAATGAAAGCTTTAAATTCATCACATTACAAAGTTAAAATATCATGTATTATGACATTATTTAAGAGTAGGAATTGTTCTTGTATATTTTTCCATCAACCGTCAAACGCATTACTGTGGCGCACATTTCTTTATCCCAGTAATGAAACATATCTTTAGCGGTCACCGTAACATCGTACAGTGTTGCAAGCGCAAAAAATGTAATAACCAGACAGCGAGCACTTGTAAAATGGAAGTTAATTTAAGCCAGTAGGTGGTAGAACAATTTGACTAAAACGTATTATGTACAAAGGTAATTATTTTTAAATTAGACTTTGACTTTGATCAAAACTTGGCATTGGGTTGAAACGTCATTTAATGGGAGAGTGGGGGAGAAACGAGAATTTACTCTTTAGTCGTCGTTAAGTAAATATTATTAGAAAACTTTTTAAACGTATTGCTGGCATAATGAAATCTTTACAGTTTTTTTTAAATGTATCAGTGATAAAAGGTAAAGTACTCGTTAAGTGCTTTATAGAAAATTTATTCAGACTATGTGTGCGATTTGACATGAGACGGCGCTTACCTTTAGAGAAGAAATAAAATGTGTTACGATAGCGACAACAAGAATTAAATAATATTTTCACCATAGTGGACTGTATTTTTCCAGTTACTGTTTTTTTCCTTAGCGTATTGGAGTATATTATGGTCCGCTACGAACGCCAAATATTGAGAGTAATTTGTAGTAGCGACTCCTATACCAAATTTTTTTCACATTATTATCATAGGGCACACGTTAAAATAACCGTTTACGTTTTTAACGTTTACAGTAAACGGTTTTATTCACCGAACTAAAAATCAGTCGCCAATTTTTGACTTGCGTTGGTACGCTAATACATGAAACTTGATTTTTGTACAGTGCAAAGATCGACATAAGGTGGTGACTTACCTCCTTAACACGCCTCCCAGCAAGGAAGCGTTGAGGCACTCCGGCGGCGACAGTCGCCTCTGCACCTCCGCCACCGTCACCTTGTACTTGCTTGTGGATGACAGCAGCGACAGTCGGCCAGGTACTGAACAGAACACGTCATTGGGCGCGCATGATCCTGTGCCTCCTAAGCCGTCACGGCCTTTCATTGCTGTAGGGAAAAATCGTTTATGAATTATACAGGACGGGAATGAGGGTATCTTAAGGGTTGAAGTCACGTGTACATCGTTTTAGGTAACGATACACGATAACGATAACGGTAAATGATACCTAGTTTCATGATACTAGGTATCGTTTACCGTTATTTTTATCGGCATTTATAAAATTTGAAAGATAAATTACTAACAATAAAATAAAGTCAACAAATATATTATAAAGTAGAATTGATTATTAAAAAAATATAATTTGTTAATGAATCCTGTCTGCGACAAGGATCAAAAGTATTTACTAGGCCAAGTTAGGCCACGACTCAAATACATTTTGGAAGATACACAACATTTTATAAATTCTAAACGGGGTTACTCTTGGCCTTCTTCTCACATGTTGATAAGTTAAGATAAGGCCGAAGATGAAAGCAAGCTGAACCCTGATTCCTCATAAGAACTATCTTAACCCTAAATGCCGGAATACAACAATGTTATTAACAATATTGATATGGCGTCAGACAAAGGTATAATGGTGGTAGCTAACAGGTGGACTTATCACTAATCAAACCGAATGGAAAACTACTGCCTCCACTGAGAATTGAACCCTGATCCTCCAGATCTGAAGAAGGAGGTGTTAGCCACTAGATCGCGGAGACGGTCAAAGGCATTCACTGGTCCATAGAGTTCAACATTAATTCTTTGATTCTTGAAATGTTAATGCCTATTATAAAGTTGAATCCATAAGCGGAATTTCACTGCCAAGTGATTGTATAACTTTGCATCGTATTTTGAAACCCTATTGATATCTCAAATACTGATTTTTGCAACGGATAAATAAATTATTACTTTATCCCTAAACTAGCACAGCCAATGCTCCTTAGAACTTTCTAACATAATAAAAGCCAGCATGCCATAACACGTTTATAGAGAACGTAATATCAATGAAAAAATATGGGTGATTACAAAATTCTCGGCTTCAAATTCAAACAATAGACTTCCTAACAATCATAGACACGCCCCAAACATGCACTCAGCGTGATCGCTATTGTAAATTATAATACTTCTCTATGGCAACCCTAATACAATAAATATTACAGTGTCATTAGCTTACACCATACTGGCTATTTAACACCCTTCGCGCTTTCGTTAAAAAAAGAAAAAAAGCGCGCGTATAACTAATTCTGATTTTTGTCATTCAGAAAAACCAGCCAAATACTTTTTTCACTCGAGGGAATCGTAATTATTTTTGAAATTAGAACATTGTAAATATTCTTTTGTTGGTAGTTTGTAATATTTCCATTTCACATTCGAATTCGAAAACGCTATTCAAATATCGATTGATTGATCGATACCTTTAATTGTCCGATATCGATTCAGTCGGCCATTGAATGAGATGATGTTTTTTACATTCTACTTAGAAAAATCGATACACCCATCCGATAAGTATGGTATTGAGGACTAATTACAGTTTTATCTTGCAGGTCATCGTTGTATGGACAATAAAAGCATTGCATTTGATATATCAATATAGATATATGTACATGATTGGAAAACTGTAGTGTTTCAATTTATAATTATTTTTTTAAAGAATATAATATGTTATTCTAATGTTGGTTACTTACTTTTCAACAAAGGCAAGTCTGTCATGAATCCTGTTGTGTCATCCATCGCAGCATTCTAAAACAATAACGATAAATGAATTTCGCAATAATACCCATACAATAAACTCTTTTTTATAATTTATGTAATTAATTCTTATTGAATTTGATGACAAGTTCAGTGTAGCTTATGTGTTAGGAAATTAATATGTTTTTATAAGATTTAAACCATGAATTCGCAAGTACACATGTATAATTTAATTTAGGATACAAGACTGTTATTTTTGTTATATTGTTTATCTTAGTTGGGTTACTGTAAACTGTGGAAAAAAACTAATTATCTCATAACCGTATGTCCCAATGATTGGCTCCTACTTTTTCTATTATAAAAACATCTGTGGTTTTCTTTGCGTCGTACGTGTAACGGTGGGTTTCAATAATATATCGACGGGTGGGTTTGCTTACAAGCCGTTGAGTATTGACATATTTTCTACGTGAAATATGTTAAAATCTTACTTGATGGTTATTGAAACCTGGCATAAGGGTTTGAGGGTTTGATTGACCAAAGTTAGAAGACTTGTAATGAAAGTAACTCAATAAAGCAACATTTGATGTTTATGGGTAAAACTATAAAATATTACATTGGGATTCAAGAAACGGGATCCAGAGTAATAATTCTCGAAACTTGGAAATTATGAGTTTTAACAAATAATGTTTTGATAAATGGTTGCCCATAAGTAAATAGTGCCTGTTGCAACGATTTGTATACAAGATAATATTTAAGGGAGTAAAGATTCACCCTTATCATCTAAATTAAGCTGAACACAAAAAATGCTTGTAAAAATTCCAAGATCGACAGATTCTTTTCCAGTTTAATTTACTCTATCCATTATTAAATTCCCATTGGCCTTCGGACAAATATGTCCGCGGCGTTATGAACTGACGAAAATGTAATTGGCATTTTTGTATCGCTCTCCGTAAATATATTAGTCCTATTACATTGTTAATTTTATGATAAATCTGTCGTTTTTTCAATATGTGACTTTATTGCAGTGCTCTTAAAGTTTAAACATTATTAAATAAAAAAAACAATTTAAAATAATGGGTATTATTGAAAATTTAAAATTATTGCATTTTATTAATGAAATTATTCAACTTATTTATTATATTGATGCTAAACGAAATTTTAATATTTGGCAATGTATTGATAACGTGATATAATTCTATAAAGTTATACCAAAATATTGGAAAAAGGCAAGAAAATTGTATACCGAAATCTAAAATTTCATGTAAGGACAGACCCACTATAAACATTTGCCTGCTTATTTTTTCATGTGTCATACCTGCGTCTCGTCAGTGGAATGCAGCGCATGGTGCAAGGCAAGCTCATGTTGCTCCCGCGCCCCGTAGTCCGCCCGCCTATCGCCGCCGCCATAGCTGAACCCGCCATGTGATAGCTGGGGACAAAAATACAAAATTTGACCCATCTTTCGAGCGAGTTAGAGTTAAAAATTGATTGCATGTATTCTGAGAGCAGCCATGCTTTATATTATTTTTACAATCAACAAAACGTGGAAAGTGGAGAAACTTTTTTATGTATTTATTTGGGCAAACAAACAGTGGCGTAATATTTATTCACTTATATAGTTTTATTACACTAACTTGATACTTGTCACCAGCAACGCTTACTACAAGTTACTGTCTTGTATAAAATATATATAACAAACCAAAGAAACAGAGCAAAGCCGGCAGTACCAGAGTCACTTCATCAGAATACCAAAATATTCCCCTTAAATTCATTAGGACGCGTTGCCGCAATATCAATGGTGTAAAAGTTTACATTGTAAGAATAGTCTAAACGGTACTGTGGAGAACGTTTCCTAGCATTAGTTCGATAACTCATTGTAGTTAATAACTGCCGAAGTTACGGCACTTTGTGTGTGAACTTTATAATAAATGTTATTAATTTTCTTCTAGCTGTTTTCGTCTCAATTCTGAAGTTATGACATCATATTTTTTAGAAGTTGCACATAAAATTTATATAAAATTTCTCCGTAAAAATTTCCTTTGCACTTTTTCAACTTTATAAACAATTTAAAATGTGAACATTTCCTACTAATGACATATACTATATTATATACTAGAGTACTCTAGTTGAACGGTGTTGGTAACTTTGTTTTCCGAATTAAGTTTTCATTGTAGTGCTACCAAAATGTGTTAATATAAAAAAATATTGTTAAAACTAAAATATACTGTTTACTTTTATTATGCATTTCTTTTCTTTACTGTACTTTACACATTTAAATCATCAAAATAGAGATAAAATGAAATCAAACTATTTTTTTTGATACATCGAAAGCAATGATCTTGTGTCAGACAACCTCTATAAGATAAATCTTTGGAAATTGTAGCAGCTTAGGCTCTGACCGTAGAATAACAACGCTAGGATACTCAAAATATATTTTTACATTAAAAGAAATTCAACGCACATCCAATAAGTATTAATTAACTTATTATTAGCTGTTAGTTGAAGAACCAATTATTGATGTCATAACGACATAAACTATTTTTAAATTTTATGAAGAAAGCTCAACTTAGCTCAACTAAAATGAAAAATAACCGAGGGAAAAATATATCCAATTTTCTTTCATAAATAGCATTCAATCACTAAAAGATATCCAGTTTCCCGCCAAGAATCTTCGGCCATTGTTGCCGGGTCCAGTCACCGGAACATTAGCGAAGCTAATCTTGCAAAGTGGTGCTATTCTGCCGTTCGGCCAGTATTGTTAGCAAAAAATATTATGTCACGGGAACGGTAGTAAAAAGTGCATAAACCTTTTTGAGAGTTTATAGACAGTACCAAGTTATATATTTTTATTTTTTGGCCAACATTATGTAGTATTTTTTAACACTGCTTTTTCCACACTTGAAAATAAAGAAAAATGAATACATACGAATGAATACTTATAAAACGGTTTTCTAATATGAACATGTTTTTTTATATTATTAAATTAACTTTTTTAAATAAGTTGAAATAGAAAAAATTTACGTGAGATATTTAAATTTATGATATTACCAATTTATTAAATAAATCATTATTATATAATGGGTAAGAATTAATAAGCAGATCTAAGCATGAGTAATACGTTAAAACCATAGCAAGGGTTCGTAACTATTCAAAGATTTCGCAAAGGGTCTGCACCCTTGAAGGGGATTTAGTTGTCTTGCGTTATGAAAATTGGATTGTTTAGTAAAACAGCGAGGGTTGAAAAACATCTTTAAATTATTCGATAGTTCAATTCTTTCAAGTGTAAGTATAAGTTTGACGATTAATTATTTTTATCATTCAGATTAAAAGATTCACGCATGATTTTATTGCAGTGGCAAATCGTGACGTGGCGTTACTTTAGTAGATTACTCTTCAGATAAATTTATGTGGACCTTGCCATTGTAGTTTCTCTCGCACTACAAAATACAATTAATATCGAACTGATACCGTACATGTATAATGCGCGTGGACCGAATCGTGGTGGTCCTTATGGTGCACAAAGCATGCATTATCGTGTTACAGTTACAAATACGTGTCTCGATGGTACTACAGTATGCAGCAGTACTGTTTAAGCAGTATCCTACTCGTGCTGTGTGTGAATAGGGTCGTGTGTTCCCAATGATTCTGTACAGTATTTGTGCGTTATCATGTCACGGTTACAAATACGTGTTAATATCTGTATTATGTATATCACTTTATTTTATAGAACGCATTACTGTATAAGCAGTATCATACTCCTGGAATGTGTTAATCGTGATGGTAATAAGATTACTGTACCGTAAAGAGCGCCATAACAAATACGTGTAAAATACTGTTTAAATTAGTACTACCCTTCAGAATACAGCTTATGTATTAGTTGTATCGTACTCACATGGTGCGCGTGAATCGGGTCGTGATGGTCCCGATGGTGCCGCAAGTGTGCGTGGGGTTCGTGGTGGTGGTGTCGCGGCAGTAGCTGCTGCGGGGCGTAGTGCTGCGCGTACTCCGCGCCGCCACCCCCACCGCCGCCGTAGTCCATGCCATGACTCTACACAAAAAAACACTAGGATCAGCATTCTGAATTTAACATAGAATCTCACTGTACTCAGACTCGTATTTCTTTACGTATTCCTCATTTAAAATATAAAGTGTCAAATTGAAATCACACAATATACCTGTATCGACTGCTGTATGGCACTGTGTCAAATAATATAAATTAATTGATAATCGGCTGTACAATTGTCTTTCTTTAGTTTAGTATAGGCATTATAAAATTAAAACTTATTTGACAGCTATGTACAGACGGTTTCCTGGAAGTATTGGAATTAATTCATTTTAGGTGTTATCATTAATATCAAGCTAATAACTCAATACTTTACAGTATCATAATTAATTAATCCTTCAAACTTGATTTTCATAATAGTGTGTAATATATCTAGAATTAATAAATGGATTTAGCAATTTTGGTGTACGTAATCCTTTATTATACATTTTTTTCGTTTATAATAATATCAAATAACCTTTATAAGCTGTTTCTCAAGATGCCGATTTGAAAAAAATTACCGTATGTTCGTAGTATTATTTATTTAACAGTTTATATACATACACACAATTTAATAAAATATATTAGACACAGAGAAAATGGACAAAGGTACTGCTTATTTCTAAAGAAACCTCTCATTATGTTCTTTATTTTCTTTATTTTTTGTCTTTTATTTAATTATTTAAAAAGTTTCAAAGTTACAGCATTCCAATTTATGTAGAATGACTATAATTTAACTGTAATTAAAATATGTCAATTACAGAAACTCACTGTGTTACTTGATATTGATATAAATAAGATATTAAGCGGGTAGTTGCACAAAAACTAAACATATTACAACGGTGGGAACTAATAACATTAAACTTTAAAACCCACTTAAGTTTTGGTGTGGTAAATAAAATTACAATTCAAATTTAAATTTTATTTTTTTTAATTGTCGCTTGATGATGGTGCGTCTATGTGGGAATGTATCGCATGAATGGTTTGTTTATTGTAGATGAATGTGTAAGCGTGGCTGTGTATCCCCATAATATACTTATAAATATATACGCTATTTACGCTTTATAAGGTTCTTAATAGAACAAGATAATAGATAATAGTTCTTTCTTTCCTAAGTGGTATAAATGTATACCTACATGGTGCATACAAATTTTATCTTCTGTTTCTTTCTTTTAGGGATCTTTTGTAGCACGAAAATAAGCATGGTATCTCGCTCATGCAAAATTTCTTTTTGTACTATATATACTCTCACCTGTTGTTGATGGTGTGGACTGGCGGGGTGGGGTGCAGGGGCGAAGGGTGGCGGGAAGTACGGCGGCTGGAAGTCGGCGAGCGAGGGCTGTGCGCCGCCGCGGAACCCGCCGCCGCTCAGCCCCAGCCCGCCTCCGCCGAGACGCTCCTGCGCAGATGACACATATATTAGCATAGACTTATCATATATAAAGATATATTTAGATTAGATTTCGTGTAATGTAAGAGGTGAAATCTTATGAAAGTCATAAATTATATTATAATAAATTATTTCATTTACATTGTATAAGCTTTCGTTACCACTACGGTCTACAGATTGAGACCACCTAACTCAGTTTTAGCGGTCTCCTGTTCAATTCCTAGTGAGGAAGAATTTTTCTACTTGGTTTGGTTGTAAATAGAGTTTTTCCTAAGTCGACCTGGCTGGTTCCCACCCCTAGCACCACCACCTCCCCTATAACTTTACCGATCAATGAAGCCAGTTCTGCTGTTGTTGAGGAACCCAGCTCATTCCTATCATCAGCATTATGATCATTTACCAGCAGGTGAGATGACAAATTAAGATAAATAATAATATACCTACAGATATATTTATCTTTTTTGTATAAATTCAAAATCATAATCGCATGTTCGTGATCACCATAATCTGAATCTGAATTAATATATACGCTGACAATTCTTATTTTAAAAAGATATTTTGCGCAAGGGAAAGTCATTAAACGCTTATCTCTTGACAAGATAAATAAATAAAGCTCTTGACCGGCATCTTATTAGCTAGTTTTTTGTATTAAATATTTCTTATAAATTCAAAACTCATTTACTATTCAACAAGTCAAGCGCAGACAGGTGCACTGGTATACCATCAACTAATTACAAGTTAATCTTGCAATTAAAGAATCAAACTAACAACTAAAGCAATTCACACCAAGCTATCATTGTTTGAAACAAATTGAACGTCATTTAAAGAGTGAGTGATGGCGTGAACTTGAAGCATATTTGAGGTCGTTTTACATAGACACGTGTATATTATTCTTTCTTATATATAAAAATGGATTGATGTTCGTTACTCTAGCTAAAACTTCAGAGCGGCCAATTTAAATATTTTTAATTGGGTTTTATTCTTTTTTTCAGGGGTGGTTTAAAAATAAAAATAACTGAAAATATTAAAAAATTGTCATTGCACACAAATTACAAAAATACCACGACACTACAGGCAAACTTAAAAATACAATATGAACGACATTATTGCTAATTACCAATCATCATACATACTTACCTACCATCGATACCTATAGTTAGCTTCTATTAGAAATAAGTAATAATTGAATAGTATATAGTTAAACTATACAAATTCTGTCAAAACGATAAAATGACTCGCTGGACAAATAATAGTAACTAATGAAAAATCGACCCTGTAAGAAAACTATGTCCACTCGAATTTATTTATTTATTATTACTTGCATATTGAGTACGTGACACCCTGCAAGGACACTGCATATTTAGAAAAGCGGTACTGATCTAATAGCGAGACATAAATTTAATTTGGAGAGGTTGTACTTTGATCGCACTGATTTAATTAATGTCTTCTTGAGAGAAGTAACAAATTAATAATAAGTTTGATAACATTATCATTTTTAAATAAAACATATATAAACTCTACGATGTTTTAACAACATTCAACACTATAGATTTTCCAATTTTAACGAAACTCGGGCTGGTAAGGTACGAACTGTTAAAGCCTAACATATAAAAAATTAGAAGCTGTCTATGAATTTACATAGTGATAGGTTTGACGTTATGAGGCGTAAAATGCATACATTTAACGCCTTTTGATAATTATGAATAATTCATTGCCTAGTTAGCAAAGACACCCACCGTTATTATCACTAATATAAGTAGGTAGCATTAAACTTCCAAGATTATTAATTTAAGGTAATTTGATTAACATGAAAAAGTAGTGTCTGTGTGCCGCGTCCTTAATTACGTATATATCTATGGCAGTTATTATTTTCATATGCGCACGCGATCCCCAAATTAGTATTAACTTAGACGTAAACAGATTACTCTCTGTGTAACTTATTAGAAGTTGTTACTCGAATTTATGTTACTTTGTACATTCATAACTAAAAAGATGTATAAGTTCACCGATTTAAAGTATATAAAACCTTATGATTATTACTTAAAAATTTAAAGGTTTGAGTGTGTAGATTTTTACAGAGGTAACTTTATAAGAAAATTGATTGTGTATGAAATCGGTAACATAGTAGGTACTCGTATTTTTGTTAAAACATTACCCAAGATTCTACAGCACTGGAAAAAAATAACATTTTCCAATATAGTACAATAAATTCCAATATTAAGTAGGATTGTAATAAAACAATAATAAAAGGAAATAATACTCTTCATAAGAAAAGTGTTCATTTTCTTGTTATTTGATGATTTTCGGTTTGATAGTTTTGAAATAGGCTTAGGCTTAGGAAAGCTTGTATGATTTTAAACACTTCTTCACTCTCTTTTGCAAAAGTATCCAATCTAAGAATGGCATATGGGAGGATTAAATATCTGTTATCTTTAAACTGACAATATACTAAAAATATAAAAAGATTTCTTGATATTGGTGGTGTCCTAAGGCAGTGTTTAACCATCAGATATATAGTAATAACCATCAGCATTAGATTGTTTGAAACAAAATTAGTATATTAGATAGAAAAATTTAAGAAAAGAAGTATGTTATCGGCCAGTTTCGTATTTTTTGTGCACACGCCAGAAAATAAAAACTTAGCGGCTGACAGAAAACCTCAAGTAGACAATAAATAACAGTAACAGTTATATTATCACATATACAAAGTGAAAGTGACAACACAAATCACAAATCATAGTTACAAGATAACCACAGCAATATTGCTTTGATTAAAGCTCGAAAATTAGTACAAAATTAATGTGTTATATTAATCTGTGATTTAGTGTTGTTTTATTTATCGTTTTATCGACTACCGGGAAAGTTCCCGGACAAAACTAAAATTTGATTGTGTCTGCATAGTTTAAAGCAATAACTTTTTGTCCCTTACTATTTTTGTTCAATAATAAAATATCTGATATATTGTCTGGTTTGTGAGTAGGTACTTGATCAATTGAAAAAGGTGCCACCAAGCAGTGTCTGAATTGTTAAATTACTGTGTTTTGGTTGATTTCAGGTAAATACTTAAAGTACTTCAAAGCCTAATGACTTGTGACAGAATTGGTAATGAGAAATATATAGTGATTTATATTTGTCACACTTACCTAACATTAAGAGGCTTGTCTTTCTAAAAGATCGGTTACGAAATAACGAGATATCGCATAACGGTGGACACTTAATCAATTACTTTCGATCTAGTTTACTTTTTTGATTTTAATTTATGCACTCGTTGCCGGATGTGTCGTAAAACAAGTTGTTTTAAATCACATACTTCTTAAATTGAGTGCCATAGAAGAATGCTATCACTGCCAATTTTTGAAGTAACATATATAGCAAGATAGGCAAAAGGCAACTAAAAATTGGCAATCCGTTTTGTGAGTACTCAGAGCTGTAAATGTTAATTTTACAGAATATTAGTACGGTATCCTACGTATCTATTTATATTTAACACATAAATCATGACTAGACTGATTTTTATGTCAGATTTTATATAATTGTATATATAATAGATAATAAAGTAGTGCTTTTTCATACAATTTTACAAACCATTACTCAAGTGATTCTCTAAATAAAACCTTGTTATATTAACAGACTGACATATTTTTTTTTATTCTGTAATCTCTTAATTTTTCTTAATTTAGAGACAATAGCGATCAAAAAATTAGAGAAAATTATATTTTATAACTTTAATAATGCAATAATACTTTACATAATTAACTTCAGATCTGGAGGACCGGGGTTCAATTCCCAGTGGGGGCAGAAATTTTCTGCTTGGTTTGGTTGATGGTACGGCTTTTTGTAAGTCCGCCTGGTGCTACCACCACCTTAAGTCTGCCGCCATAACAATAATCTTAACAGCATTGATGTATTCATGCGTTGCAGGTAAGTCAGTTTCACTGTGGATGAGAAATCCGGGTATGTATGTTGGTACCATCTTTATTACCATCAGGTGAGATGAAGGCCAACAGCTACTCCGTTAAGAATAAAAAAAAAACAAATAAATGAACAAAAGTGCCCTGTTTTTATTAATTCAATTATATTATTTTTATGAATTCAAATAAGCAGAATGTATTTTGTTAATCTAAAACTAGTTTACTAACAGATGTCAGCTTGGAAGAGACAACACAATGACGCGATAGGCAGTGGCCTTGCCACTGGCAGATTGTTTTAATCTTATGTGATGAACAAAGTCAACTTTTTTCTATATTCAAAAAGTATTTGTGTCGCAGTAATGCAAACATGGTATAATTTTTGTGTTCTTTTTTTAAAACATTCTTCCCTAACCGATGTCTTATGTCAGCAATGTGCAAACGCATGTCTCTCAATTTGATGTACACCGTTTAGCACTCGCGTCTGCATGGCAACCATCCATCTTGTTTTATCTCTGTATCTTTCAAGGCGGGACCAGCAACTATGAAAGGGTGTAATTAATAAAAGAATTTAAACTCATTTCATTAGTATTTTTGTCTAAAGTTTTTGTAAAACAGGTAATAAAATTGAAATGATTATACATGTTTAAAGGAGCCTTATTCGTGCGTATTTTAAAGCTCAGAGAGACAATTCCGTGGGGACTCATGATTTCTATTATATAGGGAATAAATACAGCTTCTAAAGCAATACATATTGCGATTAACTCAGATTTTAGTTTTCAATATTAGATAGCAAATACCTCATATTTTATCTAGAGCCTTTTGATATTACCCCTTCCTGTCGTTCCCTATTCAGGAGCTCATGAGCTGGTCAACAGTCACACATAACTGTTTCCACCTGTGTCTGTACTTGTTTATAGAAATGTTTTGAAAACCAAACTCATAAAATTTTTACAGTCTACATTTACACACAATAAACATAAGTGATGACCATCGTTCAAACATATCGATGTATCGATACCTAAATTCTTAATACGTATTCATTTAGAAATGAAAGAATTTGATTTACTGTTACACACAGAGCATCAATCAGACCGGAATTCGTATTAGCCACACGCGAGTATATCTCTATCACAATGCAATATAAATTGATCGATACGAGTGTCTCATTAACATACGGATTTGAGCACTCCACTAAGATTGATTGGAACGGTAGTGATGTGAAATTATCCGTTTTTATTTGAAAAGAAAGTTGTGTTAGGAAAGCATAATGGTTGTTAATTGTAATAAATGGAAATTGTTATGGTGTTGATAGCCATAAACAACATATACGAATAAAACGCAACGTAATCTTTGTATACCGCCATATTATGAATAATTTCGAGAACTTTAATGGCGTGTAATTTGAGTTAGTTGTATTAATGATCTTTGCTTATAACGAAATATGCTTTTTGTGTAATTTTTGTATGTAGTTTGATTACGATTTTAGTAATAGTCTTTAGAGTTGAGAGCTTTTACCATATGATTGTCAATATTATAATTTATTCTGTGGTAAAACCATAAGGCCAAGATATATCCCGCTAGCAAAAATATAACATTCATGTTTGCTTTAACTACTATGGATTGTCGGAAATTAAAATACAAATACAGCATTAAATAAACAATATTATTTTATTATTAACGACCAAAACGATTACTAAATTGTTTTATTAAATTAAAAATTAATCAGCAATTTACATCATTGATTGCGTACATTTTTTTTTTTGTAGTAACTACTATTATAAGGGTTCACCAGGGATCTCTAAATGTTTAGTGTGTCGTACGTTTAAGTAATAAAAGTTATTTTGCAATGACATATTGAAATTATTAATGTAGTTTAGATATTTTTCTTTACTTTTCTCTGAGTTTGTTCCTTTTTCTCTGATTTTATATTAGTTTCGTTAGATTTAAATTAATATGTTGTCGTTGCTAAATTACTGGGTACATTTGTGAGAACAGTGTAAGTGATCCCGTATGAAATGCAATGAAGGTTCGAATTCCACTAGAATAAGAAGGTATTTAACTATTTTCTGTACGCTTTAATTAATGATGATGATGATTATTATATAAATTCTTGAAACGGTATGTACATGAGTAAATAAATACAGGCGAAATCGATATCAAATATGTACCTAATCTATTGCTTTAACAAGGATAGATACGTTACCGTGAACATGATGATTCACGTGTTCATTGTCTTATGAAGTTACGTCAATTCACCAGTACGGGCGATGCCACGTTTTATTTAAGTATTAATTTCGTCACTGCATGTAAGTCTTCGGTAGTATAGTGGTCAGTATCCCCGCCTGTCACGCGGGAGACCGGGGTTCGATTCCCCGCCGGAGAGATTTTTTTTATATAAAAATAATTTCGTAATCTTAATATATTTATTATGATTTCCGCTTTTATGACAGGAAAATATATATATTTAGAACATTAATGAATTATAGTAATATTTTTATTTATTGAAATATTATTGTATAAAAATATATGTGATATTGAGAAATTTATATGACTGTATTATTTATGGTATTAAATTTACTAGCCCGCCGCTGCGCCAGGAGCCAGTTTTAACTGTCAATTAATTCTTAGCTAGTCTTAAGAAATAAAAATAATTGTTTGTTTGATTGTCGTCTATGATATATTCTTCTTCTATGATATGAACCTTTCATCATAATTTATTGATATTTTCGTTGGTTGTTCTTCTTTAGTACGGGAAGGTTTTGGTCCAAAAAATTTTAAAAATAATCTTTATGAGTGCAACTCACAACCAACATTGAACTAGTATGCATGAATTGTATTATTGAATTTGATAAGTTTTTATCATAGGAAAATATACATTGTCAATATTATCTTTACAAGGTCAGTATTATTTATATAACAAAACTACTGCGAACAGAAATGCTAGATTTGAATATAACAAGTAGTCTTCGGTAGTATAGTGGTAAGTATCCCCGCCTGTCACGCGGGAGACCGGGGTTCGATTCCCCGCCGGAGAGAACTTTTATATTTTTCTTGCTGATAGTATTTTTTTAAAATAACATATACCTTTTTTTTTCAAATAAATTAAATTCTTGTGAAATCAAAACTAGTATGTGGAAAATATCAATAACCATATAGTTAAAAATAGCAAAAATACAACCTCTCCTGCGGGGAATCGAACCTCGGTCTCCCGCGTGACAGGCGGGGATACTGACCATAACAAATTTTAATTAACTACTTGAGATAACAAATTTTGTATTTTTCGCACCATATAAGCAGACAATTATGAAATAATAAACACATTTCAATGATTTTTCCAGATTGATTTAATATTTTGATGCTGTAATTAATAAAATTACATTGTATTATGAACAATAAAACATTTTCAAGGTGTTTAATTTTGTTGCTACGTTTTTGGCAAAAGCAGTAGCTGAAGTGTAATAAGTTTCAAATCGATAACCTCTATATAAATGACTACCTATTCGTTTTTTGTCTGTACTATAATATAAATATTATAGGCCATTATCAAACATATTTCTAAATTTTAACAATATAACTAATTTTCTAGTGATGCTGTCTCTTTCTTTTTTCAAGAGACCAAAAACCAAAATTTTTGGTTTTAGGTTTAGAAACAGCATCAATAGTTTTTTTAATATTTACCTGCACCTCGATCACGCTGGATAAGTCCACGTACGCCAGCGCCAGTGTTTTGTTTTCACTTCACACAAAATAAATCACTCAAAATAAAAGACTCGCTGTTTTTTATTGCTCTCTACATTATATTACTTAAAAATTAAAAGTACTTTTATCTGCGAAAATGCTTGGATTTGCTTTCAAAAATATATGTTGTTTTGAAAATTATTCGATATTCAATATTAGATACCTAATCGCCGTTAATATATTAGTGATGCTTTTGCTGCAGATTGGTAGATGACCTAAGAATACAGCAGCCCTAAGGGCTTTGATCTTTTGTTAGACAAACTTTGACATTAATAAGCGACAGCAATTTTTCCATGCATTTTTTGTCATAATAACCAGACAAAACGGTTTTTGGCTACTTTTAATGTACAGTTTCGCTTATCCATAGATTCATGCTGGTAACTCAGTTTTAACAAAATATAATTTGATAATATTGCTCTAATCGTGACTGAAAATATTGCTGTTAACAGGTCAACTGAAACCCTCAGGCCGTGTTTCAAAAGTTTCCAGTTTCTGAAATTTTCTGTCAAAAAGAGTTTGAACAACTATAGTATTTTAATTCTAAAATGACACTGTGTTTGGTTACCTTACATCTAAATTTGTATGTTAATACATATAAGTAAGTACTTAATTAGAAGAATTTTGAATTCTTCCAAATCGTCCAAAACTAACTACATAACCATAGATAAGAAAGAAGCGAGAAAAGTGAAAGCGAACGCATTATAAACAATATGTAAATGTGTTCGAACTTCAAATATGTAGATAATTAAAGGTCCCTTAAATGGCGGACGTTCAACAACGTCTTTGGTACAATCGAGTGGTGATTGCTTTTTAAATTGATGGCTTGTCGGCTTACTGCTGAACTTTTTACGTTGCAAGTGCTGTCTACATATCGATAAATGTGCAATTGTTGGTTTCGACTGGCGGAATTTGATTCAATACATCAATATGTCAATTTTCTATGATTCGTCGAAATTGTGAACACGTTGCCTATAATACGAAATCAATTTAAAACTTATTAATAATCAATACAAAAATGAGGCTTTTAAATAATGTTGAATATATATATGTTTGGTGATTTTTATTTATTTTTTGAAAAGTAAGTTTAGAGTTTATTTTTTTTGTACGAGTATAGATTATCAGAATAATCGATATTATTGCTTAACCGTGCCCATCGCTATCATTGAAATAGAAATAAAATCAATTTGACACGGAAAATAAAAGCCAGTTTGTCGGCGACTCTTAAAGATTATTTTATGAAACTAAACTAGTAGCTAACAAATTATAAAGATAACTGTCTGTGCACGTTTAATTAGGTTACAATGTTACATTTTTTAATTCGAATGTATAAATAATGTGAGTTTCTAGCGATTGTGTTAAAAACTTTGACCAAGATGATTGACTGGAGTAACAATTTTAATATCGGATAATAATCAAGAACAAGTCGCCGTAAAGATGTTGATTGCTTCATGCTTAACGTTTTTATTGCAAACGGATGTTCAAGAAGCCCGCGAGTCTACGTGTCTAAATTAGTACCTTGCAAACTATACGAGTACCTTGTCAATAGACGTGTATTGAAGACGTAAGTGTACTAGTAATTGACATTTTTACATTGGTTTTATTGTAAAAATGTGCCAGTTAGGAATTTTCGAAGAAACGTCATTAATAACTGACCAAAAAGATTTTAATCAAGATTGGAAAACACGAAAATTGTTCGAATGTGTCGATAATAAATTTAAATGCATATTTAGGTTGTTATGCATATGTTAGTAATAGAATTCTAAGTATGTCATATATATTGAGTTCTTTTTAACCACAGCCGGTTGCTAATTTGATCACTAAATTTTTATACTTAAAATGATTCACTGAAGTTAAAAATTGAATGAAACCTTTTTAAGTAAGTAATAACACCTCTACGCTTATTTGCAATTTTATAAGTTGATTTAAGAATGTGGACCGATAATCGGGTTGTAATCGATGATCGAGTAATCGAGTGTTGTTTACGATCGCGCGCGCCGCGTGCTCTCTGTCGACTGCCGGAGGGCGGACGCACCGCCCTGGGGGAACATGTGTGTGTTCGACCTCACGACGAATGTATGACGTGTGACCCTTTTTTGTATTATTGGCGCGAAAGGTCAATCAAATTGCTATAAAGTAGCTTAAAAAGTACCTACTATTTGTTACAATACTATTACTTTTTTTAAATTTGCAATCGACTTTTAAACGGGTTTGTACAGTTTACGAACAGTATCAATATTATTTTTGCTTTGTTTCAGTAATTTACTATTCTAAGGAGTAATAAATTATAATTATTTATTGACAATTTTAAAATGAAATTACGATGAAGCTGTAGTTATTTTGCTAAACGCACTTAAATGGTATTATTTGTTGCAAGATTATGCCTTGCATTTCTAAGAAAAACTACGAAGTATGCAATGAAGTGTGGAAGGAGAGAATAAGTTTAATAACTACTAATAGGAGCAGTAGGTGTTTAATGAGTACCTATCTCTCAAACATTATCATTTTAAAAACTCCTTAACATTAATATCGAGTTAACGTAAGTCGTAAGCACTTAGTAGTGGTCCTCCCCACCCTCAGACTAGCAACTAATTAGTAGGTATTGCGAGCGAATGCCGATTGGTGATCGTTCGAGTGCATGTTCGATATAACACATGCCAATTCTATCACAAAACCATGTGAACTTTAAAAACTTTACGTTAAAGATTAAAGTCGAATCTCATCTTTCCTCATTGTTCTAATTTGTAACGATTACAAATATTATTCATTTATTACTCTTATCGCTATAAGCATAAAGGATAAATTGCAACAAAATTTATTTAATCCGTCACATTAAGTTGACTTCCAATTTATTTTAAATTTTTTATTAAGTTGTATTCAATTTCTGTTCGGTTATTAAGGCGCAGTGATGGGTAGGGTAATTATTGCAACGGGGACTATTTTAGAAAGGGCTTGGCATAGAATAGTAAACACTACTTTCTTTATGGTTCAAAGATAAGCTTATATAAGATAATAAACGGAATAAATAAAGAATGAAATTAATTATCTGAGTCAAGCGACGCTATTGGATTTAACTTTAATATATATTATTTTTAGTTTAAATATAAGCATTACATTTAAAATAATAGATAATAAGATTATTATAATTTGATTTATTTTATGTACAAGAATAGTAAACAAATAAATAGCCCACTGACGACAGAATAGTGGCATACATCTTGATATAACTGATAAGTACGTTGATATTAGTAAGTTCACCTATATAACGTATGAGTAATAGGGGTTATATACTGACCAATTTGAATCAGAATTAAACCTCCATGTGTGATATTGAAAATAAAACTTTTTTAATACGATAAAGAATACTCCTTTGACATGATAAAGACAAAAACATGATAATCGATTGTTTGACTTTAAGTTGTTTTTACAGTCGACCATAGAGTACTATAATACTACGGACTCGACTTTTAAATTAAAGATGGATAAATTAAAAATTAGGTTTTTAAATATGAGTTCCGACGCGAAACCAATGCAGCAGAAACAGCTCGCCAATGCTATGTTCTGAGAGGATACCGCTAATGAACCCACCGTGCGTTTTTGGTTTAATTCCGTACTGGAAACTTCTACTTGATGGATGAACCACGAGGAAGATCTGCTATTAAAGTAAATAAATAAATAACAATAAGTAAATGGAAAGCGATGCTGGAAGCCGATCGCTGTCAAACTACCAAGGAATTAGCGGTATGGTTTGACTTTAATTTACCCACAATATTCACTCATTTTGCACAAAATCATTAAATAAAAACACTTGAAAAGAAAGCACTTCATGATTTGACTGCACCGCAAGAAGGCGCATTGATATTTGCGTTATCTTGATGAGCCGGTATATAAATGAAGGGATTTAAAACGGGTGACTTAAAAACTGGACTCTTAACAATAATCGTAAACGAACATCGCAATGACTAACTCCAGTACCCACTCGCAACAATCCGGTCAAAAACAGCAACAATACCCTATAGCCCGAAGCTTACACATAAAAAGTGATAGTAACTGTTTAGTGGTCACTCCATGCTGTAGTTCACTACAACTTCCTCAGATCCGGTCAAGCAATTACTGTTGATATCTACAGTGCAGAACTTCGAACCATGATGACAAACTCGCAGAATCAACCTCGACTGATCAATTTACCTTCACTATTATTGCTCCACAAAAACGCAAAACTCCAAAACCGTTTTAACATTACAGGATCTGCACTTAGAAACCATTCCTCATCCTCCATACTCACCGGACTTGAGGACTAATGAGGTCGCAGAAATGAATAGACCATGAGGGTACATTGATAAAATAAATATATTACTTTATTTTTTTAGTAGTACACGGAAATTATATAATTTAACCATTTTTAGAATAGAATAGAATATATCTTTATTGTACATCAGCCAATTCAAGAAGATAAATACACAAAAAACATTTAACTAATTTTGTACAAAGGACGCCCTTATCGCTAAAAGCGTAACCATAAATCTCTTTCAGGTAACCTTAGGATGGACAGGATTAAAGGTAAAGTACTTGATGGAAGTTGGCGACGTATAACGAATAAATAAATGATAAACGTTATTACACACAAATAAGCGTAATAATTTGTAACCCTTAATATGATTATTAAATTATATTGGGTTCCTATCCTGTCTATCTAATAAGTTTTGCATATAAATCGTATATTTTGTCTATGATATTCAACGCCTCCTAAGCAACAATCATCCTTAGGCAGACTAATGGGATTATAGTCATTGTTAGGAATACATTTTTAAAATTATACCAGGAGGCCAGATGTTTTTAATAATCAAGCCTTAGAATTACATCGTTAATGTGAAAACTGCTTAATCCTAACGGTTAACAAAATATATAAGTTTATCTTAGTACATTAAGCATAATTTTGGTAATAAAAATAAAGTATCTTGGCAACACTGCACCCCTGCGCGCGAGATTTTCCAATTCAATCGTGTTTCGTCAATATCCGTTATTCAGCAACCCCACCCAGTCTTTATAGTGCTTTTAGCCTCAGGGCTTCTCTATGGAATATTTACATGTGGGTATATGTTTTTGAATAGGGGCTTTAGAAAACTTTATTTATTACATACGCAGCAAGCTGATAGAGAATATAGAGTCTACAATACATTAAGTTATAAAAAAACTGTTATATCATTACTGAATAAAAGTTTTGTGTATTGTTTCTTGAAATAAAAAAAACTAGACCATAGACGTAGAGACTACTACTTTATTTACTTTTTTTTTACTTTTCTAGAGCTTGCGTTAGGTTGAATGAAGGTTATTGTGCGGGTGTATCTGTAAGTTTTAGATCAAGCTAAGAATTTTAGAATCAGAAATTGATTTGTGAAATATTGGTGCAGTAAATTAAAAAAGTTCATCGTTCAGTAGTACATGTGACAGCTGATTGATGTTGATAAGTTATTTAAGATTATTGAACTAGTACATGAACGCTGTGACCCCTGAACTGAACATAAATCATTGCAAAGTTTATTCCAAAAAGGTGTTCCATTTGACCTTATACTGGAGATGTTAATTATACTTATAAGGAATGAAAATTTAATATCGTCATTTGAGCTATCGTTGCTGTCTCAAGTTATAATAATAATAGCTGTTGTATAAATATATTTTAACTAATATAAATACTACTTCTTAATACTAATTTCATATAAATTCCATAGAGTCTGTAAAAATAAGTAAGTGTAAGAAAATAATATATATTTCGTTTATTTAAAATCTCGCACTTCAGATTTAAATTAAAAACGGCGTTCACAATATTATGATGATAATTATACAAGATTCTTTATTTAATAGTGTATGGTGGAAATTTTAGATCAAAATGGGCAAAAGTCCCGGTAAACGGCAACACTGATTATTCTTTATAATCTAAAGTTTTATTTATTGCCGAGGAGTTTTGAGTTTATGGATTTGCCACTATTTACCTTCGAGTGTAAATGGAATCGTAAGATTTAGTTTGTGCTCAGAGGCAGAGGTGACCATTATGACGATAGTAACATACTATAATATAAAGTACATACTATAATAAATCATAACAAGATAACAAAATTGCTGGTTACGTGCTCATTCCATGCGTACCTTGCATGCTCTAATTGTCATATATATATTGGTATCTAGGAACAGATAAGTACCATACTGTCATATCAACAATCAATCATAATGATGTAAAAAACATTTTAAGTCGTTATTGCTACTTCTTAATTTCAATTCTGATTTGTAAAAAGTTTTTCTATTTACGGATCTTTTGTCGACATCCTTGAATAGAATAAATTGTTTTTTTTTCCATTTAATTATAAAGTCTACTTGAAACCTAGCAATAGCCAATACTCGAGTGATCACAATGAATGCCGTAATGTTAATATGAAAAAATAAAATAAAGTGCCATTGTTGCAGAAGCGTTTTGAAAAAAGAATGTGCGCTTTTTGGCTATATCGCCTGCGGCAAGATGGCGGGGTGCCGAGTGTTGCCAGTCTTTCACCCGGAAACATACATTCTATTCGGCTAATGACGATAACATTCTTAATTTAAATGCAATGTGACTTTTTGAACAGGAAAGGCGTGTTCCTATAAATATAATTATCTAAATTAAAACTGTGATCATAGTGTATTTTAAAATACAAAAGTATTATAACTATGCTGAATGTGTTATAGAACATTTAAACAGCTTTATTTATTGATATAATTTAATTCCTACTTGACCATAACAAGATTTAAATACTCCATATTGGAGCTTGATTGACGCATAATGATTTTTTTTTCAGAAACTATTAGCATCTTAGTCACCCACACCCTATTCTGATGGTTTTTGATTGTTTTGAACTTGGTGAATACATAACGTTTAATTGTTAAGTAATGACGGAGCTTGCATGAACAATAAAGGTCAAAAATTTTCTTAAAATTTTTTAGTATATAAGAACTTAGACTTTATTAGGAAAATTATGGGTCTACAAGTTCTTCTTACTCATAAGTCCCGTCGTACGAGTCTCACACACGCCAGCCGCTTAGCCGATCTATAAATGGATTTCTCCACGATAGAAAAGCTTTTGAAGATTCATATCTCTTAAGTGATTAAAAAATAAGACAAGAAAAACATATAAATATGGAAAAAGTTACCATGATTTTGGCAATAAATTTTGTTCCAGCGGCATTAGTCAAGGAGAAAACAAGAGTGTACGTTTGTATGAAAAAAATGCCCTTTCTCTTATATAATATAATCATAAATGAAAACCCCGTGACGATAAACGTGCAGATATTTGATTGCATCAAAATTAAGGGCTGGACGCGTTGTGCGGTCACGTGGAATCAATCACTGTTTCCGCGAACATAACGGAGTCTCGACTTTCTTCGGCGTACGAATTCCGTAATTAAACATCTTTTTTGTCTGACCAGTCATGGCTATTTCCGACTCGCGTTTAATGCACCAAAAAAGCTTTATTTGCAACTTGATTAAAATTTTTTTAGCATTCTTCAATGCGGTTATAAAGTTTTGAAAATTCATAAGTTTAAATTAGGCTGTAGTACTACAGAGGTCAATCTTTTAATAAGTTTGTATTAAAAGATTAACCTCTGTAGTTAAAAGATATATGCAGAATATTGAAACTGTAATAAGATATAGTAATCTAATTATAACAAACCTTTTATACTCAAACTTCTAATAATGCTGTTAATTGCTGTTGTGATTATTGTTTTGTTATAGAAGTAAAAATTAGGGTACAATAAAGGGTAAGGCTGTATATAATTCTATTTATCTATGTATTAGTAAACCCGTTTGAGCTTCTATTTTTCTAACTATTTGAATAAATCAAAGGAAACGAAACTGTTATTAAAATAACTCTTTTCACGTGAACAATTTAAAAAGGTTTTTAAACTGTAAAGATAGATAAGTACTTAACAAAATTCGAAATTTATATTATCGCATTTATTCCAAATACAATTTAAAAGTTCTCATTTCGCAACCTAATCTCATAATCGACTTTATTGCGTTAGTAATAATGTTACATATCGCTTTTCATTATATTCAAATTGAAATCTTAAAACCGCGACAATCTTAACAGGTAAGTAATTTACAAACTTGTACATGTAGTAATCAAAAGCCTGCGTAACTTGTATTGCTTAAAAAATAAGACTGACTTTACAGTAGCAGGCGTTGAGTCATTTGTATTGTATGATATGGTCTACATATTGAGTAATGTTGACATGTCGGCTGATTTGGGAGCAACTTTCTATACGTATAAACAAGTATGAGCCATGCCGTCTGCGCGTACGCATACGTAATGGCTGTCGAAATTTGAAGGTACTGCGAACAGTGATACTTTTAACCAAGGGAAAATATTGAATCTTATCTGTGTTATTTTATTAGTAAGGGATCAATCACTGCTATTGATAGATATTTATTATAGCGTACGTCTATTGATTAAACTTTCTTTTGCTTGCGCTTTGCGACAATGGATGAAAGTCTGATAAAATATTTTAAATCTTATCGCGATTAATTTAATAACCCTTTTAGATTAATAATTACAATAATTTTAAATTGTTCTGTTCTTAGGTTATTTGATTATATCTATCAACAACCTAATCAAGAAACCAAGTTCAAATAAATTGGAAAATTGTACCTTATATTTGTCACACACTACAAAGGCACCTAGGGGCTGCTAGATGAAGGTAAATAGGGCTGTATATCGCGTGCTGCATCTTTGCATTTGTTTCCGTTCTACTGCATATCATCAGGCTGCCGAGTCACTCGCTACACTTTGTATATTTAAGAAAAAGCCTTTCGAAAATCAGAAAGACACAGTTCTATAAAATTGTATTTGTACGGTCTAAGCTATTTTCCACGAGGGACTTCTAATGTATCAAAAAGTAAGCTTATTTTCGCACCTAACCTTATAAATAGCATGTGGTCTAATAAATTAGTAAAATTAATTGAATGGAATGAAAAATAAACTTATGTTACAGAACAGGACAGAAAGAGAGAAATCTTACTTATGGTCCATAGTCAGAGCCTTTAGAGGCATTCCCTAATGGCTCGAGCGCTGTGGAAACTTAAAGGTTCACCAAGGTTCTCTCTCCTAAAAGGCTATCTACGGCCAAAAGCCGTAACGCAAAATCAAGAAAGGAGAACCACGACTAGCCTAACTTCGAATTATAAGTAAGCTTTATAATTACAACATGGCTGATTCGGTCAGCCAATTAAAAGATAAAATAGTGTGACATGCGCGCGCACAATGGGCGAATTAATGCATCTACTATCGCGATGTGGGCCTAGCTAACAAAAAATATGACGTGAAAGTGATTTGTGGCCTTGCTATGCAAAATGTCATTGATCGTCCTACTTAAGGTAACTTTTACAGAAGGGTAGCGAACGAGCTTAATTGAGTTGACGCTTTTTAATGTCTGTTATGTAAATAATATTTGTAGAGTGACCATTTAATTTGCTCTGTAATATATAATTTAAAATGATATATGAAAAGGATCCTCTGGACCATACACACAAAAACCTACAAAAATACTACCGTAGAAATTGCAAAAAAGCCACCTTAATCTTGTAAATTGTCGGTAGCTTAGTGTGTAATGTCATGTGGTAAGCAGCGGTTCGAACCCCGCCGCGTACCAATGTTTTTTCAAAATTGGAATTCAAATGTACGTTTATTCAAAGCTTTAACGGTGAAGGAAAACATCGTATAGAACCTGCACACGCCTGTGAATAAAATTCTCAGGTTGTGTGTGAAGTCTATCTTGGCTAGCTTGGTAGACTAAGGCCTAATCGCTCTAATTTAGGAAAGACTCGAGCCGTTCGGTGGGAACGTATATGAACTGTTGGTGACGATGATAAATCTTGTATAAAGAAAGTGTATCTACCAATAAAACTAGTAGCTTTTCTTTGCTTAATGGTGAGGCTGATTCACTGTGTAAAATATAAGCCAGTCATTGTAGTTACTGTTACCCACAACCAATCGTATATTACAATATATCTCAAAAGTCGTGCTCCTCTCAACCCAATGTCTCAACCCCAAACGGCTCATATATAGTCCCCAGATATGCTAGCATATTTGCGTCGTATGAGGAATCCAGCAGAAGCAGCAGTCGATCCTAAGAGTCCAGTCAAAAGAATCAAATTTGACAGTTATTGACGTGAATAGCTATAACATACGATACTTCGTATGTTGACAGTTCATAGCTATTACTAATTAATCGCTTACTCCGATTAACGAAACGCGCAAACAATACTTTGTTTGCGCGTTTCATTAATCGGAGTAAGCGTTTCGTTAATCTCTAGTACTGAAGTGTGCCTAGAAGATAATACAACGTTAAAGTATCGACACAAGTGGCGTCCCACATCAAAGTATACCAATCTTCTAAGTCAAAAGTGTTATGCTCTCAGATTTTGCCATTACAATGATATGTACGCGTTCAGCTTTAAAATAGCATTTTTTTTATATTTTCTACATGAAATAATAGATTTTTCATATTTATTTCGTAAATTGGAGATATTGCCAATTAAATAAGATGTGTATAGTGTATTTCTATGGTATGATGTCGAGATGAGATTAAAAATTTACATTTCTAAATATGTAAAACAGCCATGAAGGGAGAAAAAATAATACGTGTTTAAGGTTACGCCCCGGCCGGAACTCGAACCTGATCAGCCAGGATGGATATACACCGATAGATAGCCGTTCATGAATTAGATGGAAGTATTAGAAAGAGATTTACTTCTATAATAGGTAAATTAGAGTTAAAATAAACAAAAAAATTTGTCTAACAAGAAAAACCGTAGGCGTCATTTGATAGCCAAACTTTTGATGTATGGTTTGTCTAAACTGCGGTTTGTTGACCCCACAAATATGTCAAGTGACTGCTATTGAGTAGATGACTAAGTCCATAGAGATGAAATAAAGACTCTTTTGAATTGTAGAGGTTTTTTAAACCAATAATTATAATTGTTGTCGTCAGTTGTCAAATTGTATGAAAGTATAAACAGCGCCTCTGCTGAGAAGTAATGGAATATAAGTTTAAGATTTTTAGAGGGTAGTGGGACACCACATACTCCTACAAACCCACCACCTTCCTAAAGCCGGATCTTTCACAGCGCACCTTCTTGACTCTGTACAATTTATATATTTTTATTTTTGTTTAATTAATCATTCAAATCCACCTACAGTTAGCACCGTGATGTAGGGATGTATGTATATGCATTCAACCTCTCCGACAAAAAGGGGAACAGATTATGTATTTACGCAGCACACCATGTACACGAGGATTTAATTATTTTTATTATTTGAATTTTATTTGATATAATATTATGCGATATACTAAAGAAGACACGTATCACGATTTTGAGTGCTGGTTAAATTAGGGTTTTTCGAACGGAACCAGAAGCGCTCTTTTTGGCTTCAAATTAGAGGATTGCATGCTCCTTCTAAACGTTACTATTCCATGGCTGAATGCCAATTTATATTGACTATAACATTCATAAAAACTGAAATAATTAAAATCATGTGTTAATTTATATATAAACTTACTTAAAACTGTGTGCCTACTTGTACTTAGATAAATTAAAATACATTATTTTCATTGTACAAAAATGTTAACAGTTATCTATGTTAAATATAATTAACGAGTTAGATATTTATACTACGAGGGTGTGAGGGTGTTCTAAGATATCGGGAGAGTACTGTCTACTTATGGCTCCAGTTTCCCACTAATATATAAGTCGGTACTAAGATTACGATTAAAATTTTTGAACGAACTATTTTTGTTGAGAAAAATAAATTTTATATTGATATTATTTATTACTTTTGGTCACTCATTGTATCTAAAATACAATGAATCAAAACGTATACCTGGTCACGCCTTGTTCTACAAAATATCATAATTCTAATAACAAGAATACATGGCCGGTTGATCGGACACACTATTGTGTTTTTTATACGGCAGATAACGTTACATTGTTCAAGCAGTTGGTAGCGCTTACGAGTTTATTTGTATGCTTTAAGCGAGGAACTAAACATGGCAAATATATTTAAGATTTTTAATGAAGTATACAGATAAGTTTATACTATCACTTTTGACTTTGAAAGTGTCACTTTTATAAAAAAATAAAAATTTATATTTAGTAATACAACTTCAATTAGCTAGTACTAAGAAATCTAATGAGTCAATTTATTTAAATCGCAATGCGAAAAAATTGAAATTATAATTTGTCTTTTCAAACTTATAAAAAGAATGAAATTATCACTATTTATTTTAATTATAATGTTTGCTGATGCATGTCGAATTGTGTATTTGCAGAAAGGTGAAATTTAATCACTCACAAGTCTTTAGGGTTCCACGACCAAAAGATACTGCAAGCCTGTTCTACAAAATTGTGTTCTTAAATCGATTAAAGCGGTAAAATCATCTCTGGTCTCTGGCTGTGAAAATTTTGACAAAGTTATTGTAATATTTGAAGTTTCTTAAAATGGTTTTTAAAGAGGTGTTATATTAATAATAATAATATTGTTAGGAGCAATATAGAGAGGGAGAACTATGTTGTTAACAGGACGCTACATTTTTCTCCAGGACACGACTCATCTGAGCCGAGGCCTGAGCCTTAAGGGTCACCCTCAGGTCTGTCTGGAGACTCCAAAAGACAGTGATATAGGTTATAACCTCCCCTGTAGGTGATACCTGTCGATAAGAAATCCTCCGGGTGAATCGCCTCAAATGTTTGAGGTCTACCAATGTTCTCACCTTCTTAAAACCCCGGTAACGATGTAAAATCCATCTGAACCAACAACATTATACAGACCATAAAAAAAACACTAAATTTGATTTTTACTTAGGTACTACCGTTATAAAACTAATCTATTGCTATCTCTCTCTGTCCTGTGCGTGTTGTCGTTTATCTTTTTTTGTTGCTGGAACGTTTTTATGACGTTGATCAAGTGAATAAATTTATTCTTCATCAATAAACGTCCCATTCCTGGCCACAGGCGAAACTAAATAGAAGAAACTCATGTCGAGTTTGGAACCACACTGATCCAATGGGTGAAAATGGTTGCTGTAACAACCGGGACCAACTCCTTAGCTAACCTTTCCAAGCACGTTGAAGTTCAAGATAACAAATTTAAATTGACTAATCCAGTGAACAATCATGACTTAAGTTGCTTTCTTTACGTAATTGATTTCAAAAATGTTTTGGGCACTCCCTCTATAAGCATAAAATAGAAAACTGTACATCTATGTACTAGATTTGTACGGATATGTTACTAGATACATTTAAAGATTAAGTATAATTATATAGGGTCTTCAAACTGAGGTACTATAATGTAAAAGCAAAGGAAAGCGTTAAATCGTCAGCTGACATGTCTTTTCAGCATGGCATGCTTACGTTTAAAGTATCAGATACAATCTCTTAGTGACTTTTGGATGTACGGAACCACGACTCTCACGGCACCGGGTTTTAATTTCAAAGTTCTTCGTTATTCAACAGCTTAATGTTTTTCGCCGTAAAGTGTATTTTTGTTTATTATCATTGCCAAATGTAGTGGGTATGGCCGTGTGGTATAAAAATTATAGTTGATTTAATACAGCGATAAGATTTGGTCATTATTGGGTATAATAAAATGTAGGTTAAAAAGTCATTTATTTCACATAACATGAAATGATATTTTGTAATATCACGGTCCATATAATAAAAATCATTAATTTTATATGTGATATCTACTTTAAGTATTGGTAATTTTTAATTGTTGCAAAGATTTCGCTATACTATAAAGTCACAAAATGGCACCATATATTTACATAATGTTGAAAATGTCAAAGAAAGTCTTCATGATCCATTATGGAAAAGAATAGGTGTATAGTAAACTTTAGTTTAAAGAACATTTTGCATTTTGCAAGTTTTCTTATTTAAATGTAGCCATTGTAAATTTTTAAAATAAAAAGTAATGTCAGAAAAATTAGGTTAGATTACTAATTTCTGAACGACCTACAATATTTTGGTCGGCCTCTACAAAGGTGGCATTTAACGGGAGTGCAATTTCGCATCGTGCGTCGTGGAGTCACAGGTGCGTAAAAACTGTGGCACAATTTTTTTATCAAAACGTTGTTGGGGAATGCCATTTGGAATAACTTTGGTGTTATACGATTCAGGTTTTATAAGAATTTTGATTGATTATGTTATATTAAGTATTTCCGTAGATTTATTTGATTTATATAATTATGAGTTTAATACTGAAAATGAAAAATATCATGCCAGTGTATACTTTTTATGACACATAGTATAGAATAACACATGTACGCCTGAGATCCGATTTCAATTAACTGTCTTTTAGCTCTAAAATCGTATGTTTTAAGCGTACTGAACTGAATTAAGATGAAGCGCAGGAACTTACTTGCTTAGATCATCATATACAGGAAAATCAATATCAATTACAGAATTTTAGATGTTCGAAAATTTTTTTTTCTTAAAAATGGAATCTCATTTGTGTCATATTGAACGTATGAAGTTGCAAAACTTACCCCATTTTCAGTTTCACTTTCATTAACGTAGTCTTCATTTTGACTCATCAGATCATCGTTTCCAGACTTCTCGGTATCAATTCTTGTATCACTCCTTTCTTTTAATCTGTATTCTTCAATTTCAGTTTCTTCTATAACATGCTGATTGCAATCGCCATTTTTATAAGTGCTAAGAGGAATATCATTAGCAAGATGCCTTAACTCAAGTCTTATAGTTTTATTTGAATCTTTTTCTATATTAATATTCAATTCCGTAGTCACATATTGGTTATCGATATTTTTATTTGACTTCCTTTTTAAATTTTCAGGTTTATCAATCGATTTAAAATTGTTATTATTTGCAAATTTATTGCTCAGTTCTTGAGTAGCTTTTTTGATTTCTTCCGTTGAGAAATCTTCTAATTGAATTTTCTTGTTTTTGTCATTGAAATTGTCATTAAAAATGTCTTCTACGACCATATTCTGCTGGCCGGTTATATCCGGCAGGTTGATTCCGTTCATCTTGGTCATCTTAGCGAAAGTTTTTGGAACCTAATTGGTCACATTGTGAGCGAGGTTATCTCCGAGCATTGTCGGTTTAACACGGCGTAAATCATCGATAGATGATTATCTATCGAATGACCGTTACCAATTTCCAGCGTTATTTGACCCTCAATATTCCAAAGAGATCCTTTAAAAATTCAATTTGTACAAGTTCAGTTTACACTGGCCACTTTGTATTGTTACCACAGCGTTGGGCAACTATCGTGAACTTTTACACGATTATTGTACCGCCATTACATTTCGTATGAGAATTCTATTTTCTTTAGATCGATGATTTGCAAGCTTTCTCCCTCTGTTATATAGTTGCGTCCCTTTTCGTCTACAAATAATGTTATTGTTTACTTGCTCCGTTATTGATGGTATAGGAAATCGATGTACGTCACGTTCAATATGTGATTATCTCGTGGAAGTATTATTGAATCTCAGTGATACCTCTGGGTTCGTTACGGGGTAATTGTTTTATAAGTAGTATTCATAAACTCGTTCTCAAATGCACCATTTACACGTCGATGATTGTCCGATTGTTCCGAAACACATCACTCACACGCACTAATATGATACAAAATTTCCGGAAAATATTATTTTCAAAACTCCTGCAATTTCTGCAATTTAAATCAGATCAATAATAATTGCATTTAATTTACATCTCTAGGCAACATTAAACAGTTAATACTTTTTGTAACAATAAAAAAATTAAAATTATACCTTAACGTGTAATTTCGAATTCGTAATTTAAATTTGGATGCTTCCCGCGTTTTGCCACGTGAGCGGCGCGCGTCGCTCGAGGCTATCACATGGAGTGGGTGCGCGGAGACGTAAAGCCTCGAGACATGATAAAGACGGGGAGAAGGTAGACTATGTCACGTATACAGATAAAATTATTAAGTTATTGAATCAAAATAGTCATTGTCCTCTGAAAAATAAGAAAATAGATTTGTTTTAGCTAGAAATTAATTTATTGAAATCGATACTTATATCATAAATGCAATTTCGTGAAAAATTTGTAGCCACTAGAGATTTAATGTACCTTATTATTAATAAATAATAACTCACACTCCTATACTTGTAATCACAATATATGTGTTAGAATTCTTGTAGAATCTTTTGTGAGCAATCCTAATAAGATAAAAAACCATAATAATAGGATATATACATTTGAGATGTTCAATTTATGGTAATCATAATTATACTAGAGGATTTAGCATCTGGTTTTTAAACATATACATAACCGAAAGCTTCCTTCTCGTACTGCCGTGTAAATCTATAACATTGTTCCTCTCACATCCAGTTTGGTTGCGGCGTGTGCGCAGAAAGGTATATTCTACATTCATAAGCTAAGCGGTTTTCATCAAGACAACACGCTAGACTAATTGTAGATGCGTTTAGCTGACAAATGCATTTATAAAAAGTAGTTTCCAATAATTAATGCTGTTGTTTTCCAAGAATTTGACAACTGACGACATACACTGCACTAAAGGCTTCTCTTAATAGGGTTCTCTTATGGACAAAGATTTTGGACAAGCTCATTCTAAAATAACGATAAGATTCATATTATCGTGGTGCTTATAGACTGAAAAAATATAAAATAAATAAGTGTGGTTGTATATGTTATAAGTTGCTAATATAAATATGATGCTGATTACTTATATGTTAAGGAATTCTGGGTATGCAATTTTTTTTAAATACAAAGTACGTCATACGGCACCGCTTGATAAAAGCAGTGGATGACCTATTTTTGAAGAAAGCTAGTGTAGCGTATTCTGTCATACAAATTATTGTGTTAGATAATGCTTTCAATATTTTGGATAGCCTAAAACTTTTGATTATTCAGCGCTATGATGCTTCTAAATTGGCCGCTGTTATATCATTTGCAATAAAAATCAAACGTATTGCCTATTTGAATATACAACTTGGAAAAGTATTAGAAACTTTAGAATCACTGCTTGACTTTATTTCTTTTGCTTTCTGTTAACTAGGATTTCTTTGATATAAATGAAATGAAGTTCTTTAGATACCAGAAAATAAATATAGCAATTACTAGCAACTGTTACATGACTTTTATATCCAGTAAAGGTTTGTTAATATGGTGATTATTTCTTTTGGAGAAAATAAGGCCATTGGGAAATGCCAAAGTTTATTAGAAATTATAAAGTTTTACAAAATTTATAGTTCATAATTTAAATCTTTTGTTTGTTAAAAATAATCAGCTTTATACAAAGTTAAACGCACCGCTTGCCACCATATGCCAGTCTTTTCTGATAACAGTTTTTATTTATAAGATAATAGAGCTCAATTTAGAAAAGACTTTTTTATGGCAAGTGTAGTGTAGTGATTGGGCGCGAAATTATAATGTACCGGTGCGGGTGACATTGCGTTAATTTGAACTATTTAAATTACCTTTTCTTTGTTTGCAATAAGATATTATTCTAGATACTAATCATACACTATAGACTCTATGACATACTTACGGACTAAAACTCATTTGAAGTTTATGATTAAAAATAGAAATTCGAAATTTAAACTTGAATTTCGAATTTGAACTTTACCTTCGTTTTCAATAAACTTTTTACAGATATAAACTAACTAGTTAATTTGCTAAGTTAACAGGGAAGCTGGCTGCTAATCTGTTCTGAAAATCGCGAGTTCTACTTTTACCGTAGGATAGTCATTCAAATTGTTTCAGGTGGTCGGCAGCGATCTAAAAGTAGCTTTCGTATTTGAATCATTATAATTACATAGTAAGTGAATATTTTATACATTGTTTGTCTTAATTTGATTTCTCAACTATTCTCAAATATTTGCAAATCGTTGCTTTGTTTGTTGGTATTAATACAATTTGTAAATATGTTAAAAAGTTTTATAAGATTCTGCTTCTGTTGTCGCAGATAGTTGTGATTCTTGTTGTTTTTAGGTGATATTTTATAAATACCTGTAAGTTTTCCTTTTTAGACTAGTTTAATTATGTTTTATTATAAGTAATAAAAAACATTTACGTTTATTAAAAAATATCAGCACAGAAAACCGTACCCCACTTTCAATTGTAACGAAACGTTTGCGATCGCACTTGCGTTCAGCTGATAAACTCATATATAAAAGCTTCCTATCTTCACAACAGTGGCGCTGCTGTCGCTTCCATACATACATACATTTTGACAGCGGACGACCAACATCTCAACGGTACTCCCGTGTAGGAAGGCCTGTGCTCTACATGCTGATGTATTTAGACTGTATTTTATAAATTTATTTATTTCAAATGATTTTCGTAATTATATTTTACTAGCCGCCTGAACCAGTTTCGTTCGGGAGTTGTTTCTGATTCATAAATTAAAATCTACATCTTGTAAATGAATACAACAAAAAATAAAAGTCCAATTTGGAGCAGGTGTAATTTCACACATACGTTCATTTCGTCGATTCTTTTTTAAAATACAAAATGGTCGGACATGCGAATTGCACAATTTTTGGCTTTAGTATAAGACTGTATATAAATTTAAGAGCAACAAATGTCGTAAGGTTAAGAAGCAGACAGGTAGCTAATACGTGTAATTCTTTCATAATGTTCCGGGTGGTCACTTCACTGATTCGCGCCATCATTAATAACGTACCTTCAATTGATATTATCAGCCTAAGTTACAGCCGAAGTTTATCGTTATATTCTCTCGTTAGAGACTCACGGTACCTATGATTTGGAAACGATTATATAGCAAACATTTCGGTTTTTGTTTCAACGTATTAGTGGCGACATATTCCCTAGTTTGACTGTTTAGGTGAAAATTAAAAATGTTAACAGAAAAATAACCTACCGAAAAAAATACTTTTCATTTTGATTCCGAAACTGTTTGATTTAAATTTCTATTATATCGCTGGTATAACAAACTTCTTTGTTAACTATTAATAGTTTAAAAAAAATGGAATTATGTAGTTATTAGATTGCCAGTAATAAGTTGAACTTACTAAGATATCCCAAAACTATCTCTTGTTATACAAATCGCAGACTGAAAAGCTTGTACTCAAACTATATTACTCATACAGTCATCATACTCACTGAATCAGCGATAGTACTCAACAAATGTTAAGCAGAGTTATCCACCGTCTTAACGACGCTATACCGTCCCTCTCACTCTACTGGCTATGGCATATAATCTTAGAGATAAGCCAATAAGCAGCTGGTTTCCAAAAAAGGTGACAGTATTAATTGGTATCCAAAATACTAGAAATTGAGTTGTTTGCAAAGTCATAACGGAAATTAGAACCGTTTATGATGAAAAATCAACTAATTTGATAACTGAAAGAACTCTGTAATAAGTGTATGGTATGGTTTACAGCCGAAGTAATCTAGGTACTTAACGCATATCATGAGATAATGCTTCGGCTCAGAAAGTCAAAAGCTCAAAGTTCAAACGATGGAACGTATTCGTAATGATATAAAAGTTATTTTACAACGACAGCTTAGTAAGTTCGTGACAGTACAATTACTTCAATCGTGCTGCTTACCATGCGCTTGAAGAAAGTATACCGTGAATATAGAAGTCGCGTGGGTGCTGTCACAGGTCACGGTCGGTGACATGTCACGATGCATAAATACATGAAGCATATCTATTGTAGATCTCATTACGTTGTTATATGTGTATATTGGAAGGTCGGGTATCATAGCTGATGAGTTGTATACTGTACCTTCGACTTCGTATAGATCTTTCTATAGTATTGACTGCATAATATCTCTAAGATTTATTTCGCGTAACGATAACTCGATAATATGAGGTTCGGTGAAAATAACATACCTACCTATTAATGTGAGTAGGTATTTTATTAATAATATATATAATTCATAATATCTATCAATTATATAATATTAATATATCGTTTTAATATATTTATTAATAAGTAGCTATTTAAAAAAAATCATATAATATGCATTGGTCCCTTGTCTTTTTAGTTAATGTCAATGTAGGTACATAACATTTTAATTCATCTACCATCAACCACCACAGATACACTAATGATATGACTTTTCCATTTTCACAATCGCAATCGGTAGTAATGCTGGGGTGGACATTTTGAGGGCTTCTGTAACACTGACTATATAGTATATAAGTATATTCTTATACTAGCTATACGATACTATGTAACACACACTTATTATACGTAACTATAAGTGTAATATATATAACACTTAATAGTTTATGTCTAACACATATGCAACATCTTTGCTGACAAGGCCTACCAATTATGTTTATCATACAGGTCTAGTACAAACAAGTCTCTCAAAAAGTCTTAAAGTGTTTGAAGTGAGAGAAGGAAATAATCATATCATAATTATTATTTAAAAAAAAGTAAACGTTTCATGCTAAATGATGATAAGTGTGTGATAAATGTCAAGAATAGGTAGGTGTATCATTAAAGTGTTCTATTTCTCACCGCGTTATTGTGTGGGAGGCTTTCAACAAGTCATCGACATGTCAAGGGGCTCTATCTCGCGTACAAGCCTCTAAAATGCTTTGAACATTAACTTTATTTGTTATATTGTAAAATTTAATTGACCCAAAGAAAAATCCAATTATTACCGTCACGGTACCAACGTATAGTTATTAAGGTTAATATGCTATTTCTTTCCTTTGGGCCGAGTAGGTATTGCAAAGGCAATAAATATCCCAACATATTTTAACTTATAGCTGAGAGGCAGGAAAGGAAAGGCTACGTCATTATGAAAAATTATTTAAAAAATATTATAACCACAGTTACCAGGATTTAATATTAACGGACTTTAATTACATTAATATCACAGATTTGTAAACTACCGGATTGTAGCACTATACTACCATCTAGTGGTTAGTGGTTGTAGTATAATCTCTACATTATATCATGCGTTGACTACTGTTTTAATAGTTTACTTAAAGTTCAAAAGATGGCGCTGCACTGAAGTATCTTAAGATTTAATAAAAGTAGAATCAACCGCTTTTTAAGATTTCACATTTACTTAAATAAAAGAAAAAACATTGATTGTAAATATATAATATCAAAAAATCATAATAAAAGTGTTATAATAATTTGACAAAATTTGTTGGTGGTTCTTAGCGCCATCTATAGTTCAGTAGCAGCATTAATAGTACAAATAAACTTACCCAGGTTGCGTTGCTATCATTGGATACCGCTTGAAATGTTGGAACACAACGAAATGTCATTTTAAAAGAAATAAAAAATACACTATTCTTATTATGATAATTTTCTTGTCACAGCTTACCTAGAACAAAACAAAACACTTACTTAGTGATACAATTTAATTTCAAAATTACGTCACGTGTCGGTAAAAAGATCATCAATTTCGTAGTCTTTATTAAATGTTTTAGTGGACTATTTTAAGCCTTTCATTATATTAAAATTAATAATACATTAAAATAACATATAGAATATGACTTTCTACCTAATATCAGGTAATTTATCAACTATTTTTCTTTCGTTCAATTTAAGGATAACGCACACACCAAGAAGTTTATTGATCCATTCATAAGGAAGGTAGTTAATAAATATTTCGTGGATCTATTGATTTATAGATCGATCGTCGTGACGGGATAATTACGGCCAATTATCATCAAACCACGTCACTGGGCTTGAGTAATGATGCCACTTACATCAGAATTAGCTTGATCGGTTTTTGTAGTTCTTTTTTTATTGATCAAAGATGTGGAATGTTGTGCTCTATTAAAGTAGGTGTCTAATAGAAAAAAAAGTAAAAGAGATACATATAATATTTTCAGTATTTAAAGTAATCCTTTGAAAGGTCAAAAGCTTACTATGTGCCGCTGTCGGCCTTTATGGAATAGCATAATTTTTTTTTTAATTTGATGTCCGGTTGGAAAATGTTGTTACGAGGTTATGTTTGAAAACACCGTAGATTGCACGTATCTTATTGTTAACAAATAAGCGTTTATCCTAAAGAATTGATATTGTATGTCAAAACGTATGACTGATTCTATTTAAAATTATTACAGCACTTTGTGTAAAACAATCCTACTTAGTATAATGAAACGCTATAAGATGAAATATTACCATTCATAACCAGTAAAATTTTACCTTAGTGATCGTAGTAATTTTCTTGAGAATGAAATACAGATATATTTACTTGAAAATGAACATGTAAATTTTGTAAACATTTTTCTAGGCGGTACTAGATCGTCTGGGCACCACAAGTTTATTTTGGTACGAAAGTAAAGGTAGCAACCTCATGTACACAGAATGTGTGTAGGTATTTAAACAATACCTAAAATTCATTGTAAGATGTGTCACCCGATTATTTGACAAAACCAGAGACGTTCTTACGGAGAAAAACATGATGCTGCTATGCAAAAAGGAAATATCTTTGTACATTCTTGAGATGTTCCGACACCTATCCAACTAATCTGTTACGCAGATAAATCAGCGTTGTGCCAGAATACTGGGCTGTAATGATAGCTCGGTGCGTGCCCACAATGAGGCATAAAATGCCTTATGTCTACGCCAAAAAACATTTTAAAAAGCAAGTGCTCTCCTGCCCTTACTAAAACAAAACCTAAATAATCGGTCGTAAAGTTCATATTGCATTGATTCGAGGTTAAATTTTAAAAAGTTACTGCGTATTCGTGCTAAAGGATATTAAGCTTTATCATTTAAACATAGAGTTGAGGTTGAATATTTGGATGTGAATATTTCTTTTTCGTCGATAAAAAATGTGGACGTTGGCCGCCTCGGGCGTGGCACGGGCCGTGCTAGAAATGTTTTTAGTCTGTGCTCGGTTAATGATCGGGCCGAGGTTAAAATTAACTGTCAATAAAACAGTTAAATGCAGGCGATATTGTTTTATGAAAGCAAATATATAGGTGCTGATTTCGTTCGCGACTAGACGGGAATATCAACTTAAAAATGAAATATTATGAAAATATTAAATCAAACGAAATTATTTGATAATTTCAAAATATTTCTATGATGGCAAAGTTCATATTGTTCTAGTTTTGTGTCGTATTGTTGTCTACGTATTGTGTTTTTCTGCTAGCGGCCACTATTATTTTCGTTCTGTTGTTTAATTATTGTCATTGATCGTAAGAACGTGACAAAATAGAAATATCATTTTTTTAAAATTTAAGATTTCGTTTTAAAGTATTAAAAAAGTGAACGATACGACGAGACACTCAACGATTAAGACGAAGAACTATAGACAAAAAAGTAAACATTATCTCTGGACAGACCGATGCGTGGGGTTTTATTAGCGCGTTCCACCTTAAGCAGGGGGGTTATTACGTAATTATTTTACCATGGAGGTAACCTTGCTCGATGTCTAAAAAGTTTTTATGAAAATAATTTTAGAAAAGAAATGAAATTCTTGATGACTTAGGGTCACGCCACAGTGAAACGAGCCAAGAAGAGCACCGTGAAACATTGATATTATTATAACACAAGACATTGTATAGAACTGAGGATTCAAATTAGATCTAGCTGAAATTCATACACAGAAGGATTTATATTGTGTCTGGGGATACTTCGTAGATTGAAAACATCTTAAGATTTTCATATCTATTATATCATCAAAATTGTTTGACCTCTATTATTGATTACTAACAATAGTTAACAATAATAGTTTTTTTTTTTTTTACCGTTAACTGATAACTACTATCTAGCGTTTATTTTCAACAAATATCAGAAACTAAACATTAAAGGCTGCTTTTTTACTTTTATTAATCTAGGAACAGATAAAATTAGCACTAGAGTTTTTTAATGATAAATAATAGATTCTTTGCCTGTATAAGCTATAAAACATTTAAAATTATAACGCCCACATTACAAATTCCTGGCGCAGGTCTGCTGGTAGCAATTTCGTTAAAAATTAGCAGTAAGCATTTGTACTCAATTGTTTTTATGTACGCTTAATTTTAACCATTTGTGTGTACATTAATAAATAATTAAATAGACATACGTTTATAACGTGACAATTATGTATAATATTTTTCAGATCAACCAGTCCTTGAAAAGACACATGTCTTAGGTAATTAAATCGTTATTAAAATTTTGCTTAAGCGCATGAATGAAAAGGAAATCAATATACAATATTGTTGAAATTAATTTAATGATAGTTTTAAGAAAATTAATAGAATTTAATTCTTATGACGAAAAAGATAGGATTCATTCTTGTGTATAGTTCGAAATGCGTATCCCAAGCTGGTAGCCCCGTTCGTTTCAACATTCCATGCCCACGTGTTCTCTTTTTAAAATCAGGTGGTTTTTAAATTGCCAGTGTTAGGTTTTTCTTTTTTCCAGTATGCCAGTCAGATTATTGAGTGCAGAGGTAAAAATATTTTGATGATTTTAAAACTAACTTGGTGTTGAGTTTTAATTGATTTTGAATTAGGACCGGAAAGTATCTTATTACTAAATACCATTTATGATCTATTACTTTTAACCGATTTAAAAAAAAATGTTTCTTAATTTTTTCTGTTTGTGTCTGTTAGGAGATAATTCCGTAAAATCTAAACCGAATTTAATATCGGGGAAAAAGACTTTTCGCATATGGTATGTATAAACTTGTAATACAATATTTTTAGCTGTACTATTTGTATCTGGCTGATTTTCAGGCATTAAAAAGGTGATATTTCAAAAAAGAAACAAATTAGGAGAATTTTGTTTCCCACTATTATTCATTTGTTCTTTTTGCCAATGTCTCTGTCAAATGTCATGAGCGAATCGAAGGAAGAAATTAGATACAATTTAAAATTTTATTACAAAAATGGAAATATGTAAGCCGCGAAAAAAATTGTGACGTTTATGGACCTAATGCAGTGCCAGTAAGAGTACAAGTACAAAGTTGGTTTAAGCGTTTTCAAACCGGGAATTTTGATGATGTTAAAGATGCACCTCGCTCTGGTCGCCCTGTTAAGGATAAAATAGACACTATTTTGAAAAAATGGAGCGAGATCGGCATATCAGCAGTTACGACATACCTGAAGAAATGGGAATTGACCCATTTGATAAAAGCTGGGTACACAAAAAAGCCACTCAGCAAAAATTAAGACAGTTTGGTTGGGAAGTGTTATTGCAACCGCCATATAGTCTTGAAATTCAGATATCCACCTGTTTCGGTCTGTTCAGAATTCTTTAGACAGTGTCATGTTAACATCAAGAGAGAACTGCCAAAACTACTTTTTTACATTTTCTTGATCAGAAGTCCTAAAGTTTCTACAGCAACATGATCATGTCTCTACCTACAAGCTGGCAGAAAGTCTACGAACAAAATGGCACATATATACTGTAATTAAATGTAAAATAACTTTGAAAAACTATATCTTGAATCTTCTATTAAAATGCGAAGAAACTTTTTCCGAACCTATTACTTTTTTCGAAAGTTATCATCGGTGTTTCGAAGATAGAAATAACTAGGTAACTTTTTGAAGCCGGTGTTTTACTTTCTATTTAACTTCAAAATTAGCTACACTGTTTCCGAAATAATAGAAAGTGAACCTCAGGTTGTAAAATATATTTAAATTAGAAATATACTCAATTAATAGTTATGAATGCTTTCGATATTGTGAATATAATATAAATAGTATACTATATATATATTCAACTACGTTTGTCCGTCAGCAACATCACCTATATTTTCTTTAGCACGTCAGATATTTTTTTCTTTGAGATTTTTTGAATAAAATTGTCATTTCAGACAGTGAAAGTGAATGAAACAAAAAAACAGTTACCTATTAAAAACGACATCAAATACTTTGAGGGAGAATTTGAACAGCAATTAATTTTTATAAGTATTTTAGCATTTTGATTATATAGAGATAAAGAAGATGAAATTCATGAATCTAAAAAGTCTGTATTAAACTAGGCTGCACGAGTCTAAGCTCTTTGCCTTTCAAGAGAGACTATCATACATTTTTTGAACGGCCAAGATGATAAGTACCCAAAATTAATTAAAATAGCTACCGCAGTTTATGAAAGGAAAAGGCTTTTTTATTTCGATCGGAGTTTTAAATTAGATAGCGGGCGTGCCTCCTACGCCCCCCGTGGTTCAACCACCGAGTTACGGAGTAACACAGTATAACTTGACTCTTGACCTTCATTATTTACGGCTTGTATTTTTTTAGTTGTTTTAAATTTCTCCTCTAAAGAATAGGCCAAGGGAACTAGTTTTTTCATGTGATAGAACCTAAAGCGATGTTCAAATTCGAGTAATTGGTGGTTATCGTAATTCAAAGAAATGCTTGATATTGAGATGATATGAATTTCTAGAGACTATAGAAGTTATCTCATGTTAAATTAATGTTGAAACATTTTATAGTAAGTATACAAGTGCCATCTTGATCTTTGATTTAAGCTTCATGAAAGGGACCTATTGGCAAGGGAACTAGAAGCAGACAGGCGGAGAGATGGCTTGATGAAATTTTGTAAGCTGCTGGCAGGGATTGGACAGATAAAGCGACCTATGTGGAGAAAAATAGACGAATCCTTCAGTCTATGGAGAGGTCTTCAATACGATAGATTCTTTTTGGAATATATTTTTTTTAATCAACAAAAAGTGGTTGAGAAATTTGTTTTGGCTGTGTTCGACGCTATCCATTGTTCATATTATGTAAGAATTATTATTTATACATCTTTGGACCCATAAATAACATTGTTTTTATTGTTCTTATTTATTGTGTTGTCGTTGTAAATATGATGTATGTTGTCCTACGACTTGCATTGGTGCTCGTCGTAGTAGCTAGTAGACCAGCGTCGGGGCGTCCTCTGACACCTTGACACATGCTGAGTTTGAGAATTTATTTTGAAATTATATTTGTTCACCGAATAAACAAATTTTCTTTCTTTCTTAATAAATTAATAAAAATTAAGGAATTAAATAGTTAAATTGAATTTTGATAAGAATATTATAGATTTTAAAAAGAATTTTATTTAATTATAATAAAAATAGGATGCTCTATTGTAATATTAAGATATATTCTATTCTATTCGATTATAGCTGTTAATTGAATTTTAAAAGCTACATTAATTTTCATAATTTTATAGTTGTGTGATTTAAATCCAAATTATAGAGTAGGCAAATTTAATCTCCGCTTGTATAAATTGAACAACATTTTTTTAATTTCAAAAATGCTTGTACCAAAGAGTTATTAGCACATTAATGTGTTCAAAAATTGTGAGTTAAATTGAGCAGTAGTGTAATGAAGGGTCGTGCGCGCGCGCACGAGGCACAGCTTACGTATTACACCAAGGCGCTTACGACTTACGCCGATTAATTTAAGAAACTTTAAGAGAAAGCAAACCCACAGAAAAAAAAAGCACAGAAGTAAAACCTTTGTACAATATTCTTTCCTTTGTATCTCTGTTTCTGGAATTGTTCCGTTTTGTACATTAAGTGCTCAATAAATAAATACATAAACTAATTTACATTAATTTTCTTAAATTAATGTGTTATATAATTATCTGCCTGTCTTTAATTCTAATTCAATAAGAGTAGTATATGATCGTCGGTTATAGTGCATAGGGATGATGACATGGTTGACAGATTGTAATAATAATTTATTATCTTAACAGAAATATAGATGGAGAAGTCTATGAAAGAACAATTACTTTGCTAGCTTATTTGTAATTTATTTAATAGCCATTTAAAATTCAATGGACAAGTGCATTTCAAAGTAATTAAGTTCATTAAAAAAACTGGTATCATCGGATAGCCCTAACAATTTATTTAAACTTGTATTAAGACAATATTTACTTAAAAAAGCTGTTGTACATATTTGCTCCGCGAACCATATAAATAACTACAGCATGACGTCATCTTAACACTATCTGTTTTTTGAGAGCATTTTTGGGCGTCAAAAAATGTGCTACCCAAATTGTAATATTTTGGGGAGTTTCTATCTATCGGAACAATTATTATACCAATGTTTTTATAAAAAGCTGTAATTGAAAAAAGCACCGAAAATTAAATTGTTTATTTAGCTATGGATCTTATGTTCAGTTATGGAACGTCAATTCTCAGCCAGCAATTTAGTTGACAAGGACGCCATAGAAGAGGTTTATAACTATTGTTAGTGTGAATATAAAAATGAAATAAAATAATCCTCTGGATTTAAATTGCGATGTTTACATTATTCTCTATAAAGTGAAGCGCTCGAGAAACAATAATTTAAGAAAAATCAAAAGCTATTTCTTTAACACAGATATAATATATACAATATTTAGTAGCATACAGCTATAATTATAAGTAAAAAAGCAATAGAATAATTGAATAACTAAAAATTTGATGAATTTAAATATGAAGACTGCTTCATAAGGTGCTGTGAGTAAATTAAAGGTGGGCTGTAGGTCGGGAGCGCGTGACTGCAAACACAAGACAAGGTTTACGAATTACGCTGACGCTTTTACCAATTACGCTATAATAACGGACATATTGTATGTCCGTTATTACAGCGTAATTCGGTCTTTTTTTAATACTAATTGCAAGCCCGAACAAAGTGTGTACCGGTGAAGGAGGGGTAAGATATATATTTGTTTCGATGTATCCACATTTCTTCGTAATAACGGACCTTTCCTCTATATTTGTCATTTACTGTTGAGCGTCATGATGTCAGAGCCAGGCCATCTTAGATGACTTAGCGCTTCATGGGGCGGTCACCAGCACAGTGACAATGGCAGAATTCGATAAACCGAGATATAATAATAATGAAGAAGAAGAAGAATAGAATCATGAACTTTGGTGTTTAATCATTCCCTTCAGCCTTTCCAGAAGTCACAATCCAATCAAGCTTGTTTCCTGATTTGCGAGTGATATGACCAAAATATTGGCGTACTCTAAAAAGGCAGATATCATTAAGCTATTAAAGCTAGGTAAATTACTTGGTTTGAACCTTAAGTCAGTTGTTCAAGCAACGCAGGATCTTTGAACAACTGATTTTTTTCATAAGTATCTATTAATTATTTTATTCGTGCCTATTAATAAATGAATGCTACAGTTTACGCCTTAAAAAAGTTTTTGGTGAATAAAGATTACGCGTTAACGGAATCTTTATTATTGATGCAAAACAATCCATTTGTTTTTCCATTAACCAGAGAAAATAGTTAATTAAAACATTAATACTCTCCGAGGATCGTTTCTACCTGTCGAGCAGAGCACTTCCTTCATTACCTGTGACCATGTTAAAATCGTATTCATTTTCAAACGCAAATGGAGATTTCCCTACTCAAATGGTCCGTAATTTATACCTTTATTCTAAAACAATCAAACACCGACTGTATTCTTAAGACTCTAAAGTACCAAATAAGATCATAGAGCGTAACAAAAGTTTTTAAGTACACAAACATAATTAAACCAGTATGAACAATCTTATTTTGTTACAAGCAAGGGTTATTTTCAAGTGTTTCATTTGTTTTGCGTGTTGGTAAGTGTTTAATAGGGTGCGCGACATTCAATTCTTGCGCGCGCGCCGGCATCCATCACGCGGCCACGCCCCTCGCAGCCAGTTTGGACGACGAGCACCGGCGATTTGGGAAATGATTAAAAAGTGGTTCGCTTTTTTATGCTTATATGATATATCTTTTTGTAAGTATAATATTTTTGTCTGGGCTTGGATCAGGAAAAATTATACAGAATAATAATATAGGTTTGAAGAAAATATATAAATAAAGGAATAAAAATAAAATTATTATAATAAATGCTAATAATATATTTAAAATCTTGAACAAACCATTAAAATTTAAGCATTGTAGTTAGTTCTGAAATTTTTCGATAGATGGCGTTGTATATTTTATGACATCGAATAAGCGAACATGTCACTTTTTCGATTAAATAAAAGATCTTTTTAGGTACTATAGCATTTTTAAGGTATGTTGGTTATTATGAATATCTTAAGATCAACATTTTATTTAAATTAAACACCTGTCGTGTAAGCGAGACAGCAATATTCTATTAAAATAATTGATAGCTTTAAATCTGAAGGTGTCATGTCTTCCGGTGTTCGTAAAAAATAGAATGACCAGGACGCCATAGCGATGCGGCACATGCAACTGCCTTATTTATGCTCCATAGTTTGTTTAGCATACCGATATAAAAGCAACTAATAATTAAAGTTTAGTTCCTATTTCTAACGCTAAACATTAAAAACAAAATCGTCAAGTAAGGTAGATAACCAGAAAAAGAGCTATTGAATATAATTAATACCAATAACTTTTATTGAAACTGAAAATAATGAAGCATTGTGGAATTTATATTAAAAAATATAATTTGTACTATGTAGCAATTATGTGGTGTCACGACATGTAGATGAAGTGTAATGCAAGTATTTTTTTTAATAAAGGGTCAACTTATATGTAGTGAAATGATTATATTATTTTATAGTTGAATTCAAGTTGTTATAGTTGTGAAAGCATTCATAAAAAAACGACGAAATTAAAAAAGCATATCTCTCCGGCGGGGAATCGAACCCCGGTCTCCCGCGTGACAGGCGGGGATACTGACCACTATACTACCGAAGACTTAGTGATAAATTTGAAATAGTTAAATATAAAATTGTAAAGTAGTGATTGTAACCTTTATATAATTTATATATAAGTATATATATCTTTACTTTTAAATTAGTATTTAGATTAATTAGTAAATTTTGTTATTTTGATGAAAGTTATATGCACAGTGTCCACTATTTATTTTACTTATTCCCGTCGCAGATCTGCTTGTAGAAATTTTGCTAGGAAACAACCTTTGTACTGTTTTGTTTTTAAAGTTTAATTTTAACTATTTGTGTGTAGATAAATAAATGAATATATTTTTGCTAAGGAAAAAAAAATGCTATAAATGAGAACCAAAACAAAAAGATATCTCTCCGGCGGGGAATCGAACCCCGGTCTCCCGCGTGACAGGCGGGGATACTGACCACTATACTACCGAAGACTTACGGTGATTTGCGAAATAGTGAAATATTTGCCTCAAAGTGTATATTTTTACGAGCAGCTCAATTTTTTATATTATTCAACGTCATCTACACGTTTAATACGATTCTCTTAATCAATTATTTTCTTTCATCTTTATCAAAATTTTGCAATCGATAAAAAAAAATATTTTTATTAAATTGAGTATCTTGTAGAGTAAGTAATAAGTTGTCAGTTTGCGGGTTTAAACTTCAAATCATAAGATTTTTTTCAAAGAAAGCACGACTATTTCAATAACAAATTAAATTGACTACGCCCAAAGAAGGTACTTACCTACCCATCTTCTTAGTATGTTGTTTTTTATTTATTTGCACTAATTTATTTAATTTAAAATCAATGTCCTTATAAATTCTTACGGGGATTTCGGAATAATGTTATTGAATTTTATAAATGAAATTATGTAATCTTTAAAATAAGCTGTTATCACAGTAAGATATGACTAAATATGAGCATATATAGTGATGACCACGTTACTAACAAAGTACTAAATTGTGTATACTAACAATCTATGGAGCCTTGATGTCTGAACATCAATATATTGTAGAATTATTTCGGACAATTGTTTTTTGTCATTTTTTCTGTTAATTGTATGAAATCAACAATCGCAGATATACAGAATATAATCATAAATTTAAGATACATATAATAGGTAGGTTCCGATATACCTAAAAATATTTTTTATTGCTAGGTACTATTGTTCAAAATTAGTCCCATGACGAAAGTAAAATTAAGTAAGAAAGAGAAAATAAATTTTAAGTGTAGGGTAATTATGTAGGAATTGTCGATGTAAAAATTTTTCTTAACAATGGCAAATTCGGACATAATACGATCGATCGATCAAACTGTATGATTAACAATAACAGCGGACCTTTTCAGTTACGTGACCATAACTTCGGCAGCTGATTCGAATTTATTTTAAGCATTGAGTACTCAGCTTTAATAGTAACCTAACTCATCAAATTATTTAATTTATAATTAAAGAAAGAATATATCACGACTTAAACATTTCATGTTTCTCTCAAAACAATAAATATAGTAATAATAATAAGCTTCACACAATAAAATATACCTAATGAAATAAATATACACAGTACAAACAAACCGTCTTATTATAAATAAAGCAATGTTTGTTTATGTTTAAGATTACTTGTCGTTGTAAGTAGAGGAAAAAATTTTCCTAAAATATCCATATTCCTTTTTTAAAATATGTTCCTCGTCTGAACAAATGAACCTAAAATTGTACAGTAAAATTACGATACCAGGAGCTAAAAGTTTGACGCCTGAGTTCACGAGGACTCTGTTTTACCATTTAGCTTATAATTGAAATGCCCTTTTACAACAAGTAGCACTGCCAAAACTAAATCTTGAACTTTATTTTTCAATATTCACTCCTTTTTCTGTTTAACACTGTACATCATAATAATATTAATAATATTTATCTAGTTCACACCTAACATCTAGCCCAAAGTAAGGTTATTAAGCTTATGTTATAGATACAAAATAACGGAGAAAACTACATGGTATTACTATATAAATATAAGAAATATACTAAATAAACATACAAACAACCATTATTCGTAAACTAATATATGTATTCATCATACAAATATCTGCCTCTGCCTGGATATACATACAAAGCAAGCTCACACACAAAAAAGATTTTTTTAATTCGAAAAGGGTTCCTTATCGCTAACAGGGAACTTTTCCAGGCAATACTGGTCTCTTCGATAATGTCTGAAAAAATATTATTATTTCTTATCTCTAGGAAGTAGATTAGACTTGATTGTGATACGTGTATCTTGAGAACCTCGTTGGCGTGGTGGTTATTAAACTCTGATGCCGAACCCGATTGATAAACCAAGAAGGGCTAATGATACTTAAGTTTAAGATTTCACTTACTCTTATGTTTCTTTTTACATCCATACTAATTCAAGTGCCAATACGTGAAAATGTATGGGGAGGAGGTACTAGTTGAGGAGCTAGTATATTTGCACGAATTATTTTTATTATATTTCCTTTTTTAACAACTAAATGAAGACGGCACTTGCTGATTGAACCTTCTTTTGGTCTTTGAAATATCTTTTATCAAATGCGTGCACGGAACGAGGATTCTAAAAAAAGAAACACGTTCGAAATTCGAAACATTTAAATTGCACGTTGTTTGCTACCGTGCACACGGATTCTGCCAAATTCTTACACTGTAATTATGCGTGCCGATTGGCCCATCTCAATTCGATGTTGCCAGAAATAAAATTAGACTACTAATTCGTGGGAGTTGAAGGTTCTTTTGCTTAGCGTGAGAAAGAGAGTAATTTTTTTTCGAATTTCGGAATTAGGGAAATCGCTAAGTCGTGTTCTCAGTACTGATCTGGCATTTTAAGACATCGTGAGAAATTATAAGTCAAACAATTTAAACATATTTTGTAACTTTTTAATACTAAAAAGGTCAAGAGAATTTCTCACAGGTGATTGTACCGTCAAAGTACAGATAAATTTATCTACTAGTTTATAGTAAATCTAATTATGATCACTTCAACAGCTTTCATGGTAATATTTAAGTTACGACTCAATTTACGGATTTCAACAAGGAAATATTTAATATAATCTTCATCAACAACAGCTTGTATATATCCTATTACGGGGCATATGCCTACCTACGTTATGGTAGAAACACATAAGGTGTTTTAGTCAAAAGTAACGCAATAAGCTTAAAGCAGTTGCCGTAATAACTGGTTAACGTAGCTTCTGTAGCAAGGTGCTGAAGATATCAAATTATGATTGAATTGATCTAGGTTCCAACCATTGAATCTAGGGACCAACCATGGCAAGTGTTTTTTTTCAGAGCGCTCGACTTATATATACACGCTAACGAAGCCAGTACAGATTTTTCCAATATTATATATTATAGAATGAATCCTATATAAAAGTAATTTTGAATTTTGATACAATAATTCAGAAAAATAAACAAACAATTGAATTCTTGTAAAAATACACTAAGAACTGTTTTAAAAAATAACACTTCCATAAAAAACTATTAGGAAAAATACCATAAGCCATTCGAAACTTTTAATTGTTATTACAATTACAATGCCCAATAATTAGCATTAAAGAAAAATACATCATAACACGTAGGACCGTAAAATCGAATATCAATTTAAAAGATTTAGGATTAATGTGAATTATTATCGAAAATACAAAAGTGCGGTGCCGATTCCTTAAATTAAAATAAGTTAATTTGAACGTCGAACGGATGCCGTTGCGTCCCGCAGCGAGGTCGCGCCTTAAAAAAAGAACGTCAACCGCACTGTCAGTGAGTCTGACAGAATGAGAAATGTTGCTAGCATTGAAAAAAGAATATAGTGTAGACCATTCATTCATAAGCCCAACTTGCGTTTAGGAATTAGTTTATTTTAATTACTCGGTGAGTGTATTGTTGTATTAATTATTGTGGCTGGTCCGATGCTCTGGACACCGACAATATATTTTATTGTCTTTCTGTGCGCTCGTGATTTATACGTCTAGTTAGTAAGTTATTCGAATTTTAATTTAGACGAGTTTTAATGGGGTACCGCTGAATGGATTCTAATTAGGGGAAAACAACTGGACGGGATCTTATGAATAATGTCCGATATAAATTCCGGTTATGGCCTTAGAAAAGCGATCGGTCCCGGCCCGTTCGGAGCACAATAGCCTTATATTTGCTGTAACAAATTGCTATTCGGAAAAAATAGACGATGAAATATGATTTAGAACCTTTTTCGGTGACGCACTGTTTGAATAGACACGAATTTCTAGTTTGGCAAGATTGCATACTTTATTTTTTCCGTTTTTAAGCTTTAGTCAATTGAATCTTGTGTTCTAGTATTGTTTTAAAAAACCATCAGTGTGACATTTCTATTTTAGTTAAACATTAATTACTCATGTATAATTAAGGCATGTATTTGAACTTTAAATGCTCTATATCGCAGGATAAAAACTTCAATCTTCTTATAGAGAATACATATAATATAATAAGAATATAATTCGTTCTTCTTATAGACATATAAATATTTACATCTTTGTCCCTAGATGAGTCTAGATAAGTCTATGATAATTTTATTTTTATTTAGCGTATCTCATTGGGTATTAACTAGGTATTAAAGTCATAAGATTGTAATTATTCGACCATAAACATAAACATTAATAACATAGTCGCAACTTCTAATCAATAAGCAGAAAAATCAAACGACATGTCACACAGCTCCACCCACATATCGAATCGCAATAATCTATATTGGACATTCAAAACCTAATTGGCTATTTTAAAATTGGATTTTCAATAAGCAATGTCGATATTTAATAGGCAATAAGACAAAGGATTCCGAGGCCGCGATGTTTTTGACTTGTAATTTTATTCCTTTTTAATTGTGTGCCGCACTGGCAGCTAAATGAGCAAGTTCTTTTTTTGAAATCATGATTTACTATTACAAGCAATGAATTGTGACCATAGACTAATGAAGTATTGAGTAATGTCGCGAGGTTAGCTCGGTTTTTATTTCTACGATATTAATGGCGGACTATAAACGTAACTCTTCGTTGGTGCTTCTTTAAAGTGATTCGTTCTGCTTGTGTTCCATTTATTATATGCAATAAGCCATCCCATTGAGTAATTAATGCACTAACAACATTTCCAATTTGAATATTTCCATGTAGTTAATACAAGGGCGGATACTGTAAATACCTAATTTTCGACTTACATGAATTTCGACTTACATGCACTTAAGCAGCACGTCACACGTACAAGGATAAAACAAATTAGTTTATCAATTATATTTTAAAATAAAATTATCTTATAAGAAACATTAGCATTTTATAACATAATATAATACCATTAGGAGTTTTATTTATTACTAAAACTTTTATACAATATTTGAAAATTAAAGTTGTGACAGTGTACCTATTTCTATTTTCTAGTGTCAATTAATGAATTATCTCAATGTATTTTTGTTTCTCTACTTATATTATTTATCAATTATAGGTGGGCAATATGTCATATTAGATTAAAGATAGACCGATTTTACGAATGGTTAAAATATATTATACTTTTCCCAAGTTATATGGTAAAAAGTAAGTTTTAAAGAAACTCGGAAGATAAAGCACCTAATATTTTAGAACATATTCAACCAAACGCTATTGTTATTACGCTTACGGCCGCTCCCGTTCCAAATTTGAAATTCGAAATTAATGGCAAATTTGACAGGAGCTTTATTGTGCGGCTAATTTAAATCTTATCAACGCGCGATGACAGCGACTTAATGGGATCGCGGTTGTTTTTAAGACGTATAACCCCTTTCATTCCATTTGAATGTTCTTTTGTTTTTTATTGTTTTTAATTTTCGGACGCGTAGGCAAAGGCATTAATAGTGGACGGCGGTGAAATATTACCGAATTTACCTCAGTGGATATTGACTCACAGTTTGGTTAGTTACAGAAAGTGTTTTACATATTTAGTTTTAAAATATCCTCTGTTGGGTATGGGCTTAAATTAATGCAGATGTTGCATAGTATGGTAACTTTAAATGTAGGTCATATATCAATATTTAGGAGAAAAATACTGTCAATGTCAATAAAATGATTTTGAGATTTGAGTGCTCAAAAAAGTAAGTTTAACATATATCAAATAATATAGGCAATAAATGAAATAAGAACAAAGCAGATATAAAGTAATTATAATTATATAGAGACAACGGATACATGTTATTAGGGACGACACGAGCGACCCAAAACTCTCTAGGCTTTCCAAATAATATCTTTGTTTTGATAATTAAACGAAACTTATTAAAATATGTTTAAACTTAAGGCAGAAAACCAAATTCTGTCAATGAAAGTTTCTGTTGACCCTACTATGCCCTAAGGACTCCTAGTTCATAGACTAAGTCTACGTTCTTAACATAAGTTTCTAGTTCCAAAGCTAATTATAATTATAAGTAAAATTAATTAAAGCATGTAGTAGGAGCTAAAAGTAAACAAAATAACATACTAATTTAATAAACTAAAAATAAAGTGCGGACCTAAGAATCCGAAGACTGTATTATTATAGACTATATTATAATATTAAAAAAATATGAACTTTCGTCGCATATAAACTCAAATGGATATTCCCAATCAATCTTTTAGTAGGTAGGTGTATCAAATATCTCGTTATTCATTAAAGAAATAATAAAGAATACACATTTAAATAAAAATAAACAAAGACTTTTTAAACACAAATTTTACTGTAAAATCATCGCAATTAAATCTAAGCTTGTTCCAAAAATAAATAGAAGCAAAGAGGCGACTATAAACACTTCTATTTAATGTTATCTGTAGTTTATTTACATGTCCTAATTATACTATGTCACCATGTTGACAAATTAGGGATTTTGATTTTTAAAGTTAAAATATAATAAGTGTTAATTTTAAAACTTGAAAATCGTGCTTGCTGATTTTTTGCCAACATTTTGTAAGCTATGCAAATCGTGTAGATATTTAAAACCGGTCAATAAAAACTTGGAATCATATTTAATAATTGTTTACTAAAATAAAAAACAACCTATTTTATTTTTACTTACTTTGTATCTATCAAAAGTATTATGAAAATATTTGTTTTTAAGTAACTAGGTAACCGATAAAGACAAAATTAAAAGATTATTAAATCAATGTTTTAGAACTATCGTAATAAAATAAACTATTAAATCAATGTTTTAGAACTATCGTAATAAAATAAACGGTAAATTATACATTGATTAATTTAAAGGCGAGAAAAGTTGCCATAGAATCGAAATAATTAAAGGACATTTTTTTAACTAGCAGCTCTCAGCGGTTATTACAATTTCATTACAGCTCGCTCTCCCATTTGACAATATCTTTTGTCATTCGTGTTTGTAAGAAATAAAGACATGTAAACAGCCGATAGCTATTGGCCTGGTGCAAGCAGAACAGGGATTGTATATACAACGTAATAGATCGAAATAGATTACGCCAAAAATAATTTTAAGAGTTATTTAAAAATTAACACGAAATGTTGTTGATCGACTAATCCATTATCTCTATCTCCTAACCCTTTTTTTACTTTACAAGTTTCATTACAAGCCAGCTAAAAAGATAGATTTCGTGACTTTAAATTATTCATTCAACGTAGACTACGTTTATATGCAGAATATACTAACTTATAAATTTTTTAACCACACTAGCACGCCGAGAGCTTAGCTCATTTACAGGCATTTAAGTGTACTGTGTCTATAAATTTAAACAATAATCAGTTCTACTCACTTTTAATAAGAATAATGATGTAAGAAAAGTAAGAAACTCAGAGGGGAAATAAGTTTTCCATAATGTAAGTCTATGTAAATCTTTTAACTTATAAAATCTTAAAAACACTACAAATACTATATGACGAGACAGTGAATTCTCAGTGAAGAGTAAGTTAGTAACAAGAAAATGTCATTGATGAGGCCAATATAAATAAAGTTGAAATTTGAAATATTATTATCTGATTATCGGTAAGCTTTCTCTCTCATCTTTATTCCTGTTTCAGGTATATATCTATTTTTCATATACCTACAAATCCGTATCATACGCAAAGCTAGATTACCGGTCACAAACTGACTGATCGATCAGGTGGTTTATCTGTGTTCTCGAACATTTTTATGTTATATTTTTAATATTCTAACTTAATAATACTATTTAATAACTAAATTAAGAATACGATTTTTTATTTTAAAAAATATTACGTTAGCCGTAAGAAACAGTATTTTTTTTTCAAATTTTAGGGCTTTAATACGTCGTCCTCAAAAGTATATCAACACTAAAAAACCATGAAGAACTAATAATTATGTTTAATAGTAGACGGTTGTGACTGTTACTTGATACTAAATAGCCCACCATTTATACGACAAAGTATGACAAGTTATACCTCGTAATAATGCTTAATTTGGCTGAGATTACATTTGATCAGTCGTTTATTTTCTCTCAAATATTTGAGGAGATTGTTCCTTTTAGTCAGGTTGGTAACCAAGTAAGAAACTTTAAATATTTTTTCGATATTTATGTTTTAACTACTTACGAACCATAGTTGACAAGTGTTCATTATAACTGCTTTTTGCGACTGTACGTAAAATACTTCTAAATAACTCTATCTATCGCATTGTCTTAGAATTATTTTTATGCAAAATAAAATCGAGCATCGTTATAAATCTTTGGTTTTGGATACTTTTTGCGGCATTCATAAAATTATACTATACATACAGTAATTCTAGTTTCAAAAGCGGACTAAACTCAAGACAACATATCGGCTTCACTACAATATCTCAAAAGAATGTCTCACTATAATTTCAGCCGAGGACCTCCAATTATAAAGTTTAAAAGTATAATTTAGGGAACGAAGCAGAATTCTTAATTATATATTTCGAAAGAATTCTTTAAATACAACCTTCTTTCGAGGTTATTTTTTATTTACTTTTTAGTATTGTGCACTGCGGTTTGTCGCAGAAATATAATACTATTTAACTGCAAGTACTACAGGATGAGTGTAATTAGGAGTGTCAGAATGACTGCTTATTTAAAAACAGTCTTTTCTTCTATTATATCTATTTAAAGGTTAATAATAGTCACAATGGCGCTTCCCATGTAAAACAATCATAATGCAATTGATAAAGAAAATATAAGTTTCGTACCAACTGTGACATTAATTAGGAAGGTATTATAAATTTACTGAACCGTTATATACTCCCTAGCATTCTGAGACTAGTAAAATAATTATGTCTGGAAGTTACAGTTTATATTTCAAATGGCACTCTTAACAAAATAAGTCCCATTTGATGGAACGTTTTTAATACCATGAATGACGAATCCGCACACTCAGTTAGAAAGTTACTTATTGAATTGTTTGATTAAGATAATACTTAAACGTTCAAAAATTAGGCTTAAATTGATTAGGCTTCAAAATAAAGAACCTTTTCATACTCGGCCATAGTAACTAAATGTGAAGTGGTGATATGGTAATTAATAGACATGAGTCGAAGAACTAAAATTATTATGTGTCGAACTATATATTTGTTTTGATTATTATTAATTATATACGAAATCAGATTTAAAGAATAAATTAAGAACTAGCCAAGGATATTGAGCTATACCTGTTCTGATACTAGTCTAATCGCTACCTAAACCTACGGAAAATACGGAAATGTTTGTATCGTTTAATTATTGCAAATGCTTTTTTCTTAATAATCTATAAACCATCTATCCGAACTTTTATCATAGCCTGTTACCGTCAAAATTTCTTCCAGTAAATTATTTTAAGCCAATCGTAACTTAGTTTCTGTAAAACGCGTAAATATCCGTTACTAGTTAATAAGTATCAACTTTGTAAACGTTTTTGTATCTTAGTAATCTGGTAAATTGTTGATCACATTGTAGATAAAAATAATTTCAAAAAATAAGAATCTTTTGTTAAACTAACTTTTGTAATAAACAAACAAAGCTTTTATTAAAATTTCTAATAATATTAGTCATTGTTTTTGGTAATTTTTGATTACTGCTTTAAGACTAACATAAAATATGTCTACATTTATTGAAAAATTCGCAATGAAGATTACCAAATTGAAAATTCAAAATAAACATTTCGAGCTAATAAAAACTTTCATTTATTGTACATGACAAGTATATAAAGTACGTAGTCATTCTGTCGTTAAGCCGTTACTGCTACCTATTCCTTTGTATCGTCATTCGGCCCTTAGAGCTTAGTAACTTCTTGCAATTTAGTATCAAAGTTATAATTAGGCCGTATTAAGATATATTTTAGTTAATATTTTGTTTTTTGTTGATTGAGAGATATTAATTTTCAATGATAATTAATTACATTTTTTTCACTCATGAGGTATCTAAGTAAGTTAAAAAGTAATCAATATAATGAATAAATTTAATAATACGATATAGGATAAATGTAAATGATATTGATTTTTAACAATTAAAACGTTTGTACACAAATCTTGGTTGTATTATAGAGTACGCTTTTACAAGTACCGAGTTTAATCACTATGTACTCATTAGATTTAGCAGACTGGGAAAGGTCTCGGGTTCACATCATGACAAAATCCGTATACTTATCTTATTCATTTTTAAGTGGAGTTTTTTGCGAAACAACTTTCCAGCACTTATTTTAAATTCTTATGTGTGTGGATAAAAATCAAAACTGTATTAAACGAACATTTTTATAATTTTATTGTTTTATTACTTAGTTATATTTTCAATATCTTTTATGTTATAATTAAGTAAATAAAAAAGAAAGTGCTACTTAATTTCTCACTGCTTGAGGTAGAGATTTTATTGAGTCACTGAAAATGTTGATATATTCCTTCAACGCTGTTGAAAGATATTCGATAACACTTTATTCTCGTAGCAGTTGATGTTGGTTTCATATATATATATATATATAGTAGTAATATACTTTATGTTGTAGGAAGCACACTACATACCTCACGATGGCACTGCATATACAAGTTCATGCCGACGCAACTATCTATCTATACTAAGGCAAGCATATCACAGAACACAAAATGTTTCTTCCATATCACAATAACAAAAGTTTTGTGTTATTAAATCTAGTATAACACTTGTCTTTGTACATCGCTATCGATCAAACGCCCGAGGGGACGCGTAGATCACAGAATCACGCGTACCAAATGTAATAATATCCGACCATCCCCGGGGCTTATCTGTAAACGACTGCAGGCGAAAAGGTTTTAGCTCTGGGCGAAACGCGGCGCGTTGCTGCAGGCTCCGCCCTGGGGTGCTATTGGCTTAAAAGCGGTAGCGAGCCCCCACCGCGCCTCCCCATTGGCTCCCCGCGACAGTGGGGGCGCCGCGCCGCGTCGACAATATTTTGACGTTTTTTACCAGAGCGGTGGCATTCCTTGTCCCAGCGATTAATTGTAATTCTTTATGGCTATTGTAGGGTTAAGTGAGCGGTTATAGCATAGGTGACGTCGCATCAATGGCTCGCTCGCGGAGTTTAGGTGCGCGGGCGCACTTTTGTTCGATTTTTTGTTGCTCGCGCAAGTTTTGTTTGAATTTGTAACGCTTCTGCGCGATGTTTTCTTTTGTTAAACACTTGTTTACAGACTGCCGGGTTTGTGTTTGGTTAATACCGCTTCGATGACAATATGTGAAGGACTATCTTTTCATTCATTCTTATTGATGAATGTCAATTTTTTGCGATGTATAAAGGTTAAACGTATTATCTGAAAGGATGGTTACATTCGAAAAAAGATTATTCTATTTGGGAAAACTGGCAAATTTTATTTGATTACGGATTTAGTTTTGATTTTTTTTTTCCTTAAGAAAATATGTGTTATTTTAATTCAGACAACAGTATGTTTGATTTAGACACAGTTATTTTAGGTGAATTTTGCAATTAGATAATTTATAATTTTATTACCTAGCATTAATATGATTGCTTGTAAGAGATTGCTTTAAAATAATATTTTATAGCATATATATAGCATTTTTATATTTTATAGCATTTTTATAGAGAATATGTTTATTTCTTTCTGTATATTCTTTATTTGTAACGATGTTTATTATTATAAATCAATTGTTTATTTATTGTTTGTTTATTTATTGTTTATATTGTAAATCAAATGTATGAAAAAAGATAATTAATTAATAGAACAGCCATTATATATCTAGTTTGTAAATATTCTGAACACTTTAAAGGTAAATAATTTGTAAGGCATCAAACTTGAGCAGTTCGTAAACTGTAGTAGGCACATATCACATAGCTACGTACAATTTTAACTTAAAGTTTTAAGTGAAAGTAAGTAATTAAGTAGGTAATTTAATAACAACATAGAATATTAGCATATCAAACAAAAAATAATATATTTATTACTCCTACCGACTTACTAGCTTAAACTTTTATAGGTTGTTACTAAGGTTACTTAAATTTGTCTGAAAACAATGTTATTGGTAACCTCTATACAAATTTATATCTAGAGCGGAACGTCTAAAGTAAAGAGTTAGCGATTTAAAATCGTTCATTACCAATTTGCAGCGCTTTCATAAGTCTATGGTATTTACCTAACAATCTAACATAATCAGCTCAACATAATAAATAATATGAGTCATAATTTCTTAATAAATTTTATGTAAAAATAATTTTAACTCAGATATCGTTTAATGTGTTCCAGTAGGACATTTTTCTCTCTTTTTACATAATATATTTTACATAACATACATGCTTACTACAAAATATAAACTCCCTTTATTTTGATATTGTATATATAGTTATTAATTTCAACAAAGAGCTATCTAAGTTTCTAAAATAAGGAATGAAATTCCAACAGTAGAGATTGCAGTGTATAATTCGACAAGCCAAAAAGATGTGACATAATAATAGAATACAATATTATTAGAAAAAATATATGTCATAAACTATGCAGCCAGGGTGTTGTATGTTATATAGTTATATTATAAAAAGGTTTGGTCTAACATAAGTGATTATTTTTCTATTAAACATGAACTTTTAAATTAAAAAGACAGCCGTGAAAAAAACCTAATGGTTGACATTACATAACAAAATTATGAGCCGATAATTAAATCCTAGGTTTAACTAAGAATGTAAGAAACTCACATGATATTGTGTGAGTAAAAAACTTGCCTACCTTTTACCTTTAAGCATTTCTTCAATGCAAGGTGCATTAGCAGTTACGTTTCTTTCTCACAATCTTGTAGTTTTTACTCGGTAAAGTTTGTTTGTATTGAGGTTTATAATACGATTTGTTATTTAATTAATAATCATTGTTTTTATATTAATTTAGGTAAGTGCATTTTTATTGAGTATCATAAAATGATAGGTAGATGGTACTTTAATGTATTTTCAAAGCTAATAAGGTTTAAAATTATTTATTTATTTTTATTTAACGTTTTTAGAAAGCTCTGCTCGGCCATTGGTTGACTGATAGGTATAGAACACTTGTACATTATTTTTTACATGATATGAAAATATTTTAGTAGCTATATATAATGTTTAGGTACAATTCAACTATCTGTAAGAAAGTGTATTGGCTGGGTGTTTGTAGGGCGGCTATAGATAATATAATTTGGGCTATAAGTTACTCAATTTCCAAGCCAAAATTAAACATAGACCAAATAATACACATAATATTAGATAAGAGAAATGTATTTAAAATAATATTATACCACGTACTAAGTGAAAAAGAAATACATCATGGTTTCAAATTCACTACATCGCGTAATTATAAAAATAACAAAAGCAAATAATTTTATAACTGAATTGTATACAATTAATTAAATACATATTTTTATTTTGTTTTGTTATTTTTATTTATTATTGATTATTTCTGCTTATAAGAGACAAAATGACTGTGGTTGCTCTACATAAATTTATTTTCATATCTCTTATTTTATTGAACATTATTATATTTATATGTTTACAATATTACTTACAACTATTCGATTACAAATTCAGTTAGTAGAAGGAATGAATATTAGCGTAGTTCAATAGAATATAATTTTATTTTAGAAAATTATTTTTTTCATAGCGTATGCGTCATTTACATTATGTATTGCATAAAAAACTGTTTTTTAAATTGCTGTACTGTTTTATATACATTATGTTATTTTATATAAAATTTTTTTTTATTTCTGTACTGTTTTTCCCGCTAAAATTTTTTATTTCCTGAATATAAACATATGCCAAGTCCAAGGTGGTCTGAATTTTGTCATTACACCGTGCAAATGTTATTCGTGATTCTGGTCACAGAGAATATATTTTGGACATAATTTATTTCCTTTTTCACAATATTACAAACACCCCGAGGTGCTAACATTTGGTTGACGTAGTTTCGATTTAATTGTTGAAAATTCCAAATGCTATCTTTTTAACATTTGGTGGTTGTGGAGACTGCGAGGCCTGTTTTTAGGGGTTGCCTGAAGCGATAACTTACTACCCAGCCGGTGCAAACAATTTTAAACTTCTCTCTCAAACAATATGTCAAGCGAGGGAGAAAGATATAAAAAGGGAAGTATTTTTTTCAACAGTTGAACTATAACACATTATGACTAATATCCTGTTCCTGAGATAAAGATCTACTTTAAAACAATTATTTACTTCAAAAACGGTGATTCTAAATAGAAAATGATCTGAGAATCAAAATGATTATTTTTTAAAAAAACAAGATTTTGGTTAACGCCATATTGAATTTTGTTTTGTATTAAGTGATATTCACAAGATTACGCTTATCTTATCTATGGCCAACTTACATGTGACAACCGGATTGGCGTGGTAATCATCAAAATGCGGCCCACGAGTTTGGTCTCCACAGTCTGATAAACACTTCCCTGGTGGCTGTTAAAGGCAGTAAGAGAACAAATATATAGTTCATTTTTAGTTAATTATATAGACTGGGCGCATGGTAACTAAATATAAAGCTAAAAAACTTGCACCTGAAACTCCAAGTTTACTAATAAGGCTGGTTGCCTTAGTATCCTACATCGTTGAATGCCTAGGCCTTGCAAAATATATGCCTGCCCTATTGTCTATCATTATATAACATATTGATAGATTTAAGTGAACTATGAGAGTAGACAAAGAAGTTTACAACATACCTTGCCAGCCCGGAGTTGATTTAAATTTACAATAGAAAATGTATGGTTTCTACTTCACTTTAAAGTCCGGATAAAGAGGAACACAATAGATGCATAAAAGTAACAAATATAATTGACTTAACTGGGTTTTCGTAAACCAAACTAAAATGCTCGGACGAGTGAGTTGAGATCAACCTCTCAATGATGCTTAATTTCTAACCATGTCTTAATGATTATTATTATCATTTTAACTCGGCAATTACATCAATTAAAAATAAGAATAATATATATATAATTAAAATCAATAATCATACATCGCGCTCACAGAATTGCAGATATTTTAGCAATATTGTCAGCCATCTATCAGCAAAAACGAAATATTTTTGATTCAAGAAAGCGTCCAGAGCCCCTAATGTAAGTATATTACGGGCACTGTTTACTAAAACAAACCTCTCTGTGTCAAGGTTCGATGTTAGTAGAAAGACTCAACCAGACAGCCAGCGCCGCCGAAAAATAGGGGACCGTCTTAAAAATAAAGCGTAATTCATATCGATGTATTTGAAATAGTATTTTATTAAACTTCAAAACAGAAAAAAATATTAATAACATCTATAAATCGTCTAACAAAATAGCATGACAAAAAATACCGTTACAAAATAGCGATTCCCGTAATTTCGTAATACCACAAACCGCGTCGAATCAATCAGAGCGGGCGGCTAAAACAAAAACGGCGTAATTCTAAAACGCGAGAATTTATCAAACTTTGTGACGTCACCGGTAATTTTTAATTGATGACCCGACCCGTGTTAGATTGGACACAAATGAGCTGTTAATGCTTTATTTCTTTTCAATCCTTATTTCAATTTTGTTTTAAAGCTGTATTTGTGAAATATTGCTAGTTAATTCAGTTTTAATAGCTTCCTGTGTCGATGATAAGTTTTTTTTGTAATAAATATAATCGAGTTTCTTTTTTTATTGTAAGTGGTGGTGAGTGGTATGTTTTTGTCATTATAATATTATACTAACCAATCAATCAAATAGGATTTTAAGAATAGCGTTATTATCTGGCTTTTTATTATTTAAGTCTGATAAGTTATAATGATTTTTTGTTAATGTAAGAAATGTCTTAATATACCGATCATCATGACCACCATGCTATAAGGGTTCGTTACCAACTGCCGGAATATACCGATAAAAATGAAAAAAATTTTTTTATGATAATCTTACATTTTTTACTAATTTAAGTTTTTACACGTGCCCTGTTTAGAAAATTAAGAAAAAGAAAATCAGCGTCATTCTTTCATATGTCATGATTCAACGGCTCGTAAGCAAAACCTTACAAGGTAGAAAACTCACAAATATCTATAGATAGATAATTAAGCTGATTATTTAAATTATCTACTAATCGTTGGAGTACAATGTTAATAAAATTAGCTACCTACTGTTACAACATATATATATGATACATTACGTAAATATTAAATGATATAATGAACAAAAAAAGTTTTCATATTTCACCAAATTAAATGATACTGAAAATAAAATGGTGTTCTCAACAAATAGCAATTCAACTTTCTTAAACAAATCAAATAACATTATCAACAATAACAACAAAATGTTTAAAATTAACTTTCACCGTAATGATCTCGGGGTCCAACTTTTTCGAGCCGAACAAATGTTGACACCCCAGGCTGTTTATTGTGATGCTTTTGCTGAAACAATATTAATTGCACAGAAAAAGGTTGCGTTTATGTCAAAAATTGACAAAGAGCGCTACGCCGTATGCGCGCCTTTTCGACTCAGTTTAAAAAAAATATATATCCATAAATAGTCGACAATATTCAAACAAGTGAAATAAAGTGACCTGACGTACTGCACAGCCAATATTTCAAGTGTAATGACAATTATTTAATTATTGTTATTGTATTGAACCCTCCTATTTACATGTAAATAATAAAGGGTAATATAATTACTTCTATAGCTTCTCGATGCAGAGGAAGATACTGTTATCACGGCAACCACTTTTTCTACCAACCCGCATTGGGCTAGCGTGGTGGTGTTTGACCCAAACTCCTCATGTATGAAGGCCTGTACCCAGCAGTAAGACGTATATAGGTTGTTGATGATTATTATGATTTATTATAATTGTCTCAAATATTGTCTCTTTTCGTAATCTGGATAAATTCTATCAAGGAAATAAAATCCACTTCTATATGGCAGACCAAACCACCTCAGAGTTAATTGACTCTCGCCCCCATGGTTTTTTAGTAACGGGACCAATGAGAACTAAGAGATTACTTTGATCAATTCAATAGACAAACAAAAATTGACATTATATTCCTCCCATACAAAACGCCAATTCTATATGTACGAATGTTGCATATATTGTCTCGCACGTCGATTTGTGATATATAAGCTGCGAGTACGGTCTGGGAAGAAAAAGCATAAACTCCGAACAAGAAACAATAAAAACTCAACGACATGACAGCAATTCTTAAAAGTAAAAAATCATAAAATTATCAATCTAAGAGATGTATTTAGATGTGTAGATGTTTTTTTTGTGTTGTTTTTGTTTTTTGTAGTTTCCAGTACGTGTATTTAACCCTTAAGAGGTCGCGTGGGGTCCAAATGGTCCATATCAAACTTTAAACAGTGGTAATTTCTAAACTTGCATACCTACGAACTTCAAATTTTTTTAATGTTCCCCTACACTTATAACTAAAACATTCAAGAAAGAAAAATGGACGCTCAACGATTAGAAGAAAATTTAGAAAAAGAAAATGATTCGAGTTTTTATTTTCGCGCGACCTCTAAAGGGTTAAAGCCTATTGTCCACTTGATTATACTTTATCAATGACCTAACAACTTATGCTTACGTGCAGACGGTTTACATGTAAATAAATAAAGCTGCAAGCTAGTGGATAATTAAGTAAACAATATTTTTCGAACAATTTTCGCGTATTATTTATTAGGGTATTTACATAATTTCTGATGTTGGTTTTCATAATTATATATTACAGATTGTAGATAATATTTTTTTGTAGGGTAGAAAAATAATAATAAATTCAATGTTATATATTAAAATGAATTGATATTCGTTAATCTCGCTAAAACTAAGAAACAGCTTCACCAATTTTCATATTTTTTACAGTTTTTATTAGTTAATTCAGGGGAGGTTTAAAATTACAAATATCTCGATTTACCCCTTCAGAAAAACTAAAAAATATAATAAACTTGGTTTTTTAGTATGGAAAATCGTCGGGCTCGATAAACATTAAAACTGTCATTTCTTCCATCGCTACTTTGGGTTTCTTTAAAAAGATGGCGTTAGTAATGGATGGCATTTGGTAGTTTTGTAGGTTATATGAAGTTTACGGAGTCAATAATTTCTAGCATCAATTTATAAATGTAGCATCTATGAAAGTAATTGAAGCTTTTATCTAAGCTTTTTATTCCTATTCAATTTAAGATGATTTTCTCTGATAATGTATTTATATAAATATTCATCAGATCTTATATTTTCCCATACATATAAAAAAGTACGTAACTATTTTGTCTCTTGAATAATTTGAAAATAAATTATTACACTAATTTAATTTTATATTTCCATAGACAAGTCAATATCAACATATTTATTATGAGATATAATCACAATTAATTTCAGATCGTATCACATCCTAAATAAGGAGTAATTTTCTAATAACATTCCGAACATTCCAAGGTAGAGTTACTTATATAGGACAATTACTATGGAATCTCAGCACGCGAGTATGGTCAAAAGATTTTCATATCATCCGATGTTTAACGTAATTATTACATCAGTTCGAACTGAGCGAAAGACAAAAGCATAATAAAAAGTTGTGAGTAGAGTAGATTTTTAAAATAAAATAACATTTCTCACGCTTATACCTTCTATCTAATATAGGTATGTTATGAATACTAGATAATGTAAAAATACAGATAGTAATATATATATAAATATCAGAAATATACGAAATAACATACGACCATGACTGACGATTCGAACCCAGGATCTCTGGCTAAACAGACAGGCTTAGTAAATTAAAGAACTTCAATTGAGTGAGGTTTTCAATTTGCTGTAATTTTAATAAAAAGATACAACGGGTGCATAAAAGAAGAACGGATACGATTCTACTCCTAAAAAATCGGTAGGTATGAAGCTCGGTATAATGTTCGTGTTAGGATAATACTAGGGCATACATCTATCATCTTTTATACATTACGATGGAATGTAATAGGTACTAAGATTGTCAGGGAATTTGGACACGTAGGTATTAGTATTTCACCTTGATGACAAAATTGAGATGTGTTCTGGACGACACAGTAATTTTTTAATGTATAATTTAATGGGTCCTATTATTATAATACTTTGATACTATGAGACTTTAAAAAAATACCGATATAATCGTCAGTTACGTATCCATTACAAAAATTAAGTTTTGATGGATTGTTTATTTCTATTTTATTTTGTTTTAAAAACGGCCACTTTATTTCCTTCCTCATCACGGAGTGCTTCGCCCTGAAAGACTGACCACAAAACTAAGAGTGGTGTTTGATGGGAGTGCTAAGTCTAGTCAATGTCCCTCTTTGAACAGCATTCTATGCAATGGGCCAGTAGTTCAAAAACCTTTGTTTGATATATTGTTGCGTTTTCGTTGTCATAAATACATTTTAATGTGCGATATCAGGCACATGTACAGACAAATATTAATCCATCCTGAAGACCGGGTTTTACAAAATATTCTGTGGCGAGAAAACAAAAATGAAGGGTTTAAGTGCATACAGCTTAAAACAATTACTTACGGATTAACAAGTTCAGCTTTTTTAGCAACTAGATGTTCGGTAGAGTTAGCAAATAGGTTTAAAAATACATACAAGTTAGCTAGTGAAGCTATTTTTACAAGTTCATATATCGATGATTTACTTTGTGGGGCCACTACTTTAAATGATACTATACAACTAAAGCAGGAACTCATCAAGTTGCTGGGTGAGGGTGGTTTTGAACCACACAAATGGTGTTCAAATGACATGTCTATAATTGAGGACATTCCGAAAGAAAAATACGGTTTTCAACAAAGGGATCTTGATCAAGATTTAACTGTAAAAACTTTAGGGTTATATTTTGATATAAAAAATGACTTGTTTGTTCTTAGCGGAAAGGTTATTAATGCTCCTAAAGTGCCAACTAAACGAACTGTTTTAAGTTCAGTAAGTAAGCTTTTCGACCCAATGGGTTATGCTGGTCCCATAGTGGTCAATGCAAAAATAATGTTACGTAATATTTGGCAACAGAATCTCGACTGGGATAAGCCACTACCTTCCAATCTTAAACTTAGTTGGGAGAAATTTTACACTTCGTTATCATCAATGAATAAAATTTGTATCCCTCGTGATTTGAGCATATATAAGGCTACAGAAGAAGTAGAACTTCTCGGTTATTGTGATGCGTCGTCCGATGCATACGGCTGTTGTTTATATATAAAGGTGAAAACCATAAATAATTATTACGTCAATTTAATATGTGCTAAGTCTCGTATTGTAGGCATAAATTCAAAGTTAACTATTCCAAAGCTTGAACTTAATGGAGCATTACTATTATCTAAACTTGCATTCAAAGTTGCATCTATTTTAAGTTTTATTAAGAGTATTAAATTTTTTCTATTTTGTGACTCAAAAATAGTCTTATCATGGATTCATACCGCTAAAGGAAAATTACCACCCTATATGGCAAATCGCGTACAAGAAATTAATAGGTTGACAACAAATATGTCATGGAAGTTTACTCCAGGAACGGTTAATCCAGCAGACATTTTATCTCGTGGTTGTGAACCCAGTGAATTAAAAAATAATAATTTATGGTGGTATGGTCCAGACTATTTAAAAGAACAAACTAACTGTTATAATTTTCAATTATCAGATATAGAGCTTCCTTTCTCGAATACTTTCCTTTCGAGCGAAAATTTAATTACTAATCATAATAATAAAGAGATATTACCATTTTTCACAAACTATTCTAATATCAACAAAATGCAGAGAATTATGGCTTACGTTTTAAGATTTATAGATAAATGCAAAAAGATTTCTAAGAATACAGGTTATATTACAGTAATAGAGTTACAAATTTCTTTACAATTCATTATTAGGTATGTTCAACATTTTTATTTTTCAAAGGAAATTGCTAATATTTTAAAAGGTCTTGATTATAAAACTGAAAACAGTTGCTCTTTAAAGATGTTACATCCTTTCCTTGATAATCAGAAAATATTGAGAGTAAGTGGAAGATTACATAATTCAGATCTTAAATTTTCAAATAAATTTCCTATTATTCTTCCTAAAAAATGCCATGTTACACGACTCATTATTCTAAACGAGCATTTAGTTTTGTTGCATGCTGGTTTGAAAGCTCTTTTTACCAATCTTTCTCAGAGATATTATATTTTAAATGCGATGCGAGAAATTAAGTCCGTTATATATAAGTGTATTATTTGCACCAGATATAAAGCAGAAACGGCTAAACAATTAATGGGTTCATTGCCTAAAGAAAGAGTTACACCAGCGCGAGTTTTTCAAAAGATAGGTTTAGATTACTGTGGACCTTTTGAAATAAAACAATCAACAACCAGAAGGAGTATACTGAGCAAGGCGTATGTTGCTGTTTTTGTTTGCTTTGTTTCGAAGGCAATACATTTAGAGGTAGTGTCAGACATGACTTCCGATGCTTTCATATCTTCACTCAAACGATTTGTGTCACGTAGGAGTATTCCATCAGATATTTTTTGCGATAATTCGCAAACATTCAAAGGTGCAGACAAGCAGTTAAAGGAGTTATATCGTTTGCATGCTAAAGACGAGTTCCAAAAATCTGTTTATGATTATGGTGTGACTAAAGGAATTCAATTTCATTATATTCCACCTTACAGTCCTCATCAAGGTGGTTTATGGGAGGCGGCAGTAAAATCTTTTAAATATCATTATAAACGAATATTGGGCTCAAAGATATTTACCTTTGAGCAATTGGTTACATTAACTATTGAAATTGAAGCTATTTTAAATTCGCGCCCAATTTGTGTTATGTCTAGTGATCCATTTGACTTAAACGTTTTAACACCAGGTCATTTCTTGATAGGTTGTTCCTTAAATTCAATTCCACAACCTTTATTAACACAAATTCCAAATAATAGATTAAGTTTTTGGAGGTCTGTTGAGCAGTTCAAACAACATTTTTGGCGGGCGTGGTCTAAAGACTATTTAGTCTCATTAAATAAGCGTAGCAAATGGCAAACGATTCAATTGAATATAAAGGTCGGAGATTTAGTCTTATTAAAAGATGATATGATCTGTTGTCAATTTTGGCCATTAGGTAGAGTGGTTAAAGTATTTTTGGGCAAAGATGCTAAAGTAAGAGTAGTAGAAGTGATGACTCCAGACAAAAGGGTGCATGCTCGAGCTATTTCTAAGATTGTTTTACTACCAATTGATTAAATAATTCTAGTTGTGAATTAATTCCTTTTGTTAAGTTTTAAATAAGAATAATGAAGTTTATGTTAAATTTATTTACAATTAATAATAATAAGTTTGTGTTTTTGTTTTTCATTTAGCGTTTTATATTATATAATGCTATCTTGCGCGGGCGCAATTATGTAAGCGACATAAAACCTATTTAGATTTAATAAATTATAGTGACATTTAAAGATGTCAGATTTGATGTATTATAGTTATTCTTTTATTTTCCAATGTAATATTCATAAGTTTTTCAATATACAATTTCAATACAATTTATATTTTCATTCATTTAATTACCCAGCAGTCTTACGCGGGTGTTTACAGGTGATCTGACGACGATCTTCTAAGATAAAGATCGTAACTTCTGAACAAACAACATTCAAGTGGCCAGGATTAAGAAATTAAAAAAAAACATTTTAAAATTAAAAATTAGACAAAGAACCGATAAGTGATAAATCGAATACTTAAGCAAATAAATAGTCTATAACACACACAGAGGCAGTCTCACTCGTCGAACAAGTTACACACATTTTATTGGCAATTGAATAAATATGAAAGATGGAATTTAAAGTTTTGGCGGCCCAGATGTCCGTCGAGTGTACCACTGTTTTTTAATAATAAGTACCTACCTACATTGATATTCTATATATAATATTTATTTCGTTTACTTTTTAAATTTCTATACTTACTGCATTCTATATTTCTCCGTTATCTAGTATCTACAGTACAACTCCTAATGATGGTTAATTTAGGTTAACACACTTACTTATCATTCATTATTAAAATAAAAAGCCTCAGGATTTTTCGGTCAAAATAAGAAAAGGACGGAGGTACAGAAAAGGAGGAGATCTAACTTGCCAACAAGGTAGCAACAAAACTGAACTTTTTGAAAAATTTATTTAAATTCAAAATTTTCAATTTAAAAACTTTTTTTATAACTTTTTTTACTTATTATTATTATGGACTTTTTATTGGCTTTTGTGGAAAAAAGTTCGTCAGTGATGCGTATATTTTTATTTTGACCCGCAGAATAAACTCATTTTTATAGAAAAATACTATTATTAGGTATTATAATTGAAAATGAAACTGCCATCTTTTTTAAAACAAAGAAGTTAAAATTATCAAAATTTAAATTCTGGAAACTAGACAAAGAATCGAATAGCAATAAATCGATCAGAGCTAAATAGTTATTATTTTTATTTATCCTTTTCATTTTTTAAATATTTTACAGATTGTACGGTGCGATACATCTGACCTGACCCAAGATAATGACAGTCTATCACACACAGAGCGCTTTATAATTGCAACTCTCAGCGGTCTCGCCTAATTGTAGTGAAACATAGTTATTTCGGATATTTTATGGTCTCAGATGTATTGTTTAAGGTCGTCTTTTCTTGTTTTATTTTTGACATTGTGTTTTAAAATATTGAAATGTAACGTGGAATAGCATTTACTACGATAAGTGTCTATCGTAAATACCAACTTTAAAAGAGGATCAAATATTTTGAAATACCTGTTAAGCTCATAGCAACTCGACTATCATCATTACCCTATTCATCCCATTGCTGGTAAGATCTTCTTGCATGGAAGAAACACATTAGTTTGAATTAGGACCCTCATACCACCACGCGGAGCCAAAAGGCTTGATGAGCGAAAACGGTTGCCGTAACAACCGGAACGGCTTAATGTGCCTTCTGAATTACTTCATAGGAGACAACAGTTTTCCAAAGTTTCGGACCAAATTTAGCATGTTTCTCATCGCTATAAGTACTCATTAGGGAATCCTATTTATTCATTTACCTTGTGATGCAATATTCCCAATTAGTCTAAATGAAACTTCATATTGTTTAAACTTGATAGTATCGTATTTAATTTCACTACTTTCGTATAGATTGTTTTATGGAGTTTCTGATAATGCTTAGAAATGTAAAGTTGCCTTTGGTCATATGAATAGTAATTAATTTATCGTACAAAAAGATGGCTCGCTTAAAATTGTATAATTATAAACATATTTTTTATATAACATACCATTTGTTAAAAGAAACTTGCTTTTCTTTTCTTAGATTTATCACTGATTCAGATCTATTCTATGAATTATGCAAATTACTCTCATGATCATGCAGTAACTGTACAATTGACGTCAGAGTAAATATTTCTATACTAAAGGGATACGCGATCTTAATGCAACGCATTACGGTCGGTATGAGCAAATAAGTGTCACGAGAAATACATTGGTGATTGTACAAGGACATTATTGGCCGGCCACCCTATACTTATCTTGAGATGGTGCATATTAAACATATCTTTTTGTAAGCAAAAGGTTTGGTTAATGGCCAATAAAATTATGTGGACATTATGGCTTCTAATCAGGTTATGATTATGGTGTTTATAATTAGGTACAGAAATATCGAACCTATTATTATAAACGAAATTTAAGTTTTTGTAATATCGTGGTAAACATATCGCCTACACAAACGTAATTTAATAATTTGGTGAAAGTTTTAAAATAGATTCAGATACCTTCTTGGGTACGCTAATGTAGTATGTCACCATTAAGAAGATAACAGGCAAAAATGTTTCGAAATAATATTCTTACAGACGAATTCTCAAAAGCTTTTTTGAAATTTGAGCTCGTCTTACAAATTACTCTTACAACTTGTACATTCATCATTATCATTATATCCGCCGAGAGACACAGCTGGAAAAGGCCTCCTCCAAGGAACTTCAAACCAATCGCTCCTGCGGTGTTCGCATCCAGGCTTACTGTGACTATTACCGGATCATTGGCCCACTTTATGGGAGGCCTACCAATGCTACCTTTGCCGGTACGCGGCCGCGAATCACAACCTATCCGCCCCAACGGCCGTTAGTAATGTGACCAGCCCACTGCCACTGCAAGCTCGCTGTTCTTTAGGCTACGTCGATGATTCTAGTTCTCATGCGGATCTTATTATTTCTGATTTAGTCACGAAGAAAAACTCCGAGCAGAGCCCACTCTATATTGTAAGTGGCCACGTTTTGGCTTAGTACGTCATCACTGTCCACATACTCGTATTGAAGACTTTCGGTTTGAGCCAGCAGAAGATGGGCTGAGAATATGTGGGAAAGCTTTCCGAATGCCTCCCAGAATTCGTCGATTTACTTCTTTCTGAAAGTTGGACTTACAAAGTTGGACTATTTATCTTACGTCGTCAGTATTTATCTTTGTACGGTTAAATATAAATTGAGTACTTAACATTTAAGAGATGTTTAAGCAAGATTTTAAGTAGGTAGTTCGATACAGCTACAATGATTTTTAAAACAGTTTTATCACTCTAGTAAAGAACGATTTTATGTTGTAAGTGATTTAGCTTCTGAAAAAAATATATTTGCCTAATTTTAGCCAGCCAATATTTTTCAATTCAATTTTATAACCTACAATGTCGATTGTAATGGTGACGAAATAACTCTTGCGCAGCTCGAAGTTTTAAATTCACACGCAATTAGAAAAACCACGTGTCAAATAATTGGGTATTATTACTGAAACGATTTTAGGGTCTGATATATTATATCTTATAAAAGAAACAAAAACGACGCATTCCCAAAACCTAAAAAAAGTGACGTAGTCTTTCAAATCAATCTCAACGTTAAACCGATTAAAATTTATCCGCAATCAAAGTATTAACTTAAACATCTGTTCCGTTGTAACTAAAATAAACAAAAAGCGTTATAAAAGTTTTAAAATTACATTACATATATCAATCAGAAAACGATAAATGGTTAAAAACGATATTACCAGCTTAAAAAATGTTGGAACACGAAGGCGAAATTATTATAATTCGTCGGAAGGATCATCTCGGCTAATCTGATAATACCGTGATTGACTCAAACCTTTCATTTTTTGATTAGGACACTGAGGTCCGATAATTTATTGTTGTTTGCGGTCATTTTGTTTTAATGTTTATCGAATGTGGCATGCATTTGGAAAATGTTTACAGTTTGCCAAGGAGACATTGTTTGTTAACTAGTTTATCTGTAAACTACAGTTTAGACGATAGTTGTGCCTAATCACTACGTTGGGCTTATTTTCGTGTCCTCCAAAGCTTCGTTTGTCCCCGCCTGAGTGGAGAGGCAGCCTAAAATTTATAGGTCTTTCTCAAAAGCGTCTGCGAAAGCAAAGCTTATTCTAATTGGAGGCAGCCAAGGTGCCCGATCAGTCCCGAGACAATATAATTTGAGACTGATTGATCGGTGCACGCGAGGACCCACGGAATTCGATATTGGAATGTCGTAATTTATGTGAAAGTACAGAAGACAGCACGTTAGTTACACAACAACGAATAACAATAGCTGCTCACCTGTCAAAAATTAAAAAGTTGCCTTAATATAAATGGATTCCATCGCCACTGTCTTCCATCGCTTCTAGCGTTAAGGCCGCCTCTTTATCATGTTTGGAAAGGCACTTTTTGGACCAGAACGTTGGAGGTCGCATGCTGCACTAGTTATTTTCACATATGACCCCTCTTATTGCTTACCAGCAAGCAGTGTCGAGTCATTTCTCTGTGCTTTTTATTTAAAAAAAATAGTTTTTTTTATCTCGATTGCATTATTTATTTTTAGCTGTCTATCTATGAATTTTACAGAAATTGTAATGAAAAAACTTTGAAAGAAACTTGAGTTCGTGAAAAATTTTCAACCTTCATTTGTTTAGTTGTAAATGAATGGAAGATAAAAGATATTGCTAGATCTATAGCTTTTATAATGTCGTAGTTATTTTTGACTGTACCAAATTAATGTCAGATCAAAAGGGATTGCTTAGCTATTACCTTTAAAATTAAAGTTCTTTTTGACTACCAAATAATTTTTTTTTGATACCAAATAAACGTTACATTTTATCAGTTACAACTCGGTAATCGTCCAAAAATCTGAATAATGTTCATATGTAAATTCAAATGAAATGCTTATTAAATGAAATGCAAAGTGTAAATATTAAGCGAGAATATCAGTAGGTTTATATTACGCTATTATTATAAGTTGAAAAGGCCGTAAAATTTATGATATTATTATATCATTTAATAACATTATTTGGTACTTATTGCGTCTAAACGTACGCGAGGCAAATTGGAACATTTATAGGCATCACTCATGCGTCTGTCAAGGTGATGTGGCGGACCGGCTGCACGAAAGTACAACATTTCACGTTTGAAACTGATGGCGCTGTTCAGGGACGTAAGCAACCTTACTTAACTTTACCCTTAAGGAAATCTACTTAAACAGTCACTGTGGTTTTGAGCATACAAATGGAGGTATCATTAACATTACTTTCTTACAAAAATAAATCTAACACAGTGAAATATGTTTTAATCAAAAAAAATTATATGCTTCATTTATATTCTGTTTTTTTTATTATTAACTGTTCTCCATAGTTTATAAGCAAAAATTAGAAACAGTTAATATAAAAAAAAACAACGTAATGCTTTGGCACTGTGTAAGTATCATAAATAAAAATAAAACAATGTCTTTAAAATATACTGCAAAATATTTATTTATTTAGTACAAAAGTACTGCTAATTTCTAACGAAATTACTATGAGTACAACTGCGACAGGATTTTTAAATAAATAGTCGAAGCAATATGTAGATATATTTTATTCTTCGTTATATGTGAAACATTTCAAATCATATCGGTACTTTCCAGTGGCCGTTCGCTCTCGTACCTCGTATACCCGATATGTTCCCTTAATTGTGATTTATAACAGGCATCACGGCCTGAATTTGGCAAAACTGTTGCTCGATTTTAGTGTTGATTTATTGTTTATAGAATATAATAGAATTGCACACAAGATTGGACGAGTTTTAACAGTCCATTAGATATAATGTTACTTTTAGTTTATAAATAAAATAGTAAGTACGCGTACACAAAAACAACGAAGAAAACAACAATCGACATTTACTATTAATACTAGATTCACCTTTAAAACACTGCCAATGGCTGTAATTGCGAGTGGACTTGTCTCCTGCTTCATGGCCTATGAAGAAGTAACATTACTAAATTCTCGGGCGTAGTGCAAATCTGTCAAACGGTAAGTAAATCCGTGCATCGGCACAATATTTAGTATCACAGTGAAAGATTGTAATAACTTTTAAGGTTTTTCAGTTATCCACATTATATTAGATCTGCGTAATTAATCAATACTAGTTGCGCCGATTTGCAATGAGTGGCGAAACGAAATTTCGTTGGGGATGTCCCTAACAAAACTTTGGTTTTAGTAACTTATCTTATTGTTATATAGTTACAAATCCGTGCTAAAGCTAAATGTTAAAAATGCCTTAAAGACGTTAAAATAAGAAACTCATAAATAATAATAATAATGTTTCTCACACACACCTATTTTATAGTCAAAAGTAAGATTCATTAAGAGCTTGTGTTATGGATACTAGATAACGGAGATAAAAATATAGTTACAAAAAATTAAAAATATACTAAATAAACATTCGAATATTCATGAACAAAAATTCGTACTCGTCTTACAAATATCTGCCCCTACCGGGATTTCAAATCAGGACTTCTGTCGCAGTAGACAGGGATACTAACCACTCGACAGACGCCCGTCAAATGTATGTTAATATAAAATGTAATTTCCTTCTGTGAAACTAGATATAGTGACGATACGGTCCTTAACTTATGGAAGATCTATCCCTGAATATATTTATATTACCATTCTTTTCAAAAATTTTGATGTTTACGTAACATTTTTAATTTATATTATGGTAGCACCACTGGAAGAGATTTTATTTAGAAATAAGAAGTACCTCTGTACAGTTTTTCCTCCAACCTCATTTTGAGTACATGGATTATTAAATTAAAAAAAAATATAATAATATAAATATTTCACAAAAGACAGTAAACTTCCCAGCGTTCTAAAATTTCATAATATATTCATAAAGCAGAATCACGGACCCGAAAGTGTATTTCCTGTGATCGCATCAAAAATATAACCATTAAAATCTGCAGATGTTTCCTGCGTCCATATTGCACGTTGCGTGATTGAGAACGTTTATATCGATAAGATTTGCATATCGATGCTGAAACAGGTGTCTAAGTTGTATATAATCATGTTGTAAGGATTAATATTTTTACTTTACACTTTTAGAAGTACTATTTAAATTTAATTCACAAAGACGTCGATGCAAGTTACATTCATTGACACTAAAATTGTCTTTTAACACTTCACACTTATTCATTCCTAGTAATCAGAATAAGAATAAATGAAGGATGAATTATACTAAGTGGCTAATCCTGTCTACTCTATTCTATTCTCTCACGTCTATTCTACAACGAAATCGAAATTAATATATTACTTATTATCAACTAAGCTTTGTAAACTGTTGTTATTCAACCTTTTTTAACATTGGCCACTTAGTTTTTATATACTGAAAATAGAATGTGTCATTGGTGTTTGGTTTTGTTGATTGTTGTAATTCTTGTTTTTTCTGTTCTTGCAAATTAATAAATTATTATTATACGGTTTTTTACTGTGGATTCAACATTATTCTATGATAAACTAAAGATCAGTTTAAACTAATAAATATACCTTGTTTTGATTTAAGCAAATTTATTTTATGCACACTAAGGAGAATTGACACTAATTATTCATTAACTGCATTGTACAGCAGTTTACTATGTATTTCTTTTTTTAAATTGGTTGATCTACAATAAATATATATTCTATTCTCTCGCCTAACCTCAAAGGCCTAAAGGTTTTTAACCTCGTTTAGGCAATTATATAATACGTACCATTTTATTATATTTTAGATAATAATATTGTACATTGGGCCTTTTAATTGAAAAAAAAATATATTATTACTTATAATAATACTTCTCCCTTAGATATCTTTCAACTAAAGTATTGTAAGTTGCTTGTCCGTCCTTTAATTTCACTGTTCTCCTTGGATGTCTTGTATTTAAGACAAACCTATCATTTCACCAAAGTAAATGCTTTTCTATGTCTGTTATTTTAAGGGAAACCTGTAATTGGCCTTATCAAAATAATCAACAACTAAGTACCGAAATGTAACGCTGTTGCTTTTCTTAATAAATAAATATTATTCCTCGTGACATGATCAATTTGACAACCGGCTAGACAAGTGGTCAGATAGGCCACGAGGCTAGCGGTCCTGGGTTTGAGTCTCGGAGCAGATGTTTGTATGATAAACATGAATATATTTACGGGTCATAGTTGTCTAGTTGTCCAGTAATCTAAACACAAACTCATAGTGGTGCTAACTTCGGGCTAAACTGAAGTGTGATTGTAAGAATATTAAAAAAGGTTCACAAAATACTTTTTTATACATTTGGACTACTACCGTAATTCATGTCACTAATGGCATTTATTTGAAAAAGTTGTTACGTACAATAATAACAGTCGATCCACTCAAAAAAACCCACGTTAATTATAATTCAACAATTTGGCTAACAAGCTAATGTGAAAGAGAATTAATAAAGTAGTGATATCGAGTGTTGCCACGTGTCTAACAGGAAAATGTTTTTTATGCTGGCCACCCCCTAATGCGTGGAGCGTGGCAACCCAAGAGTGTATTATGATTCCAGGGAAACGTGGGTATTATTTAATTATGTAATGTATACTTTCTTAAATGATGTTTGCTTTTCACCTTTGAAAATAATAACCACCTAACGTAAGTACTGCGTCTAGACAAACACCTAAATGAACTTTTTGAAGTAAAAAGAAATATTCATTTAGCCTTATAACAGTATTGTTATATCTTATTAAGGTCTCTTCTCTTTCTTCTTTTTGTCCTCTTAAAGCCAGTCACGGCGTTTAACAAAAAGTAGGTACTTAAGCTGGTGCTATACTAGCATAACGGAAAAATCAAGATGATAATAATAATAAGTATTTTTGTCAAGATTACGGGATTATGCTGGCAGAAGCACCTTAACTAAATTATAGTTATTTGCGTTTCATATTCGTCATCTAATTTAATATTAGGCTACATATATTTTGATTATTTGACACTTACACGAGCCATACAATTTTGAATTATTTTAATCGCGATGTTTTATGATACGCGTTATAATGAGACAATCCTGCTTATGCGGCGTCATTTTCAGGTTAAATTTTCATAAAAGTGTAGGTAGTAATGTAGGTAGGTAGGTAGTAATTTAATTCCTGTCCATTTACAACAGAATCGAGTCCATTATAACACAATAATAGAAGCAGCAAATACTCTTTCCCTGTATAAAATGTATTAATCACTATTTAAAAATATTCTTGTGTTAATATTCAAGTATTATCAAACCTCTTAAAAATAAACACAGCACCACCCACCTGCCACTTCAATTTGAATTTCGAATAGCGTTTCAAATTCCAAAGTTGCTTATTCTATTTTCCACACGCAAGTGAGGTCGTAAAACGAGTAATCGATGCTTGAAATCGCATTCGTATCTCGATGATTGATTCGCAAAGACCGCAGAAAAAAGCTTTGATGTTTAGTCAATCTCTATCTGGTTTGAAAAATATTTTTAAGTTGGGGTGCATAGAGATTTGTAAACATAGCATACAATATTTCCGTCAGATAAAATATTTTTAAACTTTTCTACTTAATTCGCGAAATTGAGTTTTAGTTTAGTATCGACTACAAAATTTATTTAAACTAAATGAACTTAAGAGAAACATACGCAATACTGTATTAACTAGGTGTACTCTTCAATTGAAGCCATCAAAAAAGGAGTCTATTTGGAATCTGTTTTCCGATTTCGGCAACTCTACTATCACTCAGTTACAATTACCACATTTTCCGGGTGTAAGTATTTTCCGATAGTAAAATTTAAAAATTTCTCTGAGTTTGTAACATTAATCGATTTTGTCTATGCTTTATATTCTATGCTTTTTTGTACACAAAAATAAAAAATTAGCCATCTTGATCTTGCCGTCCTGCAAGATGCTTCTTCACTCCTATTTTGAAGAACCCAGGATGCATGCCATGTATTACTGACCTTTAATAATATTAGGCCACTGATAATTAAAATACAATACAATTCAGCTATAAAATAGTGCCCCCTAAAAACATCTATAGCCTCACGTCCACTTCAACCCAATATAACACAGAAGTATATGATGAAAGTCATATAACAAATTTTTGTTTATATCTTGGTCAATAAAGATATAGTATTAAATTTCTGCTTATCCAGTTACGTATAAATGATCTTAATAATCTATTAGAAGTTTAATGCATAAATTTTGATAAAATAATCCGAGTAGTAGTTTCTAAATACCTTTGTTATTTTAAATACAAAGATAGATTGCCGGAGTACCTCTTCTTCTTCTTCTTCTTCTTTTGTTAATATGGCAACGTTCCCGGAGTACCTCACCTGATCGCCAAATAAAATCTCAGTGGGTGTCAATTATCAATTATTAACAAATCAATTAGCATCGCCTACCTTACAAGAAGCACGCACAAAACGCGCCGCTGTCAACTTGACATTAACAAAAAACAAAAGTGTCCAGAGACAATGGTGTCGTGTGGCGAAGGTGCACACGCATACAGCCCCCCGCCGCGCGCGGTACAGTATAAAGTTATCGAACGCTCTCATTGATTTTAACCCTTTAGCGAGACCCTAATGAGTGTTGACGTGGTATGATTTAATTAAAGCATCAGAAACGTATGTAAGTACACACAACAACAAAGTCGGGAAATAATATCTCTAATGGTAAGGTACTTTTTGAGTTCTTTTTAAATATTTAAAGACATTTAAAGCTATATTTTTTATTTTGACAATTTCTCAAAATTATTTTTCCAAAAACATATTCTCAACCTTTTTTATTATAACATCTTTCTCAATTTTATTAATTCGATTTAAGATAGATAATTTTAAAGTTGATAAAGTCCTGCAACACTGCTATTATAAGAAATTACTTATCTCGTATTGTTGATGAAATTTGAAACTATTCAAATACCAATACGCTGAAGCATTTCCATCTTAACATTCGTTCGACGCTAAAACTTACCACTAACTAAGAACCCTACAACACGGACCCCTAAATTACGCGGCGCTTCGCCTATAATTACGGCACCCTATCGGGTTTTTTATCAGGTCCGTCCCCCATATCAGCCACAAATCTAATTCGCCTAATGACAGGATTGAACGGCATGTTAAAAAACCTATTAATTCATGGTAACATGTGGTGTGTATAGACTATTCTTAACTATCGCCTTCTAGCTCTACACGGGAAAATAGTATTTAAAAATAACGATGACAAAATGTCTTTATCGAAAAATTTTATGTAAATTTTTATTATAAATGTCAAGCCAAGGTATAGAAAATAACCGTTCGCATTTAAACCGTATAAAGATTCGCAAAGTTGTAAATACTTGCTGAGCACTCTAGATGTCTGTTCTGGCTCCGCAAGCGACTATGAGGTTGGACTGCCTTGGCTGAATCCATGAGTAATTCACATTATCTTCACGAGATACCACTTGACTAGGAATCATAGTACGCCTACTGACGAAAAACATATATAAAATTATACTATACTAATAATAAATATCAATTAAAGTTAAAATAATATTACAAGTCAACCAGAGACTCGGATTCAAATTTCTGTAAGGACAGATGCTTGTCCCTTTTAAATAAATAATTATTTGATCTTAAACCTTCTGATCGATATGTCCTTTAGGCCTCAATAACAATTGATGGACTGACTATAGACAATTTTGAAACCGTGTAAATCCAAGCAGAATTTTAGAAGGCAATATTTATTTGGCAAGACAATTAGTTTGAAATGAAAACTCTATCTTATTAGTTAATGTAAAGTAAATTGACTAGTATCTAAACTTAAAGTATTATAATTAAGCAAAACTGTAGCTTTGGATCAGATAGAACGTATAGCCAACTAAACATCAGCTATGTTCTTTTTGCTGATATCACTTGCTTTCAAAAGTCGCGTTCTTTTTTAAAAAAAGTTGAAAAGAACAAAAAGGTTCTTTTCATGAGCGCGGTCCAGCGAGTGAAATTGTGCATGGGCCGGGCTCGGCTCATTTGTCGTGACGGCCTGGGGCGCGTGCGGCTTACTGCCACTCCGACTATTGGGCTATTACCGCCGCGTACAAGTAAACTGTTTATGCTTGTCGTGTTTATTTTTTATGGCAAAGAACTTATGGTCTTACAACCGGAGAATGACTCTTTATTTTATTATAACATGTCCAGTTTTATTTGCGTGAAAACTGGAATAGTTATAAAAACTATTAGGATTGAATGGTTTGAGTCGATTACAGATTGGCTTATCAACTGTTCAATTACATATCTATTGAACTGTTATTTATTACTCTTTGATATAAGTGACAGTTTGTATGTAATTTATTATACCTATTATTCTTGCCTCAAGTAATTTACAACATTGCATATGCTTCTATACAAAAAGTAGTCATGAATCTACTTGTAACTTTTACTCAGACAAGAATTATGTTCTTTTTATTTTAAGTATTTTTTAATTAACACACAGATGTAACACATAGTAGTTTTCTCAATGTTTTACATAGAACCTCTTTATTTCATTGGAGTACAAAAACTAATTTAAAAAAGTAAAAGTTATGTAAATGTATATATCACAGCCTAAGTATAGCTTAGGGTTGCTAGTAATATTTTAATTTGGTATAACTAATTTATAAATATTATTACAAACATTTGACAGCTGAGCAGTTTCTTGCGCCGTTTCTTCTCCAAAGCTAAAAATATTTTACTAATTTTGACGATTTTGAACTTAGACAATTTCATTTGATTTCGGATGAAAATAGGCTTCATCTGAAGTGTATTGCCATTGTTGCTTTACTTACTATTACGATGACGTTTTAATAAAGGTACTGTAAACTTGAGATAAATTAAAGTCTATTGTCATTATCATTGGATTTACGTCATAGGGCAGTTCTGGGGCGGGATGCGAAGACGAGACACCTCGCCGTCCGGGGAACAGCTCACTCAGGCTTCACATACACATGGTCAATGCGCTGCGTTCTCCATGGTCTCCATACACCTGTTAGGGTGGTTGAACAATTCAATAATACCTTGATCGAAGCGTGATGGCTCCGGGGTGCAGCACCAACTGCCACTTCGGTAACTTGGTGCTGTTGGAACAAAGACTGGACAAGGGTAGATCAGACAGGTCATTCAAATGCACTTCTAGAACAAAAAATTGAGCTTATACACTCTATAAGAGGTAATGTACTATATTGGAGAAATTAAAAAGAACAGCTCAAGCAAAGTTCTCATGCGTTTTTCCTATGTAGGAAGGCTTGAGAAAGAGGTGGGACTTATACAAATTGTTGGTGTAATGAGAAACAAAGCATATTGGTAGCCGACGACTATCTTGGCTTATCTATCACCTGCATTAAAAAAAGTGTAGTGAGAGATGATTTTGTCGACATTGAAACGTAACTTTTCTCAAGTCATTATATTGGAGTTAAATTTTGAGAAAAATGATATGACGGTGTAGACAAAACGTTTCTCGAGTGTCTTATGCTACGCGTATTTTTAAAGTAATAAAGTGTAGTGACTAAACCTACGACACCGAATACGACATGAAGATAGAACATCCTCTCTACATTACAAATATATTAAGATATAATTATCATATAACATGGAGTCATTTAATTGTTTAAAAAAGCTCTATAGACTAGTACTGACAGTTTTATTTATTGGCATGTTGTGTCTCCATTCTGTATATATCAGTTATATATGCCTTTAAATACAATAGCTTGATTTCCTAAGCTTAAATTAACTCATATTTTTAATATCTAGCATTTATACAGGACACGCTAAATGCGAGATTATATTTTATAATAACTCACACAAGTTAATCTTTGCTCCACTTGTTCTTATTACGATAATATTTCCTTCATTCGCAGTTTAAAAATTTCAAAAGCTTTTATCTTCTGCAATAGAGTGCAATTTCGTTCATGTGACTTACAAGACATGTTAAGGCTACATACACGCTTGTAGGCGTGATTTGAATGGCAGATGTATGATAGCAAACCGTATTCACCGAGAAATGTCTTTATGTATCTGAGTGCAGCTGCTATGTGCCTTATGTGATCGCAGTGTTTTGTTTTTATGTTTTCGCATTCTTTAATACCAAGGTCCCTTTTGTTTAACGTGAACTGGGAGCTTTTTACTATTTTTAATCTGAGTATGATTCTTATTCTGCGCGAGTTTATAAGTGAATAATTGGACGTTTTGACTTTTGAATTGATTTGTGGAATTCATACTTTATAAAATATTATTAACTAGCTGTTAAAATACAATCAGAATTAAATGGAATGTTTTATTATTAATAAAAAAAGAGTCACAAAAAGCCAGTATTGTATAAACTTTAATATAAAAATTAAAAAATTTAATCCTTCATTTAATGACATTAACATGTTTTGATATGACATATTTCTATCTTCAGTAGTATATCTACTACCAAGGTACTAAGGTGTCTGGCAATAAGCATTCTCATACTAAGCCGTTTAAAATAAATCATAAACACAATTTAAAAACACTTTCTATCAAAGAAATAATTACGTGTTGAACTGGCATTTCAAAATATCTGACATTATGTTATTTTGACATTTGGTGAATTAATTACCTATATCAATGAAAGTACTTGAAAACGAATAAAACTTATTTATATTTTTGAATAAGACTCATGGTCGCAATCATCCAATATATCCATATTTGTAAACAGAACCACTGTAATACATCTAAAAGGCTCAACTATGTTTATTTCTTTAATTTTATATGAGTTATGTAAATTGTAATGTTTCAAAGTATCGAAATAATTTGAATAAATCAATTCATGTTATTTCAATTGAAATTAATAATTAAATTATTATTTTATTGTCTACCACCAGATTATATATAGAACACTTAAATGCCTGTAGAACATAACTAATAAGTAAGTAATTTACTTATTATGAGCTAATAAACGTTTTTAGTTACCGATTATCAAAAAACAACACTATTTATTTTAATATATTCACCCTCTTCGCTAGCCGTTACTAAACAAACAGAACAATTTAAAACAAGCCCCGATAAAGAACTCATTTACACGCCATATTAACCGCGAAATGGAACGTAAAAAAGACTCTTTTGACAAATTAACATTTACACAAAATTAACTTTACGGTTTGGTAATTTAAACTTTCTCAAAACGACATAAGGTACAAAGTAATTTTGTGCAATACGAAAGTTTTTTGTACTGTCAATAAAACACTGGTAATTTGAACAAATGTCACTCGCCACAAAGAAATGTAATTGTGCTGTCAGATTTTGGAGGGAAACAATCGTCCGAGTAACAATTGCATGGCTCATTAATTTTTATTTTGTTCTAGTTGTTAAATGTAACTAGTAATATTTTGAATGAAGAATTGTAAAAACAAAGACAGTTAAATACGCTTCATACTGGTCTAAACCGATGTATATAATATCCATTATTAAATTATCTGTAATTATTATTCCAAAAAAAAATAACTAACTGTTCAACATAATATGAATGATGTGAAAATTATTTTTGGTTGACTTCCACAGAGCAACATTGCTATTCATAATTAAATTTTAATTTAAATAAAGCTATCTATGGGAAAATGAGAACGAGGAGGGTCAGATACTCATTTCGCGCCCAATTTGAACTCGATTAAAAACAAATTCTATCAGAATGCATTCATTTTTTGTTTAGGGTTGCCAGGAGTGTAATAGTATGTTATTATTTTTAACAATTATTTTCGAACTGTGATAAACAGGTATGTATTAAGTAAAAAATGAAGTTCTAAATAATAAATCAATAATATATTGACGTTATATAAATGGATAGAACTATTATATCATAATTCGGGTTTGTATTTGATTAAATAACATACATAGATACTGTTAATTGCTAAGAAATAAATTCGTTTGTAAAATTAATAATATAATATTCCTTTATATGAGCAAAAGACTGCACAGAAAGAAAATTGAAGACACATAAACAGAATTAGACAACAATAGTGTTAATATGCCAGAATGTTCTTATTACAAAACTAAACCGGCACAACGTTTTATTATCATTATATATATTTTAGAGCTGTTCAGTGTTAGGACAGTTTTGTCGCTGCAATCTGACAGATCTATTGTGACTTGCCACCAATATTTATATAAAGTACTTTATGGAAAGTTCCCAAATTCTAGATTTTTAGCTAACATGAATAAAGTAAAAAACCAAAAACCTATAGTATCAAGGAAATATTTTTAATTTTAAATATACTTTAAAATCTATACTACGACGTTGTTTTGACAGCCCTACGGCTTACATCAGTGCACTATACGACTTGGAACGCAACCGACGAACAATTTACCGCTTTGATCTTACGCTAGGGCTGACACCCTACTAGCAATTGGGTCGTCACTAAGCAAGACCATTGACTTCTAACTCGAACAACTCAAAAGTTGTTCGTTTTTGGGGTAAAAAAAACGTCAAATAACAAGAAAAATCAAGAAAATATTTCTTTGTAATAGATAGCTACTTCGTGTTAAAGTAATGTTAATTATTTAAATTACGGTTGGTTGCCGCAACTCACGTCCGCGTTTCATTTGTTGGAACGGAATCAATTAATATACTGTATTGTCTGTTCTTCTTAGAGAAATACTGCCCTGGTCACTTCGTGTGAAAAGGTACCTTTTAAAGGAGTAGGTTAAGGAAAGTAGTTAGGTTATTTCAAGGAGGGACACGTATTCGCCGTTATGGAAACTCATGGCTTTGCAACTAAGAAAAGAGTCAAATATCTCGTTGTGGGTGAGATTGAGGTTTATTCGCCTAAAAGTCTTATTGTTACAAAATTACAAGCTGTAATTTTTACTTAGTTCTGTAAAACATTTATTGAATTAATTATAAGTTTATTCGTGTAAAGATCGTGTTACTGGCGTAAAACCTGATATCTTCCAATACACATTTTTTTATTTTTTTATTTATAAATTAGTACCGACAATGTAGCCGGGGTCTTGATCAATGATTATAAAAGCCTTCCGTTTTACATTTTACAAGGAATCGTTGGCTTATTTCTGAGTAATAAGAAGGGTTCGTGCTGGCACAGTGTGCCATTTGATGTTGGTCTGTTAGTACAAGTAATATTACAGGTTTTAAGTCGTAGTTACTGGTGGTGGGACGGCCGCCACGCCCAGTTATTACGCTTATATACATACTACATTCATGTACTAGATTGTATGTTATCATAATTGAATAGAAAGAATAAGATACTTCTTTTTGACAGCATTATTACGTCCTTATACGTATTTTACTATACTTCTATATTATTAGCTTCTAAAATTTCTATGACTGCATACAAATTTACACAGATTTCAATGTTTTTGACATTATCATTAATTGAAATACTGCTTACTATGCCGTTTTAATAAGAACAGAGTAGCACCACTGACAAATTTCGCTCTACAAAGGAAGGTCGATATACATTCAATTAATCGTCGGTTAAGGTTTGTCGGTTAAACCAGCCTAAAACGTCTAGTGAAGTGTCACTTGACGTTTTACGCTGGTTTTCACCAACCAATCGGTATTAATAATCGTCTGTTAAAGTGTTGGTTAAATAGTCCGTTAAAGTGTTGGTTGGTTGGTTGGTTTTCACCAATCTGTTGTGACAGATAAGCATTGTCCAATCTCATTAAGAATGCGTGATGCACTGTACTTCAGAATCATAACTTCTGTTACTAAATTGAATATATTTTGTATGTGATAAAAGATAACTTAACTTGTATGATCTTGACCTATCAAACCGTTTTATATACAAAAAAACTAAAATTTAAGACAGATTATAAGAAACTAAGTGCCTGAGACTGATACCTCAAAAATCCTGAACTTTAATATGATCATGAGAGTGCAGGCAGAAGGCCAAAAATTGAACATACCTTTCTAAATGCCACGTTTTATGTCGATTTCACTTTTATTGCTTTTTTAGCAAAGTCAAAGCTAGGATTACCAATATTTAGTTAATTATTTTCAGAAGACCAGTTACAATTTCCACAGATAAAAATAAACCATAATATTCAAAAGATACGAACAGTTATTAGAATATTGCTACTTAATACCTATTCAAAATTGAGCAGTTATCTATCTACATCGTTTGCTCACTATTATTGCAACCTTAATTAAAGAACGAGATCCACAAAACAATATATTTCATTTGTGAGTATGAAGTGACTATTGCTTTGGTATAACAGGCCCTTGGGCCCAGTATCTCCTATGTAAATGCGATAGGAATCAAAATCGTCTACAATTTTTTTAAGCTGTCTTAACTTACATCACTTTCAATCTAACACTGCGATATTACCCTAGACTATATAGGTATCATCTGATTACTGCAACATTTAACAAAAAAGAGATTACCTTATTCAAATAAATCCATTTAGATCTGAGTTCACCAACACGTAAACAAGCCTTAAACGTTAACCGTCACTTTTTGAATTTCTTAACCTTAAATGTCAAAATCCGACGGTTAAATCAGAATCGTCTGTTTACCAGCCGGGTTGCTGGAGTTTGAATTCTGAAAATCATTTTGTTTCTAAAGTGGGCTATATAAAGAATTATAAATACAAGTATGTAACCACACTTTTGATTTCATAACCGACTTATTCAAAGCCACTTTAGACCAAATTTTAATTTAATATTCGTGACATGACAGTTGCGGGAGAGACGGTTCACACGTCCAAACGTCCGAACAATGCGTGTAATGATAAATCAGAGGCCTTAATTGTGATGACCCTAATAGCCTAAGGCCGAAAATTTTCGAGTAACGCCGAAAATTTGGCCCTAGAGTCATCACGAGTTCGGGGCATTCAAAAATTTCGCGAAATTACTCCGAATTGTTTGTCGTAAATGTAAGGTTTTTAAAAATCGTATTTAGGGAATGCCTCTGTATCATAATGGTACAATAATTGCTAATACGAATGTGGAGCTAGTTTCCCAGAGAGCTTGTAATATCCTATTAATTTGAGAAGGCCTTAAACAAGTCGCCGACAAACTTATAAGGAACAGCAAGTTAAGTTTCGCCTGTGCGATACTGCTCATTAACCCAAGAAAACTTAGAAACTTGAAATTGGATGCAGGAATTATAATTAGAAGGCTTTAATGTAATCTGTACAGTTTCATAATAGTTGTAACTACTTATGAAATGCATATTATATTTCGCTTATCTATGATTTGCGATTATTTTAAGCATTGAAATCCTTGCAATATATGAAGTGTAGGTACACCCAATCGTTCAGCCTGTCTGTTTCACATACTCTGACGTAAGAGATAATAAAAAATAAGTATTATAGTGACAGTATAATGACACAAACATAAAGTGTACTTGACAAAATCATTATCTATTTTTATTTGACCTACAAAACTATTTGAAATCACTTTCATTAATTTACTAGTAAAACTTTCATAATATTGAGCTATACTGTTTGTAATGAATACGTTCAATAATAAGTTAACATTATAATTAAAATGAGTGAAATATTTTGAATACTCTAACACAAAAGAGAATAATTATTTTAATCAATTCACACAGAAAGCGCAAATCGAAAACAATTGAACGTGAAGTCTCAAACCATTCGAATCTCAACAATCGATACATCGGCATCGTGTTCCAGTCACAAATTAGCAGCGGTTCATATCACATTACTGCCTTGGGCACGCGTGGGGCTAGCTCATGACTGCCGCGAGACAGGGAGAGCCAATTAGTGCGTTGGCAGCACTGCACCCGATCATTGGTGCCAACATTAAACAAGCCACGCTAATTGTAATGTGTATGGGAATTGTATGCATTTTTGTACCGTGGGATATTGGACACTAAACAATTATTGCTAAAATTGTTTGCCACTGCAACAAGTGGCCATTATACTAGCATACACTAAAGCTTTAATAAGAAAAGGATGGAACGACTTTTAGAAATATGAGATAGAAATATACCCATGACTTGTGTAAAGCGGCATGTTGTTGAATGAGCATAAAACTGTGACAAACTTGGTCCTTTACTTCTAAGTTTGCAAAGAAAGAGTAGCACGAACATAAATTTGATTTTAGTTCGTGCACAACAGAATCGCGGAAAATGACTAAAACATTGATAAAAACATATAAAAATCTGACCGGACCGGGATTCGATTACTTGGGTACTTGTACTTACCGGGTACTTGGTGAAATAAAACAATGTCCTGATATACATAAAGATTATTATAAAAATGTGCAATGAATGATCATAATGGTCCAATGGTAAAAATATTAAGTAAGTAGTATGTCCTTTTTATCTAGTAACTTCTTAAGAATCTATTCAAGAGTTTTGAAATAGTTACAGACCGCCTAAATTTCTTGTCCATTTATAATTTTAGTTGGGGTTTTGTGTAAGCAAAATCCAATTAAGCTGTGCAATACTGTTAATTAAGTTATCAACTTAACGTCAATTGTAAGGTTTGACAGTTTCACTATTATTTTTATCCCTTTATTAATTTTATAAAAGTAATTTGTGTAGATTTCTTCATTTTCCATTTCATTGTAATCTCCGTATCTGATTCTGAACAAACCCAACACAAACACTATGGTACACCACTTAACTTCACGCTGTGATTTTGGTGATACACGAAGGAAAGGAGAACAGATATTAACGATGTTCTTAATGGTACGGTACAAAGTTTAGGCTAAATTACCTTCTGCCTCCTGGTGTTTAGCTTCCGCCCAGTGCTGGACCTACAGCTAGCGGTCCAAGCCACCCGAGCGACCCTAATCGCGACCACCACCAGTTACCTCCAGGGGAGTACGCGCTACTGACTAAAACACATACTACCCACATTTTTATAAATACAATTAATTTCTTATGTATATTCATGAATTTGTTTTCTATGCAAGAGGGAGCCGTGCGAGCCCCTCCACGTTCCAATGTGTTTTCAAATATTGAATTCATATGTAAGTTTATTCGAATCTTTTACGGTGAAGGAAAACATCGTAAGGAAACCTGCATAATATTCTTAAGATGTGTGTGAAGTTGACCTGCTTGCTGGCCAGCTTATTTGACTAAGACCTAATCGCCCTATTTAGGGGCTTGAGCCCTTCGGTGGGGATGTATATGATCTGTTGATGATGAAGATGTTGATGTAAGGATCTCTTGTCTCATGTAATTCCTTATATCTTCGAGCTATGGGAGTACGTGTGACCCGGAAACCGGTAACGCACCGTCTTGGTTCTGTACGTCAACACTGCGATGCGATGTGATGATTACCATTGACCATTAAATGGAGCCATAATTTTGCTTGGAATAACATTTTTGAAAACTTTATACCAAGCAAAGATACTTATGAATCCTCCGCTAAAAGGGAGACAGGATGTAGAAGTATACATTATTTTTACACAGGTATTATTATTTCATTTTCTACTTTATTAGCACGTACTGGCGTATACTCAGAAATAAATATTGAAAATACAATCGTGACTGCTATATGTCAAACACCGAACATCACTTATTAACTTGATGGACTAAAATTATCTCCGCCAACTTATATTTACACTCAATTTATGACACAACCTCCTTATTTATTAACGCATTATATTCAATTTTGACCTTTTTAAACGGTAATTTGTATTTGTTATATCTGGAGACAAAGGTTCGTAGTAATTGGTATTGAGTAATTACATTGTCGTGTTTACGAAGCTTTGTTTAACTTATTAATTATTAATTGTAGCGTAATAATAATGTTATTGTTTTGTTTGTTTGTTAGTTAAGAGTTTGTTACTTATATGAGAGTTGTTTAAAAAGAAGCATATTCAATCCCGCACAAACTGTTTAGATGTCAAAGTTAAGTATACGGTTCGTTGTATATTTAACTAAATTTGTCTTAAACAAAACATAATTTATTGAATTATGTGTGAGTTACTTTTCTTTTAAAATGTGTGTTTTAGTATAGTTATTTAATTATTTTAATTATTTATTTATTTTAGTGTTTAGTAAGCATATTACGAAACGTTCGTAACGCACGTTACTTTTCGCTATTTATTGACATAAAAATACTTCTCGTTGATTAAGAATTCGTGACTAGCGAAGTAGAAGTACTAACAAAGTTGTGTAATTAGTTTCTTTAATTTTCATTCGTCATGTCAAAAAGTTAATATTTTTATAATTTAACTTCAATTCATTGAAGGAAATATTGAATATTATATATTATATAAAATATAATTTTGTATTTTATTTATTTCTTTAAGAATATAATATATAAATAAATACATAAACTTCGGCCGTAGCCGGGACTCGTACACGAGGACCCTGGGCCGATCAGCCAATAGCAAGGGGTACTGATTACTCGGCCAGCCGATCGATAAGGAACCGTAAAGACATATTTTAAAAATAAATCGATTTTCATTAATCCCTATTCCATATATGTAGTCCTCTGGAAATTATGAATACTTACTTATTAATATCTTCACTGAATCACAATTTCCAGTTTTCCAATTTATCTCGATAACTATGTAATTTATACTAAAGATACTTATGTAAAGTATATAGAACATTGCACAATTGATTGAAGAGATACCAGCTAAATACAATAGAAGTACTATCGAATAAAGTTATGATTATGATCCAAAAAACAATGGCAAGGTCCAACGTTTTATTCTTGGTAATAAACCTGTGTGTGCGTCTATTGCGATGAGTTCCAGTATAGTGCACGCTTGCTCAAAACATTCGTGTAATGAGAACCGTATTGCGTATCAAAATAAGACCAACATCATTGCACTGTGGCCATACCTGATGCAGTGGCTTGCAAGAAAACTTTACACATTGTTAATATTATTTTGGTTAATTATATAAGCAATAAGCTTTTCTTAAAATGGAAGTAGGAAGTCTTTAAAAACCACTCAAAAGCTTAAAAAACATTCAAAATGTATTAAAGTTAAAGTCAAAGTTAACTAGCTGTCAAACAGTATTCTTTAACATTAGGCCAAAAGCACTGCTTTCAATTTACAAATTGCTAATAGAGAATTTACTTAAAATGTATATTTTTATATTAAGTTATTACATAGTGATATTGGCTATATATTAACAATAGTATTATAGAAATTGATATCATTCAAGTCAGTATTGCATGTTGTTAATAATCGATTGGAAGGAAAACTATTACCAGCATTTGGACGAGATCTAGGCATTGAAACGGTTTTATGTTGGCTACACGCACATGACTTTTCTTTATAAGGGACTGAATAGCGTAGTTTATTGGCAAGATCAGTACATTACTTACATTAATGTAGCTTTTATATCCAGAACACAAAGTGAACTTACTGTACTCTGGATATTGAACCCGAAATGGATACCAAATTAAGGTTCGTAAATGTACTACGTGAGGTATAATTATCGATATTAACAATGTTACTGAATGTATTCTTTTACAAAAATCTATTATTCCCCAGACACTGCACGAGGTCACAGACTGGTCGTAACCTTATCAACAGGAACGCCATATGCGTGGTGCTCACAAATAACTGGATCACTATCGATATGAAATATGAAAAATGATTTATGAAATAAATGTGGTCTGCACATCGAAATATAAGAAAACGAAAATTAATATGAAAAAAAAAGATCAATTTAAAGTCTGTCATAAAATTTTCTTGTAAAATGTGTTCATTTTACAAGGCAGCCAGTGTAGACCGCGCGGGCCCATATACCGCGCACTACCCGCGCCCGCGGCGACGCGCGCAGCCGCAGCTGCCGCGCGGTAATGACGACCGCGCACCATTGTACAGGCTGCTCTTACTCGACATACCAACTGTTATTATAACCGTATCAATAAAATATATTTAAATAAAAAGTATGGATTACTAGTGGTAAAGTTGCTGGTTTTATATAGATAGAGATATACCTATTTACTATAATATACCTCTATACTTATTTAATATCTATATAAGAATGTAAATTTTTATAAAGCGCAGCAAGTGAATCTGATGAATGCGGAGAAATCTTTGTGCGGCATGAAATATACTGTCCGTTTTTTCGTTGGGGGCACTGAAGCCCAACACCCACTAAAAACGAACGTGGAATTTAGTTGTCAGGAATTTGACACAGCGCAGGGTAAGTACTTCACGCAAACTACTGCACAAGAGATATGCTGTTCTATTCCATCACCCTCCCAGCCCAAAAGTTGTCTTTACAAGTGTAAATAAACAACATGATATCAGTATTTCATTTTTTAGTAGTCACTCATTAAAATATCATCTTTGTTTCTTGTACACCCTGTAGCTAGTGATCTCCGCGCATTACATATGCGCACAGTATAATAAATGTATCCGCTTAATTATTATTTTGAAAATATCCGCGCCCGCGGCAGCCGCGCCGTAAAACTAAAATCATCTGATTATTATTAGCTGCTTATATTCTGTTACGTATATTTCGTATTGTCCTTTATTTTTATGAGATCTGAATTAAAAATGTTCCTGGCTCATGATATATTGAAATGTGGTAGTATAAATTTCATCCATTAAACTTTATGATGACTTTCGGTTTCGTCGTCGAACATTTCTTTGACGTTCAATTATTTATGTTCAAAATGGTCCAAAGCATATTTTATAATGAAGAGATAGGTACATACTTATTAACTGTTGCCGAAAGCTTAAAAACAGAAACACTGATGAACAGTACTGATTTTCTTTTCGTTTCTTAGCCGAAAATATGGACGGTTTCAGATAGTCTACCGAAAACTTCTTGTCTTGGTTTGTTTAAAATGGAAAAGTATTCTTTTTCAGATACAGTACTGAGCTGTACAAATATATTTAACGGACATATTATTTTATACAGTTATAATGTCAGGTAGGTTCAATAGTTTACATGCAAAACATCGATAGAAGCCAACTAAAATGCTTTAAGTTACCAAAGTGACACTGTATTACTTTTTTTTAATTCCTAAATTGCAAAATCAAATATAACACATCTGCTAACTATTCACTTTGTTTAAATATATATTAATTGACCGATCACGTTCATGAATTTTAATCCTGTCAAATATTTTTTTACATCGATTCTTACTAGATACACTAAAAGGTATGGTGATTCAATACATACATTTAAAACATTTAAAAAGTAATTGTTTTAAACCAAGGAGGCTGTTTGAATTTTTTTGGTATGTATACCATATTAATAACTTTGTAAAACGGTACTCAAATTATGGCCAGAATTCAAAAGCCGAAGTAGAATCTAAGGATATTGTTTTAGGTGATATTATTGAATGTATTTATTTAAGACTCAATAGTACCTATATCTCGAAGATATAGTAAGAGAAGATATATTAAATTTTAATTCTTAAATTACTTTTTGTTTGGACTGGCAGATTCCGGTAAAATCTATAATAATTTCATGAAACTCAATACTGGCTCATTGCTATAAACTAAACTAGCATCTAGTTTTCCACCAATATTCAAAGTTGCCGAGAGCTAGCAGTCGATTGAACCGGGCGGCTGCGATGAAAGCGAAAGGGTTGTTTATCCCTTCACCTACCATAGACTTACTAAAGTAAAGTGTAGAAAAAGAATAATATTTTATATTTCACATAATTATCAGCTGGAATCCTTAACAATACACAAAATAACAATCGAACTCAATCCTTTGTCATACATAATTATAACTTTCTCTAAAAAAGTCCAATTTTATTTAAACATTCATCGCGGAAGTACTTACAAACGGTCGCTCGTCAAATTTCCTTGAATAAGTGTTGTATTGAAAGTAAAGAACTTCTGTCCTACGCTGCAAAAGCATACTATTACGTTAACAAAGTTAACGCATACCATAACGTTTTTTCGTATGGGATTACTTGTTGTTACGTTCGCTGTGTTTTGGCAATAATACAGTAATAGATTGAGATATAATACATGATTTTTTATAAATGAAAATGAAAAAACAGAAGTGCGTGACTGTGTGCGCGTTTTGTGTGTGTTTGTGATGTGGGAACCTTATAAATATCATACGATATTTATGTAATCTGAGTTTGAAAATTATTTAGTGCCTCTTTGTATTTATGTTAAGTTAGTTGGACCACATCAAGTGGCTGATCAAAGAAGTTTCTTTTTAGTCCATAACTATGTTGTGTTTTTACAAATCCTAAAAGACCAAGTCAGTTCTATGCCTTCTGATGTCTATGCCGGTACTAGCAGAGTTGGCCCGCGCATAGCCATTGTTGCAGATCGATAGGCCGCCACTGACAATCACGTACGACACTCTAAGACAATCTACAATTCCAGCAAGAGAATTATAAATAGGGAAGATTATTACATGGCTACTTTTTGGATAAACTTATCCATTCGTGATTCACAAAAATTGTTACAGGTTAAGACTCGATTGAAAGCGCATTATTAATATATATGAATATTAAATATTTTATATTCAAGTAAATTTTGTTAATTTGTTGTTTGTTTTTTAATATAATTTTTATATACATATACACACACATATATATATTATTACTTTTACTGTTTATTTCTCTTATATTATATCTCTATAAGTACACGTTCCTCTACTACCACACGTACTCCTACTTTCATATGTGTATCTGTTGGAACAGATTTCTAATGGAAATAAACAGCGCCTATGTACAATTTTCTGTTATTACGTTATGTCCTCTTTAATTTACTTATGTGTACATAAATTGTAAAATAAATAAACGTTACTAAAGGTAACCTTAAGCTAACGAATTTTGATTCACATATCCAGGGACTATCCAATGGGTAATGACTGACTATTTCTACATTTTGAACATAATGCTGTTACTAATACTGCAGTACGTCATACCGCCTACACGTCCTGCTGCCAGCCCATGAGACTCCTCTTCACGCAACGTTCTAAGGAACTCATATTATAAACCAAATTTCTTGATGCATTTGGAAGTGGCGGTAAATATAATTTATAAATGTCACTTTTCATGCAAACTTGACAAATAAACAATTATGATAATTATGTTCCTTATGGTTTTATCAGTTAGAATTCAATTTTATTTGATATATCAGATACATAAGATTTTCTAATGTGCGTATGGTATTTTGTTATTGTTGTATTATAATTATAAACTAAACTAGCATTAGTTTTACTTGAAACGAGTAATAACGAATTAAAAGAAAACCTTTAGTACTAAAAAAGGTCAAATTTCACAAACTCTCTTTGGGAACTTGGAACTTCTGAAAATCGATCGCTGGTTGCCATGACGACGTCATGCAGAGCCGTAAAGCAAACGCAGCAATGAAACGAAACTCATAACAATGTATTTAAACTAGAAAAAGGGATTTTCATCTCTACAAACATACAATTAAGAATATAAATTGATATAGAGTATTCGGTTAGGTTGATTTAGTCAATGTTACAGCCCTGTTGCATCTTAACATAGATGAGGTTAGTGCGAAACGGAACGTAAACCCGTTTAATGAAGATCTCTTGTTTCGAATATTTCAACCTTATTCTAAAGGCATTTAAGTTCGTTTCTGAAGTCAGATAAGTTTTAGGAATATTGGTGGAAGTATAAAATGTTTATTTACGGTACCTGAACAGAGAAATGAAAACTCTATGGTGTAATGAAGTATCTATGAATATAAATTCGTATCACCATTTTTGTTATTCGAAACATTTAAAAAACTATAAAATACGTTATATATACATAAACTGCGATTCAATTTGTCGTAAACACAGCAGGCAAGGCAATTGGTAAGTTTAAGAATCGCAACGATATTTAAAAAATATATTAAATATTCTGCCATCTCAGATGAGATTTGTGACCACTTGACAAAAAGGAGACTAAATTAAAAACAATAACGTATGATACTGATTCAAAACTTGCTTTTCGGTCAGATAGTAAATAATTCTTCAATTAGTGTTCAAATCCAAATATGAACTAAATTCCTCGTGAAGTAATCGGTCACCCCCCAAGTAATAAAACAGTATTTAGTCACGCTCAATTCACCGGAGGGGAGATAGTGATCAACAATTTGTTATCTGATGGCTTAAATTGAGCTTGCTTGGTAAACTTTGAACGTTAATGGATAAATCACAGGGGCAAGTACTTTTACTCTTTGGTAGTTTGTTTTGTTGGCACAGACTTCTCTTCCCTTACTTTCTCTCCATTTTGCACCAACACCGTTAGTTTAGACTTCAGGGAAGTGATAGTGTTGATAGATGTGAGACACGCAGTTACGACATAGCTGAAGAGCTGTTAATTGACCACAAAACAGTTTGACCCATTTGAAAAAGCTGGGCTTGAAAAAAGAAACCTAATGAACCGTGTACTCATTTGCGATTGTTTATTGAGATGTAATGAAACCGAACCGTTTTTGAAGAGATTGATAACTGGTGATGAAAAGTGATCCAAAATTGACAAGAACGTTCGAAAAAGTTCGTGGTTAAAGGTAGCCTTCACAGACTATGGCAAAACCTGGGTTAATTCGCAATAAGGTGATTCTGTGTCTATGGTGTGATTGGAAGGGCATTCAAGTGGAGAACTAGTGGACTGTATCTCCTAAATAACGAAAAGGCGAGCGAACGATAAAAGTAAAAATGGGTTTATTGTATAAACAGACTACGTAACAAGTAGACAGAAATATGGCAAGAAGAAGTAACAAAGACAAAACAAGAATTTGAGTGATTAAAAAAAGGAAAAAAACTATAAATAATTATAAAAAGGTAATAATGGCTTGGTCGTAGGCATTGGTAATTATGAGCTTTTACCGCCGGGCAGAACCATCAATTCGGATTAAAGCAGCAATGAACTTCTTTACCGTAGGAACTCAACACTATGAAGTTAACATAGCTTCGTTCGTCTCTCAGGTGTATACACCAGGAGAGTTCAATTATTATCTATTTTCTACCTTCTAATGCTTGGTTAGGGAATTTTAATTTAGGCAAAAAGTACTAAATTTCACCTAAATTGTTTAGGCAAAAAATCCTATAAAGAATGTAAAAGACAAATATGAATCAGTAAACGAGTCCACATACCTTTAATTTCAAGCAAAGATTTACAAAAAGCTAACTTACCGTCAAATCAAGTTTGCCGACTGAAAAGCCTCAAAGGAAGCGACGCGAAAACTAAATAGTGCCGGCACCTGCGCAGCCTGCCGGAAGTAGGCTTTATTGGCGGAAATGGAGCGGTCGGCCGGATATAACAATTTACACGCCGCTCTCGCCTCTTATCCGGACATTTGATGAAGGTAATAGATTTTGTTATAAAGAGGTCAATTTTCCTTGAAGTATTTTCTGGAAGAAAAACGTTTGCTCAAGGCAAAGTGTGTTTTAATAATGTAATTGAATGAAACAGTAAATTTACCATTGAAACATATATTTATAGCAGTTAAAGAATATGCGAAGAGCTTGTCCAGAATATAGCAAACTTTTCCAGCTGCCTCCACCTCGACAGTACAAAAGGTGCTCTTTCGCGTTTATATTGGTGTGTCAGTAAAGAATTCCAAGCTCTCATGCAGTAAAATTCTAACATTACTGTAGGGTAAATAAAAGCGGAATACTTTCTTTTATCAAAGTTTCTTATATTAATACAATTAAAATAACTTTATTCGTTTTAGGCAATATAAATACGACTCTTTAAATCGATTAAATTAGAAAGATAAACTAATTATTAGATTACCTGCCATGCATTAGGGTCCACTGAAATATAGCTCATCACGCGGCTCCCCTTGCATTTTCGATGCAATCCACCATTAGACACACGAAGGACGATCACCAAGTCTGAAACAAAACTTATTTGCAACAACCCCTTATTTAAATTAAATAAAAAAAGATGAGAGATGAACAAGACGTTCCACTTTATTTGATTGTTATAATAATGTAAACTTTCAAGGTTACACCTTTCTTCGTGAAATCCTAGTATCACTTTGTAAGTAACTTGACATCAGCAGAATTTATAACAACAATAGAGCCATATTTATTTGACAAATAGAACTAGAACTCTATGAGTAATGTCATAGTCGCCTGGGTAGACCATAAAATGAAAGTCAAAGTCAAAATACACTAATTCAGTCATGTACCTAACATTAAATACTCTTATGAAAGTCAAAAATATAATTATAATACTGAAAAGTATTGAATAAGTAAGTAAGTTTAATATTAATAATAATACTTAAAATTATACAATTCGAATTCTTCCAGCAAATTGATTTTATATACAGCCATTGAGTAGATATATTTTATACAGCAGTTGGATATAAGACTAAATATTTTGATTGAAGAATACATAATGAGTGGACCATAAACACGTCATACCAACTGTTGTTATCCTACAATGTCGATTGCAGTCGATATCCGTGTAAAGATATGACTAGAACATGCATCTACAACTTTTTTAAGGATGGACTATAGGTTATTGTTTGAAGATAGGTAGGTAAATAGTATTTTTAACTTTAAACGATTTTGTAAGCGTTCGACATGCTTACAGAGTATCAGAGTTATACTATTTTCTACCGAAGTATTTTTAACTAAATTATAAGAAAGTAATGTTCACAATTCCATGTATATTAGCTACGTGATGCCTCCGTCAATTGAAATTCTTTTTTATTCCTATTACCTTAAAGTCGGGATCGCAGGAAATCGAGGGCAACCATCACAACAAAACCGACTTCAATACACTAAAGGCAAAATAATTCAATGTAAGAAGTTTAATTATTTGAGTTTTTTCCAGAAGAAATATTTCTATTGAAGTGAAACTTCGACTCCTTTATTTAAAATTGGATATCTTCTTATATTGAATTATTTTCGCATTTTAATTGTCGTAGTCGGTTTTTAGTTTTGATTTATGATGCTGCGTTTTTGATTCTTTAGAGAGTCCTTTGTTCTGTCCATAAAATGCTTTCCGATAATTTCTACGCGTGAGTAGTAAACGCGTTGTAAGGGTTAATAAGCTACGTGTTTATAAGTTTTACTGTGAGCCAATATAATGTTTATAATAATTACCTTAGATCAAAATGATAACAGACGAAAATATTATAAAAAATATTGAAAACTAATGTGATAATTCACAGATTTCAGTAGCTTCCTAAAAATCAGTACATTTCCTGTAGCGTTCTATGATTTTCGAGAAAAGCTTGGGATGCAGGAGGTTTTCTGCGCGTTTTGTGTTTCAAGTAGCTTCCGGATATTTTCTCAAATTAAATCCAAAGTGAAAGTCGCATCTATATTATTTCCACGAAAAAAAAACTTGAAAACAAATTCTTAACGGGAAGTTTTCTTGAAAAATAATTAGAAAGGGGAGCAAGGGGGCGTTGGCTCCTGTCTTTCGGCACTTGGACCCTTGGGAGGGTTTTCTTTGTAACGGGGGGTTCTTAAATAATTATTCAGGTTTATTTTTTTAAAAACATTTGTGTAACGGGATTAGAAGCAACGATGATTACCTTTTGGCTTCTTACGTTTTTTCCCTGTTATTAATAAGCCTCGGCTTGTTCGGATTACGCAAATTGGTAAATAACTAAATAGCTTTCCTCTTTGAAACTGGTATGTCTTATTTGAGCGGTGTGTAATTTTTCATTTCATGTTAAACAGAGAAAGATATCACTTTCTTTTAAAATATTCAACATATGTAGACATAAAAAGTGTATGAAGTTGAAAGTTCCAGATTAAACATGTCTTAATCAACAATATAAAAATTAAAGAATTAATTATTTTTTATTTATTTATTTAATTAAATTTATTTAATTAAACATTGTTTCAACAGCATTTTTTATATATACGGAATATAATGGAATTACCCAGACATAAGCCAATTAAAGAAACACATTATACTTTTTAAAAATGTATCGGGAAGTCAAGAAGGTTAGAAGGTTAGTTAGTCAGATTTGTATTATATTTTGAATTGATTATTATGTCGATTATTGAATCATCACCTTACTTTTTATACCATTTGGCACCTGCTGGTAGTTACAAAGGCATTGACCTTAATACCCGAGATTAGTCACATTTTCGATAAATTCGGCCTAAGCTGTAAGTACTAAGCACTATAGAGTTTATATCACACCAATTATTACGTTTACACTATTAGTTGCAACTATACTCAATAGTTGGTATTAATTGCAAAACTATAATAGAAAAAAAATTAGTGTCTTATAACGTCATACTCCTATGATAATAAAAATCACTTTTACAACACTAATTGCGCAATTAAGACGTCCATCTATTCGAGTGATCAGTATCCCTCTCTACTTTGCCAGAGGACCTTGGTTCAAATCCCGGTCCAGGCAGATACTTGTACGATGAATACGAACATTTATTAATGGGTTACGGATTTTTTTTTCTAGTATTTACATAACTCAAACTTTTAATGATGCTTACTTAAGGCAAAGTAAAAAGTCAAAGTCAAAATACTCTTATGAAACTCAAGATTGAAGAACATAATTATAATACTAAAAACTATTGCTTAATATTAAAAATAACAGTTAAAATGATTGTAGGTGCTAGTTCAAGAAAGTTATAATAATAATTATTATATTAATTACATTAAGTACTATATAACTATATATAATTTTCGAATGCCGAGATTAAAATAATACTCACATTCTCGCACTTCTGAACATCTACTCAAAAATCACTACATTTTAACCACAGATAACAAAACACGCTGAAACAAACTTTTTCACATCAAAGTTAACCATTTTGTCTTTGTGAAACGCTGAAATGATTTTCAGTCGGCAAAGCGTCCCGGGGGACGACACGACACAAACTGAAGGCTTTACGCTGAAACTGAGCCTTCAGTTCTTTGTCTGATTACTATATTTTTGGATATAATGAACGTTGTTATTGGCAATAATTATTGTTTGTATCCAATTGCCCAGTGGAACTCTATATCAAGGAAAAAAACATCTTAATGATTTATGCTTCTCCGCATAAATAGAGGATCCTATTACAAATTAAGTAGATTTTGGTAATGATATAAATTTGGAACTTGTTTATTAGATTGGTATTATCTTTCAAAATAGATTATCTATAATGTGTGACTACCGGCGAGCTAGTATCTGACGAAATCATTAATATAATAAGACTTATTGTGAAATAAACACGTAACATAGATACTTAGGGAAAATAAATAACTTCATGAGAGGAAAAATACACTTGACTTTAAGAGTAATAAATTGTTTTTACATTACTTAAATCTTGTGAAACAGGAAGTGTAAAAGGTAGAGTGAGGCTATTAATTATAAATAAAAAGCGAAGATATTAAAATGAACTTATATTTTTCGCTAATAAAAACACAATGACGTAAAACATCAGTACAAAATTAATAAAAATAAACTGTAAAGAGGCCCGTTTGAGAACAGAGGCTAAGTACTTCTCTATGGGTTAATAATTGGACCGGATAGGGATTGACTTTTATGTTTCTTGTGTATTTTATTTTAGATGATTGAAATAAGTTTTCTTAGATATTTATTAAAGAAAGCCGAAGATCTTTATCTTGACAGAAATATAAACTACACATACTACAGTCTTTTTGCTGCGATCTTTACTCACTGGAATAAACGGCTGTGAAATAAAAAGAAAACAAACTAAATTTTAATAACATGTTTAGCGTTATAATTTATTAAACAAAGATTAACTAAATAAGGACTTAATGTTTCCCTGAACGTAATAAGTTTCCTTGTAACATTATTTCGGTAAATCCCTACATTAGGCAGTCTTCTAAGTCTGTACTGTTAGATTCGTATCGAATGCTTGTTATCTAAAACGATTACTTCACACAGGGTTGGCAGAGATTAGAGTTTAAGAGTAAGGTAAGTTTTTTTCACTAGGATCTTCTTGCGGTCAATAAAACATAGGACCACGCCATTGATCTCTGGATGTACTGGTTGGTATTGAAAAATGGTTTTTATGTTATATAATAGTTTATTTATTGGATAAGGATTAATGTTAAATCATTTGTGATAGCTGGAAACTCTAAGCGTGTGCGGCCGCTTGTAGTGAATGATAAAACCTTCAAATTTTTTAAAGAAACATTAATGCAAAAAAAAATCAAAATTTTTTTAGAATATTGTTTAACATTAGTTTTCAAATTGTTGTACTGTTTTGATGCAAATTTGTATCCCGCAGGGATATTTTAAGCAATCTGTGTGCAACATTTCTGAAATGACATTAGCTGTATGTTTATTTTCTGGCAACTTTTACTTGTTTTGACCGCATCTTGCCTACTTCAAAATTAAACTCTTTACACATCAATAGCTATTATATACTGTAGCAAGGTGATGCTGTGTCTATGGTGGGATTGGAAGAGCATTGCTCATTATGAGCTTTGATTCGGTTCACTACTACCAACAACTGATGAGATTAAAGCAAGAAGTTGAGAGAACATGGCTAGAATTGATTAATTGAAAGGGTGTGGTCTTTCATCACGATAACGCTAGACCGCATACATATTTAGCCACTCAGCAAAAGTTAAGAGGATTGGGCTGGGAGGTGTTAATGCGTTCGCCATATGGCTCTGATCTTGCAACTTCAGTTTTCCACCTGTTTCGGTCTCTTCAGAATTCTTTAGACAGTGTCAGGTTAACATCAAGAGAGGACTGAAAAAACTACTTGTTGCGTTTTTTTGATCAGAAGTCCCAAAATTTCTACAGCAACAGGATCAAGTCCCTACCTACAAGATGGCAGAAAGTCTACGAACACAATGGCACATATTTACTGTAATTAAATTTAAAATTACCTTTGCAAAAACATATCTTAAATTTTCATATAAAATGCGCAGAAACTTTTTTCCTTACTTATTATAAAAATATAAAATTTCTAATTTATTTAAAAAATTCTGTACATTATATTTATTTTATTTAATCAAAACAAGTTAACCATAATTCAATTTATGCATTGCTTTATGATTTTATTTATTTATTTATGAGTGTGTAAATAATATGTGTATATAATTTAATAGATTATTATAATTATATTATAATAAAATTTATTTTAATTAAAGACTTGTTTGAACCCTACTGTTATAATGTTATTTGATTGGAGTACCTACTAAGCTTGTAAGTTAAATTCACAACTTTTTATATAAAAATGATCCCAAGCAAGAAAGGGGCTATGTAAAAAATCTTAAGGCACATAGAGGGAACTTTGGCCGTCCTTCTCCATAATAAGGAAAGTTGTGTTTGGACCAAAGTTGTTTCAATGTGTGTCTAGGGCTTGCAACAGTAGCGACGGGAGGAGACACAACACAGCTAACATTAATTTACTTTATATATCTATATAACTTTACCTTTTTGGATTTTTAATTCTCGTCATACATTGGGAAATGAGCATTTAATCTGAATATACTTATATTTTCAACTAGCCCAAAATTGTAGGTATTGTAGTTATTTTGTACAATTTCTAGGCCATGCAAATCACTATAGATTTTCTTTTGTGTATCAGCAAAGGCGGGTTAGTAAAAGAAAAACTAAATAAAATATGTTAAAGATATTTGGAATCAATCCCATTAACAAAGACAAATTTTATAAACACCAACTTCTTAGACCTCGAATTCATACAACAATTGAGTATGTAGGTAGATATGATATGTACTATTAATAATTTTATATAATAATATTTTGAAACTCTACCTAGTTCGTTCAAAGTTAAACGGTTCGCAATATGACGGCCGGATGATCGAGTTCGCATCCTAGTAGGAGATGAATAGATAATGATAATAATATGAATAAAATTAATAAATGATAGAATTCTCTTCCAGTCAACCTTAGGTGAGAGAAATTAAATCAATAAATAAAAACAGATTGGAAGCAACAAGAAGGAGAGATAGAAAGGTACATATTATAGGTAAATATTATATGAATAATATACATGTAAATTCTTAAATACTTAATAATTACTTATAATGAACTAGGGATGGACGTGAAGATAGTGATGCAAAGTCTAAGCCTTTTTAATACTGGATATATAGATAGTAGAGCACTAAATAATTCAAATAGAAACTTTGAAATCATCACGTAGATCAAGTGACAGCCCTAGCTATAGCAGACGTGTACCATTTCCACGGTACGCACGTAGGGGCCGCCCCCGCTCGCCCCGCCCGCCCCGGGCGAGACGCAAGAAGCGCCCTCGGTGACGCCGTAGGCGGGCTACTCTGCCATATGGAGGTAACTGTATTTCAAAGGAAACCGCACACTTTTGGGACAAAATTTTTTCTTTAGCAATTTTTTAATAAGTTGCTTAACAGCTGGCCGAGTTGTAAGTATCCCTACCTAGAGGCTATCCGGGTAGAAGTCCCGAATTTGATTCCTGGCCAGATGTATGTATGATCGTTAAAATATTTATGAATGAATATTTCCATGTACCTATATCTTATTTTTCTTATATATTAAAATAAATAGCTATTCTTTAATCTCGCTAAAACGATGTGAATAACTTATATTATGTGATATTGATGTTTTACTGGGAAAACTCCAAAGAACAGGTAAAAAATAAAAATTGGTAATTTAGTATGAAAACGATGAAACACTATCATTTCTCCATTGGTATTTTGGATAACTGAGGTGCTTGCATTCATGCCAGCTAGTAGATATTATCAATAAAATTTTCCGTTATCTAGTATCCATAACAGTGGAAGCACCAAGCCACTTCTGGAGTCACAATAATACGTGCCAAACTACAAAGACATTAAACTAGAAATGAAATAAGCCTTCACGTAATTTTTTTTAAATATAAATCACATTTGGTAGTACTTTACATATCGATGTATTATAATACATATATAAGTATCATTTTCGCAGTTACTACAAAAGTGTTGTACTGGCGTTCAGTACTAATGTTAGTCATTTTAGCTACCTACTCAAAGAATAGTTGGTTTAAAATTTTAAACGAGCTCTAAGAATTTGAATTTTGTGATAAAACTTAAAGTTCGTTCGTTCTGACTAAACTTTTTAAAAAACTTAAAGTTTTTATGTTGTTACTCAAATAAAACAATAACTTATTTAATAAAACTAACATTACTGATATCTTACTTAACTTATACTAACGACACTTTGTTAATAAAGAAAACAATGAATCTTAAATTTACTTTTAGTTACATCTTTCTCCGTTGAAATCGTCACCATTTACAGTAGACATAGGGCGGGCTACTGTTCACAGCCTGCGGCCTTCCTGACCAATCACAGCGCTCCGAGCTATATTGCTATTCCACTCGCTCATACTAGATTCCCCGTCCGGTCATCTCTTTCACTTCCCCCGGCGAAAATCCTAGCATTGAAACCACTTCACACAATTACTAACTTTAACTCACAGTAATAAAAACGTTTTCCAAATGCATGGTGTGCTGGTCGCTTCAGGCGTTCTGTCACTAGGACAATGTTTATTTGATATCGAGCGTCAGGCAGGCGACGATTTTCAAGTTCAGATTTCCGTTTCAAATGATTGTGGACCTTATTCCTTTCCTCATTAAATCTATGCGCTCAAAACCGTTCCAACGATCGTATTTACGTGTGCAATGCTGGCATTTTCATTGTTACATTACCGTAGAAGATTTCAACTTACGAAATTTGAGCTTTATTCATAGGGCTGAGAGCAGAGTTTTCCGTATAGTTTTTCCTATGAAAGGCATTTCATGTTTGGGTCGTTTCGTAGCCGGAGGCGAAAGCTATTTGCGATGACAATTTTGCGAGCGTCGGCGAACGAAATATGCCTTTTATTCGTACTACAGTCGGGATTAAAGCTCTAAAACGGAATTGCTGTCAGATGAACGGCTTTGTCGAAATTTGTGAACTACACCTACCCATTTGCCGTTGCTATGGTTACGGCGTCTTTTTAGTTGAGAGTTTAGTTTTTTTTCAATTATTTGGCCTGGTAACTGAGACCTTTAAGCCATATCTTCATTAATGTAGTTTTTATCTTTGTTTATGACTCCAGGATACTGCTGCAATGTAGCCCTTTGCCCCATGGAGTTTTTGGCGACTAATGGTAGGCCCCGATATTTACTTGATGACATACGAGAAAATTTTGAAAATGGAATGCAATGTAAGCGATTATGCTAAAATGATACGAAAATGGAATATTATGATAATGATTACGACGAAATGATAAGTAACTGAGAATGAAATCATATAACGTTTTTAAATAAATGAACTTACCCTACAAATGAATGAATGGAAATGAAACACTGAAAAATCTCACGTAAGTCACTAATCAACGCTGAATGATGTATTCCATATATTGCATGAATTAACGATCCTTTTTGCCATAAAACTACACCAATTTTATGACAAAAACTACACTACAACACAATATATGAAATAAAACATACAGCACCAAACCGCCCCCCGCCATTACGCGCCAAAAACTCTAGTTGAGACGTTTTGTTTATCGGTTAATCTTGTGACGAGAAATACCTTAAGTTTTTGATTTTGATATTTTTTTTATTAAGATTTTTAATTATTATTTTATATGGTTATTCTTTGTAGGCATGGTAGGTATTATTTTATCGGTACAAGAAATAATCATTGTATAAACTAATATAAAAACTTAAGAACGATTTATAAAATATTTATTTATGCACACATGACAAAAAAACAAAAGACTAACTCCAAGATATATCTTTTAATTTGATAACTTTTTTAGTTGGTTTAAGCTTTGTTTAATTACATAGTTATTTATTTTAAGACATGTTTAGTTATGATTTTCCGAGGTCAAGATGAATGGGCATAATTGACTGGCCTGTCCAACAGTGTTTTACATAACCTTCAAATTAAATGAAGCTGTTTACTTAATGCCTTTGTAATGCTTTTAGCAATATTATTTAGTTTTAGACACTAAATTGTTGATATTAAACATTTAATGATCCATGACACTAGAAAACGGTATCTTTTTGACAAACGAAGCCTTAATAATGAATATTTGTAGCTGTATAATAGTAACAATGTCATGTCATTCGTTAGACGTCCTTTTGAATTGTGACAAGAGAGATGAAACACTTTGTAGCTATTTTCTTGTAAGGTCTTAAGTACCTATGTATAATCTACAATAATTCATAATCTCACTGTATTACTTAGCACATAAAGACCTTTTTATGGATATGGATATCGATGTTTATTTGTTGTGCACACATAGGAAAATAAGCACAAAGGAACAGCTTATTTCGCAATATTGCAATATAAGAAAATACACATAAGTAATTAAGTAACTATGACTCCGAAATAATATTCGTGGTTTTATTACCCTAACATCTGCGGTAGCCAGGACTCGAACCCAGGACCTCCAGCCGAGTAGCGCTAGAACATATAAGCAACATGTATATAAAATAAATTACGTACTTTGTTTTGACTAAATTAAGTTAAAAATTAATTCAACCAAACCCCAAGAAAAACAGGATATAGAAATCAAAGCGAAAACTCCTAAATCTCTCAGAGTTATCTAAAGCTTACATGATTACAGTTTTATTTCCATAGCCTTAAGAGTTATTTTTCTTTAAAACTTAATTTTTTACAAATGTCTCGTTTATATTGAAGAAGCCCCAACAGCCTCCCCTAAAGAAGTTGGGAAAAAACGTAATTTGAAATAACAATTCGGTTTGATTGAGCTCCCCTTGTATACCTTATCTTTGAGTTTGGGTATAATTAAAAAGTATGTAAGAAGGTTTATTTATGAAAGTATAGATATATATATATATATATGTATATATATATATGTATATATATATATGATTCTAAATGGATTTTTTAATGTCTTGAGTTGACTTTGTCTCCATTATTATTTTGAACTAGATACATAAGTTAACACTTCATTTTCTTTTGGCTTATTTAAATTAGTTCTAGAATTTATTTTACATTATTTACTTTAATTATCCTATCTATAATATGAAAATAAATTTTCAGAATACTTACTTATTAAGCCTATTTTTTTTAATTTACAAATCTACGCTTAACTGTCTTTTTTTGTAAGCACAAAGAACCCATCTAAATAACTCTACTTTACTGTCATGAGTTCCTGCGACGAATAGGGTCGCTCGAGATTGAGAAAGCATTACGTTGGGAGCAGAAGCTATCCAAGGCTTGAGTAGGAAATGCTACCACTGCAACAAGCGTTTTATACTTTTTGCCTCCCTGTCGTAAAACCCTCTTCGGTTTTTTATTACGATGACGATATCTAACATGTTTTAGCATTATTTTGACAACCTCCTTTGAGATAAATCGATATGACTGTATACTTGCGAGCAGCGGCCGGCAGAATGAAAAACTAATCGGTTGTGTTTTAGCGAGAAAATAAATTGCCATGTAAACTCATATCTGCCGTGTAATTTAAAAATGGAACATGGCAACATGGCGAGGAGGTAATTAATCCAAAGTTTTGTTTAAATTTCGAACTGGCTTGCAAATAGAAAGCTGTTTATTGAAAAAATAATAATGAAACTGGGACGTATAAAAATATTGTTCTTCGTTACTCGTCGTTGATTTTGACAGTACTTTAATTTATATATATATATAAATTCTGTGAGGGTTGTGTGTGTGGCGGTGGAATGTCCAGGAAAAGACGGGATAAAACAATATTAGAATTTAATATAAAAGCACAAGCATCTTAACAAAACGAATATTCTGACAAGAGTGTTATTTTCATCGTTGTCATGGTTACCAAAAACAGACTTCAATAAATTCTGCAAGTAGTACTTAGGTTTTTAGCATTATTATTAATTTTTGTTTTTATACAAGCCTTGGCTTAACATGGCATAGGTAAACTTACGTATTTGTGGCTTGGCTTCCCCTCGGCCTACAATTACATGTTCGTACATGACGTACGAATATTTAGAAGTATAGATTTATTAAATTATGCTTTTACATGGTATTTTTTCAATCCCATTCTTTATTAATCCAAATCTTTAAACCTACAAATGGTTTTGAGATTTTGATGTTAATTTCATTAAGTTCTCTGTAATAAAATGCTCTATCCAAAATAATACTAACAATAACTTTTTACCTGCTGTTACAAACATTTTATAAACTACAAAAAGTAGGTTTCTCGATACTTTTCTTTGCTTGTTACCTGTTTATCCAAAAAGGATCGATTAGTTCCGATATCGAGACTGTTTTGACTGTAACCTCTGGTATTGACAAGTGAAATACGCTGATATAAACTAAGATTTTACCACGAGGATTGTGATTTCACGCGTTTTTGCGTGATTTTTATAACAAGATCACTTTTTGCAGCGAAACGTAAGCACTTGTTCTGATTTTAAGAGTTTTGTATGCGGGAATATATTACATGGAATATTACTTAACTGAGTTAAAGTGATGCTTAAGCCGTGTGACTCAGTTATTACTTGAATCGGTTTCATGTTCGAAACTACAACATAATTGTAAATGATAGTAATGATAATATAGGCAGACAAATATTTGTTTATATACAAGATTCTAAATTTTATGCGCCACGTAAGTTATTTAAAAAAAATCTTATTCTCATTTAGAGTTTCATACAACCGTTCTGCACTATCCTTAAAAAGTAGGTGAACTCCCAGTCCACAAAGTACCAATTTCTTAACCCTAAACGGCTAAAATATAGTCCTTAGATAGGCCAGCATATTTGCGTTGTTTAAAGTATTTCTCAGGAGCAGCAGCCAATCCAGGCGTCGAAGAGGTGCTTGTAAGATGACGTGCATAAATATCATAACTGTTATTATGTCAATAAGCCACATAAAAAAGAAATTAATGATCTTAACTTGTATTTTTTTACTAAATTCTAGTATTTGAATGCTAATTTATGATTTGAAATAAAAACAATTGCTCCCTTCTCTGTTATCCTTCTAATTTCTTACTATAGTTATATTATGGTCATACAATCATGACCGGTGTGTTAACTTCACCTAGAGAGTTTTCTAAAAAGTTACATCACTTGTTCAGGACATTTAATGAAAACACAAATAGCATCTACAGTAAGGTATTCCAGTAGACTAATATATAATGTAAAAGCGAATTCTAATTAATATATGAAGATTTACCAATAATCCTGACAGTCAAGCTAGCTGCAGGAAAAGTATTTTTATTTTGTTAGACTATTTGAAAACAACATATAGATTAATTTTTTTCATTGAATTTTAATAATGACATTAGTGTATTATTGATTATGTAGTTTAATGTTATTATGTTGATTATGTTGTTTGTTTAGTTTGTATAAATTATATATTTTATATCGATTTTCGCCAATTTGCCGTAACATTAAAAACTTGAGTTTACATTGTTTTTTGTGAATAAATGTTTAGACTTTGAGCTGATATTCTATTTCAAAATAAAATCCAATCAACAAGCTAACATTATCTCAAAATATTAAAGAAAACATATTCAAGATTTTTGTATTATTGTAAGCAGTTGGATAAGAGTAAAGTCGGACTTATATCGAAAGCCTGCAATGCTTGAACTGTTTGATTTCATGGTAGATTATCCTTTTCACTTTTTATTCGATAGATACCTACTTATCGTTTGAATGAGAATAATTGATCATACGCAGTCGACTATCGAGTCTTGTTGCACTTTATCTACTTTATTTTACGTATGGGTGAAGATTGCAGCATCCTTTTTTTGAGTCATTGATTTCACACAAAATGGGTTTTAAAACCACTTATATCTTTTTTATCTTAAACTTTAGACGATAATAGAATAGTAAATGTTGAAATTTGCTTTTCAGAAGTTAATTTCTTAGTTTTAAAGCTTCGCCAAGGAGAGGCTTAATTTATATACATCGCCGCCAAATGAAAAGAGTTCCTACTCGGCCATATGAAAGCGTCTCAACATTAGAATAATTGTGAGATTTGACTAGGCTGTTATTTATTTAAAACTTATAATACACTGTTGTATATTGTAAATTAAGGGTTTACACACGTAGAAAAATATTGAAAATAACAGTGAGTACACTCTTATCTTTGTGTAGCTACAGAGCTTACAAGTTACTTTTAAACTGTCTTACTGTCTGTAGTCCAACATATATTTCTGTCGTTCAAGAGTCTGTCCCGCGGAGGTTGCATGCTTAAATATTCAGCGGTCATTAGTCTTCCGTCCTACAACGTATTGTGCTCTCTTTGCATCTCCTGGCGTCCTGGTACTTTAAGACAGCAAACAATATTCAAAAAGCATGCTTTTCTAAGTTGAAATAAAAAGAATTTTATATGAAACGTGTAATGGAGTTGTATTGAAGATTTATCCAACCTATTTATATTATTAAGGTTTTGTAATTAAAGTATATCATGTATTGATGTAACTTATATGAATATTAATTAGCTCTTCAATTATATAGATTTTAATAATATTATTTCCTTTCAATCTTTCATAGATTCTCTGTACTTCTTCTATATGTAATGTATTCCTTAGGTATCCTGAAGAAAAAAACTGCTTTTTTTAGCAATAAGGCCGCTCATTTAAACTATTTTGTATTTTTAGCTTTGTAATCTGTTTTGTTTTTAGTATCTAATATTTAAAAGTTTGTGATATAAAAAACTGCCAAACATATAATCGAAACAGTTATCATAAAGTTTTCATATCGATAGTTGACCAAAAGTAACGTCAACTATTTTTAGTTTTTACTTATCATCAGACACAATTATAATCGTATGAAGATGTGTTTTATCATAAAATTCATACTAATACATAAACATTCTAAACAAGTATGAAACATTAAAACAAAATGTTTGGGTTGAAAGCATACGCGAAAGATCTATAAACATAAAAAAAATAATATAGACATAACATTTTACAAAGACTGTTCTGTATTTGTTTTTTATGTAGCATGTATGTAATTCCGCTAATAATAACAAAATAAAACAACACATTACCACGTCCATAACACTAAAGTATTATGAGTACAAAATAAAGTAAACAGATGTTTGTTAACATCGCATTTTCAAATTAACAGATACATAAAACTAAAAAGGTTGCGTTTGCGCATCGCAGCGTGCGCCCGCGGTGCGCGCTCATGGCGCGAAAATTATAACCTCTCGGTGCGCGCGCACAAATCAATTTGTGCCGTTAGCACGCGTACTGCGCGCCGCGGGGTTGGGAAGTGGACGATGAATGTACGAATGAGAAATGGCATTGAACATGGAGAACCGTTTTTGGCTTGCCGAGGTTAATGCCAAAAAGGTTTGTGTAAACATTTTATGCATTTCCGTTACGCTAATCTATTTAAAATCAACAATTCAACAGCATCTATATCAGCGTCTCGCAGCTGGACATGGGTCTTCTTTCTTACGTAGCAGAAACTTCTGAGGAGTTAAAGTCTGGGTTGATGGGTAAAAACGGCGTTAACAACCGTCGGAAAGCATTTCACTGGGTCACATCCTGCAGACTGCAAGGGCGATCCCTATCCTGCACACACAAATCACTCCAAAATTGATCAAGGACCGTTAGTCACAACCAAACGTAATGCTCCGCTGGTCCTAAAAAGAGCCTGTTCTCACCGGTCCACCCGAGAAGTGACAAGAGCGGCGTGGATGAAAGTCTGGGCAAATTTTAAGCCGATCCTATGCCGGTCTAAGATCCAACATAAACGTTAGGACACCAATATCAAGATATAATCTGAGGTTTCTCAAAAGCTAAAGAGTTAAATGCCATTAAAATAAAGATTTTTTGATTTGATTTGATCGTTGTGGTTGTGCTTCCCGCCAGACATCGTCCTCACACACAAAACGTGTCCTTAAACCGCTAACCTCAAGCTTCCAGCCAACTCTGCCGACCGGAGAAGTGCCGTGAATATGCTGGAGATAAGCCGACCATAAAACCACTACCGATTGTATTCCGGTAGTTGATTCTAGCTGTCCATATAGATGTGTTGATGAACCACTCCTTACATCGGATGGGAAGGATATTAAGCGCATTAACTGGTCTCGCAATATTTCACTACGCAAGGAAGCTCCTCAGCCTGTACCCCTGAATGATCCACCCTGAGCCAAAAATGCCAGTAATCACTCCACCATCATGCTCGTCTTAAGAACAAGTAAAATAATGTATAAATATTTTATTATCAATTAAGCTTAAAAATCATAAAAGATTAAATTAATACCAATCTTCATGTAACGAGTAAAATCACAAAGAAGTATTTATTACCTGGCCAACCAATGTAGGAATTATTTAAACAAACCAGCTTATAACGATCCCTTGAGATCAAAAGCAGTGTGGTGTGTTAGTGACATCTCTTTGTGGGATTATAGACCTATGCACTTTGGGTCAGGCCTTACATAAAAGGAACTGTTGATGTCGTGCGAAACATTTACGTAATTACAAATTCGATTTCACTGGTAAGTAATGGGACATCCAGTTTGTTTCTATTTATCGATTAAACCGCTATTTTAGCTGCTTAAAAACAATCACGCTTGTAATTCGCGTAATGATGTACATTAACCATTATATATGGATAAGACAATCAACCTCAGAACTAGATGTCCAAAATGCCAGTCCTACTGTCGTTGAAGAATCTTGGTGAAGCTCGCTTCCATCTTCGAGTTAACATCCATCAGCTGCGATAAAGGCGTAGGGGCTGCGATAAAACTGTAGTAAAAAATGTCTTCATTTTAATTTAAATATAATGATTTTTCGGGGAAATTATAACATGAAATAGTAGTGAATTCTTACGGACGGAGTATAGGCGCTATCCTAAGCAACTACATCCTGGAAGTACTTAAAGACAGCAGACATTAAGATAAGGGGAGCACAAGAAATCCCCTAACATTTGAATTGTACTTCATGAGTAATCAAGAAAAGTTCCAATCCATATTTTTGTTTTTCATTTGATCCTACAAACTAACCCAAAGATCTATGTGATAAAACTTTTCGTTAACAAATGACCACCGAAAAAGGTACACAGTCAATAAGGATTAAAATAAAATATGCATTCTCGATGACATGACAGAAGCCGTTTTAAATCATTCGACGTAATTTAAAATTAAAGTGGCAACGTGAAAATATTGTTATTACGCACAATTTCTACGTGAAACCAGATGCTGTTATGATAAAATTATTTGTTCGCCAGTATAACGTGTCCGCGGTAAATGTATCACAGGACACAGCGTGCGGCCCATGGTATAATGTGACTGCTTTAAATTGCACGGTCGCGTGCATTAACGGCGTAATGGATCGTATAGTGACAGAAGCACAGCTTAATTGAATATAAAGTTAAGTCAAGTTTACAAGAAATGTGTAACTCTGTTAACAATAACACATAGTTAGTTATCTTCAATAGTACCTACTGGTCGAAAACATTTCTTTCTAAAAACGACTCGAAAAACTAAGCTTATTAATAAAGATATAGAACACAAATTCAAAAATAAGAGCAAATAAAAAGGACCTTATTGCAAATCACAAACATTTCCAATAGGCACAAGGAAATAAAGAAGTAAATGCTATGACAAAATAAATTTATGACATTAATATTAGTTATGAAAGTTCAGCTAGGTAGTGTTCATAACAGACAAACAGGCTTTCTTGATATCATTGGGCAGTGAGTCCCAAAACCAATCAGCATAGACAACTAAGGAGTAAGTCAAATGTTCAGTAAAATACTTCATACAATATATAGGTTTTATTTTATCTATAAATTCATGTGAGAGGATAAGTGGTATACTATTGTTTCACACCAATTCCCTAATCAAATATGTTTAGTGTTAATATGTTATATTTCTCGAGTCATAAGTGCTCCTCTCTCCCTCTTCCTTAAAAAGAAGTACCCGGTAGGATCTGTAATGTTTTAGATCAAGGTATAACACTTATAAAACTATACCTTAAGTCTGGGAGTATTGAGTATTTATTACAACGTTGACCCTTTTCCGGAATCGAGCCCCAACGCACATTCACACTATTACTCATCATTTAGCTCGAATTAAGCATCGTGAGGAGCTTGTGTTATGGTTAGATTACCGGTTAGTTACTAGATTACCGGGAAATATATGTATCAGAAATATGCTAGATTCCATCAAAGACTACGAATTATCTGTTTACCATTTAATTAATTAATTTAAAGTTTGTAATATTTTATTCAAGTATATATTTCTAACAAGTAAACGCGATTAATATAATATAAGCACTCTTATAGATATTGTCATTCCAATATAAACTTTCATTCGCTAACATTAACGAAGATTTCAATAAAAATAAGTTCCAATAAAAAGATGCGAAAGTACATCGTAAGGCCACTAAAATAAAAATCTTTCTAGAAAAAGTCGCCAGAAACGCAAAGCACTACAATAACAAATTACGCATACGCCGGAACATGTGTAGTTACCGGCGAACACGCTACCGGGCCCCGCTGAGAGAATAAAATATACACTTTTACAATCAACTTTAATAATTAAATTCTTGGGATTACCTCGCATTCCAATGTACTGCACTCTATTTGCGTCTCGCTTCTTTACCATAATAATTATTTTTATTTTATTAGTCGAAAAAGGTTTTGATCTTTTATGACAACCGGAGAATCTGTTTGAGTTTAAAAAGTAGTTGCAATTTCAAATTCCGATTAAGAATGTAACAAAACAATAGCTTAAAATACACTCTGGTAATTATTTGTCACGGAGCATGAACAACATAAATGATGGTTTGTTCTGCTTGAGTCAATCGAAACTTGTTATCTTGAACTTCTTCGTGCTTCTTCAGTTAAGTAGAGCTGTTGATCCTAGTTGAGACTACATTCACTTTCAATTACGAAATAACAGAACACGAAATAAAGAACAGAAGAATAATGTTAATGAATAACAGGCCAAAGTTATTAGCAGAATATGTATATACAAAAAAAATAAAAATAAAAATGATAATGATGAGTTAAGGTTATGGGAACACGAATGACAAACCCCTGGGACAATACCAACTTTCACCCAAATATATCTATGCTAAAAGCAGGATTAACATGATGATGATTCGTATATTTTGTATGAAAATCACAGAAAAAAACTCTACACCGCCTGTTGATAAGTAGGAGTCCATATGCGTAGATAACTACTAAGTATGCGACACACTGCCCCACCCAGCTATGCATTGCTGGCCTAAAAAATGACTTTCGACGGCTTTAATAAATGAACCCATATTATATGAAGGTAATAATAGTTTTCTCAACTACGTGTGCCGATCAAAAATTGGGTGGAAGGTGAATTTAAGCGGTGGGCACCATCTACCATTTATGTCATCTTATTTATTGGTATTCTTTGACATAACACATGGTCTGCTTTAATGGCTAAGGTTGTATCGTTAACAGAACTTTTTTCAACCTTTTTGTACCTCTTTTCCAAGATTCTCACTTTTATTTTTCTATCCAAACTATATAAATACTTTTATTAAAGGTAGAGTTTTATATAACATAGTAATGTTGCTTAGCAAAATAAAAGCATTCTATTGCACAATAATTAGTAAACACACCATAAGAGGTTATAAAAACAAAAAACATACTTAATCTCAAGATTAAGCAAACACTTCTCGAGGAGTTAGAACTACACCATTTGACAGTTAATTTTCTGTAAACACCACCATCTGTCGGACTCTACCGTAAATGATGGGTAAAAAGTCGCGTTTGAATTATTTATGGATTCTGTGATATGGGAAGTGTGAGGGAAGGAATCTAATATATCGATATGCTGCCATATCGATATCGCTGTCATCTAAAAAAAACATTTTTTTAAACGGTTTTTAAACCCATATAGGTTTCTCTTAGGCTTAGCCCACGCTTGAAGTGGGGAGGAGGAGAATCTCTGGTCTAGATCAGTAGGGTCGCCGATTACACTCCTGGCTTCGTAAGCCATCTCTTAAGCTATTCCTAGATAGGTATACTAGATAGACAAAGTACATTTCCTGACATGGATGGTGGTCCTTCAATTGCTACTGTGTCTATGCTATGACCACGAAGAAAATGAAATAATATTTTTGGTATGATTTTATACAAACAATTATTATTACTGACTGTGCAATTTATGAGGAATTTTACCAGTTCTTGTTTGTTTTTATTTTCGTAAAAACTAACAAAAAAAAACTAACAAATTCGTTATTATTCGGTTATGTATTATGTAAGTTCATTTATTAGTAAGTTAATCTAATGTATTACCTTTTTAATCTACACAAGATCTTGATTTGACAAGAACTGGTAAAATTCCTCATAAATTGCACAGTCAGTAATAATAATTGTTTTAATTTAGTTTAGTATTTAATGTAGTTTGTGATTATATTGATGTCAACACGTCCTAACTACAAGTTTTAAATTTTATAACACGAGCTGTTATATTTAAATTAAATATTCTCTTAATTGAATGTCGATAAAATAGTCACTATAACCCAGCTCTATTCACACGGAGTCTCGCGCGGAGTAGTTCTCTAAGTGACAGATGGCTCCCCGGCGGCGAAACTTGAATAAGATATCCATACATATAGTTTCATCATTGCGCATATATTGACATTATGCAACTATTACACTTAAGAAATTATGCACGTACTGTGATATTTTTACGAAGGTAGGATATGTTTTATTGTACACCATAAATTTTAAGACTATAAAGATTATTGTCTCTCACGCGGTTGACAGCGATTCGAACCCGCCACGTACCGATGTGTTTTAAAATTTTGAATTCATATGTACGTTTATTCAACGCTTTTACCGTGAAGGAAAACATCATGAGGACACCTGCACACACCTGTGTGAGGCGACCAACCCACACTTGACTACGTGGTTGACTAAGACCAAATTGTACTCATTTAGGATAGTCTTCAGCTCCTCGGTTGGGACGTAAATGAGCTGTTGCTCACGATGATGATAAAGATTATAGAAGGCTGGAACACATAAATTTTACAAGGGCAGTCTTACCACAAAGTAGCGATCTACACCAGACAATCTTTGACTTTGTGAACTGTAAAAAATGACAGTTTTGTTATTTTTACCTCAGACGATTTCAAGTTCCAAATTACCAACTTACAATTTTGTTATGGAGAATTCAAGAAGAATAAGAAAAAGAAAGTACCTTATAGGCGAGCAACGTGGAGACATCTTAAGCAGAATGTACATGTTACATGAACTGTATTTGCATATAGAAACTTCTTACAACATCTCTTCATAGTGCCTTGACAATAAGTGATTCGATAATTACTTTGTCAAAAAAATATGCGATTAGACATATGCAGTCACAGAGCTATCGAGTGTAAATGTCAAATCCTATACATTTTTCCTTTAGCGATTCGATTGCGATCATCGAAAGGTATGTTATCAGACTTAAATAAAAAGATTTACATTGACATTTTAATAATGCTAACCATTTATATATAATCAACTTATTTCCCGACTTTACAAATACAATGAACCTCGATCAGAATTCTATATTAATTATATTAAAGACTGCAAATATGTTCTTCGCCTTGTTCGTCTGATTCATTATGTCGGGCGATAGCAGTCAAATTGCTGTATTAAAAACAATGAAACCGTATTCAAGTTTCGGTCCAACCATTTTGTTTGAAGCCCACAGAGGGTAGGACCCTCGATCGGAAGGGTGATCACTGTGATTACGGAACGTTGGACGATGTTACTCTGGAACAAACCAACAATATGACAAAAATGACAAGTAAATAGCAATTTTAAATTTTGGAATAATATAAGACCAAGTTTTCACCTATAAGAATTGCATGCAATTTGAATTACATAAAGTATTTCAAATTCTATATGTTTCTTGCTCATAGATATTTTAGGTATGTATAAGAATATACACATACCCAATAAAAAATAATTTAAAAAAGGCTTAATCTTCAATGTGTCTTTACTAACGTGATATATTAACTCTAATTAATGTATTATTTTATTATTTAGTCATAAATATGATATTATTCATATTTATATCAGAATGGCCACATTTGACATAAAACCGTTCATCAATTATTTATTCAAGACGTTTTTAATTGAAGAACGTGACGCTACCATTGTTTCGATAACGGCTCAATACAACCATATTTTAATCACTACCGTGCGTAGACATTGAACATGTGTGCCGGTTGAAAATAAAATATTATAGTTTAAAAAAACATAATTTCTCGACCTTAGTACAATATTGAAATTTATAGATGGACAAAATAACCGAAATAAAATAAAAAGCAATCATTAAAAAAGTTTCAAAATAACTCACGAGATTGTTGACTCGTTTGTGAGTTGACTGAACTGTACCTAGCTTGAAAATATGATCAAGTTTCGCTAATTTAGTTCAAATAGTTCAACTCATGTTTCGTACAATGTAATTGCAGTTATTGACACTTCAGTGCCATACGTTTCGTGTACATAAATAGTGTTTTGGAGATCGGAACTGTAATTTGTTTACATTTTATTACGGGAATTGGGTTTCTAAACCTTTCTAAGATGAGTTTGCAAAGAATTAAAAATACTAATTAATGACAGCAATGTTTAATTATCTAAATAATTTATCTATGGCGTATTTCAAAAATAGAATGTATTTTTCTCCTAGTGGCAGTGCACAACAGCGCTGTTGACCGCAGCGCGGCGGGTGGCGGCGCCCGGAGTGAGCGGCGGACGCTACCGCGGTCGCCTCTTATTTACAGGTCTGACATATTGATATGTTAGTAATATTAACTTGTAATGCTTTATTATATTTAAAACCTTTATGAGTTTGTACTTTAGTAGATAAGAGGAGAAATAAATTTTATTTATGTACTATATATATAAATTAATAAAAAATTTCGTAATGAAATTTATATTGAGTTACTTGTAGCCGAAATTTTTACCAAAATTTAGTTCAGTTGCTTTTTAAAGGTGGACTTTATAACTTGAAAAACTAAAGGGAATAAACAGAGGAATTTATATATTAAATAAATAACACCGTCCTATTGACACTAGAATTTAGAAATAAAACCCGAAAAAGTACTTAAAGAAAATGACAAGTTGAAAGTTAATAATTAGCACGACAAATATTATCTAACCATTTGTAACGTCTGCTGTTTTTGTATTATTACATTTACATCTTCTAACTTATAAATACTCTATTGCATGCATACTATGCCAGGCGAGTCTTGGTCATGATGATCCTGACTGACTTGATGCACTTTGTTACTCATCTATCTACTCCCGCTATATAATACTGAAGCCTGAAGATCTATTTTTATCAAGACTATCAACCCTTCCTTTAACTACTAGGCGTTCTATAGACACTTCCATCAAAATAAAAATGATTTGTAAAAAAAAATTCTTGCCGTTCTTTTTAAGGTTTATTATAACGGAATAACAAATTGTATAATAAAATAACAAAGCTTTCGTCATGGTTTTTCTCAGATGGGTTAATCAAAATCATGTTATCTCAAACTCCTCTGGCTTTGGAAAGCATTTTGAGGTATTGGTTTAGGTTGTTCCTGGAAACGCCCTCATCCACCAACCCGTATACTAGACTAATACAAAAGCAGTAAAAACACATAAGTATTAAATATTGATGATGGTGACTCTATTTCATGCATTATTTTAGTTTTAAATATATAGAAAATCATTTACCGCTGCAACAAAATGGTCTTTACACTAAATTGATTGGTTCGAGCCTAATAATTACAGAACTGTTGAAATAAATTGAGACGAGAGTTTGAGTGATTGATTAATTACTAACCCAGTTCTTATATAAATCATTATTCATTAGCTAACAAGCCTATGTCAGTTCACTAGTTAGTAATTACGAGCAATTTGTATTAAAAGTGACCATAGACTATGTTTTTAATTTTATTTTTTTACGTTCACTTTTAATCTTCTTTTGTATTAGTCGCTATTGAATTTACAGGCACCTAAAAGCCCGTCAAAAATTGCCCCTTGCCATTGTGCTATTATCAAATGAAGGATCGACATAATCCTTATTTTATCCGTTCTGTAGCTCAGAGTAAATGTAAATAGCCTACGGCGCAATGCGCACAGCGTCGACAGGCCATCGAATTGCAAAAAGAGTTTTGAAATTTGAATTTAGAAACTAGTTTTTGTGCGTTTTTTAGTTATAAGTAATCTGTGTAACAATTTGATTGTCATGTTTGTTTGTCAGTTGTGACAGAGTTTACGCAGAGTTTTACGCATACTAGGCAGTTTAAATTCTTTATTTGTTTGGATCCAGAGTTTGTTGTAAGTAAATGAACATGTCAATTTGCATATCTTTTTTCTTTTTTATTGTTTCGAACGTTATTGAAACTAAATTATTCAATTTTAATTCCTAGCGTAAAAGTAATGTTCTAAAGTAAGAAAGTAGCATGAAATAAAGACATTCAGTTCATACTACTTTCTAATCACGATCGAGGGCGTATATGAATTGTCTATTGTTTCTCCCGCAACCCTGCTGTTACCCAACCGTCTCATTTCGCGGCCTGTCAAATTTTTAAAAAGTTTTGTTTTTAATTGGAACATATTCTAGGCGATCAATCGCAAACAGCCAGTGTGGCTGGAGTTTTTATGGGGTCTTTTGAAGGGGGATACTTTGCCTCAAGCTATTTGGTTTTGGAGGAGTGCAGGCATATTGGTATAAGACAATCTGCACCCCTGTAATAACTTGGCAACAATGAATCTACGCAAGTAGGTATATTGTTCTGAATACTTTAGTAAGTAGGTATTAATAATATTAAGATTATTATTAGGTTAATGATACAAAAACAGTAAATTTAATACTTAATAAATGCCAGATTATACTTACATCACTTTCATTTTGAGTTAAACTTACATATATGTGTAAATATATTAAAAATTTGTTTGACAAATCCATATGATTTATAAAATGTATTGAGTGCTATTTTTAAAGTTACACAAAGACACGCCCATAGATAAGGAACGCTTCAAAGTAATAGGAATAATGAGGCTAAGCCATTCTAGCGAAACTACCTATCCATATTTAGCTATAATCTGTGATAAAGTATCTAGCTGATGTATTCAGGTACCAGGGCGGCATAGCAGTGCAGCAGTGTGCGCGGGCGTGGCGGGGGGATCCGTCAGCGGCTCGCGGCGGTCACGACGTGCGACCCACCTTAGGCTCTGGACACGGGGGAACCTGCTCCGCACTTTCAGAAGGAAAATGACTCAGTAAAAGACGTACTACTTCTCCGATATGAAACAATAACGTATTTTTTTCATGCAGCTCATTCGTCGTTGAGCAATTGAAGGGAATAATAAAACATTACATGTATAATCTTATTTTTTCCTTAAATCGATAACTTTAAAATAAGACAAAACTTATGAATCATTTTGGAAATTCAATGGGGATAATTATCACCTACTGCGAATCCATCACATTACTAGCTTAAATTCATTACGTATAGTCTTTTTATCATAATATACTATGACATTATAAATAAATCATTTCAATATAATCTAACAAAATTACAACAGATTATATCCTCTTTATATTCAAAATTGCCGTGATGGCGATCATAATCATGATAAGTTATTTGTTCTCTACAAACCTAGATAGAGTAGGGCACTAAAGCTAGATATAATATAACAGTACAAAGATTCAAAAGCGAGAATAATTAAAATATTTTATTCTCCTGATGTACTCGTTTGTCGAAATAAATTATTTTTGTAACCAGTATGGAGAAGCCCGATCCGGCGCGCGACTGCTTGCTCGCGTGCCAGTAATCGCCGAGCGTTCCTTTTTCGAACAACTATCACGACTTTTTCGCTCCAAATACTCTTTCTTTTTCTGCCTGTTTAAGGCATTCCATGCATACAGCCAAACAATTTGGCGCGTTCGGATATTCAAGGTATTCGCCGTGCTATAAATACTCTTCTGTTTGTAATGGATACACATTGTATTCTTTGCTCTTTACTTCACGTGAGACGGTAATATCGATGTCGCTTAGTGACGGATTGTTCTAAAGCTAGTCGGTAATTTAGAACATAAATTTTGAATCAAATTTATTGTTTTGAAATAACTGACAACGCTTGTGATTGGCTAGCTCAATATTGGAAATTATCTTACAACCAATCAGATTATTTAAAATATGACTTGACAAGGTAATTCCACTTTAGATTCTTATAGTAATCGGTTTACTTTATTGGTGGTAAATAGGCGATTGTAACACCCAGACAAGAAACACTTCTAGAGCACGGCTGGACTCTACAAAAACGAAATTATATGAACGGGCTTTTTGTAAGATTACGTAGCCTTAATAGCCACAAAAAGCCAGTAGTTTCCAATCCAAAATCAGCTAAATTGCCTTCCAGCAGAGGTAAGGAATATGATCAGCAAGAAGGAAACTGGAAATGCTTGAAATTCCAGATTAAACAAATAATGCTACCAGGCAAGATTTAATAGAAATCATTTAAAATTATTAGCTAAAGACATTAAAATCTATTTTTATGTATTTTTATATGTAACTAGCTCCAGTCTGCGGTTGCGCCCGCGTGTGGTTCAGTCTGTCACAAGTTTAAATATAGCCTATAGGCTATAACCTTCCGCGATAAAGAGACTATCCAACACAAAAAAATATTTGAATTCAAACCAGTAATTCCAGAAATTACCCCCTACAACTTTACAAACTTTAACTCTTTATAATATTAGTATAGACTGTTTCAAACATTCTAACGAATACATTTATTTTAGATTACTTTATAAGTTTATAAATATTTAGCCATTAGTCGTTTGAGCATGTTATATACAATTAAGTCTTTCGTCAAATGAAAAATTACTAGAAAAATACTTTAATTACATTTTTTGATTTTTCACTTCGCGATAATCGTTTCAAAGATATCGAATAAACTATAAATAAATCAATTAAGAGTACTACCACCACAATTAACTTTATTTTCTTTGTACCAAAATATCTTCCTCTAACTTAATTATTAAAGCCGTTGAGTTTATTAAACACAAACCTTCACCAGTTAGTTTCAAATTATCAAAAGTTCCCAGCGTTATTATTACATTTGCGAGTTGCTACCTTAACTTCAGTTCTGCTAGTTTCAAAGATAATTAAAACATCATAACAGAACTTCATATTAGTTGGGTGTTCAGTGAAGGTGCTTCTATTATACCTATTACTTTACACAGAGGATCTACTAGGTCCTGCCAATACCACTGTCTGTCATTATTTAATAATAAATCAGTTTTCTGTGTTTCAGTGTGAAAGGAACTGTATTAACAACTTATGATGACCCCACAATGTCGACGTACTTGACAAGTGATTTCTTGTTATAAATAAACAATAAAATGAATATCTGCCTTTCTCAACTTATTTCCTTTTTCGGGGCTGTTTGAAGAAATTTCGTTGTGAAATAAGGAGATCCTTTGTGCTTGTGCTTTATGTCATTTGTGCATAAATAATTTAAATAAATTAAGTCCATAGATTGTCAGTATACACAACGTAGTACTGTGTTAGTAATATTACATAATCATCACAGAAATGAATACACACAAAAAAAATATGTTTCAAGTATCTATAGGCGATGGTTACCACGATGGCCATCAAGTGGGTCTCTGCTTGTGTGGCATTCGTTGAATTTAAAAAACTTCCCAGTTAATGCTACCTCAAGTTACACAATATATTTGTATATTACGCTGTCCTAGAACGGATTAATAGGTATATTATCCATCTAATAAATATTAAAAAAAAATGGAATCTTTATTAAAGATTGATTGATTTATTTGACCATTTATGTACATAGTGTGTATGTAAATAAATGGTAAAATTAATTTAAAAAAATTCTTAATTCAATTTCATGAAAATTGACTATTTATGTTTATAAATACTCAAAATTGAATACTCGTTTCTTAATTGATGAAACAACAAAACCATGGAGTTTTGTATGTTACAGATTAATAATATGAATGAAATTTTAAAAAATTAAACAAATATTTTATCTACATCTTAATGTCTCGACCTGAAATAATTAAGATGATCATATGAAATATCCGTGAAGAAGCCACATTTTTAGTTGAAGATTTTGAATAGTATTTGCACGAAAGTTGAATTTCTGGCCAGAGCAGTTCGTGTAATGTGTGTAAGGAGGTGTTTTCCTGGGCAAACCGCCTTAAGCAGCCGACTGCTGACTGACTTTTATACCTAAATCGATTGATAATGATCGGTATCGCATTCGATAACATTATAAAATTATGATTTTAAATTAAAAATCATAATTTTTTAATGTTATCGTTAACATAATAAAGTATATTATTTGGTAATTGTCCTTTTAAAAATACATAAACGTTTTAAATTTTTTAATTTAATTCCATTACTATTTTGGTTAAGATTTTGTTTGTACTAATCTGCTTATAGCAGACTAGTAAAGTCAAAACTTTAGCAACAAATAAGCAGATCTTATTTTTATAGTTAAGTGAAATAAATTATAAATAATTCATTCTCCAACATTTTGGAAATACGTTGTCTATTGTCATGGTTTTAATAAATTAAATAATAATTCAGTTGAAAACAAAATTAACGAAGCAACGAACCCAAAGTAAATTTGATTCAAAATCCTTGTTAAGTTGTTACAGTAACAATAGCAAAATAAATGTCGAAAGCCATAACATTTGCCTTGAAACTTATTAATTAATTATGAAGATAAAAAAGAATGTACTTACATTCAAAATACCTCTAACATAAAATACACTGCCTTTGGAGATCAAAGACTGTTTAAAATAATGTCCAAATAATATTACTGGGAAATAATTCCATACTTACGCATAGTGTTGGGGGAAAACATTCTCGGTTCGACATAGATGTTTTACTTCAAAAGTTAAATAATTTTCTATAGTGTGTCAATTATTTATTTATTTATTACTGACACTCTTATACTTTTTAAGAAAATTAAATACTGATTGTTCAGATGGTTAATATTAATAAGCATATTTTGTATGAATCAACGATCAAAGCATAGAGGCATTTCACGCATAGTAAATGTAAAGTTTCCTTTCAATGTGTTTCTATTCTAATAATTTGTGAAAACTTTTAATAGGACCTTGTCAATGTGTTGGTTCTTTTCAAATAATTTGGATTGCCTAAATTTCTATAATTTTTCTTTTTATTTCTTTTTGAAAGTAGATTCAAATTTTATTAGTATTTATTTTATTAGTGGATCTCATTTGCTGACTTTTTGCTTTTTTGTCTTATTTATCAGAATCAAAAATAATATTTATATTATGGAGGTATAAGAGAAGCTTACGTGTAACTATTTTGAATACGATAAGGAAAATAGCTGCTAAATATTATATGAAGTAGTATCGATATTCAAAATGTCTCCTCACTTCGCGTAAAAAACAAATTCCAGCCGAAGGGCGTGACCCCTGCTAATCAAGTGGCCATTTAGCAACAGCTCGCAAGGGATCGAGTTTTATTAATTACTGATACAGTTATTTGAGTACACGTGTAGTCGCTTCGATATTGTGAAATACAATATTGTTATTGACTTAAAAAGAAAATTGTTTTGTCTAAGGATCGGTTATCTTTCTTTTTTTAAATATATAAAGATAGATGACTGAATTTGTTTTTTTCATATGAAAACATCACACATACATATCAAAATCACTGTATTAAACAATCAAAACACAAAATATTAAAGTTACTAATAAAAACACAAACCCACACATATATTTTGATGTGAAAATACCAATATATCTATTTATATTTATTTTGATAATAATAAATATCAAAACAGTGGTTTTTAAAAATGACCAATATAATGTACATGCGGAAAGAGATTTGTCTTTGTTCGTACAAATTTATTTAAATAGATATTTAAAAAGACTTTAAAAAAGTCAAAGTCAAATCGAAGTTTATTATAAAATAAAACATTAAACGATCACCAATGAAGCTCCCTTCCGATTAAATGAAAATGATTTATTAGTTATAATTACAGAAAAGTCTGCAGATAAAAACAATCAAACATAAGATGACAGGTTGCTAAAAACCGAACTTTAGGCACGTATCCGAACGCCCCCGTCGCAGCGCACCCACGGTATTATGAAAGCCACCGAACAATAGTTTTTCACCAATATTTCATCTATGAATGCTATTATGTCACCCCACGAACGCGGCAAATGATAATTTTGCCAATTGGCAACCCGCAGCGCGGTCGGCTCGATTGACAGTTTGTGTTTTTAATTTAACTAAATGGTAGTAGGTTGATATCATATTTTATATAGTGTTTATATTTTTATTTGCATTGCATTTGTACAGTTTCCATTTTACGAGTTAGTGCCAATTTTTTCCAGAACCCATTATATACTTATACCTCAGGATGGAAAATAAAATTAAAAATTATGGCTGTATTTTTTAAATTACTCAGACAACATCAACTGCGTATACATAATATACACAAGTATTACATATAGAAAAATCTTACTAAAATATAGCCAAGAACAATCTTTCCCTCATTTATTAAATAGTTCAATAGCGATTATCTAATTTGGACAATGTGATAATAAAATCCTATTATTTAAATTCTTTAAACGGCTATGGTATACTTGATTATACATACATCATAGATCTTCGTCGTGGTCTTGAATTTTCATATAAAATGCGAAGAAAAAGTTTCTTCGCATTTTATATGAAATTTCAATTATTATTGCTAATTAGTTATCGTCTATTGCTAATATAGTAATAATAATTATTATTATTATATTAGTAATAGACGATAACTCACACACTCATATATCAGAAAAATACTAAAAAACCAATAAAAATTACAAAAAATATAAAAGATTAGTGAGCGTACTCATACTCATCATACAAATATCTGTCCCAACCGGGATTCAATCCCGGGACCTCTGACTCAGAGCTAGGGGTACTGAGCACTCGACCAGACAGTAGTCAAATTTTTGCTTATTCAACAGAAATATATTTTTTGTTCATTTCCACTAATCTGAGTTATTTGAAGCCAGTAGAACTAAGCCAAAAAGATTAGCATACCCGAAATAAGAAATAAAAATCAAATTAATTAATGAAAACTTTTAAATTATATTTTATAATTTTTCATTTTCATTCTTAATTTTTAAATAACAAAGTTAGAAATAAAATTTTATAATTATTTCAAATGAAAATAATATAACAAACCTACTCTTTCTTTGTCTCTCTTCTATATTTTTTCTGTGCCCGTCAGAGCAATAATGGTGTCATTTTTATCTTTAAGACCTTTTGTTACCATATGGATTGTTTAAATCTTTGGACATTGAGTTAAAAAGAATCTCTGTAGCTCTTATCTCTTTAGAAACATGCCATTTTACAAACAACATAATTTGTACTGTGATAACTTTTTCGTTACTTTAATTGTGACTGAAGTTCGACAGTTGCTAAAAGTTCATTCTAGACTTTATTATTCCAAGCTTTACTTTATAAATTTAAGAAAATCGTATGAGTTCAAATACAATCCTTGCAACAAGGATCGAGAATGGACAAGCTTTTCGATCCGTTCACTAGCTGAATTTGAAATAATCATTGATCACAAACATCTTGGTACTATTTCACCGTTCGCTCTAATTATTAATAAATGCATAGTTTAGTAAAATTATGAGAAGGTCCAATATGTCAAATTGTCAACCACGGTATAATAACTGATGAGGGTTCGTAATCGTGACCTAGGTCATACGTAATTGCAGGCATTATATTGGAGCCATAGAGAAAATGCAAGAATTGTTTATGTAAAATTAAAGGGCAAATGCGGTAACACGATCGGTGAATACTACTTAATATAAACCGCTCGTATGATGACTTCACATAAAAAACACTAAAGGGTTTATTGAAATTCCCCTACTGCCATTAGAGATCAGTAGTTTTGTAATTTCTTCCTGTGAAAGAAAATTTCCTTTCGCTGGTTTTTATGCAAAAATAATAATGCCATTATGTCTTTATTTCTGCACCTTTATATTGTATTGAAATGAGATCGTCTTGCCACGTACCTCAGTCCATTTTTCAGTAAGTATCTACGTTTGCGTTTGGCACTGACGTAAATACCTAGTATATTTAATGCGAAATTTGTTCATCAACAAAAATACTTAATACAGAAAACTACACCCATTACCACGGCGAAACTATTTAAAATCATGTTGATAAAAATATTGACTCTAATAGTACATCTATTTGATACCGCCAAAAATCAGTTCTTTTTTTAAATTTCAATAAATCCTTTATCATATTAGAATAACTTAAAAGGAGGCATGGGGGTATGGGCATCTAGGTCTATTTTATGATATTTGATATTATTTCTTGAATACTTTTCTATTTTTAGTGCACGACTTTTAATAGATTAATGTAACAATAAATGTATTTATTATCTGTAGTATACTCTATTACAGAGTAAGTTTCCAAAATAAATTACATATGGTATAAAATTATAAGCTTTGTTGTTATGATGCTCGAGAAAGCTCGTGGAGTCGTAACGTGGTATTATATTATAAATCAGTTGCTGATCTAATCTTATCTACATCTGAATGGTGGTTCAACTTTATGCATTGACAAAACGGCATTCGTATGCAATATTTGAAATATTATCATTATATCTTACTTCACTTTATTTTTTGAATATTTCAAGGATACCTTATTATGTGGATTGACAACTTAGCGTAAAAAGCGACTTATTAGGGCAAATCTCACGAGAATAGAATTCATTCACTATTTGTTGTGCCTCAATTGATAGGTTAGACCTGAGTTTGTATAAAAGAAAGTAAAGTTCTTAATTATATCCTATAAATAAACTTCAAAGTATTCCTTTATGTAATTTTACAATACCAATGAAAACTTAATGAGAATTTCAAATAGAGTTATCGCAAATTAAGAATATTTCTTTTTAAAATGTATTTTAAAAGGCTCTCTGTTTCCCAACACTAATTTTGTTGATCTTGACTTAGACACTGATTCTCTAGTGCTTAATATCACTGTAATTTAGATCTCTATATTATATGTTTTAGTTAAAGATGGGTAAGTCAATCGACATTTAGCAATATGTCGAACCCATATTCGATAAAGTAGGGCTTTTCTCAAAATCCCTCATTTTTCTTTTAATTACCCTTTGCTTTTCTAAATGGGAGAAACATAATCATGACTTAGGGCCATACTACAAATACGCTGGCTTTTGAGTGCAAGCAGTTGCCGGAACAACCATTACCAACGGTTTGATGTATCTTTCAAAGTATGGAAGAGATCACGGTGAAAGTTGCTTTGACCAACGATTTCTTAATTTTTTTCTATTGGACAGTTTTTTAGTCTCACAAATTTACACAAAATAGAATATTGGTTTAAAAAAGATTTCTTTAACCATAAACCGAGGACTCACACACACACACTGAATATACCTATAATAAATAAAGATTTTATGTTTAATAAAGCTTAACTATCAACGACTCAATACTCTCATATGACTAATCTATAACCAAAGATCGAAAGCAAGAGATCAACAATTACAAAACAGATATTTATTGAATTTCTGCCGACTTAAAAGCACTTAGTAATCGGCTATAAAATAAAATCTTAATATTCTATATGAGACCAGTACATTTTTTATTCGCCCACACGTCGCGGGCTATGTGTTCTCGTAACTAGAACAGTTAAACCACAGACACCATGGAGGTTCTAATATCGATTTGGTTCCTCCTTTGTTTTTTATTGGTTTTCACTGAAGCTAATCTAACTTTATCAAATTATGTCATGGATTTAAAGAACATCTTTTTCTAAAAACTATTCTTAATACTATACTTAACAGAGGCGCGGTTGTCATTTTCATTCGATTTTAAAATCGCTGAACGCAAACATAATGGTGACGTTTCGATTCAATTTAGACTTGCCATTTGCTTACGAAACGTCTTATTCAAAGTTATCACGAAAAACGTTGAGGTATTTCGAATCATTATGAATTCATCGAATATTTATTATTATTATTTTATACTTAAAAGTTTAATGTATTATGATTGATAAAAATTGAATTATTTCATAATAAATATTGCTTTAACTAACTTTCAGCACTAAAGATAGAGAATAAAGATTAAAACTCAATTCAGAGGGAACATAGTTATTTTATAAATATAATAGTTTAAACTTCCCATCTCCACAGCGTCACTAGCGACTGAGCCCGTAGGCAGGCGCACGCGCACAAGCCCAACAATTACGACCGACATTACGACCACGACCGACCGTTAGCCGATCGTTATCCGATCGATTTGGACAACACTATTACCTATTAGCGTGTACTGGGACAGTTTCAAGCTTTCTTTGACGTTTTTACTTCGTGTGACGTAATTAGTTTCAGTTTTAAGTAGGTTTAAATAACTAAATCTTCTTACTTAAATAATTACATCAATATTTATTATATTATTATTATAATTTAGGTTGTTAAAAATTTTGAGCGGAACTGTTCAGTTCCAAACAAAATTTTAATAGTCTCACTAACAAAATTTTGTATCTTAAATATAATTAAAACTTAAACGTGCCGGAAAGAGTTTAATAAAGTACTAAAAGAGTGTGTAATATACCTTAACCAAATAGGACTGGTTTTTCACCACCTTTTAAATTGGCGATTATTATTTAAATGTTTGTTTTTAATATTAAACATTTGGAAGAAATATCAAAAACTAACAATTAATTTTGAATTGCCATTCTAAATATTGGTGACCATCAGCCTAAATGTATTTTGACTTAGACTGACTTGTGTTGTAACCACGACAAATACACGGACGGATCAAAATATAACAAAAGGTAAAGGCATGTATACCTATAAAATAGGCTTTATATAACTACCAGAAAATAAAAAATGGTATTTTCGGCTTTAATAAGTATACAATAAAATATATGGTTTGGCTAAATTTAGATACTTAAAATTATCTAGCAAAACCTTCTTTCAAATAAATTAAGAAATAGAAAAAAAATTAAAAATAGAATAATATTTGTTTTCTTCCACTTATTTTTCATCGTTAATAGCGATCCAATTTAATCTCTTTCATTTTTTAATCAAGTTTTGAAAATAGAATTTCAAAATTCATTACAATGAAGTGTATACAACATTTTAGAAACCTAAACACAATAACAAAGGATAACATAAGCCATGTAAGCGTTAATTTTAAGAAGCCGAAAACCTACATTTTTATATTTAAAAAATTGGGAATCTTCATTTGATGTATCTAATTTAGTCTTAATATTAAAAATATGAATTAATACTTAATCCATAATGTCTGCTCATTACTTATTAGACTCAACTACTGGTCACAACAGTACAAAAGAAATTGCCAGCATATTGCCACTTTCAAACAAGAAATAGATATTGAGACCCAGGTCCTCAACACAGAAGCAGTGTGTCAGACAGCAGCGGTACAATCTTACATCTTGGTCTGCTTGGTAGCTCAAAGTAACACAATGCGATCGTGAAATGTCAGGATCACTCGTAATCTGCCAACAAAACGCAGTAATACATTATAATAATCGTTCTGATACTTAGGAATTACAGAGTGCATTGAAATTAACTTAACGTAACTTGTTAAATGTCGATTTATTGTTGTAAAATTAGGATCCATCCATGATCTATCAGAATAAATTTTACCAGAGGGCATGACTAGTTTGAAATTGTTAGTAACGTAGAGACAGAGCGAATTTTGATAAAAAATAAAAATCATTCGATTTATGAATTTCTTTTTCTTCTATTATTATCACACCATGTGATAATTAAGAATAATTATAAAACTATCTAAATAATATCGCTTTGAAGGACCTTCAAGGAATTTTTAATAGAAAGTTAAAAGCAAAATCATTTATTACATAATACTAATTTTCTTTTTACACTGTTCAAAGTGAAGTTATACACATAGCTGAAATATAAGTTTAAAATGTTCTTACTGATACTTACTTTGATAATTTATAAACTTTAAATATTTGTAGTGTTCACTAAAAATTTTAAACAAAATTAAAAATAAACAAAACTTTTTTAAGCTCTCTAATCACAGGGCGGTCAAACGGCGGGAAAGCTCGGCGATTAGTGCCAAAGACAAGGGTTGGATCGTGTGAAACAGATAATTTGTACCGTAATTTTTACATGGAATCGTGAACTTTTGAGTACTTATAATTAGTGGTTCGTTTGCCCTCGTGTTTTAAAAATTAAACTTTATTCTTTTTCTTAGAAAATTGTGTGACAGACAACCAAATGTAAGAAAGGAACAAGCGGGAATTTAATGAGAGTTTCGATTGAAATTTAGAATGAAGTACTTAAACTTTTTTATTAAATCATCATCTCGTAAAGTATGTTTTATTTATATCTTATTTTGCATGTATGTATGTAGGATGTAGAGGGTTTTCTCCTTTAAAATTAAAGAAGTTTATTTAGTTGCTCATGTGGTAGAGGCAGGTAGAACAGTATGTACTTTTGTAGATTCCTTATTAGAATACTTTTTAATTTTTTTTAAGGTTTGCCAATTATTCTATTTTAATGTATTAACTATTTTATTTCATTATTTTCCTTGTTGTTATACATTAGGTCCCTTTATAACAAGAATAAAACTTTAATTATGTCATACTTAACTCAATTAACATAATAATTATATGCATATGAATTTCAAAATACATTGTAAAAAGGTTATTTTCATACCTGTCATTAATTACCAATCAACACCTAAGTACCACAAAAAACAAAAATTTTGGCGCCACGAACAAAGCGCGCCGCTTTACCACAGAGTATATATGCACTCAATAAATTATAGTGTCTAATCACCCCTAATTGGGATGTGTCGTGACCCGACTTAACCTTAGGTCGCGCTTGGAAAAAGAAAAAAGTAATGCAAACATAATGATACGGCCGCGTTCAGAAACGTTCAAGTTCTTTTAATTTCCAAACGTATACTAAACTCTAATTATAGTTCCCCAAATTTTAAGTATACGGATAGAGATATTAATAGTGTGTTTGCTTTTTTCTTGATTTATTTGCGTTTATAGATTCAGTGAAATTGTAGCTTGTGATCCTTCCGCCGCTAATGGTTATAAATGTGTGTGACCGTTTTGATTCCATTTTTAATTACAGCATTTTCGAATTTTTTTTTACGACTGTCAATGATGAGAAATGTTAGTAACATACGGTCAAAATAAAAATGGAACCGTACCGCTAACTGTTAGAATTTTTAACAAACTATTTATTAATAAAATAAAATATTTTCAAGGTTTTGAATACAAAAGATAACTTTAATTGTCTGTGGCATAAGTAAAGTTAATTTTAACAAGAACCAACATAAGTCCATGTATGTATGGTAATAGTGTATGGATTGTGCGACTAGCCAGGTTTAACCACTAGCAGTAAATCTTTAATTTAGTTTTTGAGGACCATCTTAACACTTCATGATTATTTATTCATGATTACTCTTGTATTTTTTTAGACAACACTTTTAAGTACGTTTCAATAATCAAGAGATCCAACCCTTGTCTATTCTAAAAATCATCTCAATAAATCATTTAGCATATTTCAAGTACAGATAGCTTTTTGCGTACGTCCCCGCACGCATTGCTAATTGAGTCATTTCACAGATAAGTAGATAAAACACGGACTAGGGATAACCCTAAATTATGCGTATTATTTGCATATAATAACTGAGGGGATGACATATTGCTCATCCATTGTTATAAGGACAAATATCCAGTACTTAGTTAAAGAGAAAACCGTTCTATTTTAGTCGGAGAAAGATCGCGTTTTGCATAAATTACGCCGTTTTATAATCTTAATCCAACGAAAACGAAAACAGCGTACATTGATTTTTTGTTGATCGAATTTGATACGTATGTGATACTCTCAAGGTGCAATATAGAATGGTAATTACAGTAATAACGATATGATAACCGATCGGAATTGTAGTCCCAAGGGGGCTCGGTAAGCGACAATACCACACGCAAATGCAGTTATGCAGATTTGGTAATGATGCCGGTTGTTTCGTTTTGATGATGTACGGTGATCAACTAGGAGCGTATGAAATGTACCTATTATTTTGAGAATATTTGAACGTAAATTACAAGTTTTTGTTGAAAAAAATTTTTGTTAATTTTCACATTTAATATACTTATATACTATATTTCTCTCTCTCTATAGAACCTTCTCACGCATATTCTTTAACATTATATATGTACATACTTGTACAAATAACTGCCTGTATATATACACGTTACCTGTATATGTACAGGCTTTTCTGGAACTTTCTATGGATTTTTCCGATATTTCTCATATAACAATGCGTCAAACAAGTTTATGTCGGTGCATTGCAAAAACAAACGAATATGGTTTTAGTTGTATTTTGTTCATAATATTAAAAACTAGAGCGTTAAAATAATAAATAACATCTATTATATATTCTATATTAACAATTCCTGCACTTTTGCCTGTTGATTAGTGGTGAACATATTTTTTATTAGTTTGTGAATTTATGAGAGATGAGATCAATGGGAATTCGTGTGCGCGTAAGTCCCAAATTCATGTTAATCTTGTTTCCGCGGCTTCCACTCCCAAAGCACAAACCAGCTTACTATTAGGACAGTCCACGTCCCTCGAGAAGCGATATTTCATTAGCTTGGGACCGTGGGATAAGGGAGTCGGGTTGAGAACAAAAATCAACACTCGTTTTGAGTGCGATTCATGTTGTTCATTTCGGGCGGGCTTTCGATGTGTGAAGACTCTTTAGTAAACGGATGAGTAAAATAAAATAAAAATTAAATTAGAAACAATAAGTTTTCTATATGACGGTTGTCTGGTCTGGTCCCTGTCTACTTAGCCTGAGGTCCCGGGTTCCAATTCCGGTAGACACAGTTTTTGTGTACAAACATCTGTTTAGAAATCTTGAATTTTTGTATGTTTATTTAGAATATTTCAGATATTTTATTATATACATATTACTCTCTATATTTCTCCATTATCAAGTATCCAAACGTAAGCTCTTAATAATGATTATTATAATTTTTAAATATTATATAATACATAAAAATAATATTTTGAAATAATATATAATCTCCATCGAACTTAGAATCAATGAAACATATTTTGTGTTGGTATGATTGGTGCCCTGGCTAAAATAAGAATGACGCTTTTATTTGAGGAATATCCACAGCCAGAGACTATAGGCTATTTCTACTTAAAGACATAGTGAGTCTTGTATTATTCCTTTTATACTATAATAAACTCTAGTTTATGTCTCTTTTAGCTCGGTAAATACTTATAAATCACTTGCCTTTTCGTGCGTAAAACGATAACACAGATGCCATATCCTTACAGTGTTGCTCCCTGCCCACCCTCGGGATCACCGATGCAAACGTCAAGTGTCACTCAGAATTGGCTGCCTGTTGACAGAACAGATTATGCCGGATGACCCCGACTGCGATATTCAATATGAATATTGTCACGCTCTTTATTCGAATGTCACGTTTAAAACAGATGCACTTTGAAATAAGCCCATTTTTGTTGTGGAACCACAAATTAAAAAAAATTAGATTCGATAAATTAATTACCAAAAAAAATACACTTAACATGCAAAATATTTATAGTTTTGAGCAGCACAGCAAAAGCATTAAATTTTTAAATTACATTAATAATTAGTAATAGTAAGGTGTAGCCTGTTGTATATATTTTTGAATACGATTTTCGCATTATAATAGAGGCGTTTCTGTACCTACAAATGTAACATCAAATTATTACACAACAAAGAAAAAGGTGCAGCAAATAAATATTAAACACTTGAGAGTAAGCGGTTACCATAGCCAATTATAAACGTGTGAACCACTACTGGTACTACTCACGTTCTCTCTACCCTGTCAAAATCAAAAGGAAACCGTTATGCTGACAGCAATAAAGACAAATCTTACACTCTTCTTCAATGAGCTTCTTAGTCACTGCTCGTCTGCGCTGTTCTGTACTTTTGAGGGGCATCCCCGTTAAGTCCATTAAATTTGACAGGACAGGAGGATTTTTTTTTAATTTGACCACTGTACAAGGATATAGCATAAGAGTGCTTACATCTAAAGCTATATATCTCAGAAATAGGTACATATTCCAAAACCATCCCTTAAGGTTTTCAAACTCCACAAGTCGGAGTTAATAAAGGGCGCACACACAGCAAACAAGGCCACGTGACCGCCAGCGGGTGGCCACGTGATCAAACCACAGATGAGATACAGATCTTTCACGCGCGAAATTGTCTATGCCCAAAGATTGGCGCGCTTTTTGATGTCAGTTACGGTGTTGCGTCGGTTGTCAATAGCAAGTGCATGTAGGTATTAAGACGGTGTTGACATATTGGGCCTGTTTCTCAAGTTCACATTGTACCCAATTCGTTGCATAGACTAAAATTTAATTTTTCATTACAATCCAACAAAGAAAAGATAGATGACCGACCGATTGACGTCACCGGTCACCCACTGAAACGGTGACTGATCACCTCATCATAAATCTTGTTTATATAAGTCAAAATTGTATGAAGTGTCTTTCTATCCTTTACATATTCATCAATATGTATTTAATTATTTATGAAATAAAAGTTGGCAAACACTTTATTGTTAAAGTAGGAGATGATTTCTGAGGCTCAGTGTTCGAATACCGGTAGGGTTAGATGTTTGAATGGCGAGTACGAAAATTTGTTTATGAGCTATGGAACTATTGAATGTTTGAATGTTTATTTAGTATAGTTCTTATATTTTGTATATACCTATACCTTACTATATAATTACTACCTATATTTCTCTTTATTGCTAATAAAGTTATGTAAAAACTGATTATATTATGATGATATAAAAGAACTTAACTGTGTACAAGTCTATTTAAGTATTAAGATTTTTGATTTCAATTGTTCAGCATCCTTAAAAGAAGCTCTTTATAATGCTAATTTTAGACTAGATAAAAAGGTGTGAGTGTAATAAATATATTTTTATTTTTATTATCTGGTATATAAATATCAATCTAGGCAGGTTAATACAGGTTATTGTAGCAAACACGTATTGTATATTAGTCAAAAATAGTAACAAATTTCTATCCTGTTTTTGGCACTTTAAGATCCATAATAATTTCTATTGAACTTAGGCTGTGGAAAAAAGTTTGTGTGTGTAGAGAAAGTATTATTAATTCTGAGCTCTTAATTATAACATTGGTAAGTCGCCTAGTAGTAAAAAGTGAATCTTTCTACCATCAAACGAGTCATTTTATTTCCTGGTCTAATAGAAGTTGACAAGCCGATATTAAAACCCCCCTTCAGGCGCCATCACATCAACACTAACAATGTGATCCATAAATGTTAAGCGATCTACCTAATTATAGTTGTTTCGCCCAATTAATCATTATAGATTCAGTATTCTTTTTAAAAGGTCAGCTGATAAGTGGCAGGAGTTATTGGAGTGTTGTGTTGAATTGCGAGATATGACGCGTTGACAATATTAACACGTGCATATCGTTAACCTTAAATTATGAATTATTTTTCTTGTAAAATTATAGAGAACACTACCCATTAAAATATTTTATTTGTCCTTTGGTAATGATAATGGTTTGTTTAATGTGTATTGATAGCAATAAAGATTGTGGTAATTACAAAAATGGTTTATCGAAATCGATTTTACTTTATTCATTCATTTTAAAGAATCATGAATACTGAATTTCTGTTAACATATATTTTCAATGGCGTTTTATTAATTATTTAAAATTTAAACAGATATAACTTCATTTTGTACTTAATTCACCGATTTAATTTAATAATAATAGTAATATTAATACATTCAGTCCTGATTATTTACCTAGCGTATAAGCATCATTATGTATCCTTGTCACGTTGTATTAAGTGTAATTAATTAGAATACATCAACGTGTGTATCCTAATTAATTAGCGGAAAATCATATTTAATGTTATAGATATTTTTATGTTACAATATAATGGATATTTATACTAAAATAATAATAATTAATCCCACTATGACCCGAGGACAAAATATATTCGTGTTTATGACTATAACAACAGCTACGTCACTTATATCTGTTATAAAATAATGTAAGATACTATGAAAGCAACTTACATAAATATATTTACTAGCCTTTATAAAAATTATGAATGACGCATTTAATATGTTTCAGTAAGATATAGTTAGGTAACATCCCTATCACAAAACTTTGCTATGAAATTACTATTGTTAACAATAGTCTTGAAACATCATCAATTAGACGCACTTCTCGTGTTTCTGTCAAAAGGAAAAACTGTTTTCTGTAAAAATATAACGTAAAAGTCTATTGTATACAAAATATAGAGTTCAATTTAATACGTTGGTGTAATGCGTGTTGCATCTACAATGTAATGACATTGTGGATGCAACTCGCATTAAAAATAACCCGCCTGAAGTCATAAACAGTAATATCCTGCAAAGAAATTATGGAAGATTCGTATCAAGTTCCCGCCAAGTCGCCATATTTGACAAGTAGCGCCATCTAACGTCTAACGTGCGTACAACAATTTTGTGATCATGCTATAGTGATGTCCTAAGTACAATAGATAAATATAGGTAGATATCATTTTAGTATAATTTAATATATAATTTATTTATAGCTATAATAAATAATAACTTTTAGTATATGTATACTTCAAGTTATTGTTATATAACATTTTTGTAAAAAATATGTAAGGTATACTTACCTACCTGTCAGCAGTAATAAATAAAAAATCTTACACAAATATCTCTGGCAGCTCTCTACTACATGCTACTCATATTGAGAGAGAGTTGAGGTGTCAAAACTATCACCTTAAAACTGATAATCCAACTTTAGATTATACTGTTTCAGTGTTACGGTTAGAGTCGAGAAATAAGCTACCGAATAGTCTATGAAAATCTTGAGTTTTTCATCATTGATGATTTTGTTTTGGGAAAGGAGTTACTTTAACGTCGCGATGCTATAACACCAAGTTACAAGATAACTAAGTGTTAGATCCAATAAACGAATTTACCAGAGGTGTTTAGAAATAGTACGGCATAGTGAGACCACTTTACCCCACCAAAGTGGTGGAGCAATCCATATTTTAATCCACTCAATTTAAGGGTCCGCCTTATTTGGAATGAACTGCCACATACAGAAGATCACAAGTGAATAAAATTATTTTCATTGTGTGCTTCGATGGCAACATGATTGTAACGAATCATCGACAGAGTGTGACATACTTAACTCGTATTATACTCGCTTTTGTTGGATTTACAGAGTAAGCAACTCTGATATTTTCATTTACATAAAATTGCATGAATAAATGAAATTAGCTTTTGCGTTAAATTATTTGACAACCTTTTTTTACGTCATAAATAAATAGTAGGCACCTATGATGTGTTTGAGGAGCTGTCACCCAAAGAATGCTCTGTTAAAAATGTACCTTGCTTCTGACGTCACACGCTAGGAACTGGATTACCAAAGTGTATAGGCGCATGGACAAAATTAATGCTCTTGTAATTTATCCATTTACATGCATAGTTAGTATCACCTAAAGTAAAAATTTCTTTAATTCATGACCCATTTACATGAAAACATATTTATTGTGTAATAAGATTACTAAAGGTTATTGTTATCAATAGTTCTTAAATTGTAAAATTGCGGATAACTTTCGATAAAGAACATAAATATTTTTATGATCTTAATCAAAAGTATATGAAAAACTATAAAAAAATTAAATAAGATACGATAAATCGGCTGCTTAATCTCGCTGTCAACTACTCACGTTTATTACATAAATCATACATAATACACAATTTAAGTAGTTGTTCGATACATCATTATCGATTCTAAACATCGATACGGACACGAGACTATTCGATTATAAAAACTGTACGCACAACACGACGCGCGTTGCTTCAGGCAACCAATTTGAATAATACCTTTAGATTAACCATTTTCATGGTACAGATTATTATATGCACCCGCAAATCCGGAGGGATTCATGGTAACCCCTTGCTGTATCACTAAGGGACTTACTTATACGTACTGCATAATAATAATACCGAAAGAAATTAATTGAAAGAAAATTCTACGACTTAAACTAGAGTACTTCATCAACTTAATGGCGATGTAAATAAGGAAAATGGAGAAACGAAGGAAAATTACATTTTTGTATGAAACTCGAGTTTTATATAAAATAAACTATGTAAGTCACATTGTAACAATACCAATTTATAATTATACCTACCTATATCGACTATACAACTTAGTATTTAAAAAAGGGAAAAATTGTTCTTTTTACAAAACTGCGCGATGCAAAGGAGGGTCTTTTATTGTGTGGAATAGTTTGCTGTAAATTATTTATCATCAATCAGACTATATTCGTCCCTCAGCTGGGCACAGGCTATCCTATATGGGAGAAATGTTGGCGTTTTAGCATAACACCAACACGCTAACCCAAAGCTAACGCTAAACAAAAAATATTTAAAAAAAAAACAAAATTAAAACTGGGACAATTTGCAAATACCCGGTTAATAACCAAATAAAGTTATCACTATTTATTATTACATATTCCCTGTTATAACGATATAAAAGAACTTAGCAATTAAGTATATTTATATAAAGATATTTAGACTTTAAATTAGACCAACGGCTTAGAGTTCCTTCTAAAGCTTTCTATTATTAGTAGAGTTCAAAAAGTTGGCTATATAATGCTGTATGTTTAGGATAAGGGGGAACAGGCAGGGGTTTTAATACATGCGAAGACCACACTCCCCCCCATGAAAAGGAAAGCGCTTAAAGAGTTTCCCCTGCCAACAAAATAGTTTCGTTCCTTTCACAGCTTTATACATGCTTATGACTATCATAAAACTGAATGATTATGGCTTTTGTAAGAGTGTGGTAATGTATATAGACTGACTAAATAAATCTGGCTGATTTTAACATGGACTACAAACTAGCAAATGTCAAGTCCATTTCAAACGTTTTACGTGAGTGTGTGTATTATATTGATGTATTTCAGATCATAAGTACGAACAAATCTCTTATCCTAAAATTTTTGGTTGTTTGGGAAAGAAAGCAAATAATTTAATAAAATATAAGTCACGCGCTTCTACAACAAACACATTATCTCTAGATAAGTTTCACTTTCGGTCATTCTAAAAACAGTTGTAGAAAAAAAAGGAATTGTTCCTGAAATATCCCTTTTTTATTTAGGTAGATGCGTCAGTGTTTTGCACAGTGGTACTTACCCGCGAAAAATGCAACTCAATATAACAACTTGTTTTTTTTAACTTATCTTTTTTGATTGCAAGAGCATATGAAAACCAAATACAACATTCACCCTCATGTATCAATATATGGTTAACAAATCGAACAATATCTGAGACTACAGTGTCAATAAATACTTTGCAACTGGCTGACTTTAACTCATCATATTAGGTCGGGGAAAAAGTCTTTTCGCATAAGTATGTATAAACTTGTAATGAAATCTTTGACTGTACTATTTGTATCTGGCTGGTTTTCATAACATTAAGTATTTAATAACATAATTATTATATTATATATCAAAAAAGAATCAAATTAGAAAAATTTGTTTCTCACTGTTTTTCATTTGTTTTTCTTTCTGTCAAAATTAGCAAATCGAATGAACAAATTAGATACATTTTAAAATACAATTACAAAAGATGTAAAAATGTAACGCGAGCCGCGAAAAAAATTGTGACATTAATGGACCTAATGCAGTGTCAGTAAAAGTAGCACAAAGTTGGATTAAGCGTTTTCAATCCGGGAATTTTGATTTCAAAGAAGCACCTCGCTCTGGTCGCCCTGTTACGGATTTATCTGGACGCCATTTTTGAAAAAGTGGAGCAATATCAGCAGTTTCGATATAGCTGAAGAACTGGGAATTGACCATAAAACAGTTGTGACCCATTTGAAAAAAGCTGGGTTCGCAAAAAAGCTCGAAATTCTGGTGCCACACGAGTTCACTAAAACACACCTATTGAACCCTATAGTCATTTGAGATTCTTTACTGAGACAATTACGTTCTTTAGAAACCGAACCATTTTGAAGAGATTGATATCTGGTGATGAAAAGTAGATCACTTATGACAAGACTAGAGTTTGCGTAAAAGGTCATAGTTAAAGGTAGGTCAGGCTTCACAGACTGTGGCAAATCTTTTTTGCCACAGTCTGTGCGGCCTGAACGTTAACTCGCAATAAGAAGATTCTGTGTCTATGGTGGGATTGGAAGGTCATTGTTCATTATGAGCTTTAACTGCCGAGGAACTACTTCTAACAACTGATGAGATTAAAGCAAGAAGTTGAGAGAAAGCAGCCGGAATTGATTATTAGAAAGGGCGTCTTTCATCACAATAACGCTAGACCACATACATCTTTAGCCACTCAGTAAAAATTAAGAGAGTTTGGCTGGGAGGTGTTAATGTATCCGCCATATATCCCTGACCTTCAGGTTAACATCAATAGAGAACTGCCAAAACTATTTTGTTGCGTTTTTTTGATCATAAGTCCCAAAATTTCTGCAGCAACGGTATCATTCTCTACCTACAAGATGGCAGAAAGTCTACGAATAAAAAGGCACATATATACTGTAATTAAATGTCGTCATTACTGTAATCTTGTGTCTTTGAAAAAAAATGTCTTGAAGTTTCATATAAAAAGCAAAGAAACTTTTTCCCCGACCTATTACAATTTACATCCTTGTACTCATAGCGTGACTGCAGTTATTTTGTAGAGAGAAGTGTAATTTATACAGTTGGTACAAGAATGACCCGAATAGCTCCTAGCTAACAATAAAGCATATACCACAAATAACAATAACGAGTTAAAGACACGCACGTCCGTTCGACTCGGTGTTTGGACGCATAATGCTCGGTAATTCTAAATTCAAAATTGTAGAAGTTATACCGCGGTCGCGCACGGGCCAGTGTTGCCAGTTATATAATTAGAAAATGAAAGGGTGGCGCGTACGCAGCCCGCGGCGCGACCACTACTATCGCTCACCATCGAGCCAGCTCCCGATAGTGATGAGGCCATCTTTATCGATAGTTATAATAAAAATTGTAACGCTAAAAACATTACCATTAAAAAAATGTTAATGTTAAATGTAATGTTAAATATTTTTAATAAGTAGGCTTTAAATTTTTAAAAATTAGACAATAGATTAGTGACAATTGAGTAAAGTGCACTAAATTTAAGTAGGCGAGTAGCAATAAAAGGACAATTGCATTTTTTTATAAATTTCTAAAAAAAAACAAGAGAATTGAAGAGCAAATATGATGTAGGCTTAACACCTAATTAACAACAACCTATACTGGACCTATACCTATACCTACACTGGAGAAAAAGTATAGTTTTTTTACTTTTTGTCAAGCCGTTATTTTCAACCCATCCAAAAAATCGCATTTATCCATTTCCACTCTTTCCTTTTATGTCAAAGACCATTTCATCTTTGTATAAAAATTCCCTTAACCTAAATTAAAATTTTAATTTCTGTATATGTAATACCGAAATATATTATCTAGTTAAGTAATTTGTTATTCATAAAAAAATTATAAAGTGTTCGCTTTCCACACTAGAATCGATCCGCGATGATTGACAAACGAGTTGCAAGGAAACAATTACAAGAAGATGACCTGGCTGCAATTCCCTATTAAATAGCAATTTTCATCATTTTGTGGGACTATTTGTGAAATTTATCGATACCCGTGTAATCTCGAAACACTATCATAAAATATACTCAAAAGCCGCGGGCCAAATGGCAACATTCTTTATTTTCGAATATTAATAAGAAGCGTGCAACATTACACCGTATTTCACATCAAGTAACATCAACATCGTTTGTCTCGGTCTTGCTCGATTATTATCTGTATGTTTGTGCTCTTCTAATGTTCAAAATTTCTATAATAATAATATTTTATACAGAAGACTGAGATCAAACTGGAGATTAAAATCCTAAAGACAAAGGTTTTTGTTTTTTCATACAGGTGCAGACGTTCAGTTAAAAATAAAAAAGTTTGAAACTCATATCTTTCCTTTTTGATTGGTTAGTCTTTTTAGTCTAAAGGGAAAAACAACATAGTCTTGCCAATGTGGGACACCAAAGTGAATATTTTATTCTAATTTATTTACCGACTCAATAGACAGCAGTCTAATGTATTGTCTTTTTGTAGTCTTGAATATATAATGAAGACGAAGAGTATTTGAAATAAATTTATTTGTCAATTTTAATGTTATATCGTAAACAGTGGGATTTGGCTACTTTGCTGGTAACAGGCTTCCTTTTAGATGTTGTAGTTTTACAAGAAAGGCAACGTGTGATTAGTACTTTGATGTTACAAGCGTCTATAAGGTAAATTCTTACCATCAGGCGGAACGAATATAATGTTCGCCATTTTGTTATATAAAAAATGCTTTTCTTTTCTGCCAATAGACTACTGGCCGCCAAAGGCTAAGAAAAGCAAGTAGGTATTAAAAAAATAAGAAAGAACGAAAACAGAATTTAGCAGAAATGAATTATATTTTTGCCCAATTTATTTTATATATTTATATTATTTCGGAGGAAATTCATCATTCACAACTCTTTCCGTTTTTGATAAGGAATTGATTTGAAATGAGAGATGAACGTTCTCTAAGTACCATGAATATAAACATCCTTGTTGTTATAACTATATACTCCTGGGAACCTAAAGACAGTTAAAATTTAATTGTGTCTGGATTGTATAACTTGGCAGGTTAAATTACTCTCCTTTACTTTAAGAATTAATAACATAGTTATGTTATTGTTGTTGACTGTGTTTATTACAAACTATTTTTAGGCATAGATTGTTTTTTTTTTTTTTAGTTTCTGGAATTCTTTTGGTTTTGGTCTCTCTAGGCATAACAGTTGATATTGAACTAATAATCTAAGCAAAAGATCTCTTACTAAAGAATTTATTAAACCAACTTTATAATTAAGCTATTATACTTTATTTTATACAATAAACTCTCAGTCTAGAATTACTCCTCAGTCTTATGGTAATAAAGTTATTATGCAATTTGCTAACGAAGCAAGAAGACAAACAATCAATTAGGCACTCGTTTGATCCTGTTCCGTTTATTGAAAGCATTGGGGCAATCGCGGAATTGTTTTCTCACACCGAAATATATGCAACATTTCTCAAACAATAAAAATCATAAAGCCGGTATAAAAGAATCTACTTGCTTGTTTAGGAGTCACGTTTTGTATTATATTGATATTGATTTTTATTTGTTAAAGTTAATTGCGTAACCTTAATCAATACTTCTAAGGAATATCTTAGTAGTAATTCTTCTGTAAATATTGACTCACCTAATTCAAATCATTGAACTGCAGGCTAATCTAAACAGCTATTATTGAGAGACCTCAGAAACGTCTTCCAGGACGGACTCCTATAAGGCACCGTAGATACGGTTAGGCTAGTAATCAAATGTAAATTAACTTTGAAAAAAAAGGCTTGATTTTTCATAAAAAATGCAAAGAAACTTTTCCCCTGGCCTATTATATCAGTAAGCTAACTTTTCCAACGTTTTAAGATGTGTAAAAAGAATAAATTACGTTACAGTCGCCATAAAAAAATCTATTGTAGTCAACGAAGTAGTATTTAAATTAAATTTTAGCCCATTATAACCAGCTAGTGTATATTTTGTGGTTAATAATGAATGAATAAATCGCGATAAGTTCGCCCTTAATGCCCTTGATATAAAAACCGACTTAAATGTATCCCAGTTATCTAACAAAACAACTGGGTCCCAACATAAACATACAGCAACGCTTAACCTAATACACACTTTGAAATTGGAATCGTCACGATCTTCAAATTTGTTTGGCGGGAGAAAAGTCACGACTTACGGATCACAGGTTAAAACTGCGTATTAGGGAATGCTGAGCTAGACCGCCGAAATAATGGCCCGAAATCCGTAATTGCAATCCGAGCGGGTTAATGTTACACTGTATAGTAACAGGAAATAAAATTTTCTTTAAGATCTGCATAGAAACTTTAAGTTCTGTGTTTAACTATTTTCATTGTGAATATAAACAATTGTGGAAAATTTCGTTATAAAAGGAGATTTCTTTACAAAACACATTTCTACAGCAGTTTAACTACCTTAAGTTAGTAAATACGATAAGAAAAACCGCTGTCTATCTGTGTTCTATTTTATATCAGATAAACAAATCCTGAGGGCCATTTCAACTAAAAATTTTAAGCTCTACAGATTTAATTGCAATACGTACTCATATATTATTACGATATAAGTCAATTTTTAAATGGATTATTGTTATTAACCTTTTAAATTAAGGAATAGTACCCTCTATTACGCAGTACCCTCTATAATTAGTACCCTCTAAGAAATAATAGCAAATGCGAATTGTTTTCGATTTTATAGTTTTTTTAAATACGTTTTAGTAGAATTGTAGTATTGGACGTATGGTGACCCATGAGACTTCTTATTTTTACATTTAAGCAGCTACAATCAATATTCATCAATTTAAAATTTGATTACAGTCACAAAATATTAAAATCATTTAGTTATTAAAGATAAGTAAAATTCGCGGCCTTAATATATAAAACATTCGTGAATGTGTAACACGTTATCTTGCCACATATTAACGCATTGTTGGAATCCGCACTGCTCATGGGAAGGCCGAGTTTAGGCAAGTTCGGTTCCCAACCCGACTCACGCGACCCAACGCTACGCCCCGTCAGGTGACCAGGATTTGTGGTTATATTACCTAATTTACGTGACTTAAATAAATAATGCTATAATAAAATGTATTGTAATGGAGTGCTAAATTTGTCTTAATTCAAATTTTTGACATTGACAATGCTACAAATATAAGAGACAAGCTTAACTAAAAGAAGCTTCTGAGTATTTAGCCTTTAAGACTAATTAGACTTATTCGGGCCATTATTTACAGATTAAAAACATATATTTTATTATCAAGACATCTTTCACATTATTACCGTTTACGTTGTTAAATAATTTCGAAATTATTTAATATTTCAAGTAACAAAAGTTCTGTCTACTAACTAACTTTTACCTCTTTTTAAATGTTAAATTTTCCATAGGAATCCGTAGTACCTATTTTATTTATTCTTTTTAGGTTAGCTAATTTCATGTAAATGTGAAAAATATAGTTTTTCTGTAATATATTTCTATTTGTCTGTGCTTTACAAACCTTTCTATCCATCAATTACAACAATCTACAAGTACAACTAAACAACAGTAAACATAGTTTTTATACAATACTAGAATTCAGTCTTAAAATAACACAGTGGTATGGTCACTGAACGATATAACAGTGGTTTCGGTGACGCCCGCGGCCGTCACATGATGCCATGCATTCCGTCGGCATTTTAATGAGTCATTTTGTGGATAGTGTTGCCCCAACTTACCTCTATTTTGACAATAAAATCGTCTGTAAATTGGTACCAATAATGTGTATTAATAATAGTGTCGTGATTTATTATTATGACAAGCTTGTTGTAAACAGTTCACACGAGTGTTGTTATAGATTCATAATATTATAATTCAAATTTCCTATTTCAGTTTTTGAAACACTGTATACAAGCATCATATTGACAATGAATACCATAAATTATACGTAAGTATATAACAGAATATGAATATGCCTTGTTAAAAATCATAGAATAGAGTTGTTAAGAGTTGAAATTATGACTTTGCGTACGTACTGTTGTCAAAAAACGTTTACAACAAAAATAACCTTATTTTTTTTTAAATTTTATAATACGAAAACCTTCGGAAAGTGCCAAAGATTTTTGTGAACCATCTTGCGAAAATTACGAAATACAAGCATTCTTTGAATTACGTTTTTATGACATGACTGTACGCAATTTTTGGAAATTTTTGTAGATAGGTCAGGGATTTGTTCCACACCTATTGTTATTATGTTCGTAAAGTAAGTTTTACAATATAGTAAATCTTTTTTTATTTGATGTGTTAGTGTGGCAATCTGGACCGCCTTATATTGTGGTCTCCGTAGCCTAGGTATAACGCTGGTAGCACCTTGTACATTACTCGTACAAATAATAGGTACCTACCATGTAAAAATCATGAGATAAAACAAATCCAATTAATTTCACAATGTACACAAAGAACAGAAATGAAATATTAAAAATATTACAATACCTTTATAATACCCTTATTTCTTAGCATCAATCTCGTGAGCGTGAGTACAGGAAAGTCATCAAAATTTAAATATACCTATAAATATAGGCATGGTAATATATATAATACTTTGTATCTTATTTAAGTAATATTAACATCTAGCTAGCAACATTAACGAGGAGCTTGTGTGCGTAGTGCTTCTAGTGCTCTGGTTTAGATAACGAAAACAAGTCAACTTTCGCAACGTTTGTTTGTATGATATGTGGATAAGTCAAATTAAATTTTCACCGTACTTTAGAAGGCACGTCAAGCTGTTGATCCTGTGTTTGCGGCAAATGTTTTCCCCCTACCAAACCGTATTGGGCCAGCGTGGTACAGCATAACTCCACGTGTTTCGCTCATGTGTCAGCGATTGTTCAAAAAGTTCAGATTCTTGCACAGTCAATGTCATAATTAATAAAATAATAAAAATTCTCTGTAGTGTTTTTCGTGAATTTCGTATTGACCTATTGTTTAAAACCACCTCCTATTAACAATTTTTTTTATATGAAACTTATATGAAAGAAAATTTTTGTGGAAAATTTTACTAATTTCCTCTTCTAAAATGAATGTTATTATTTTATATTGGAATAAAAAGAAAATTCTTTTTTATTACTTGGTACAGAGCTAATGCGACATCTAGTGTTGAGTAGTAAAGCATAGAATCCATTTAAATGTAAACAAGTAAAGCATAATTTTGCTGTAAAAGAAGTAATCATTATATATAAGCACATATAGTATATTGCTTGTTTTACTTAAGACCATTAAATTTAATTGAGATACTTAATGAAATTATCGCCATCTACTGAAAAGTGGAATAAACTAAGAAAGTTTTAAACTATAGATGGCAGCATATAGAAAGTTTAAAATACAAAATGATCAATTTTATTCTATTATGTTTTTTATTAATGCTGTGAAGTTCTCTTAATTTTATTGATTGGATTATCTAATAAGACATCATTACCGAATTTAAAAACATATTTGAACAATATTAACATGGCAATTTTTTTAAAGATATTTCTAAAAAAAATAAAAGTCACTTGGAATTGTCAAATCACAAAATCGGCGTTTTTGCTTGTCATCCAACACAGAAAGTTTAAGAATTATTTTTGAAATAAAAATTAAAATGGCTCTTGTAGATTTGTGCCACCTAGACGAGAAAATCAATATAAGGCCGGCGGACTCACTTGCTTCATTCCAAAACGATGTCATCGGTTATAGTCAGAACTTTATAAACAATGCTCAACTTGCTGCGCCGCCGTTTGCTAACGTAAGGTTATTTTACGTATTTTCTCAATGATTAAATTAATATGAATGATTTTTATAATAAATGTCATGTATATACTGTTTCTATTTCAGCCTGTAGAGACATTGGCTCAGTTTAACACTAAGGATGAAACGGGGAAACAAATAAAAATTGAGTTTGACCATGGTACCACAACTCTTGGCTTCCGTTACCAGGTAGGGTATACTTTATTATATATTAATTATTATTATATAAACACTAAGAGTACTTATGAATGTATAACTACTTATAAATGTTTTCTTCAATAATATATACTTATATATACTAAGTTAATATGTTTAAAGGCCTGGGACTCATTCTTGCAACTTTATTCGTTATCATATGTTTAATAATTCCAGGGAGGTGTACTGCTGGCTGTTGACTCCCGAGCCACTGGTGGCCAATTCATTGGTTCACAGTCAATGAAGAAAATTGTTGAAATTAATGATTATTTGTTAGGTAAGTAAACTTAAATAGAAATGTTGAATTAATAACAATAAATTTTTCATTATTTCAACTTTTCATCTCTTACCTGGCATATAACAATAGAATAAATATAAATAATGTACAAAGAAATGCAGTTAATACAACTTATGACAATCTTAATGCTTCTATTCTCAACTTTTTTTATTTCCTTGTTCCATAAGGGCTCAAATGATATTCTGTCAGTGGAGTTTATTTGTGAAGTCATCACTATTCTGTAATGTTAAAATTGAATGCATTGTGCATGCATACAAATTAAATATGTAGACTGAATCTAACCACCTATGTTCTTACATTCAATATTTTATTTTGTTTGATTCCATAATTTTTTTGTAAAAAAGGTGACTTTACAAATTAAGTAATATTTTTATTGAATTAAGACCATTTAAAACTAATAAGTCTATATTAATTTTGGTATTCAGGTACCCTGGCTGGTGGTGCAGCAGACTGTGTCTACTGGGACAGAGTTCTTGCCAAGCAGTGCCGCCTCTATGAACTCCGTAATCGTGAACGTATTTCAGTAGCGGCAGCCAGCAAGTTGATGGCTAACATGGTGTATAATTACAAGGGTATGGGCTTGAGCATGGGAATGATGTTAGCTGGTTATGATAAGAGGGTATGTTTAATATTTTCACTGATATATATAAATTATTATTTGTTAAGTCTCGCTAAAACACTTCATCTTTCTATATTGCTATGTATGTACAACAAAAAGTTAATAAATATTAAATAAAATCAAAAATTGGTTGACCAAATTAAATTATAAATTTTTTCACAGGAGTGATAATAAAAATAGGGAACAACCTAAATAAAAGCTAAAAATAATGATTTTTAATCGTCAATATAGTATATAATGTATTGTATTAATTATACCATCTAATTGGCATGTTCTTATTGTAGGTGATACAAAGTTGACCTGGTTACCTAGTTCCTAATAAATCTCATCAGCAGGCCGTCAATGTAATACACATTTATTTTCTTCTAGGGTGCCCAATTATATTATGTGGACAGTGAAGGCACCCGTACACCTGGCAAGGTGTTCTCTGTGGGCTCAGGCTCTGTGTATGCCTTTGGTGTACTTGACTCTGGCTATAAGTGGGACCTTACCGATGTAGAAGCACAGGGTATGTAGATTTTTTATTGATATTCTTATCATATAATTACTATTACCTGTGTAAAGTAACAAGCACAAGAAATACATTAGCCTTAAATTATTATTTTTAACTAATACTGTTATTCAAGCTGGCTTGTCTTACAACTTGCCCTTGGTCATAGGGAAGCCTATGACCAAGGGCAAGTCTTAAAGTCCTCACTTAGTCTAACTTTGCATACAGTGCCTGGTATTATGCATCTTGCAATGCAACCATTCTCTAACTTCTTATCCATTCTATTATTTCTTATCCATTTTTCTTTACTATCTGTTAATCAATAAACTTTATTACACCTAAAAGCATACAGTAGAAAACTTTAAAGAACAGAATCAAAGCAATAGACCCCCTTATTGCTTGTTTTTCAATCATTTTGCTTGATAATCTACAAATTTCAACATTATTTTAAACTCTTTAGCATACCAACATAAATAGATACTAAATGCACATTGAAACATTATTGTAAATAATATAAAAGTACATATTTACAGTGTTAACAGTAATTTTAATGTGTAAAGTAAATACTAATTTTAGTATTGTAAACTAATTGTTACTAATACTATTCAGCTTTTAGATCAAATAATTAATTTTTCTTTTATTTCAGAGTTGGGTCGCCGCGCTATCTACCACGCAACCCATCGCGACGCATACTCTGGTGGCATCGTCCGCGTGTACCACATGAGCGACAAAGGCTGGGTGAACATCTCTAACGAAGACTGCATGGATCTGCACTACAAATACCAGTCAGAGAAAGGTGTTAAAGATGAATAACTAGCTGTAATTATGTAAGAGTTTTTAAATAAATACTTTTTGGTAATTTTATGTTTTCATTTTATGCAAAAAAACAGTAGTTTCATTTTATGCTGAAGCAAAAATTATGATTGAATTTTTTCATGTGGAAAAAATACACAAAACACTTAAAAAAAAATCGTTTTATTTTCGTTTTTTGTTCAGTATTCTTATAAGAATACTTTAATTATACTAAGACGAAGAACTTTTTTTGCTATCATAGAAATACGAAATAACTAATCTTGCCATGTTTTTCTCAGAATGAATATAACTCTCAAGAGCAAATAAAACTAATTATAGACTAGAGATTAACAATTTATTAATAAGTTAGTAGGTACAAAAACTTAAACAGTTCTTAAACTAAATTAGAACATTTTATGACTTATCGTCAGTAAACTTTTTACACTTGTCCTCTTTAGAGTCTTTAGGGTTTGTGCTTTCTGTAGGTTTCGGAGGTTCAACATTTTCTACTTTAATTTCTTCACAGCTATCCTCAAGTTCCCAATCTTTTAATGGCACCTCAGTTAGTTTGTAGAACTTGCCATGTTTTCCAATACCTTAAAATTAAATGAAACTTTATTTAAAGTATTATTTGTCTTCACATCCACATGAATGATCCCTGTTATATGCTGGTGCCAGTAATAAACTTCAAATATTAGGCTTTCCTATATGAAAGAAACACATGAGTTTAGGACATAAAAATACGACGCTGGCAGTCTGTGTGTGGTGGTGGTCGTGGGTGCAAGCAGTAGTTGTAATCAACGAGACCAACGGCTTAACGTATCTTCTAAAGCATGGAGAATAAAAATTTTGTTTGGGTCAAACAAAATTTTCCATGGTTCAAAACTAGTTTTTCTATTATAATCGAAACTGAATGCTTGACTAACTTATTTTCAAGTAAATACTTTTTCCCTTTACCTTTCGGAATATATATTATATAATTTTTATGGCAGGACGTTAAAACAGACACGTAGTTATCGGAATCGAATCCATGATCCGACAATGGCGCATAAGGTATATATTTAGTCTTCATTAAATATTAAGATGTAGCTACATTAATTTTTATTGATATAAAACAGCACGAAGCTTTTTAAATTAAAATCTGGTATTAATCACACAAATACCATAATATAGTGATCATAATAAGTTTCCCTTTGAAACAGAAAGGCTTTATAAGGTCCCTTGGGAACTTATGTTCCTGAATACATATTGTAAATATGGTTAAAAAAAAAAGTACCAGGATGTAATCTATATCAATGGCAAATTCATCTAAATCAGTTAAGGTGTCAAAATGTAAAAAACAGACAGACAATGTCATTATCTTACAAACAGAGTAAAAATTTAATCTTAAAATATTTGGTCCATTTTAGTCCAACTGACCAGCATGTTAAAAATATTTTAGGCAATAAAGGCTTTGAAATTGGATCCTACTCACCGTCTTGGAACTTCTTGACTCCCAGTTTGATATCCTCAATAGCTTGTCCAAGTAAACTAGTCATGACAGCCTCATCACGCATGCTCTCTTCGCTGTTGGGGTTTAGTTGCGAGTTCACTGCTGCCAGTTTGTCCATTATAAGTGCACTTTGAGGGAATTTGGTCAAAGACTTAGCTAATTTCATTGATTCGCCTAGTGCTGTAATATAGATAAACAAAACTTAACAATGAATATTAAAATTATAGTTAATGGTTATGATATTTTATGAAATTATTTTTGAATAATCCATCCTATTGTCATCTACATATATATGTGTGTAAATATCATAGACTGCAAAGTATATTTATTATTTTCGAGAAATTGGGTTGCTTCTCTACACTTTCAAGTGTAGAGAAGCAACCCAATTTCTTGATTGTAACCTGAAGGCACAAAGTTAGCAGCTTTGTGCCTTCAGATTTCTGGTAGCCCAGACCAGAGACTCATTCTTTTCCTAGCAAGAGCATCACCGTTACATAGAATGTGTTTGAACACACAGGTCCTACACAGAATTGTGATTCCACTTCAACTTCATATTAAATAGCATGCTATTTCTGTTCTAGTAGCCAATAATTACGACACTGCATGGATCATCTCATTGCATGGATCATTTTAGTTGTGTCCCTAAGAGATTAAAAATGCCTAGCTGTGCTAGTAATTGTTTCATTGTAAACAGCATTATTATCTCTTTATTTGGGCTTATAGGGCTAGATGGATTTAATTTGTACCATCTTTGTACCGCACGTAAAACCCCTTGCAAGTCTCGAAACGACTGGGAAAGCTCCCTCTAATTAGTATTACTACATCATTGGTTAAACTCTAACCTTGAGGTCACTTTTGAGACAGAAGCAATTATATACTGACAGATCTTACCTGTACCAGTAGCTGTTAACTTTGATGCAAGGCCAGCCTGATAAGCTTCCGCGCCTGTGATTAGTTTCCCAGTTATAAGGAGGTCTAATGCACGAGACAGACCTATAATGGCAGTGAGTCGTCTAGCTCCATACAAACTTTGTGGAACACCTATGAAGTAATTTATTGAGCTTGATTATTTTGACACAATTGTATTTTCAATAGACCTATGCAATGTTCATGAAATAAATGTATAAAATGAATGTCTTTTTTCCTACACCGCTTGCTTGCTATTGTTAGAATGAGTAAAAACTAATGATATATGTTGAACATAATTCATACCAAATCTCCGTCCTAGGCAGCCCAATACAGCAGTGTCCTCAATGACTCGGAGATCACATGCTAAAGCCAGTTCAAAACCCTCTGCTACAGCATATCCTGACACAGCAGCTATTGTGGTTTTATCACACAGTGGGCGCCTTAATAAGCGAACCTGTATAATAAGGCAAATATTTTAAAGAATTAATGTATTAAGCCACATGAAAAATAGAAGGTTAGGACACTTATTCTTTGATGGTGCTTCTAAGTCATTATTTTGCTTTCATTGAAATTCAGAAAAACATGTGCATGTACAAACTGCACATTAAGCTTAACAATTTAACTTTGAAAGTGCCCTTACAACATTTGGAATCTATAATGGCAAATATCCTTGTGTGTTTATTACAGTTTGAAATGTTGTATATAATAAATAAAGTTTTTCATATTATTAACCCATAATCCTTGCTAGCTAGCCAAAACAAATGAATATTATATAATATAATAATCTATTGAATCTTGTAAGTGATACTATACAAATCAAAGTATTAATTTCTAAGTGGCATAGTTATCACCCCTTAAAAGGACAGTGACCATTAAAGTGCGGATAATTGAAGTAAAGTTTGTATTGATGCAACTATTGCACCAAAGCCAGACTTATTAAATACAATTTATATTTCAACTTCTATGTAATTTAGTCCAAATAAGATTAGGATCACACCTCGTCAATCTTCACTCCATAAATAAAAGTTTTTTCAGATTCCTTAGTGTTTGCTTAGTACAGTTTGTTTTGTTATTAATTTTTTACATATTTCATTCATTACATGAAAACATGTGTTACTTTTAGCTTAGCATGTTTTCATAATTTATAAATTGTAATTTAACTATCAATTGATATATTAAAAAAAATTAAACATAAAACTCACTGCTGCATCCTTCATATTATTATAACCAATCTTCTCAATTTCATCAATGTCAAATCCGGAACAGAATGAACCTCCTTCGCCATTAAATACAAGTACTTTTGCTGTTTCGTCTTTATCAAAAGCATCTATAGCAGCAGCCATTTCTCTAAGAGTAGCTTCATCAAGGCTATTACGAGTACTTTGACGATCAATGTTTAATGTTGTTACTCCATCAAACTTCTCTATTATAATGTCTGGTAATAAAGAATATTACATAAAAACAATATAAATGTATAATTAAATAATTAATTATAATTAAATAATTATATTATATATTTTACGATTTTATTTTCTATTTTTGTTATCTCAGCTTGAATATGAATTCATAAAATAACAATAACAGGTGTAACCTTACTTTTTTTTACTTCAATATTTTCCACAACATCCTTTGTTTTTTCAACTCCTTTGGAGCAAAAACAAACAGAATATTTTTTACTTGGAGATAACTTCGTTATCGATATGAGGCTTTTCATCAAACTTCTCATTTTGAGAAATGGATTACCGCATATAAAAGTAACTCCGCCGAGAAAACAAATAAAAATGCACAGACTGCTAAGAAGATACTAGAAATTAAACGAATAAAACAACTGAATGTTAGCTACTGATCAGTACGCAGTGAAGGCGAAGGAATCTAACCCATTCAGTCGTCGTACAATACTATGAAATATATCTAGTCCGGACTCAAATCTCGTAGTTTTGTAGTATTCTATGCTATATCCATGTGGTATCTTCATTTGGTAAAGATTTGGGGTGCTAATTTTTAGAGGTATTCGGTGGGTGCTGTATATTTCATTTAGTATATAGTGTCAAAATGTATTTTTGGATGTAAAAATCGTGTTAAATCTAAGGACAATTTTAGACATGCCGTAAAATGATCCCTAGATTTAATATAAAGAATATTAAATCCAGTATTAGAGACTTGCATCTTCGACAAAATGATGCGTACCGTTTATCATTAAAATCTTCACAAGGCATAGGCCGACTCTGAAATTGCTAAATTATAGGTCATCGTGGAATACTCATATAATGATTTTTGGGCAAATACTCGCAATTCAATGAAATAACTAAAGACATAATAAAATTAAAGCTAATATTTAATAAAACTAAGTATCTTAGCATATCTTTTTATAAATTCAACAAAATTCGAGTTTTGGAAATTGCATTGGAGTGGAATACATTTACTGAAATACTTGTAGTTTTACGGTTAAACTGTTTATTTTATACTTCTGGATTTCAATTTGTCTGGACTATCCCTTTGCTTTCATTGAAAAAAAAACCTCCAATGTCAATTTATCACAAAATCATCTTGTACATTTTCAATTTTCCGGACAAATTCCCACAGGACACGTGTACTTCTTAGTATTGATGCTTAATTTCATCATCGACTATCATTTTAAAACGAATAGTAGCGGTGGACCTTGTTAATAATCCGTAGGAGTGATCTGAGAATAGGCTGACTGCCTAGAAGCCAATTGCTTGGCTGCCGACTCTGTGTTTACATACTGTGAAGTCTTAAAATGTCTGAATTCAGAGATTGGTATAACAGTGTGCCGTTCTTTACCCGTTACTGGTTGACATTTACTATAGTTTTAAGTATTATCGGGCGATTTGGTTTGATTAACTATTACTATTTCATATTGGATTTTTACCCTTTCATACAACAATTTCAAGTAAGTACTTGTCATTCCCTTAATCTATTTATTTTGCAATTCTCAAGTAATTTGTCATATCACACAAAAGTGGTTTGTTAATTTTATTCATAATTCTTAATTGTGACATGTAAAAATGGCACCTATTATTCTCTCATATCTTAATGTCAACATAGAGAAAAATATTAAATATCAACCTATTAAATGCCATAGCACTGCCTCATCGAGGGGTCACATAAAATTAAAAAGATTGACAGATTTTATTACCTTTTTTTTATAGATATGGAGACCAATAACTGCATTATTCTTTTATCCCATTGGACCAGGCACAGGATTCCATTTCCTTATCAACTGTTACTTCCTGTACAACTATTCACAGCGTCTAGAGACCAGTACATTTGCTGGAAAGCCAGCTGACTACTTCTATATGCTTTTATTTAATTGGGCCTGCTGTGTTATTATTGGACTGCTTGTTAATTTATCGGTATGTATAAATGATCTTATAGATTTTATTCTTTTCTATACAAATGATTTCTGAATAACAGACATTACTTTTGTATTTTTGTATTATTTTTAAAATTAAATGATGTGATGATTGAGATAACTTCAAATAGTAGGTAGAGTTTACAGTGATAATTGTATATAATACCAAAAAAAAGTAACCTTCACTAATTGTGTAAACTGTAACCTATTTGTTGTTATTAGTTACAAACACAATACTGCCGCCAGGCTATCATCATCATAAACATTTGTCTGTAAAACAGATGCTGGATTGAGCAATTCTGGTCTAATTTGTTTTAAATACAACCGCAACTATTATTTTAACATACCATCTCAATAACAAAGATTATTTCTTTTTGATTTTGCACCATAGATTAAATTATGTTGTTGTTAATAACATACATATATCAATAAATTTTATTACTATATACATTCCAGTATGACTATCATGGCACGGTTAAATATCATTTTTCTCAATATAAAGATGTGTGCCATAAGTTCGGTAGAATTTTAATATAATAAATTTAATTTACTTTGATTATTATTAATTTGAAATATTATTAGTGTAAGAAATATTAATTTCGATTTTTTACCTCAATTGCAGATCCTCATGGACCCAATGGTACTATCTGTACTTTATGTATGGTGCCAGTTAAACAAGGATGTTATTGTGTCCTTCTGGTTTGGAACACGCTTCAAAGCAATGTATCTGCCATGGGTCTTGCTTGCATTTAACATGATCCTTAGTGGAGGGTGAGATTTTTTTTTATTGTTATTATAAATATAGGTATAGAAGACTCACGACAACATTAGGCTCTAACAATAAGTTCGAAACACATGCGGGCTGAAGGAAAGTTTAAGAGAGATAAAATTTATCCAGAAATGACCAAGACTTGTTATAACATAATATACCTTTTGTATCACAGTGAATGCTATGCTTAAGTACTTCATAAATCACATGAAGAAATATACAACACAATATTTTATTCATTATATATAGAAAATTAAACTTGCAACATAATCTTCTCTGTGGTTTGGAAGGCACTTTAAATCATTGGCCCTTGGCAATATTGGGGGCAAAAAATAGGCAAAAATGGGGGAAGCTTACCTAAATGGGGTTAATTCAAAGCACATTAAATACTTTTAAAAATTCTTGAATCATCATTCATGCAAACAAGTTAATTTAATAGCAAGAATAAAGCTTTTATTTTTATATTAACTGTTGTTACAGTGGTGTTATGGAGCTTCTCGGCATCCTGATTGGACACCTATCTTTCTTCCTACAGTTCAAGTATCCCCAGGAATTTGGAGGACACGCTTTTCTTACACCTCCAGCTTTTTTGTAAGTATAAGCTGCCAACTTCGTGTCGAGTTTTTTACAAACTTCTGTTGATTCATTCACTGCCTCTCTTTCATTCTGCTTCAATAAGAAAGGAAAGGACTTTCAGAGCGTCATTTTGAATAATGATGATGAAATGATCCATAAGATGTCTCATTATAATTGTTTTTTTAGACGTTAGTCAAAATAAACTAAAAAGAAGCTGCTCCCAAATTCAATATGGCTGTTAATCATGTTAATCAAATAATTATAATATTAAAATGTTGCTTCACCAGTTAAGAACTATTCACCTTAATTACCTTAATTATGAAAAGTATTTTTATGTATAAAGTTCAATGAAGGAAAAAGAAATAAGTAATATTCTCACAAAAAAAGAAGTTATTGTACATGATTAATAGAATTAACTATGTTTCACATTTACACACATTTTAGTCAAATATACGAAAAAACGTATACGTAAATTTGTCTTGAGTAGAGTGTGTGATGGATTGTGTGTGTACAAAATAAGTGTTTATTTAGAACCAATTTTAGCGAGCCTCCTCTTAAGAAATGTGTAATCGCAAGAAATCATCTTTCCTTTTCTAGTTGTATTGTAATGAGAGAGTAGAAAATTACAATTTTAACAAAAGTTATTCATCATCATTACATAAGGGCGATTGTGTTGTATTCTACTCATATTTCTAGTCATACCAAATAGTTTTTATTATAAGTAATTCTAGATTTATAAATTTATTTACTACTGTTTCACAGGAAACAGATATTCCCCGACACGAGATATGTTGGTGGCTTTGGCACCGCACCTCAAGCGCGTGTACCCACCAGACCCGGTGGCAATGTGTTTGGTGGCCACAACTGGGGCCGTGGACACACGCTAGGTGGCAACTGAGCTAAGTTGTAGCCTGACATGTAATTAAGACCTTAGAATAATAATGTTAATGATTGTACAATTTTGATATTTCATAAACCTTATTCCATTTCTATTAAGATTCATAAAATGTCAAAACTGTGTACACAATTTCATCGTTGACTGTAATACCAGTATGTATAGTTGTATTATATTTCCATTAATTTTCAGTTGATATTTTTTTTTCAAAATGAATAATAGAGTTCACAGTACATTGAATTTAGAAGACCCCAAACTGTAAGGAAATAAAAAAAAGAATAATTATATTTCACCCTCATTTTTTTGTTTGATAGCAATTTTGTTTGGAAAAATTGTCTTCAACCATTAAGTAATATAATAAAACACAATAATTAGAGGGATCGGAATAGGTCATCAATTCTACATTTAAATAATTTAAGTACATTGAATAGTAAAAGTCTACTAAAAAATTATTTTGGAAGATATTTAAGATAAAAGAAGTTGAAAGAAAATTTTGTAGAAAAAGAAGAATGTAAAGTAGAAAGTTTTTAGACCTATTTTGATCTCAAATCGCAATGCAATTAGTTCTTTGATGTCTCCACTATTGATTTAAAGTTAGATGTGTTAAATGGAACTTAAGACCACCACCACTAGGGAATACCCACTAAAACTCCCCGGTAACTCTATTGCCCTTCACGGGGGCGACCTGGGTTCTGCCGAAGCAATTCCATATTTATCTATTTAAAATAACAGATGCTTGGTAACTCAACTATCACTTAATTATTAACAACTGATCACTTAATTATTAACACGCCTCACGCAGTGGCGACTGAAACAAAGGAAATGCAGCGAGGCAAGCTATTAGGCTGACGGAGACAAGGTCTAAATGCCAATTTTCCTTTTTGTAAGCGTAGTGAGAAAACGAAATTCAAAATTTAAATTTAGAGTGTGTACGCAGAGTAAGTAATAACAATTTTTTGGTTAAAACCATATTAAAGGAAAGGCAAGGGTAACTAAAGCCAATACAGCCGGCCTATGTAGTAATATCTATCTTGCTATAGTTGTGGTTTCGGGATGCCTATGTAACGTATCCGTTTTGCCTCAAAGTCCTAATTCTGTATAGCGGCATGATACGAGTTGCCCTGCCACATGAACTTTGAGTATTCCGTCGTTTCTGTGATATTTTCTTAAGTTTCATTTTCCACAAATAAATCATGTTGTTCTAAGGTTATGATTATAACGGCGGAAGTCAATGGACCGATTATCTATGGGTGGTTAGTGATGTATAAGGGAAATAATTATGTAACAGTGTTGTATTGTGGGAATGTTTTGGTGTTAAGTGTTAGTTGTTTTTAATTGGTTACATTTATTGTGTACTTGTGCTTGCAATGTCCCATACTTATTAAAAATGGTGAATTCTAAATACTACATTTACTACTACGCTCATTAAGGTTCATAATTGAACGCATCTTTCTAGACGTCGTGTGACATGACAGCAGCTGTTGGGAGAATGAGATGCAGTAATTTAAGAGTTACTTTATAATTTTTGCAAGCTTAAAGATGGATTTGAGTTGCGACCACGTCTTGAACTTTATTATAATAATGTTTTGTGAAGAAGCAAGGGGGTTTTGGTCAGAATTAGATCCATGTTAACGTTTGTAAATACAAAAAAATGTTTACACAGTCAATACCTTAGATAATTTTCACGATAAAACATAACACTTCACATCAAGAATCATCCGTATTATAATGGTTTAAGTGATACTTATTATTTGATTGGATTTAAACAATGATATAAAAGAATTACGTCTGGTGAATCAGTTTGGTGTTCGGTATTTACATAAGTAAGTAGGTGCTTTTGTTATGAGTATTTTAATTTCATATGTAGAGGAACTACTCGTTAAAACAAAAGAAGTACAAAAGATGCATTTGAAACGTTTAACGTAAAATATCTGTCCTAAAAATAAAAATTCTTTGTCTGCGTAATTAGTGAGTTCACATAAGGTAAGGTGTTGAAATTAAAAATGTGGCTAAGAAAAACAGTAGGAAAGGTATCAGAAATTAAATTTTTTACCAAAGTGAGATTAAACTCATTGAAAAATATAGCCTCTAAAAATGTAGTAAAACAATTTCATTGTCATTTGTCAACGCATATACATTATTTATGTAGTTATCTTAGTTATGAGCCAGGATTCATTCCCGGAGCACTTCGACCCAATAAGAGATCTTTGTGCGTACTTACGACAAATACTGTCTTTATATTAGTTTTAACTAGGCTTCAGTTTTGTTTGTTGGTAATAATACAATGTGTTTAACAATATATTTAATTAGATGTGCTAAGATGTACATTAAAATCTTAATTTAATCAAATTAAGCTTACTTAATTGATAATTTCAAAACATTTCGATGAACTAAACCTTTTTTTATTTAAATTAGTCATTGCTGTCATATTCACATTATATTACACCAATTTGCATTTAAAATACTCCTACGACCTAACTTAAGCTGGCAGTACACACCGACCGGGTCGAGACTTCAGCGGGACTTGACTTCATCGTGGAAAACAAAATTCACAATTATCCAGGTAGCCGAAATCGTGCGTGTGACATCAGCTTGGATTTGTGCGCCACATATTATATGATGTGCTTTGTAAATACTTATGGCGGCTCTACACGTTAACCATTATGACTGTGATAATGTAGCGAAGCTGTAAATGAAGAGATTGTGATAGCGTACACAAGTTGGAAGGTCTTTCAATTTGCATTGGTTCTGTCCAATGTGCGAACGAATTTGTGACGCCAAAATTTACTGCGGTTATTTTATTTACAGCATAGAGGAACTAAGTGAATGAGCATTTAATGAATATTTAATTATTTATCAATCATCCTTTATTCCTGTATTCTACCAGTTAACCAATAAGCTAAGGAGAAACAACACAATACAACGTTCATATAAAAAAAACAAATGTGTAATAGTTAAATCATCTAGTCTAAGGGCTTGTGTTATGAATACTTTTGGAAACCGACAACGGAAACATTTTTTATTTTATAATAAACAATTGTTACAGATGTAAATAAATGTATATTTTCAATTAACTTAAAAAAAAATACAACTTCCATGAGTCGTATACTCTACCAAGGTTTGAACTCGAAGAGACCGCTGACCTATAAGCTGGCACCGCTGACTACTCGGAGAGGAGGCCGTCAATATCCCAATTTAAATCAGCTGGGTGCCTACACGTGGGTACTACCTACCTACAGTAGCCTACACCATCACGTGGGTCGCGACCAACGTGTGGATGTGCCGCCAACACGAAGCCACAAACTTTTTGACTTAAATCAGAAAAACACCCGCTCTAGACGATAGCCAAGGTCTTTCAAAGTCATCTTTTTGGCTAACGTGTAGAACGCACATTATAAAAATCCTCGTATAATACAAAGCTCCTGCCTGATGTTACAGTGCTCAGTTGGATTCACATTTAGTAGTTGGAAAACCGCTACCAACCGGGCGGAACGTGGGCTGTTGCTGTATTCTTGCCTTGAACAGTTTTAATACAATATAATAATAATAGACACCGCGCTCAAGTCCCAACGCTCGTTGTGTGTCACCAGTTTAATAACCACTGTATTATCGTTATATATCTACTTCCAATGTGGTTTTTTCTCTAAAGCTTGGGTTCAAAACTTCATTATTAGTAACTTAAAAAAATAAAAACAAACATAAAAACTGATTCCCCAACCTGTATTTTTTAATTATGCTTACATTCATTTACTGCATAAACGCTCACTAAACTAGTTAGTAAAAAACACCTAAGGTAGTACATAGTTAATGGTTTGAATATAATATAAGAGTGAGAAAAAATATGCTCACCAAAATAAGATTAGTGGGTGTTTTAAGGTAAAATCGCTGTTATTTAACTATTATTAAGTTTTTAAGTTTAATAACAGTCATAAGTTTCTCATGAAATGGTGGCAATATTATCTGATCAAACATAATTTGTATATTAAAATTAACTACTTTTTGGGGACTATCTAATATGATAATTAATTATTTTATCAATAGTAATAGGTATTGCAAACTAAATCAATTTTTTTAAATATTCACAGTCTTTTTGAACTAATCCCCTTTGCTGCACACGTAGCCATTTTTTTAAGTCTCAAACACAGACTACCTACTTGCTCATAAATTTTAACAAGCAAAGTATCTAAATATAATTTACATTAAACAAGACACTACTGCTACATAATTAGTGTTTTTACACTAATTATGTTTTAACTAATGATCTACGTTTATTTTAATTATATTTCTGTGTATATAAACATAAACTCTTAAACTATATTTCTATGAATTTGTTTTAATAATAAAACAATAACAAATATTTGCTGTTTCATTGCAAACACTGTTTTCATATACAAAGTTAATTATATTATATACCATTCTCAAACACCTGTTTTAAGTCTTTCTTCTTTCAACTGATCTTACTTATTATTAACAAATAGTGAATACTCTCACAAACTTGAATTAGAGACAACTGAAACTCCAAAATCGAAGGGACAATATTGAATAAGCAAAAAAGTACATATAGCTTCTAAAGTATTTAAGAGAATAGTACAAGTTTATTACCTTATTGAATTTATCAAGTTCTTAGATCTAGCAGGACCAGTTCCTGACTATAAAATATATTAATATAGAATACGATTATACACTGCCTTGAGAAGAAGAAATGATCTTAGTGGGCTTATGAAGTTATTGACTTGATAAATTAAAATGTACTAATATACAAATTTGTTAAGTATTAAGTACATTTTAAAGAGTCATAATTTAACTCTATCTGATTTCAGTAGTTTACTTAAATTAAACTTATGTTGTTGGAACTTTACTTATCTAATTATTATTCTTTTTTATTAAAACCTGGAGGAGCATATTACATTTTAACTGTATAGTAATAATGTAACATGTATCTCCAAGGGATTTTTCATTAGAGCAGAAGGAGCTGTTTTTACCAGCATTTCTATATAATTTACAGTCAACTTTCTTTACTGGCATCAATCTGTGCCCTGACAATTTCAACGAAATAAACACAAGATTTGGTAACATAATTTATTTTACTATTATAATTCTACTGTACAAATATTTAATGATGTTCCTTTGGGTCATGTTTTCCATATTCCTTTTCCCACATAGCAATAAATTCTTTCTTGCGTTGTTCACGTTTTTTGAAGTACTCTGGGTACTGTGCTTTCTCTAGTGGATGCCAGTAATCAAGCACCCAGTCTGGTGGTGTAACTACACGCTCGAAAGCCACACCACCAGGACTCAATGCAACTGAAAAATAAAAAAAATATTGAGTAAATACTGCATAAGAGTTTACATTATTGTAAAGTGTGCCTATATTTATTGTTTGAAATTACAACATTAACATTATAAATGAAGACCCATAATCAGTTGTATTGGACCATGGAGTTGAGTTGACTATATTGTGATAAAATCCTAATTATCAGTTTACATATAATAAAATTTGAAATTGAATAATAATTTGACATACACTTCTTAGGAATTGGATGTTGTTTTAAGAACAGCTCCTCTTCGCCTTGCTTCAGCAGTTCAGCTGCTTTCCTTAGGTCTTTTATATCGGCATTCTCATCAAAGCGAGCTCTCATCAACACTGCTTGATAGCGATATACATGACTGAAAAAAAAGTCAGTCATTAATGGTGAATCAGAAATTTTGTTAAAAGGTAAAATTATTACCTCATAACAATTCTCATTTTATATAAAAATAATCTTCTGCTGTTGAACTAAAATTTAAAACAATACAATATACTAAGTTTTTACATTTGCCTTACTAACAAAATTACTAATCTACAACTACCAATATGAAAAAATAAAATTACAAAAACAAAATAGACCTGTTTGCGAAATTTATTTCTATTTTTGAGAAATTATCTGAAAAATTAAGGAAAGGAATAAGGTTATGTTGACAGTAAACTATAATTACGTAACATAGCGTCGGGGTTTTGTGACGCTATTAACAATTTCGATTAAGAATTTCGCTTACCGCCGATCATAAAATGACTCTAAGTTACGCAGAACCTTTTTGTAAAGGGCGCAAACTTTTTGAGAATGAGTTCGTAACCCACTGTAGGGAAGGGTCGCCATTTTTATCACAGATTATTTATTATATTATTATTATGACAGTATTATTTTTTGTGATGTATGTTAAGGAAAGGAACTAAAGACCATACAGCCATATCGTATGTATTTCTTAAGTTATGGCTTTGGGATACCGGTGTAACGTGTGCTTTTGCCTCGTGGAGTTTTTGATGACAGACATATAATAGTAATTATAACGATAAAATGATACGTTAATGAGAATGAAATGATAAAATAATCATAAAATTATAAAGAGAATTTTTATCTACAAATGAATGAACAAAAATAAAACAGTGAAATTTCACACTAAAGTTTGATTCAGTTTTCAGTTTTCTATCAAAAGTTTTGCACAATGTAACAATCTTTTTGTCATGAAACTACACCAATTTCACATCCGTCAAAAACGCACACTGCGGAAACAAAGATTCCTCGTTTATTTTTATAATAATTTAAGCACTGGAGGAGTCTTAATCAAAAGAAACAATTATATGTATATAATCTTATATTATTTTTTATTTATTTTTTAATTTTGGTGAATCATCATTGAACTATTTACTCCCACGCTTTAGTACCATTAGGATAATCATTAGTTTTATAGTTATCTTTCTTACGTTTTTTCGCCTTTATTTTTTATATAAAAATCTTGGCAAATTTCTCGACACTAACCGACCTGATGGTGCACTAAGCAGTAGGAGGATTCTATTTGTGAAGATAGCTAGTGCAGTATGCGACATACTGCTCTATCCACCTCCACCTTGTCGGCGCAATAAGTGCTTTTATGCCTCTTTGGACGGAACCCATGTTGTATTAAGGAAATAAAGTGTGCTGGTAAAGAATTCCTAGTTCTGGTTGAAGGACAAAGAAAGTCACGAAACTGGAGACGGTGAAAGTGCGACTACGTAGACAGCACGCATTCTCCTGAGTAAGAAGAGGACGGGTTAAGGTCGGCGGCGGTGCTAGCGGGTTCTGTGCCCTGGGACCTTGAGGCAGGGGTCCTCGCATCAGTGTATTATTGGCGCGAGGAGGCACGCTCCAGGGGACAGGATCCGGCGCCGCATGTGGTGGTAGACAGACGCGAGGGGCTACGGGATGCAGCAATAGAGGTGTGGGCGCAAAGGCTCACACGTACGAATGTGGGCGTGCGAACGGTTGGGGCGGTCAGTCCGATCCTTAAGCAGTGGGTGGAAAGGCAGCACGGTGTCCTGACGTTCCACATGACACAGGTCCTCACGGGACATGGATGTTTTGGAGGATACCTGTGTCGAATCGCTGGAAGGGAGCCAACTGCTGCCTGCCACCACTGCGACGGCTGCCCTGATGAGGGAGCACAGCATACGCTTGCGGAGTGCCCGGCATGGGTGGAGGAGCGGCGGGCACTTACTGCTGTTGTAGGGGACGACCTCTCCCTCTCAACCGTCATCACTAAGATGGTTGAGAGCGACAGGTCATGGCAGGCGTTTCTCACCTTTTGTGAGGCCGTAATGGGGGCGAAGGAGGATGCGGAGAGAGTGCGGGAAGCAGCCGCCATCTCTGGTATCCGTCGCCGTAGGACGCCGTAGGGGCGACGTAGGACGACCTTTGGGCGTCTTATGCCGCCGTAACACCTGTTGGGCTTCGGGCACGGCTGGGGGCCGTTACCTGGACTGCACAGCCCAGTCGGTGTACCTGCGCACGGTGCGCCGACTTTAAACACCTGATGGTTTGGGGGTACATAGCATAGTACTCCGAGATGGGACCAAACCACGGTCAGGCCGCTCCATCGATACTACGGCGAAATGTCTTCGGGCCATCCCGTGTTGTCGATGGAAAGCGGCTAGGTAGGTGCGTCGCTGAGGAGTTTAGTGGGTGAGAGCCCCACACACCCCCCTCTTCCTCCTCCCCAGAGGTTAGGGGATCGGCTGGTAGAGCTTCTCCTCAGCGTCACAAAAAAAAAAAAAAAAGGACGGGTTAAGGTAAAAGAACTTTTCAGAGCATTCGCTATGGTACGACGAATAATAGGCACTAAGCGACGTTATGTCGCGACACAATTGCAGAGGCTCTAAGGTGTTCTTTACCACTGAATCAGGAATTAAACGCATAGCGCGAAGCTGCAGCGCGACGCCGAAAGCATCGAGGAGATACTGAGCGAAGCCAGTCCAAAGGTGTAAAGTCTGTTATTTTTTAAAATTCTATTGTAATTATATTGCTCCGTTAATTATATCTACTCATAAATCTGTGTTCAATTCATATGTGGAACGTGAAAAACTTTGTTGGTATACGTTTTATTTATCTATTTTGTTATAAAATATTATGAATACTCTTTGTTGCCCAAAAATAAATAAATAAACAAGGCTTTTCATATGCATTTGTCGGCCAGGATCCCTTCATCATATCCTGACTTAGTGATAATGGGACCACCTCAGGAATATACTCTGTCGAATTAAAAAAAAAAGAGATTTGAAAACCGGTTCACATTTGACAGATAAATCTCGTAACAAACAATATGTATATATTGTTTGAATTAATAGTTGAATTGAGACCTCCTTCTTTTTTGAAGTCGATTAAAAGACGTCCCAAAATCCAGTTATCAGGAACAGCCACCCTACATGCTTTCTAAAATACTTATTCAAAAGTTCTAATTTTTATTTTCTTTTACCTATAACATAACGTGAGAACGGGATATAGGTACTGAACTAAAATTAAATTTTAGAGACGCGCAACTATGTTCGTTCAAAGTGGTAGAATCTATAACTTCACCTAAGAAAGCCCTATGTGCGACAGCTATGTAAAATTGTTATAATGAAAAATGAGTTTATTGTTTGGTATCCTACATAATTTAATAAATTTCCTAACAATTTTAAATAGGAATCATTTCAAACATCACTTTCATAATAATAAATAAATTAATGCTATTATAATGTAACTAATTTGTATAATGATAATGACTGGGTATTTCTTATTGTTGTGTTATTCAACGCTTAATACGCTTTGACTTCTAATTCAAATTTTCATGTATGAACATTTTATTTTGATTATTTTTAATTAATTTATTAAACTGATCGTTATTTAACCATCAACATCATATCACCTGAGAGTCGCCTGCTACTAGATATAGCCGATATAAAGGATCTCTACACCGATCGATCCTGCGTTGTTCGCATCCAGCGTTAAATTTAATATAATTTGAGCCAAAATCTCATGATTGGTGTCTGGTATGTGGTAAGGTAGAAGATGTACACCACTTGCTGATATATTGTATCAGGAAAAAGAATGAAAGAGTTATTTGTTACAGATTTTAAATTGTAGTAGATGTCGACATTTTCAAAGTATTTTACCAGAACTTACATCTCAACCTACAAAAAGATTATATCGACTTGTGCTAATAATTGATTTGCTAGTTTAACTGATTTAGTTAATACAAGCGTTCGAGAACCCCTTAAATATGTAGAAAAAAAATATTATTATTATTTGCCGCCAGAGCCCTTTTGGAGCCGCTGGATGCTACAGTATACGAACCATTATCGATAAGGTTTTGAGCAGGATGAGCCCTCTCGATCAATATCCAGTGTATCATTATTTCCTACAGTACTTTCTATCCCACCGCACCGTCATTAATAGAGCGCCTGCATATTATGTCCTCACCAGTCAAACCTCCCATAGTTCCTCCGTCTACTCCAATCATGGTTGTTGTGCAGGTAACAACCGCTTCTTGCAGCCCTGCACGTACTGACAGCAAGTTTTTTCTATATAAAAACCATCAAAACATTATCGTTTGGTCAAAAGCCCGGGACAAAAAACATTACCTCAAAAATGGGTTGCCTAAAATTAATGGTTAATGAATAATTTGTATTCCTTTTTGTCGCTCAAATTATGCATTGTTCAGAGATTGTGTTATGGATACTAGATAACGGAGAACTATAAATAGGTACTATATGTATACCATATCATAGTATATCAGAAATATACTAAATAAACATGACCAAATATTGGTACTCATCATACAAACATCTGCCCTTAACGGGATAAGACCCCAGGATATCTGGCTAAATAGACAGGGTACAGACGTCTTGATCAGACAGCCATTGAACCATACTTATTTGTAAGCCATAGCTCTACCAGCCTTTCGATCCTGCCTACGACGGGGTAGTTTGGTTGGCATATAGTCTAGCTGGTCTACCCAGTAGAGGAGAATCTAAAGAATCTTCGTTTCTACTTATAACTACCCTATATACCTACCTTTATATATACTCTACTGCTCCATCTACACTGCCATTGTTGTAGACGAGTCAACTAAAAGAGTGGAGTCGAGTCGAACTTGTGGCATTTACAGACTGAAAGGGAAATTTATCTGACACACTTTACACGTATTTATTATGATTATCTTACTAGTAGCCTCAATTAAGGCTTAGTCTTATCTTTATGCTTTCTCTGCTTTTTAATTACAGTGTGAGGAATTAATATTATTTGCTTAATAACATATTATTGACCGTTTCAATATATAAGCCTCTTAATTTTATATTACCTACGTGGTCCTAATTAATATTGGTTGATTTATGTATAATAAAGCCACATTCTATTCTATTCTAATATTACTTACGAGTTAAATTGGGTATTATTCTATTTAATCAACCAAATAAATAAATTCACACGTATTCAAGTCAAACTCACATGCATATATTCACACACGTACACAAACATTCATGCTATTTTTATGCAGTTGTATCTGTTATCGTCAAAAAGGCTTTAAATTTTTATAAAAACGAAGGCTAGCTAGTTAGCTGAAAGAAATCTCAGACACTGGTTATATAGTATTTTTTCTGTTGTTAGCAGTTTCTTATTAATTATATTTTTATAGTAAAGAGCCTAGGGCCTATTATAGTGACCTGGTGAATTGCCCGGCAGAACCTAGGTTACCCCGTGAAGGGCATTTGAGCTACTGGGGAATTTTAGTGGGTATTCCCAGTGCCGCTTAGTGAGGCACTGGGCGAGCCCCACACACGCCCTCCGCTTAGCCAGTGGCGGGTAGGTCCGTAAACGGATGTCTCCTCGTAAAAAAGAGCCTATTATCGTAAATAAGTAATGAACGACATTTTTTAAAACCTACAAAACATCTTTAGTAAATAATTAACTTAAAATGTTCTTTTAAAATATACTCTTTTAAAACACAAGGCCTGGATTATTTAATGCCATCGGCCATTGGCCCCAGATCCATAAAACTAAAAGACTAGGCTTTTTCTTAATCATTTCAAGACTTCCAATTCGAAACACTGTATTTATTTCCAAATAAAGTTCATTTTAACAGCTTCCTCACAAAGCTTTTGTATAAAAGTAATATAAGTCTAAAATGAATCGCTCCAATAAATCGAGGTCAAAGAAAGTTAGAAAAACGTAGGCATCAGGTTTAGATTGCCCACCAAAAGTAACTTGTCGTTGGATAAAGACAAAATGGTGCTTTCAAATTTTAAAATTGGAACGATAAATAGGTTTAAATTTAACTTTAATTGATTATTCACAATGTCCATTGTTAGTTGTGAATTTTTCACGTGATTTTGATAGAAAGTCTGCGTACATTATATCGTGATTACATTGCCGACTGCCTCAGTGTTATGCCGACACTCGGTGCGGTGGGTACAGCCATCGCTTCACTTTTAATATTATATTATAAAACCTAGTTTCTACAAAAACGTAAAAAGTTTTGTGATATAACGTAACAGTGAAAAGGAGTGAACTACTTAAAATTTTCTTCGTTTGGAATTTGTTCTTCAATATTTCTGGTAAGTTTATATTTAATTAAAGTGAAATTACGATTGTAAGTTTGTAATATCACTAAAGAGAAAATTGACGAAACCATGTATAAATGAAACCAACTATTCTTATAACAAATTGGGTCAGTTGCCTTTACGTTATATTTTAATATAGGTTTTATAATATATTGAACAAAAGTATTTGTGTTACCATATATTTTATCAGCATAATAGTGTATTAAAATAAGAAAGTAATAGATGTACTTTTTCTAAAAATCAAAATACACCTCACACGTCCACTTATATAATTAAATAATTTTCTACACACTGCAAAGACAATATGACAATATGACATTAAATTAAATTTTCCACTTTCAAATAAGTCGTTTTCATTTGTAAATTTCCTATCATTTCTATGCACTAACGCAGGTTCTAATTAATGTAATTAATGTTCTGGTTAATATGACGTGTTGGAAATTTGAAGATTTCGTAAAGGAAAGTAGGTGAAGAGAATATCGGCCAGCAATGGAAGGACCGGTTGGGGAGCAGGAAAACTTCAAGAGAGATTGCGTAAAAAGCCTCATGGAATCTTAAAGTAGGAATTATACAGGGATTTGTGGCATAAGTTAAGGCCATAAAGTCTTAAGTTCCATTTTGTTGTTTTTTATTTTGGACGTTTTAATGTGTTTGGATGTTGTACACGAGCCCTCTACGAGCTAGTAAAAAATTGTACTAGGTCAACCTTAAACAAAACTAGAGTGCGTAAGTAAGTAACCCTTTAATTGGACCAAGTGGAGTATTTCGTACATACCTAAGTTAATTAACAAAAGTAATAAATTTCTGGAATTCGTATTGGGCAACATCAAAAGAGTCTTCGGCTGGTAGATGGTAATTTATATTCTTCGTCTTAAATATGAATAGCTCATTTACAGGATAGAAAGAAGGCAAAAATTTGGACTTGAAAGAGAGACGAAAGAAAAGAAAATTCTTCGGAAACAAAATCGAGCACCGTATTAAGAGGCAGTAGTTGATATGACAGGAATTTTGGATTATTTTTCCATTACCGTTTATCTAGATATCAAATTCAACGATGACGAATAACCGATCTTTTTATAGCTTTGAAAAAATCCCTTTGGAAATAATAGGCCAAAATAAGAATAATATCAGGCTTCATTGAACTTAAGGATTTAAACTGAGATGCTGATCTCATACCATAGATGCAAATAAAATGGTCACAGAATCATGAGGTATTCAGGCATAACTCTTAACTAGAATTTTTAAGCAGTCTTGTCTGATCACCAGACGTACAATTAACACTGCTCTTGGTCTAGATTGTAAGAGTTCTTTTGTTTTATTTCCTATCCATTTTGTTGTTCTAATTTCACCTTTGGGTTTGATTCATTTATTTGTGTATAGAATTTCATGAAACTTGTTGTATTTATTTTTTATATCAGAATCTTTTGTAATTTCATGAGATGTTCCAGATTTTCTCTTAAAAATATTGAGACTGTACTTTCCATTTCTACATTGTTTATTTTCTTGACCATAAAGGGTTGATTTTTTTATAAATATTTGCAGTTGTAATTAACCTTTGCCGTTCTGTGGTTATTGTTAATTTTTTTATTTTTATAGCTCCGCAATCTTGAATCTTGTTGCTATTATATAGGCTTGGTGTAAAAAGGATGCTCTATACTCTTATTAACCAATTTGGGATAGCGTCACTTTTAGACTAGATTAGACTAGGCTTGGTAATTAGAAACGAATAAGACTGTTTTTTGTTTCAAGTTTTTGTGTAATTCATTAATCAAGAGCCAAAAATTATGTTGTTAAATAACAACAAAAGTTTTCAAATAGATTTTTGCCAAGTTTTTTTATTTGTATACTTTCAAATAAATGTATATTAGCAATAATATACGTACGCTATGGAATTGTAACCTTCAGATTTACAAAGAACTTGTAAGCTATTAATATAAAAATCCTTGCAGCTTTGAAAATGTCTTTTATAAATTGCACTTAAATGAACCATCAGTCGTCAGAAGTCTTCCAACAAATTTTACTGCTTTATCGTTGTTAAGATAGAGTCTATATTACGTTTTTTGCTACTTTGAGTGTGACTGTACTAAGAGTTAACGTGCCAATGCCTTATTTCATTGTCAGTTTTCGTAATTATAAATTCATTTAAAGAATAAAATCTTAACAACATTTTGTAATTATTTAATTAAACATTTTGTATTATTAAATAAATACTTTTATGTATTTATTTTCAATAATTTTTATCTGCAATACATTTTGTATTTTTTTCATCATCATTTTTATCCTACTGTTGGGCATAGATCTTCCTACATGGGAGAATACATGAGGAGCTCGTTGCTGTGGTGGTACGAGCGGTTTGGTTTACGAAAACAAAGCAAATTTCGTCATGGTCGGTCCCAGGATGCGTCAATAAAAATTTGTTATTTGAGCACCTCCGTACTTCGAAAAGCACTCATAGCAATTGGTCCTTTGTTACGGTAACAAGTTTCACCCGCTAATCAATATTGGGCCCGCGATGTAGTGTTACACTCCAAACTCCTTATTTGTACATAAGATTATGACGATCACAATAATTGCAAAGATTTTATAGTTATTTGCATCTAACTTGCATCTAACATTACTTTGAAACGTTAAAGCTGTAGTATTACTATTGTTACAATGGTATTTATGGTGGTATGAAACTGCTTTTTATAAAGAGCAATTAATATTATTAAAATTTGTATCTTTACGTGAAGGTTACGTTCCATTAACACTTTTAATTTACACCTTGCCTCTAGCAACGCAACCAACGATTTAAGATAACATTTATTGTTGAGATGTAAAGATATTTTATTAGGTTTTTTTTTGCAGTGATAATCTATTAACTTTAGCAAATTTGATCTCTATCTGCTAACACTGTCCAAATATATTTGGACATTTTGTCTATATAGATAAAATAGGTACTGTTACGGTAGTTAGCTCGGGGAGCCTGTGGACGGAGAGAAGTGGGAAAACAAGGAAACCACTTCTTGACTCGTCACCGGTATATTGACAACCACATATAAAAAAACAATCTAGTATCAAAATATATTAAAAAGTAAACTGACATATAAACAAAACAGGCTTTATACAAAATATCAGTAACAGGTACCTACACCTCTTTCGATAATAATGATAGATTAATCATCTATCATCTAGACTCTAGAGCCTGTATACGTACCGCTCCTGAGCACATGCCAACCTACATATGATAATGTGAGAAAGAAGAAAAATTAAATAGACGAGTTAAAATAATACAATTGTTACAACCGTGTATTGGCTGTGTTGTAATAGTTAATGATACCTGTATTAAATTCTACTTCAATAATTTCACTTAAAAAAGAATCTACATAATTAATTATCTACTTGAAATTCTTTATTGAATTACTGGATTAAATTACTTTTTTCTATTTTATTTTTTCTTAAACTGATCTTTATTTAATTTCAAGGGTTGAAAAAAATGCTTTTGTAAACTTATATAATGGTAAACTTCTTTAAAAGTAAACCTTAAGTCATTATAATAGAAACTTCTTTCGTTTCTCCTGTAAAAAAACAAATTCTATTTTCTTGCGATTATTTTTTGTCTGAATCACTGTTCGTGACCACCTATTGTGTTTATTCGCGAATGCCTAATTTAAAACTCAGTCCGCTAAAGAAAGTGAAAAAATATAACTCTCACTTGCGTCGCGGTAGCCAGTGCTTTCGTTTTGGAATATGCCACTAGACAATTCATGCAGTTTAGATAACTAAACTGCATGAATTAATAAGCAGGGTAGATACGAAAACTAAGTATGTTTCTTAACTCGTGGACGATATAGAACTGGATAGAAATATCCTCTACATCGAGATCTATACCTAAAGTGTAAGTTTCCGGCGTTTGAATCCCGATGGAAGTTTTGGGATATTTTGTAGTTATATGATTATGTGACTACATTTTATTCAAATAGTTTCCTGATCCGAAATTATGAAACTTACCTAAAGCAATAAGTTTACTGAACGCGTTTATTAAATATGTATGTATATATAATATGTGTGTAACAAGCAAATATAATTAAAATTAAGCTGGATTTTAATATGCAAAAAACAAGTCCTATAAAAAAGTGAGTACTTATAAGGCATTTTATATTTCATTACTTCCTATTCATTGCATCGTAAAAGATATCCACCCATTTATAACACACAAACACACACGCACACATGAAGGGCTGGCCGGAAGAAATCTCTATTAGAGATAAGTCTCTTGGGTTATACTACTGTATAAATTAATAATATTTGTATTTTATGTAAGTTTATAAATTTGAGTTTGTTATTTATTAGTATGGCAATGTCGCGGGTTAGACTTACGGCCGAATTGGCAAATAAATACCGGGGTTTAAACACTCCAATTCAGATCAGTATACTTCTTTTAAACAAACTGAAATGAAGAGTAGCCGCCTCTTACAGTTACTTGAAATTATTACGTAGCTATTTCTAGACAATAAAAGAACAAGTAATTAATTTAATTTATTATTAGTTATATATCAAAATTATTCAACTTATTTCGCAGTAAATTATAATTGTAAAAGTATTCTAGTTGAATCTAAATCAGACTGATCTTCACACTACTTACACCATTGCTTCGTTAAAAATAAATACTTATGGTGCTCGTTTAAGTAACCGTCTAGGCAAATTGTGGACAAGCAAAAATGGCACATAATAACAAACGGATAAGATTTACTTAACCGTCTTACGTGCTTTTGGCTGTGGCTAAACCATGGTATGAATTGCACAAGAGTAATTCGCAATGTTAATACATACGTGTGTCACAGTTTGTCATGTTTTATTCATCGGTGGCGACTTAATATTTTGAAGGCCATGTTCTGTACGTACTTACAAATTAAATGAAGATACATTATAGTTTCTAAAACAAAGATATAAATGGTGCTTACAATGTAGTACAATAATCTCAGTCAAAAAATGGAATCCCGTACAGATCCTTATTGCCAGTTGCCAGTAGTAATAATTGGGATAAATAAATTCCACTTGTTGCCAGTAGTTATAAATATGACTTAAAGACAGTAAGGGAGAAGCGACAAATATGATAATAAAAATTATTACTAAATGAGCCAAATGTGACTTAAAATATTTGATTTTTGGCGTTGGTCATAAAAGGCGAATAAACGAAAAGGCAACTTTTACCCCTAGTTATGTATAACCAGTGCCTGTAACGTTCGGATGTAACCGATATTGCACTCAAGCGAGTCCTAAATAAAAGTCCGTGACTATAGCTATCAAGGAATCACGTAACACATTCAAATTAGCAAAAAACCGTTTGACCCAGCATAAAATGCAATTCGCAACCACATTGTTTGTCAACCACATCTATGGAGATGTTTGTCAACGGTAGCATTAAAGATAACGTTGCGTATAATATTACGCTTGCGACATTGTCTGACATGGTATTTCTCATGACAGTATGTAGTTTTAACTATAGTATAATAATTTGAAATATTGAATTCAGAGAGCGTTTCCTGCAGGGTTTAAATAATTTTATTTGAACTATAAGCCTTACATCACTATAAGCCTTTTTTAAATATATGTTTAGTTTAAGGCAATGAGAACAGTGGATTAACGATTTAGAAATAATGCCATTGAAAGTAGCAATTTTTTTATTAGTATTAGACTTTCCAACGCAACTTTTTCACCAATTCTCGCCAAGAACAAAATTCTTGATAATGATTATTTGAATTTCGAATGTTTAATAATATTGTGTGAGTCCTTGGATGTGCGTCATTGAAGAGCGAAAGTTCAAACTATCAAAGACGATTCAATAATTTTACCTACTAAGCCACACTTAATCAGGAAGTTTATTAATACAAGCAACAAGCAAGCATGTAGGACAAACATAAATTATTAAAATGACGCATTTCTCTTGAATTTCTGCGTCGCTGAATAAAAACGTGATAATAATTACAGTCAAAACAATAAACATTTACATAATAACCTTTAAACTTTTTGAAAACAATAAAAGCCTATCACATCATCGGTTATTGATTTTGACATAAATATGAACAATTCATATTTCTATTTGAATGAATAAATTTTAATAAATAATTGAAAGAAAACCACTTGCAATATACTTTGAAACAAAAACGGTTGCTTTTGATTGCAAGACATTTAAAAGTTTGGAGCTTGAAGAAAGTAACTAGTAAGTATTATGTAAGTCAGAAAACTATTTTTTTTGTGAATAATATAATGTAATTCATTATAAAGACAATAGTTTAGTAATTTACATTATTTATTTCTTCGGTGTTGAAACGGTATTGAACCTTCTATAGATGTTAAAAACCTTCGACAGCCGGACTGTTTTGGGAACCGCAGCCACCTCTTAAGGTGCAATAGATATCACAGAATTTGCCAAATTTAATAAGTAATACTTTTTACCCTTAGAGCTATCAGGGGGCAGCTTTCAATCTAACTTATTATTAAAAGTAATAAATATTTGGAGATAGGTTGTGTGTTTAACAAGTAATGAAAACATTACAAGAAAATAGGTCTTAAATTACCGTTTGTGACTTGTACAATGAATTTATAAAGCTATTTTGACGTTGACTTTGAAATAACTGAAAAAAAAAACTCGTCAAAAATCATAACCTAATTTCTGATTTTAATTTCTCGATATTTTAACAGTGATTACCGAATATAAAGCTATTTATATATTCTTTTAATGTCTCTTCGCTAGAATTAATCGTTATTTACATTAACAATCTTAGCTTAGCTTAGACATTTTGGACTTATTAGATTTTGCATAACACCGATTTCGTAACGAACACAAAAGAGAGCAAACGGAACAATGGTTTGTTGTGTAACAGATTTTCGGGGCAAAAAAATCTTCTTGTAACGAAACATAAAAAAAGAATATATTCTTGCTTATGGAAAACTAGAACGCTGCTGGTCGGTTAAGTTATGTATATAGAGTTGAGGTTTCAAACAAACTCTCAAAACTCACCTCTATATAACATTTGCGTATAAAGTTATATGAAGACTATATTTGATGTAATTTTAGTTTAAAAACAAACGTAGGTATTCACATCCTTTTGTCTTCAAACCGAGTGTCATAAATTGTCCCAAGTTGCTGTGATTTATATATCGTCATCTGTACAGGCAAATAACCGGATCGATCGCGCGACCTGCTTCTTCTACTTTCACTGCGCACCCGCATTGCTTGAGACGAAATCTGTGGCTTGGCAGTTGGCAGCGCCAGGGAAATTATACGTTTAACCGTGACGGCTTTTATAGCTACTTGGTCAACACGTTATGTTATTAAAATGGCGTCATCGTACAAAACATCATTTAATGTTATTCATATTAAAAACATTAACCTATTTTCATTCAAAATACAGACATATTGCACGCTTGGTTGCGTTTTATTAATTATACGTTTGTAGGTATAAGTGTTTATTTAACTATGATAATAATTTCTCACATTGAAGCCGTACTTTCTACCTCAAAAATAGCATCATTAAGATTTTGTGTCATAGGTGTAAGAAAACAGAAAAGCACATGTGAATTATAAATTATATATATATATATATATATATATATATATATATATATATATATATATAGTATTGGTGACCATGGTCAATAGATGTAGGAAGGTGTGACCAGTTCCTGTAGCACGAAGAGATTTTAAAAGTTATATATTTTTCTCTGATTTAAACTTTCACACTTTAGCAAGAGATGACTCTTCAATGAAAACAAAACCTTTCGCGAGTTCATCATAGGTCATCATCTACGTTTGATAGGGTCTAGACAAAATGTCTTTTCGACACTCGCCATTACGAACAAGAAATTGACTAACGTAAAGTGCTCACTCAGCTTTGAAATGCGAATCACATAAAATCCAAATTAAAAATTAAAAACATTTGAAAACAAAAATAATTAAAAATATATTTTAGACTCACATCCGTTATCTAATATAGATAGTTATATGTATATGAATATCAAAAATATACTAAATAAAAATACAAACATCCATGGCTTGCGAACAAATATTCCTACTCAATATACACATATCTGATCCTGCTGGCATTTGAACTCGGGACCTCTGGCTAAAAAGTTGTCATGTTATTTTAATCATTGATAATAAATCAGTTATTCTTATGCTGGTCCGGAATATTTGAAGCTATTACTTAGAGGAGCCAGGAAGAGCCTTAGTAGGGTCTATTTATCATTTAGCGATGACGTCAACGATTATCGGAAGCATCTTGAATCTTGCATCTGTCAATGAATTTATAGAGATAAGAAAACTTAATATAGTATGTTATTTTAATGTTATTAAATGTATTTATAATAATTATAAACTTTATCGCACACAAATAATAATAAATATATAGAATCAAATAAAAATATACAGTAAAAATAGGCAGCATTATTGCTTAATTGCTTCTTATCTCTATAAATTCATTGACAGATGCAAGATTCAAGATCCCTTCCAGGCAATAAATCGCGTGCAGAATTATTACAAAACGAAATATTTTATACATACTACTCGATTGATAAAATAGAAAGAAACAGAAAGAAATATAACTATATGGTGTGCAGGAAAAATAATGACTCGAGGCTTGAGTTGTTTTCATATTTATCTTCTTGATAGACTAATTCTTCCTTATGGATTAAATTAAGTGGACTTCAATTAATAGGAAGTGTAATTTTCGCTTATTGAAAATAGCAAAGACCTTTAACTCAAGTCAACGTTCGAGCTTGATAAACCAGGGACACTTCCGTCCTCGTCTGTTCTCTGGTGATAATACTATTGAATTCGCGAGGAATATTTATCTGTGTTCCAAACTTGGGTTTGCAAATAAATCATTGTTATAAACGTTTCCCGCAGTTGATTGCACATTGTTTAATTTTAATGCGTTCTTAATAAGGTCGGTTGAATTAGTTGTGGCTACCGTAACCGCGTGTGTAAGGAATGACGACGTATAATCACGACAGGGATACTTAACAATATTTTCTCAAATTAATTTTTCTAAATGAGGTAAGTCACTGTGTTTTGGGATGAGTTAACCTTCATCTCACTTGATGGCATAAGGTCGAAGATGGAAGCGCATTATACTCGGATTCCTCAATCACAAAGGATTGACAATGTTACTGTCGCAACACAAAAATGCTGTTAACATTTTTTTGTAGTAAACACTAAGATTTTTCGCATTTCTACATGAAAAAGTATACTCCTTTCTGATTAGTAATATATATACAAAATGTGTAGAAATTTTCAAAAATTGGTATTATATTGCACACACTAAACGTGATAGATTTTATTACATGAACTATGTTAAAATTGATATCTACTTAGGGCTAGGTAATAAGTGTGAGTGTGAGAAATATTTTTATTATTATGCAAGAACACGCATAAATTACAAAGAAATTGTTGAAATGTTTGTGTTTTATATTTTTTGTTTTACCTTTAACTTTTTACTAAATTAAGTTCGTCTAAAATAGTTAAAATACCTTGAAAAGCATGGAGTTCCGTTACGGAAATGACACAAACAGGTCTGATACAAAAAATACGAAATTTCAGCATCCATACTTTTTAATATTAAAGGTTCCGTAGAGATTAATAACGCTTTATTATATTACCTTATATTCATATTGCTAAAATTTTATCAATATAATCTGAAACAACATCTAATTTTCGTCATCCCAAATTAACTTATAGATTAATAATTTTTGCGTAGAGCAATTTAGATACCGGAGAGTTTTAGAGAGTATAATCAGTGCCGTTATAACAAAGCAATAGGCGAGCCCCACGTATCCGCCATTAGCCAGTGGCCTGTAGGTCCGTAAACGGATATACTCACCGAAAAAAGGTTTTTTAGTCAACCGATCCCTGAACTGGACCCATTAGATTCATTTTCGCACAATGCACAGTGCATTTAATTTCATAATTGAAAATAATATTAAAAACTAGACTAATCGTCTCGGTTATATTTATTTATCTTAAGAAAACATTACTCTGTATCTGTACTGCAATAGGTCAACTGAATCCGCAAGACCAGTACACCTAGTGTCAGTTCTCTTTGTCTAGATCGTCGTCAGATGTCAAATTATATAGGATCGCGTTTTATACGGCATCGCGTCTGTTGGGAATTATCGTTCTTAGGATATTTTTTTATACGACTGAATCTCACTCTAGCGGTACAATTCAAGTGGAATTAGATGACAAAATGGGCTTCAAAAAGTACATTAGTTATTCCGAAACAAAAATAAGGGTTTCTCCTTTTCTTCCTGTGCCCTAAACCAGTCGGCTCAGAGCTATCGCGCTAACGGGACTCGGTGCATCGACCGCGTTCGACTTGCACTTTTTTAATTGCAGTTTGTATTTCGGGTTTTTCCGGAGTACTGTCAGCGATAGAAATTGGTGCTTACTTTGTAAATGTAAAGAGAAATGGTTCGACAGTATTTTGAATATTCAGCCATCGTTTCTTTGAAATTTACATGAAAATCTAAAATCCGATAAATTCCAACTGCTCGGTAAATGGGACATATATACATATGGAATTTGGGCCATAATCATGTTGTCCTAGTTTAGCTTAAAGTGTAAAAAGGAGGCAAATATTTTAATTATATAACTACCGCATATTGGAATTTCCTGTCAATATCTGCAACATTATTATGTAAACAAAACATTTTTCCTTTTTAACGATTAGGCAAGTTATGCGAATACATAATCACATAACATCTAGAGTATAAAAACCCACTTAACTGCTTCTTATTTTCCACCATTTTTATTGCAATATTAGTTACATTTCAAAGACAGTTACATAAAATCATTCAAAGATAATAGACTAATAAGTCACAAATAATATTACGTAATTACTAAACTCCATCATCTACATCTTACGTAATGTCTCTGTTATATTATATAATATTTGTTTTATATGTTTTTTTTTTATGTCAGACGTGTTTAATAGGAATTCCAATTGTAGTTTAAACAGCAACTCCAAAAGTGCAAACACAGTATTTATTTTAAATATTATTTTTGCATACCAAATTATGTTTCTATAGCAACAGCTCAGTTCTAAGTCAAATCCACGGAATAGATAATAAAATGTTAGAAGAAGCCTGATAATATAAATAGTTTTTGTACGTGAACGTTGTAGTTTGTAGGATGTAATGGATATATTTATATTTGCAATGAATATTTTAAATTTAATTGAAAACCAGTGTAGTGAAACTGGCAGAATGAAATCCAGTGTAATAGTGCCCACTTCATTGCTCACGAGTTCTTTTTTATCTCTTCCGTGTTCTCGCCAAAGACTATTAATTTAAAATACTAAAATATAATATTTAAAAAATATTACATTTTTTAAAATTATCTTTTAGTACGTTTTCCGTACTTATAATGTTTGAGAATTTGTCCAAAAAATCGAGGATATCCTTCGGATCCTGATTTGATGAGGAATTGGACCACCTTTTTAAATGAAAAAGAGTTTTGAAAAATTGAGATATCAAATAATAAATATATACAATCGAATATAGTACCGCATAAATCACGTAAAATAATAGTTTTAATTGGTGTGTATATCATAGTCAATTTTGTTTGTTGAGTAAAGTTCCAGTGGATTTTCCTCCGATTATCGACTTTTAAATGGTGGGTTCTGATTTTCCCTTTTTATATGAAAACTTTTGATGCACCCGATTGTACCCACATACAGGTAAATGAACCAGTGCAATGCTCGTTGAATTTCGGAGAGCTACCTAGTTGTGTCGCAATATTTCGGGAGTAACGGCAAGGTGCATCGACCGCCAGTTCACATCGGCTCGCGGAGCTGATGTGACGCGGGCCCGCGATGTGAAAAGTAAAGCCTTTTTCACCCTGCTTCGCCAGCAATCGGAAACAAAACTAAGTACATTGCTATGCGAGCACGTTTTGTTTCTATAGTATGTCATGCTCACCAGTCGATGTAGTTCCGAACAGGTTCGCTAATATCTCGCAGTGTAACCATGGTGTATTGTAGTAAGAGTCATCTTCCTTATTATTGTTATTTTTAAGTTTCTTTTGGCACGAACTTGAATAGGTCAAGGTGCTGGTGCATCTTGGTACCCATATACCCTATATACCCCTTGTGTAAGTTTCAATCGCATTGAATTATTGTAGACGTCTGTTGTTTAAAAAATTCAAACGTTTGGCTTTCAATAAATTACATTTAAGATTTTAGTAGAGCCTAACAGTACTTAAACAAAAATATTAAACAATACTTAAATATAATTATTAAAAAGGCATTATAGTTTTTTCATTTTTGAGAAAGCATGTCAAAATTCGAAAATCCCTCACGCTACGCGCAACATGAACTTATTATTGAACTTTAACCGATTTTGTGACCGACAATATTGAGAAGCAAACTAACTTGAGGTAAATTGTATTTTATATAGGTGTATTCTTTAAGACAGCTTTAGTGCAATGTTTTCTGATTTTGTTCAAAAATGATTGAGTGTAGTAACTAACAGAGCTAGTAAAGGTGTATTGTTTTACAGTACACAACAATATTTCTGTCATAATTCAAAGCCTTCGTATTACGGTAGCGGTTCGGTGTAAACAGTTCTTTGTCTAAATGCGTTCGGCAGTATGTTCTGCGACTACTCGTAATGGGTTCATTGATGGAACAATAGAATAACATACATAGGTATGTCAGCTGGCTGTGTCATTTGTTTGTCAAAAATGGTCCTAGACTCCTTGATCTTGAATAGGTAAAGTAAGGTTATTTGACTGTATTGAGTAGCAACAAGCAACAACAACAATCACCTGAAGGTATGTAGGAACGGAAGGTATGTATGTCGCTTCTACAACCCAGCAAATGACTCGATTCCTGATGGTAAGCAGTAGGAGGAGTCCATAAGTGAAGATATCAATTGTGGCATGCGACATACTTTCCTAGCCACCTTCACTTTGCCGGCCAAAAAATAGCCTATGACCTGTTCTCAGTTCTACCATTTATACACAAAAAAGTTCATAAAAATAGGTTAGCCCATTCGGAGGACTTCGAGAACATAATCAATAAAAGAATGTGGAGAGCTACGTCACACACTACGCGTTAATGTCTTCCATGCCCTGTAATAACAATGATATTGTTGATCCGCCACTATATCACGTTTATTGTACAGACTTCTCTACAAGAAGATGCAGTACTGCCTGCTGTACCCCCTTTTTTTCGAAGAGGAATCCGTTTACGGACCTAACCAAGACTGGCTAAGCGGCGGGCGTGTGTGGGGCTCACCCTAGTGTGAGATTCAATCTTGTCAAATTTGGATTGTGTTTGTCGTCAGCTGTCAAATTATATAAAAACCAAAGAAGCACCTCAGTTTGGAAACCAATTTTCCAAAGAAAAAAATCTCAAGTCAAACCTACCCGGATGCACAGCAACTGGCGTGGGGACTTCTACGAGTACAAAGTAAGACAACATGACAAGTGCCCAGGTGTTTGGACGATAATTTAAAAATTGGTTAAATTTTGCTTCGATACATCTATATATACCTAGGTATATTCTTTATTTTTACTTTTGAAAAAAAAAGGTTTGCCCTCCTGTACACTTCCTCTTTTCGATTAATAAGGTAAAAATTAATTGAAATAGATTACTTTTCAAAAATACTTTAGCCACTATGTCCTTGTGTTCATTATAATTTGGCAAAGTAAAACAATGGACAGTTGTCACGTCACCCAGGCGGCTTACGTGACAGCTCGGCTAAATGTTTGTATAACACTAACACTACGTCATGTATGAAATATCATCAGTAGGTACAGATGGCTACATGGAAACCGTAACACTTCAGTTAAAAATGGCTCTTATAACAAAGTTTTAAGGTATCTAAAAAGTGTAATAATTCAATGAAGTCTATTATATGTTGAAGATTTCGAAAGATCGTCGGCGGGGCGGATTAAATACTTTTGAGGGTCGGAGCTGGCCCACGGGCCGTACTTTGCCCATCACTGCTTTAGATAATTCACTCGTAGATATTGGTTTTATGGTGCTAAAATGTAACATTCCAATTGTTTCGTACGTTAGACATCAACGTGTTCTATTTTATAGCATGTAGTGGAAAATAAACACAATACAGTGGTACAATATAATAAAATATTGACCCCGTATCCATTATGCACGAAGCAAATTGAATTTGAGTTTAGTACTCTCTCTTTCTTCGTCATTACAATACAATCAAAAAAAAAAAGACGGCCCTATTTTAACGTGCTTCATAAATTGTACGGATTAGAATATGCCAAAACTGTTTGGATCAACTAAGTGTCCACTAACGTGAGGTTCTTAAGTCATTCTATCCTTTCATATTCAATTAGAATATAAGAAAGACAACGGACTTTTCTGAAGCAGAAAAATGCAAAACATATAGATGTTTGTAATAATTATAAAAATGGTTTAAAAAGCAAATTAATAATAAATACCCCGCATCATTAAGATTGTGAAATCCACTATTTTTACACAAACGTTAAATTGTCGGCAAATAGGTAGATCAAGATGAGGGAGTAGTTTATTGCAAATATCTCATCCATGAATTCCATTATTGTCTACCATGGAATCTATCGCGATAGCTTTTGTCTTATCATTAATAACTAATGTACTAGAGCAAAACGTCCCGTTTATCATTGGTTTAAGTGGCAATGGAAATATAACATATGTCAAAATGAAAACGATAGCGATAGATTCAGAGTTAGACAATTAGGGTGCAGGGTCTTTTCTTCGTCCATCAACTTGATTTATAAAATACTTACTTCAAAAATGTCACGGTAAGCTTTTTAGGGTTCTTCTTTACATTTTTGTCGGATCTATTTTGAAAATTCTTTTTTGTATTTTAATAAGTATTTCAATTATCAGGTTTGTGTCATATTGTATCACGTATAAGCTGTGATGTCGTTACGTAAATTGTCTGAATTTTGTGGTTAGATTATAGAGACCGCCAAAATATATTATACTGATGTGCGCTATAGAGTTGTGCCTTTGTTTCCGGAAATATCGAGTTTGAGTAATATCGTTGGGTTTTTATGGGTGTGAGCAATACGCCCCCTTCCACGCTTTCTCTCCTAGGATAGCCGGGCAGACGGTTTCATTAATGTGAGAATATAGGTAGAATTGTAAATAAAAGCCTTATCGAGTTTAATTCGATAATTTGCGATCTGTTGTCTGTGGGTGAAACGCTTTTGATTATCTTAACGGCTAGTTTTACTATGTAGAAATAACTTATATAAGATAAAGGATAATAATTATGTCATATAACTATATTAGCATAATGATCGGTCACCTTGTTCGCACTAAATAATACTCCAATTTGAAAGTAGACAAGTGAAAGTTGGTGCATCAAGAGTTTGAAGGTCATCGAGGGAATAAGGAAACCGATATTTAATTTTAGTGGCCCTGGACATTCTCGTTAAGTTTCTTACAAAAACAAGTTTTTTTTCCAACTTCCCGTTGACAAAGGAAAAAGGAACTTAAAATCCTTATCATTTATTTATGAGCTATTCACGAAAGCTTTACAAAAATAAAACAGATTGAATTTCTAATGTTTAATGGGTGGGTTTTAATTAGTTCAGGAATGTTTTAATTTAAACCAGATTAACACTTACTTATAAATAAAATTAAGTTTCTAAAATTGATTAACAGTTAAACTATATACCATTTAATATTAAATAAATAATCGTAATGTAAAGTCTTGACTTCCATTATGAACTCTTTATGATTTTTTACAACTTAAATGCTCTTGAAAATTTAAGTTGGTATGTAATTGGAATATAAACTAAACGCGGCTCGCCTAAGCACACGTGTGTGTATGCTGAGGCGAGCCGCGTTTTTGTTTGTAGTACCTAAAACGTGCGGATTTGCTATTGATAGTTTAAAGAATTTGCATACACGTTCATTCTTGGTAGATAAAGAGTCTGAGCGTCCTATTTTTGTTTGAATTCAATGTTATACAAATTTATATCTCCAAATTTTAATTATGATATACATTTTTCGCCTTTTATATATAATCAATATCCCTTTTATATATAATTGCTAATACAAACTGTAATTTTGATATCTGACATTTATGCTTAATAACTAAGTCTAATATCTAAACTGGGACATATTTTTTCTGATCCAGGCCTTAAGTAATAGCTTATGTCAAATCCCACACCCACAAAGCATAGCTCCGCTTAACGATGGCGATAACGATTCCTTAAGATCATTATTTTACAAAGCAACTATAATAGAATTAACTATAGTTTAATTTTCTATAATTTTTTTCCAGAATAATTCAAAATGGCCACATCAGTACTCCAGCCCGAAGAATGCCGCAGGGACCATGAACCCAAGTCTGGCTTAACCGAGCCACGTCCCACGGAAGACGAGCGACTTCAAATTCTTGAGACGAAAGAGAGGGAGACGGGAGATCTACCGGCTGAACTGAGAGAGCAAGCAAGAATTGAGTTGAGAGAAGAACCCGCGTTGAGGGAGCAAGCCTTAGTACAGTTGAGGCATTTTATAGAGAAACATCCAGCTATAAAAAAATGTCGGACTGGTAAGTACTTCTTAATATTCTAATTTTAAATAGGTAAAATATACAAGCAAGCGAATCATCTGATAGTTGTTTGAACCAAGGAAAATTGCAGATGGGTTGATATTCTGGAGACAGAAAACGAAAATTATGTTTAAGATTTCCGTACTAATATAGACATATTGATCCTTAATTATTTCCCAAGTATATTTTATAAAATTGTTGCCTTACAGCACGTTTATTGGGTTTTATGAAATATTGAAAATATTAGAAACTAATGAGTATTAAAATTATATAAAAATACACCTAAGTCTGTTTTTACACGGTCTTTTTGTACACGGTTTTGATATAACACGGTTTGAAAATTGAATATTTTAAATTTTTTTACACGATTTTATTCCATTTAGCACGATTTGAAATTTTATGTATGTTCTTTTAAGATTAGAGTGCATATCTTTTTTATCATTAATTACTATGCTTGTGAAAATAAGCATTATATATTTGATTTAATAAAATAAACATGAATTCTTGTTCTTAAAAATTCTTGTTTTTCTCTAATTTTAATAGGTTTTAGAGATTAGGAACAAATCACCCATTTTTGTATAAGATCAATGTCTTTTTTTACACGGCTTCTTCTGGAACCAATCTACCGTGTAAAAACAGACTTAGGTGTAAACTAAATTAATATGGATAAACAATATAAAAATATTATTATTTAATTAAATATTATGAACAATAATTTCTAGTTTTAATAATCAATCAAAATAAAATCACTTCATAATTTTATGTATACCTGTAGTCTATTTTTATATACTGAAACATAAATCGTAATAATTGACTAGAAAGGTAAAAGTAACAACATATCAACCAATCATTTCACGTAGACCCCATGTTTTCGTGTGTGCTCCTTTCATTATATCTGTGAAACATTATAATTTAAACCCTTATACAGTATGCACAAGCAGTGCGAATCGAGACTTTTGACGTAGCCAATAGATTTTGAATGTGGTTTGAATAAAAAAGAGGGTTGCTTGTTTGAGTTGTCCATCTATTTGAATTAATTGGCGGGATTTTTATATCTAATACACTAATACTAATAATAATACTTTTATGTATGTGTAGTACTTTTTTATATGTGTGTGTAATCACACACACTTCATAATTTTTTTATATCCGTAGAATTGGAAATAAAACCTGTAATGATAGGGATCATTCTTAATTCTTCTGTGTTATCAGCATTTGTTATCATTTTCTTTTCAGACACACCATTCTTGCTCCGCTTCCTTCGCACCAAGAAGTACTCCATCCCCCAAGCCTGCTCGATGTTGGAGCGGTACCTGACTATCCGACAGATGTATCCGCACTGGTTCCAAAAGCTGGACCCATTGGATCCGAAGATAGCGGCTGTCATCGACGCGGGGTACTTGGTGCCGTTGCCGAAGAGGGACGCGGAAGGGCGCAGGGTTGTACTGTCCTGCATGGGTAAGTTTGGAATTAAATGTTTCTTTAAGATATGTTTCAAATGTAAGTTGGCGTTAAGTTATTGCAAAACGTGGTAAGTTTTAACCATTGTCAAGAAATATGGATGACTGATGGCCGATGGGATATGTTCTTGAGTGGCGGTCGCGAATCGGAAAACTCAGCTTGATAGGCCTCCAACAACATCGACAATCTGGTAAAGGTCCCGGGAAGCCGCTGAATGCCAGCAGCGCAGGGTTGATCAGTTTTGAGATTTTTGGGGGTGACCTCCAAAAGTCCAAAACTTCGTCTACTAAACCAGTTCACGAATGTGTGTGATGAGCACATTTTCACTAGAATTCTTTTGTTTACAGGCCGCTTCGATCCCCATACGTACGACAGTTGTGTCATGGCTCGCGTTCACTCCTTGATCGTGGAATTCCTGTTGGACGAGCCTCGCTCTCAGCTTCTGGGCTACACGCATGTCAACGACGAGGCAGGCATGCAAATGCCCCATGTCAGCCTGTGGTCTCTCACCGATGTCCGGATTATGCTCAACTGTATTCAGGTGGTTAATCAGCTCATTACCGAGCTTTTTAAGCAACTTTCGTGTTCTTTAAAGTTTTCGTATTCTTTGAAATGTCACTTTTCTATGGAAGAGACTTCAACTCTTATTAACGACATTAAAGTCGCAAAAATATCCTGCACGGAGTGGTTCTTAAATTTCCTGGCAAATAAAAAAATCATGACTTTGACCATCGTAAATATGGTTGCAGTAGCAATCCAGTTCAAGTGGTTGCTATAACCACTTTCAACCCCAACAAGAAAACTTCCTATGTAGGAAGACATGTTTCTATATAAGCTTGTATCCAAGAATGCGATATATGGGAAACAGTATTAACTATTATAACCTTTTTTTTCAGAACTCAACTCCGATGCGACACAAACGCACACACTTTGTTAACATTCCACAATACGGAGTTAGATTCTTCGAATTTGCGGTTTCGTTACTCAGCGACAAACTGAAGGACCGTGTTATGGTAAAATAATATTTTTTGTATTATTGATTTTAACACTATAACCACACATTAAGGAGAACTCTAAAGGTCTGCTCACGTTGTTTCAACCACGACCGTATTAGTAACGGCGAAATACCAAACCATTGACCGCGTGTGATGACCGTTAAAGAGAGCGTTTCACTTTTTTCGATATAACTTTCAGTCGTCTTATAATCAATTCATTTGCTAAGTTATTCCTTATTTTTTGATTATTTCAAACTTAATATCGATTCAATTCGACCTAGCAACACTGAAAGGCAGTGAAAAGAATGAAACGGTATTGAATGAACTCCTATCATTTTTGATAGATGTTGCATACACGGCATATAACGGAATGCATACGGGCAAGGAGAAAGTATCGTCTTATTTCGTGTGCCTGATACGTCCGTAGCACGGTCATGGTGAGGTACGATTTAGTGGATAGAAACCTTAAAGCAAAGCAATTACCTAATTATCTTAACCATATTTAAAACTTAATATAATTTGTCGATCATTTGTTAAATATATCCATAATAAATAACGTATCTTTAAAAAAATAGGTAACTTCACCTTTGTTTCAACGTGTTTGCAAGCTAACATTACTCAACATTGATTTAGAGGATATTTTTTTCTATACTTTTATTTTAATTCATATTTAGTAAAGAAATAAAAACAAACAATAAATTTTAATTAAAATTTTCTAGAAATAAAAAAAACAAAAACCATAAATAATTTTAAACCAGAAGTGTAGAGAAATTCAAAATCTGGAAAGCAATAAGTCCTTGCGTTTAAAAAACGAATTATTGATTATACCACTTACGAACGAATGTCAACTAATATTCATATGAATGTACATTTTAATTTTCGTATTTACTTCTAGTTCCATCGTACGAGTGAAGATTTAACGAAGCACGTAGATCCAGCCATCCTGCCCAAAGAGTACGGAGGTACTGTCCCTCTTAAGGATATGATAGAGGAATTAAAGAGGAATCTATTGAAGCGCAGAGAAGAATTGTTAGCTTTGGATGATATGTGTATTGATTTGTACGCACTAGAGAAAAATGACTTAACACAAGACATACATTCAACAGCTGGATCATTTAGAAAACTCGATTTAGACTAAGTTTTAGTATCAGCTGATAAAATTTGTTACAATTATTGTGATTGTTATCATTGTGATGAATTGAAACAATTAATACTTATATTATTATATTTTAAATGCAACTACTTTAAAGGTAAACTAGGTGCTTGTATTTATTTTCTTTTATATCTTATTCGAGCACTCTTTACCACTAATGTAAGTTTCAATCGCATCGAGATATTTGAATGGTTGACAAATACTAATTTATATCATAAGTAGCTTCCTCTATTTCACAACACAGGCGCTGCTGTCGTTTTGATATGATATGACAGCTGTCAAACACGATCGAGACCGTTCAATTCGTTTAAAACTTACACTAGGTGGTAATATTACTAATAGGTGGTTTAATGTTATGCGGAATGGGTGAGCTTTAAGAAAAGTGATTGTAATTCTTTTTCTAGTTTTGGGAACGATATTGATATGATATAGTTATGTAGGTTAAATATTGGTAGACTTATATATAGTTCAAAAGTTAGCAGACCTTTAAAAAAACTAAAAATAAACAACCTATTGTAAATAATTAATTTTATAACATTGCATAAAAAATCAATAATTATAAAAACAATGTTAATACTTTATGTGGAAATATTAATGAATACATCATAGATCTCAGACATTCAGATTTTGTATATTTTTCTAATTAGCTAGTAACTTTTGTATACGGCTTGGGAATGTGTGTAATTTTTATATTTGATATCTTTGGTCTTTTTCAGTAGTTTTGTGTTTCTTGTTTTTCAGTATAATTTGTGCATAAATAATAAAATTACTCTAATATATAGATACCATAGACAATTTGACAGACATGTGATGAGGTGCTTCCTTTGCAATCACAATGAATGAATGAGAAGCACTGCACATAATATTACATTTAGAGCAAAGTAGATCAGAATCAAGTTAAAAACATCTCTTTATTTCTGGGCTTAACAAAGAAGATATTTAAGTACTCTGTAAATTATAGTTATTTGTCGTCCAATGTTATCTTTCATTTCCCAAGTTTTATATAATTAGGCATTTTTTCATCGCCTTTTATGAGTAATCGATCATTTAACTGTTTTCTTGTAACAAATATTTACTTATTTTAGTAACTAGGGTGTTGGTGGCAGCCGTCGGTGGTGTCACGTTACCATTCCTCACCGTTTTGCTTCATTGACTGAGATCAATCCACATTTATAATGTTTGCAATTAATTAATTTAATTTAGCTTTTTAAATAAAAACCTAATTGATGTTTGATTTAAATATCATGATTGGTTTAATTTTTTATTTACTAAACCGTTTAAGAGAAAAGCTGTAGCTAGTAGCAATGCAATAATTCTAATTATATTCAATATGAATTAGAATTGTAATTTTGATTAATTATAAGGCTTTGAAATAAATTTTGTTTTATCCAGGAATAAATATTTCATTTTATTTGTATGAAATGTACGTTAACGTAACCTTAAAAACCCGGTAACGGTAATGTTTTAAGGAGGAGTCGTGTCCCGCTGTCTCTTAAGAGTCTCCAGGGGGTTCGAATCATGAGGTAGCGACAAACCTGAGGGTGCCTAAAGGCTCGGACCTCGGCTCAGTCGAATCGTGTCGTGTAGGAGAGAAGAGTCCAGGTTCCGTCGACGCGGTAGTGGTACGGTCCAACAAGAAGTCTCGTATGATGTTAATGAGACTGTTTGGTACTCTGAGTTGATACAGGTTATATATTAAGCCATTGTGCCATACTTTGTCGAACGCTTTTGCCACGTCAAAGAAAAGCACTCCCATGCGTATGGAGCGGATGGAATTTGCGGGGCGAAGGCCCCAGAAAATGTGCTCCGTTAAGCGTTGCACTTGGTGGATGCATGAGTGGTTGGCACGAAAGCCAAACTTCTCATTAATGAGGAGTCTTGATGTCATTGATGTCTTTTTTTTTGCTTGAGCACACAGTTTCTTAAACGGGATTCAAGGATGCCCTTGTAGAGCTTACCTAAGGACTTTAGTAGACTTATGGGTCTATAGCTGGTAGAATTTGTGGGATATTTATGGGGCTTTTGAATGCCGATGACGTACGCGTCCTACCACAAGGCGTGAAAGATGCGGTTTGACATGGCCCCATTAGAGATGGAGACCTCGAAGAACACCAGTTGACCGGGGAATCCTCCCCGCTCAGGATTAAGGATCGTATTGGGCGGAGATCTTTTATTATCGTGCGAAACTAGTGTCATCCGACCTATGCAAGGTCTTAAAAATTATTCAGTATATAACCTGACGTCATAAAAACTAAAGAGAGAGTAATTACACAATGAACAAATAGAGTTGCTTATAACAGGTATGTTGCAAAAGTGTTATAAAGAATAGACTTTTCTAAATCTTTAAAAGAACAAAAATATACAATAAGTTTTTCGATTTGACAATTACGATAGATAATTATAACGATGACTTATGTTTAATTCTAAACATTGTTCACTAAGCGCTAAAATGTCTAGGCCCTCAGGTACAAAAACGTTATTTAATAAATCAAAAAATATTTTGACACGAGAAATTTGTGTGTTACACAAGATGCTTTTCGATTATTACAATCGAATCGCTAAGTGTAAATTGTATGGGATTTGACATTTAAGCTTGATAGGTAGAGAGTGTTTATATCAAATTCCATACATTTTGGCTTAAGTGCATCGATTGCGATTATCGAATGGCATCAAACTATTTTTACTTTTATTCAGAAGAGTGAATAAAAGTAATAGCAATAATATTTATTGAGTTATCTGAAGATCTAGAAAATTTGCAATTCGATAATCGCAATCGAATCGCTAAATGTAAAAATATAAGAGATTGACATAACCCCTGGCTTATCATTCGATTGTCATTGTCTAATGATTCGATTGAGATAATCGATTATCTAAGGCTTAAAAAAGATTAACCTCTTTAGATGTCAAATTAGTTGACAGATCACACGAATCCTATCAATGTAACTTAAAATCGCTTCATTTGGAAATGTGCTAGACTTGTTTTGAATCCAGTTCATGATATAATTATATCAGTAAATGTTGCTGCTTAGTAGAAAAGCTATGGCACATTCACGTTTCAAAAGGCTGAATAAGGGTTTAAGTTAAACCCAATAATTTTCCACTATGTCCTTTCGTAACTTTGTCATCAAAAAGTTGGATAATATGTAAAACGTTCAAAAAACAAAGATTTTTATTTCAACATAAGTATCTATTTTTATCTTTTATAATGATCTCAGGATTAAAAGTTTCTGCATAAAGTACTTGTGACAAACTTAATGGTAAACTATTTGAACTTCCGGTTATGAAAACCGTGTTATAGATTACATTTAGTTCCAAGACAACCATAGACAATTTTGGCCATAGACTTGTGCTATGTACGTAAATTGGTTCTGTGGTCTTGTACACGACCTTGAATTGCACGTCAAAAGCTGCCAACTTCACTGTAGTTTTTCCCGCAGTTTGGCGTCCACAAGATTGTAAAATTATTATAAAAAAATTATATGTATTTTGAACACTATGAAAGTGCTGTAGCCATAAAAGTTATTTTAAAGTGGATAGTTAATGAGATGATTATGTTAATATTGTGAATTTTTCATTTCTTTCTGTGTGCTGTGGTGATTTTTGTAAACATCGGGCGAGGAACATAGGCCCACGTCTATGACTTCTTGTACGTATCCTAGTCGTAAGCAGCTTTATTAATGTGTATTTGCGTTAATAATTGTCTGATTTAATTGTAACCTAATACATATTTTGTGAACTTGAATACTAGTAACCTCGAATGTTGATGTTTGATATGGTGAAAAATTAGGTCTACCATGAGATTGTGCATTAGCCTTTGGATTACGTTTTGCTTCATCCGGCTGTTTCAAGCTTATAACTCCCAGAATTGTAGTCTAAAATGACCTCAGTCATAAGCACTGAAGAATTTTAAATCACGATTATGTTTTACTTTGACGATGGTCAACACGTCATACTAAATGGGATACGCCGATTTTGTTTGGCAACATAATGTTCTAATACGTTGAGGTTAGAAAGTAATCAATAAGTTGACGTGTTTTCGGTTCTTGAAGTTTAAATGTAGCTTATTAAAATGTATTTGAAAAGATGTAGTTTTAAGCATATTTCAGGTCAAGCTTTTTGTATGCGCTAACATAAAAAAAATCACCCGTCGCTTTTTTTATACAAATGTAGGTTATAGTAAATCTATCTTATTCAAAACAATGCATTTTATTCTTAGTTGGTCACTGATAATGTTTCCCTCTATATAAAATACAAATGCCCAGCCTGAGTGCCAGTATATTAGTTAGCATCATTATTGCTTTTCACTCATTATGATTAAGTATATTAAAATCATCTTGTACTAAGATGAGATTGTCATTATTTACAGCTTTTAAATATCCCTCTACTGGGCGTAGTTCTTCCTAGATGATAGAAAAACACATGTAGGTCAAGCTTGTGATATGTTGGGAAATATTTTGTTATTCATCAAACAAACTAAATCAATCATTTATACCTGGGCCCAGTAACCAAAGATGAAGAAAGACTACTATGTAGTAAAGGGTACTAAAGTAAATTAGGGATTTTAACTTAAAAAGTCGCTTCCAGCTATTCACACTTCATATGCTTTGATCTTTTTAAACTATGAAACAGATTTTGTAGTTTTATTCAATAAAAAGAGTGATCAAGGAGAAAGTTTATGTAAAAATAAAATATTTTTCACACATTGCTTACATTTGAATACTTTCCATACTTTCCAAAAAATGTAGAAATGTGAAGAAGTTCTATATTTGTTGTTCTATACTTAAAAAATGAAAGATGGCCTCAAGATTAAGAAGTTTTTGTGTATTCTACTGTTAGAAATATCCTATAAGTAGACATGGAACTGATGCATACACTATTTACTTCATTTAGTTGGCATCATTAAAATCTCTAGTGTAACACCCAGCAACACTGTTTACTTTACTTGTTTTCTTTAGAAGATAAACAAGTTATACTTGCCACCACATTTCAAATTCAGTGGTTTTGTCTTTCCTTAAATTATGTTTGTATTGTAGAAATTCTTATCAGCAAGAAATAATTCTATTGCATTATCTTATCTTGATGTAGGGCCAGGATTACTCCTGGAGCATGTTGACCCAATGGGATCTTTTGTGCTTTCCCAATCCTAATTACCGCTGTCCTGGATTACCTCATTCTTTTCCTTTCCTCTTCTTTTCCTAGCAAGAGCATCACAGTTACATAGGATATGTTCCATTACATTACTGTTTTCATCAGTTTTTTGTTTGTACAGTTCACATTAATATCCTCAACTACAGCTACACTTGGAGGCGCTGTCTATCAGTGCAGTTGTAACACATTGGTTTTAATCAAAGCAACTTCTGACATTGGACTATAAGGATTATAAATAGAATATTTATGATTTAATTGTTATCTATGTGCTCATGTTTTAATTAAATAGTTGATATCCCATTAGAAGTCTAATTATGTAAGTAACCATGAAAAATTACATTGTCATGTAGAGAAAACCTTTGTCAAATTCTTTTTACACATGCTTATAAAAAATGTTAGCCTGCCATCAACATCAACAGTAAACAAATACATGAATCATAAAACAAGTTGGTGTATGTAAGTTGATGTATGAATGTGTAGATACTTATACTTAATATGTTGACACAATGCAATGACTATATATTTCACATATTTCTCTCACAGGTGTGCTCGTAGAAATTTCATTAGAAAGAAGCAGTGCCTTTTTTATTATTATAAAACAATTGAGTACAATTGAGACACAATTCCTAAAACCATATGTGTGTACAAAAATAAACAAAAACTGTAATCTCTAAACAGGTTCCTAATGACATAGTTATCATACTGACAGAGATTCTATGAAGCATTATATCATAATGAGTTCATTTCATTGATAATGTTATTCCCTTGGTATGTAAGTAAAAATTAATGTTTTAGTTCTACAATTACTAATTTATTTTTATGTCAAATATACTGTTTTATTTACTCTTTTGAACCAATTTGGTTCATAACATACCACTTATTAATATTCTATTCTGACAAGTTTGTTCATTAGTCTAAGAAGTATACATTAAAGGCTTTTGAAACTTCAAGAATGCTTCAAGTCTTAATTGTAAGATAAATAATTTTAAATAGATTCATTAAGACTAAATTTTAATTTAGTGTCTCCTTCTTTCTGTTTAAACAAGAAAAGGCAAATGTATTAATTGATGTCTCTTAAATGGAATAATATAAAATATTGTAAATAATATCTAAACAAAGCCTACAAAAATAAAATGTTAACTAAAATGCTAATATAAAGTAGGTAATGAAATTAATATTATTGAATAAAAATTTTCTGACTGTAAAATATAAAATAATATGGTGTTTTTATATCTTATATATATAAATTAATTGACGTTTGTTAGTATTGCTAAAACAAGAATGGCTTGACCAATTTAATTAATTTTTATTGTGTTTAATTTAGTTTGATACAGGAGTGATTTAAAAATAAAAATAACTAGAAAATCCTTAAGTAAATGCTTAAAAATATACAACTGAAATCTGTTTTAGTATCAAAAATAGTGAAAAATTAAATATGTATACACATATTTAAGTGTAAAAAAGCTTTTTGGGCCGGCAAGGTGAGGGTGGCTAGAGCAGTATGTTGCATGCTTCGCTAGCTAGTTTCACATGGACTCCGCTACTGCTTTCCATCAGGTGGTGTCGAGTCATATGCTGTGCTTTATATAAAAAAAAATGTCTAAGTGACATGCTAAAGATTAAAACTGTAATTTCTCCCTCGTTACTTTGGATTTCTTTTAACAGTCTGTAGGTGATACAAAGTTCACCAGTTCAACTAATTATATGTAATAAATTATACCTGTTCATTAGGCTTGCTTAAATTCAAAAACAGCTTGACTGATGTGTATAATTGAGTATTTTTTGGTTTTATTTAGGGGTGGTTTACAAATATAAAAAACAGAACATCCGAAAGAAAAGCTAAGAAATAAAAATATAAAATTGTACTTCAATATAAAAAATCTTCTAACTTTCTATGTGCTATTCAAAACTGAAATTTCTAATTCTGATAATTTTTAATAGAAGTCAATAGTGGCAGCTATTAGTTTTGGGTGTTACAAAGTTCATTGGTTAATCTAGTCATATAAAAAAAATCTCAGAAATGATACTAATTATGTTATATTCAAATCATACTATCTCTTTATTGTTGGAGTGAAATGTGGAGACAACTTAGTTTTAACAAATAATGAAATAGGCAGTGCTTCGAATTACATCAACTATCATATATTTAATTTATTGTAAGAGCACACATAAATCATAGACAAGATGTGTATGAATTTTTTTCTAAAATAACCATCAGATCATCAATAATCTTATTTTTTGGCTTATTATACATTGCCTTAATGGAATTTATGACTTGTGAAGTTTTTCTCAGCTTCCTGATAGAAAAAATTAAGCTTGATTACAGAATATTCAAAATGAGCAATTTGTTGATAAGTAATTATCAAAGCTGTGTTTTATTTAGTAATGCATTCAAAAGTTTTAATTTGATTATTGACGACAAGTTTATGTAATGACAGTCATAATAAACTGCCATTGAACATAATTTACTTAATAATGACAACTATATGAAGAGTTTCTGATTATTAAGTTACTCAGGATATGTTTTAGTGATAATTCAAAAGCAGTATAGTAAAAAATATTATTGTCATTAAAATATCACAGATTTTTTACAAAAGCTTCGTTTTGTGAGTTTGTGGGTGTTTGTTGAATATGCCAGTAATATGATGATGGAGAGGAGCTCGTTGGCGAAGTGTTTCGAGCACTCTGTTTTCGATAACGAAAGTAAAGCAACTTTCGCCATAGTTGGTCCTTAGATGGGTCAGTCAGAATTTGTTTTCCAGCTGCCCCATGCTACGGAAGGCACCTTGAGTCGATGGTCCCGGTTGTTGCGACAACCGCATTTACCCATTACTCCGAATTGGGCCAGTGGTGGTATGGTCCAAACTCCTTATGTGTTTCTCCCATGTAGCAAGGCCTGTGCCCAGCAGTGGGACGTATATTGGTTGTTGTTGTTGATGATTATGATGATGATATGACGATCATTTGTTACCCCAACAGATTGGCAGCATGGCGGAAATAGTGTACCCGCAAGGCTGCCGACCCATTACCGATGACCTTGGTCCAGATGAGCTGGTCCGAAGACTAAAGGTGTGTATGACTTAAGAAATTACTTTTGCCCACAGATCTAACTGCGAGCAATCGCATCTAGGTTAAAATAGGTCGGCCGGCTAGTAGGATATGATGAAACAAAACGCATTCATGCAACTATATATAGTCAAATAAGGCTTCAGAAATATGTATACAATACCTTATTGCTACAGAAATAGAGTTCATACTAAGATACTTGCACTGTTGTTAGTTTTATGTTATTGTTTTTTAATTCTTTACGGGATAGCTCTTAGTCTTCATATAACCTGCCCCCCATTTAAGTAGCTCTATTATGTATTTCTATATTGTTAATGACTATTGTGACTTTATCTTAAGTTAATTGGAAGTCCACTGCTGCTTAATAAGATGCCATTGGGCCTAATTGTGACGGCACATTTTAAATTAAATGTAATTTCAATATATTCCATGCTCTCAATACTTTATAGAAAAATTATATAAAGATTTAGAGTTTTATAATGTGATAATTAGCCTTGTCATGCAGCAATGGATAGGCAGTGGATCCAGATAAAGCAATTATTAGTAACATTTGAGTTACGTAATAAGCAGCTGTGATAAGGTGCTGGATAGTGAGGAAACGATTATTGAAACGAAGATAGCCAGTTCCTCTTTGGTTGACGCTATCTCACCTCCATCCAACTGCTGAAATACAACAATGCTATCAACAATATTGTTATGGCTGCTTACTTAGGTAGGAAGGTGGTAGCTAGTTAGGTGGACTTAGGAAAAGTCCTGGCTCAACCAAACCGCGAAGAAATTGTCTGCCCCGGCTCTGAATTGAACCCGAGAAGTCTTTAACTGATGTCTCAATCAGTAGACGACATAGGCGGATGAGTTCTACCTGGTGGAATCACGGCCTTTTTAATAATCGTAGGTTCAATGAGAAGCACACTGGTTAGAGAGAAATGGTAACAATTATGAATTCCTAGTTACTTTTGCCATTGTGGATCCCAGATAGGTCAATCATCATGGTGTTAGGGAGGAAGAACAGTGGTCTTTCGTCTACGTGGACATATAATCATGGTGATTTCGGTTTTGGATGTTAATATATAAATACGTCCGTCCGTTACTAAACTGCAAAATACAATCTCTTGATCTTTGCACAACGGTCACAAACCTAGTCGTAGTGTACCATGAACACTTCATTTCGCGATGTGAAAGTGCTCAGCGCCATCTAGTATCAAAATTTGGTACTAATATTGATTGATAATATAAATAGTTTTGATCAAATAATACAAGTTTTATGTTTCCTTTTTGACAAGTTATATACTACGTTTTATGCTATTTTAGTTGATATATTTTACTTCAATTCACCATACATAATGCACTTTTAACTCGAAAATTGATGCTTACTTTAGGCTAGATAATTAACGTCGGTGTTAGAACATAATTATTATCATATTGTCAAGGTACTTTGATAGTTAGTCTCGACCCGAGAATAAAATTTTCACAAGTTGATTTTGTCAATCGTTTGGTTTTCTTCAAACGTTTGCTTTTTTATAATTCTTAGTGAATTTGGATAATATTTTTTCACCTGTTCACGCGAGGCTCAGACGACATGCGAGATATGTTTTGCCGTACTCTTAGCGAAGGTCAAGGTCCATTATCAAAGCATATAAGCCCTCGACAAAGATATCTGAAACATACAATTCATATCCTGATATACCTACCTACTACATTGGCTTTGATAAGTGTTAGTTCGGATTTTTCTCGGAAAGGCATACCATCATGACTTTACTTAGTGTATGCTTATAATATTTGATGTGATGGAGCGTATGTTACGAAAGTATTGCAATATGATGCATAAAATAATTAAATTATTTGTAACTGGTTTTACAAAACCGCTACCAAACCCGTTTTTGCTTAATGGTCACTGGGATTGTTAAAGTTGGTTTTATTAAAATTAGTGGCTAAAACATGCCATTGGGGTAGTCTTTTCAAAGGGGATCCCTGTTTATATGTATTATGTTGCTAAAGCTAGGGTTGACAGGAAGAAATCTTCTTTGGAAATAAAACAACCCTGGTACATTTTTCTATCATAACTTTTAATTATTAATGAAATCATAATCAATAAATTTCTTAATTGATTACTTTGTCAATCGTTTGTTACATGTTTACACGTTTTACATGTTTTAAGAAATTAAATAATAAAATAGGACGTTGTAAAAGTAGCCATGTTCTTAAATGCATATTAACTTTAGTCTTCCGAGAAAAAATTGCGAGAAAAGGATTTAATGAGATTTATTTTGTAATGAATTTACAATAAAACTTTACAGTAATATCTTTATTCCAAGTTTAAGAAAACCCATTTGGAAATGATAAGCTTAGGAAACAGCTTCTCAATAGCGTAATGTAAACAAAACAGCTCGTTATAAAAACTATGCGAAAATACGGTGAAAAGATATACCAACATTTGTAACCTACTTATTGTTAAAAATATAAGCGACAGAACATGATTTTTATTTTTAGATCTTTTCTGTAAGAATACACTTTGACATGTAATAAGACAGTTATATTTTAAGCTTCTGACCTACTTCATGATTGGTAACACGGATAAGATTGAATTTAATAACTATATATCGCTGGAGAAATTATAGTCACAATAAATTTAATTTAAGCTTATTCCAGATTAATGAAATCACCTGTTGGTAAGTAAGAAACACTACACCCAGATTCCTCAACCACGTAGTAACTGGCTGTCTTACCTTCGACCGCCGGAACAAAACAATGCTGTTAACATTATTGTTATGGCAGCAAATTTGTTAACATGACGGTAGCTAGCCAGGCGGAATTAGCAAAAGTCCACCAATCAAAGAGAACAGAACATTTATACCCCCGCTGGTCATTGAACTCTGGACCTCCAGATTTTAAGTTGGTGGTCTCAGCTACTAAACCACAGAGGCTGTGAAAGTAATAACAAACATTTAAATGTAATACTCGCTATCATAAGTCTTCTTTTCCTTACTCTCATTCCCTTTTTTTACTTTTAACCAGTGAAGTCAATATTTATACTATACCAGATTCCATCTGCGTGGAGTTTTATCTCTCACATATGTTATATATCCTATAACGTTCCCCGATAAATGGACTATCCGACACAAAAAGATTTTTTAAATTTCAACTAATAGTTCCAGAGTTCCCTTACAACTTCGCAAACTTTACGTCTTTAGACTATTAGTATAGATTTAGCTATATAATAAAATAAAGGACAGTCATGTTACTATTATGTTGATTAGCACAGCTGAGCACAAGTAATCTAGTTTCGATAACGAAAACAGCAATTTTCGCTACATTGGGTCCCATATGGGTGAATCAAAATTAATTATCTCGAGCTTCTCTGTGCTTCAGAAGTTTCGCTAAGAGATTGGTCCCGGGTTTTTAAGTTAATTGTGATTTGTACAGTCATCAAGTATATGTTTTATGTACAGTAAAAATATATGAGCTTTTGAGAGCACAATCCTTCGTATTAATTTTGAACTGTCAAATTATTTGCTTACTTTATGCTGAACAATGTACTAGCAAGCAAGAAGTAGGTACAACGAATGTGTTCAGAAGTATAAATCAAATTTACCTTGTAAATTGGTAACCTGTACAATAAATATATATTCTTTTCTATTCTACCTTCTTAAAATAAAAGTTGCACTGCGATTTTCTCCCTCTGAATTATTCTGTCATTGAAAAGAAAATCCTCAATCATGATCATATTTTGAGCTCAAGCGAAATATGAAGATAAATATGACCAATCTTAAGCCCAAGATGAATGTTGAGTTAAAGGATTTGTTTTGTCAACCTCACGCTCACACATAATTTTTTTTTATAATAGTAGTCCAGGGAACAACCATTGCAAAAGTTACTTTGTAATCGAAACCAGAGCGCTCGGACAACTACGCCAAAAAACTTCCAAATACTTATTCTATTTTTGTTGAAATGGATTAATTAAATCCATGGTATTTTCTATACATTGCGGTTTGGAAACAGTAAATATACTTGTTTCATTGTTGTAAATTAAACCTTTTGATTGACAATTACTTCACCAGTTTATCTGTATGACAGACTGATGATTAAATATCACACGATTAACATAGATTAAGCACATCAATCGAAGAATTGAAATGGAACTCTCCCCATCTTTGCTAAACATGTATTGGGGACATTGGGGTCAGGAATCAATGGAATTATGAGTTAGTGCTTTCCTGGCCAACCAGAATGATTGTTACTAAATAAATACTATGCATATTGATTTTTTATTAGTAGGACATTTTATATAACCGGCTATAATCGTTTATAATTTAATTTAAACTCCTTTCTATCTTCAAAATCTCTGAGTGTTAGCTGTGGAACACCTATCACTAAGCCCAAATTAAGCACCATTAATTACTAGATAACGGAGAAATATAGATAGTAATATGTATATAAATATCAGAAATATACTAAATAAATTATACAAACATTAATGACTCGTGAACAAATATTCGTACTCATCATACAAATATCTGCCTTCACCGCTATTGGACCTCTGGCTAAGAAGACTGGCAACTCGACCAGGCAGCTGTTAAAATTTGACTAGGTGACTAATATGTTGGCCTACCATTCATGCACATTGATGCTGAATTCTGTTTTGTGAAATTTACAACCTTGTGCCAATCTTGCTAGGCTTAATTTTAATTTTAAGAGACAATATACCGATTAAACGACATTGAATTACATCATTGATCAAACTATGACCGTGGTACTTGCCCAAAAGACCACCTAGTAACACCACTACCACCGCTAAGTCTTATTATCAACTGAAGATATATCGCGTTCTTTTTTATAAAATAAGCCAAGTTTTAACACTTTATTTATTCTGCGCAGGTACTGGCCCACACCCTTCAAGGTCTGGGCCAGGATGAGGGTATGTACCAGCAGTTCATCCCATTGGCGCTCCACCTTGCTGATGAATTCTTCCTGACGCACCCCTCCAGAGATGTCCAGCTGCTGATAGCCTGCTGCATTGCTGATGTGCTTAGAGTGTATGCTCCTGAAGCACCATACAAAGACCAGGAACAGGTAAGACTTTTGAGGCTTTATATTTTGGATGTTATCCTTAACTGTGTCTACTAACATCCCTTTGTTATAAGATTAAAATGGAAAAGACGCAGATAAATTAATTTTAGCGTTTGAGAATGTCAACAGAATTGCTACCAATGTTTCTAGCGCAGAAGAGGCAGAGTTCACGGATTAATGTTTATCAGATCACATCAGCCGCAAATATAAAACTGCACTTCAATTTTGACAGCTATTATCACGTTCCTAGGTAAAGACAATATTCCTGTTCCTGATACGCCAACTGCAAGGTCTCCGCGACCCCAAAGACCCTGCGTTCAAGCGCTACTTCTACCTGCTGGAGAACCTGGCTTACGTCAAGTCTTTCAATATGTGTTTTGAGCTAGAAGATTGTCAGGAGATATTCTGCGCGCTGTTCTCACTCATGTTTAGGATTGTCAAGTAAGTAATATATAAACTCATTTTCTTTTTCTTCTAAAGAATTTCAACAACAATGACAATTAAGTAGGTATAATTTGAACTCTATTGCCAGAACAGTTTAATTATAAAGCAGGCCTTTGTACCCTGATAGTAAGACATTATATCCATATATGTACTTATATACATAAAAAACAATACGTTTGTAACACGCGTACATATGTTGACAGGTTAGGAGACGAGTCCCGGTGCTCTTATCCAAATACTTTCTCTGTCACTTGTAACTTGTGGAGTGTAATTTGACTGTTATCTTCTGTAAGATTGAATTCTACATGACAAAATTTATGAGCCGTGTCAGAATGCCTTTTTTACTACACGAATTTCGTTAAATAATCTTTTATAAGATAATAAAAAAGCTATATTTTAGAATTCGATATATCTGTGGATGTTAGATGTGAACTTGCTTAAGTAAATACACTTAATTGCTAACGTCGTTTTCTCTTGGCAGTGTATTGAGCAATATGTTCCGCACAAACGGTTACCATACCCACGATAACTCATACACACATATACTGCTCGAAGTGCTAAAGTTCAATCCATTTTCTTGTACTGGTTTTTATGTACTTTTAATCGCTTTTAGTTATATCTATGTTGAATTATATATAATTTATACTTGCATCATTATAATGACATCTATGCTAAAATATTGCATTCACAATTGTGTTAATCAGATTGGTTTTCCGTACACATCCAATAATTTCCTTGTAAATAATTTGTAAACACCCGCGTAAGATTGCTGAGTGAAATGAAAATGAAATGAATGAAAATATAAATTGTATTGAAAAATGAATATTGAAAAACTTATGAATATTACATTGGGAAATAAAAGAATAACTATTATAAATCAAATATGACATCTTTAGATATTACTATAATTTGTAGTATGTAAATAGGTTTTATGTCGCTTACATAATTAGTGAAAGAACATAATTAGTCAAATTTAATATAAATTGTGAAGGAAAGAGGAAAAATATCAATAATTTGAATTATTCAATATTTCAATGGTTTATTGTATACCTTCTATTTTAAATGTAGGTTATTATTAATTGTTGAATATTACGACCAATATTATTATTTGTACATCGTATCGTTACTTGAAATTTATAAATACCTTCTCAAGAAATAAGTTTTTTTGGAAATATATGTAGTTATTCAGTTACCGTTTCTGGATTTACATTTGTCAAATTTTTGTAATTAATAGTTATAAAGTACTTATTTACCTGGTTAACTTTGATTCACTGAGAAACTACTACTAACGCCATCTATTATAAGAAACATAAGTAGCGATGGAACATATGACTGTCTTAATGTTAAGCATGTCGCTTAGACGATTTTCTATTTTAAAAAACCAATTTAGGGTTTTACCAGTTTTTTTATTATTTTTAAACCACACTTGAATTAAATCGAATAAAACAGTTTAAATTGGTCAAGACAATCAATCTTTTGTAAAAACTAGATCTTGTTATAATGCATGATAGTAGATACTGCCTCGATTAATATTCTTGTTTGTTCAACAGTACGGAGCATTCCACCAAAGTAAAGTCTTTCATGCTGGACGTCCTCTGCCCCCTGATCACGGAGTCCGACGTGGTCTCCAACGAATTGCTCAACGTGATCCTCATCAATCTAGTAGAGCCGAACAAACGGGAACACAAGCACGCCTACTCATTGGCCAAGGAGTTGATTATCAAAACGAATGAGACCTTAGAACCTTATATACAAGGAGTGAGTATTTATTAAGTCATAAATAGCTATTTTGTTTCAATCCTAACTAGTATTATTATTGTGAATCTGAGTTTTTTAATATGTTACGCTTTCACGTCTAAACTACTCTACCGATTTGAAAGGGTACATTTTATCTCTATAAAATAATATGTTCCCGAGGGACGTGATGTAGAATTTCTGTGCCAAAACGAAATTCACGCAGGCAGAAATCTAGTTATCTAATCTATCACTATAAATGTGAAAGTATATTGTATTTTGATACTCAATCACATTTTATTATTTAGTTAAGCCTTTCAATTCAGACAAAATGAAATTTCAACTGGACTGAGGTTTCTGAAAGTATATCGTGGTCCAATCAATTAACGATAAAGTTAGATCATCCGAAATAAGACACATATAAATATTGTTGTAGCTAAATACATTATTATTTTCATTCCGTTTTCATGTTGATGATTTAGGACATTTCTTAATTATGAAATTTAAATAGTTTCAAACTCCGTCAGCGTTTGTCTTTAGATTACGGTTCACCAGATGTGACCTTTAAATGAGAACTTACACTAATTATAAATATTTGTGAAATTAAACATTCATGAGTGCATTTTTCTACGAATTGTGCCCCAATTACAGGAGATAATCGTAATGTGTAACATTTACAACTTTATTTCTTACCAATGTGATCTATTTTCGACTGCTCAAAGTCAAAGTCAAAAATAACTTTATTTAAATAGACTTATTTACTAAGCTCTTTTAAATCGTCACAACAGGGAATATGTATAAGAAAATAAATAAATATAATTATAAAGGCAATACTCATAATTTTACTGGGTATCAACCGGGCATTTACTAATTGTCCCAGTTATATTATTTAAATATGTACTAAATAAATTGTTAGTTTTAATTTTAAAATAATACTTATTTTAAAATTAAAAATAACACTAGTATGCATATTCCCAATCAACCCTACTACCGCTTCGACGAATTAGTAGCTGCAGAGAAGAAGCGGCGCAAGAAACTCTCAGCCTTTAGTATTTATAATGACATTTACAAATCAATTATGTCATTATGTATTAGTATTATAAACATATACATGTTTTGTTTTACAGTGCATTAAAAAATATATTTTTAAATATTGCAAAATATAATAAATAAGTGCAGAGAAGCAAATTATAGTGGCCACAAATTTTTATCTTTAAAATCTCTGACAACATGCAAACTGATTTATTACTTTGTAATACATTGAGTGAAATTCAAAATCTCGATATCAATGGCTCCCTTAACCAAATATTTTAAAGCAGTTATTAAAGACATACATTGGGTCAGTGACTCTTTACTTTAAATTCGTTAAAACATTATTAATTAAATTTGTCATATTCATTGTAAATGTTGCATTACAAGTAGATGAGTATATACTGCATTGCATTTGAATTGAAGCAAAGTATTTTGATACTTAATGGTCGATTTGTTTTGATAAGCGACACTGATGCAAATCTGGTACACAGATTACGCTTGCATGAATCATTGAATAATTTGTGCACGATTTCAATGATGTTTTATTGTTGACGCAATGACTATATATTTTCATATTTCTAAACTTTTAGATATAGTGGCGATAGCAATTGTATTCAATTTAATATTGAATGCAGCTGAATTGTTAATTTTTTTCAGACATACAAGAATATATTACAATACACAATTTATGTGACTAGCATTTTATATTGTATGTGGAGAAATTTCGCCTCTGTTCAATATAATAGCGCGTCAATTGAAAACTTACTGACTTTTTCAATAAAAAATAATAACATTAACATCATGACTTCTCCAAGTACAACACTTTCTTACTGGTTGCCTGGGAGATAATGCTGAATATAATCCTGTTTTTGTACCATTTTGTATAATACCATTTAAAAAATCGTCTTTTTTCTCCCTCTGTCGTATGTATACTGGGGTCCTACGTCACTGTCTAATATCGTTTCTATTGCTTGTATGTTTAATATTGTCAGACTACAAATTGTGACAGATTTACACCTTCTATAATATCACTTAATTATTGTGTAAATTGATTAAGGCTGGAGATGAAATTGAAAGTTTAATTTTAAAGATGATGTGAGAGTTAGAATCATTCGTTCAAAGGTTTCTTTATGACTACTTTAATAAGTTTATCGTTTTACTAACCTTTACATTTGTTCCAGTTTTTCAACCACGTCCTTATTCTCGGCAAAGAAGAGAAAAACCTTCTGATATTCTCCAAAGTGTTCGAGCTCATCTATGAATTGTATCAATGTTGTCCGTCATTACTGCTCTCAGTATTGCCTCAACTTGAGTGTAAGCTTAAGTCAGCTCAGTTCCAAGAGAGGCTGAGTGGGGTCGCATTGCTAGCGAGAATGTTCTCTGAGCCTGGATCGGAACTAGCTTCACAATATCCGGCCTTATGGCGAGCGTTCTTAGGTCGATTCAATGACATTTCCGTGCAGATTAGAATCAAATGCGTACAATATTGCATGCATTTCTTGGTGCACCACCCGGATTTAAGAAAAGACATAACGGAGACCTTAAAGCTTCGACAACACGACTCGCACGAACAAGTGCGCTATGAGGTAGTGATGGCTATAATTGCTACAGCTCAAAGAGATTTCCAGGCCGTCGCGGAATCAGAAGACTTATTACACTTTGTAAAGGAAAGAACATTGGATAAAAAATTCAAAATTAGAAAAGAAGCTATGTCAGGTCTCGCTATGATATATAAAAAGTTTTTGACTGAAGAGTCTGTACCGCCGGCAACAGAGAAAGCCGTACAATGGATCAAAGACAAAATACTACACGGGTATTACATGACCGCTTTAGAAGACAGATTGTTGGTAGAAAGGCTGCTAAACACATCGCTTGTTCCATACACGCTACCAGCGGCCACTCGTATGAAGAAATTATATTATCTGATGTCAAATGTAGATGACAACGCGACGAAAGCATTCATTGAGCTACAGAAACACCAGCTGGCCGTTCGTCGCACTGTAGCCGAATGGGTTGAGTTGCACAGAAAATCTCCGACGCCGGCGGTGCAAAGAGAAATGATCGCTAAAGTACTACATATAAGTACTAAATTCTTACCCGAGTCTGTGAAATCTCAGGAGTTTCTAAACAAATTTTCAACACATATGAAACAAGCCCCCGAGCTGCTTCAAGGAATGGAAACTATACTCAATCCGAATGTAAGCTGCGAAGTTTGCGTCCGTACAACGGTGAGTGACATTTCGCATTCATTTCTGTATTTTTTACTGAATAAAACATGAATGAATAAATGATACGAGAACGTGAGATAAATATTAATAATGGCGTATTTTTCGATAATTTAGTTTTATGATAGCTAACTGTTACTACAGAAACTTAAAATAATAGAGACTTTCTGTAGTTTGATTTAGTGAACTTTAAGAATCAATCTTACTACTAATATTAACATCGTCATAACTTAACGATAACATCGTTCACTTCTAAAAATAAATCAATATTGATGACTTATCGATTATAGAGCTTTATCAAATGATTAGTATATTTTCGATACATTCACTTAAGCCTAGTTATTTTTATTTCGTTTTATTAAGTTTATTGATGTTTCGGAGTTAGAATCGTACATAAGCTAATATTTAACTATTAATTGAATTAATAGTGGCTAAAATAACCAGATCATAAGTAAATTATCGTTAAAACTGTCAGAATTAAAAAAGTTTTTATTTGATATTTAACATTTTTATTATTAGAATTATACATCACCCAAAGCCTGTAGTATTGTAATATTGCTGACAAACGCGAAAACCGATAAATGCTATCAAAATATGTCATAGTTTTATATGAATATGGAATTTTTTTTTGTTAAACGGAATATATGTGGTAACCTTTGCCTATATAAATCTACAATACCAAGGATTCTGGAGTGTGTCCTCGTGTTTCAGTCGAGCGTCCTCAAAAAACTCGGTCAGCCAGTGATGACCAACATCTACTACAACACGGTGAAGATGCTGCTGGAACGAGTCAGCTCCGTGATGATCGACCATGACTCCCTTTTGATTTTGGTCGGCTACGTAGAGAATGCAGTTAAAGGCACCGACCAAACTATCGCAGATGAATGTGGTATGATATTTTGTAACAAAATTATTCTTATACGTTGTAGAGGGTTTTTCTGTTGGAGTTGTATAAGTTCTCATTTATTTATTTTTGTTAACAAAATGGTTAAAATGAAACTTACATAACAGAAATGAATACAACGACACTGCTTATTTCTAAAGAAAGCAAATGTTAAGAATTTATATGTAGGCTGGTATTCGGCCACCTCCACAAGACACAAGTTATAAGAGATAAGAGTTGACGTAAATTATTTAAAAAACTATCAAAGAACTAATTTTCTAGTTTTACGTGTTTTTTCAGAGTTTGTCTCTCAGATACTCTCAGATAGATAGGTCTCTCTTGCTCTTTTATCTCTTTTACCTATCTATCACTTTTTATCGAAGCGTTACTAAGCGTGACGGAACGAGACTTCTCACATTGGAAATTCCTAGAAATGATGTGTTTATAAATTAACACTTTGGCCCACAGGCATTGACATGAAGAAATGTGCTGAGCGTGGCCTCAAGCTGCTGGTGATGTTGTCATTCGTGTTCCCGGCTCACTTTCTGCATGAAGATGTACTGGATCGACTCACATCCCTGCTAGAACTTGACGATGAGGGGGTAGCGCCGCACATACTGGCCGCACTTACCTTCCTAGGGAAATACAGACCACTCAGTAAGTATTTTATTTGAATAGAAGTTTAAAACTCCTTTTCTGAAAGTTACTTATAAACAACAAAAAGCAGCCATAGATCCTCTACACCACTGTGTGATACTTACCTGGTAATGCTCTTTAAATGGCATATCCAAAACTTGAAGATTATAGGCTCTTTGTGCCCAGAGATATAGTGATGCTAATAGCTAGGGAGGCACAAAAGATCTCAAAAGTTGGAACTGCACTGTGAGGTTTATCATCCCCTGAGATAAATTTCCTTGTAAAGCAGTGGTTGCATGGCAAAATATTGTTCTCTTAACTGTAATGTGTTAGGATATTGGAAATTGTAATTTGTAATATGTTAGGATATTGGAAATTTAAGCAACAGCTAGTAATGCATTTCGTATGAAATCCATTTTTTCTACAATATGCCGCCATGTTTTCTTAGGGATGTATATATAAATTTATAAACTTGGCATTTATATAGGTTTTTGTTGTTGCCCTCCTACCCAGTCTACCTTATTATCCAGTAACATCAACAATACAAATATCAGAGTATTTATATTGTTTTTTTCTTATGATATACCTTAGTACTGAAAATGAGTTTTTTCCAGGCGAAGCTTGTCCTGCGTTATTCCCAAGACTGATCACCCTCTGCAAGGCGTACGCCGAGGTTGGCACGCCGAAACAAGCGAAGAATGCTGTCAGGTAATTATTATAAGAATAATTAGTTATAATCAGTGAATTTTAGATCACAGCTTTCTCACGAGGATGTTAAACTCAAATTTGTTAACAGTCTGTTAAATACATGCGGCCTGGTAGAGGACGAATAGTTTTTTATTGCATGTTAAGTGCTATGAAAATACAGCAAAACAGTCTCCTGTATTGGAGGCAAAAGACAGTAAATTGAGCATCAATTAAATACACCATATTGATTAAAATCAATTAAATGAACAACAAATACTGCGAGTGTATGTAGAGTGCGTTGTACTTTTAAAGTATAGTGTAAGAATTCCCGTTACGGTCCTTTTGTTATTCCTTTAAGATATTTTTTTTATGGTGGCCTTTCTATGATGATAGAATTATTATTATTCCAAACAGATGCCTATTCGTGAACGTACCAGAACAACGCACCCAGATCTTCACGGACGTACTGGAGACTCTGAAGGCTACATTGAGCCCGCACTCGGAACACTACCGCACGGCCATAGTGACCCTCGGGCATATCGCACATAATCTGCCCGACAATTTCCCCGTACACATCAAGAATATCGTCTCAAGGAAGGTACTTACTCAATCAACTGTTTAACGGACTATAACTAATCCTATCTATCTGCAAAAAGAGAGTTGATCCATCTTATAATATGTTAGATACTTAACAAAAACCAAACTAGATCTAATTTGCTTATAGTAGAAGTTCTAGGTACATAGCAAAGGTAGTAAAGGTTCTAAGAAATAAAAAAAAAATTGCAATGGCTCGTTATTTTATATAGAAAAAATCAAACTTTTTCTATCATAGTGAAATATCCGTGTTATGTAGCGCATATTACTTGACTCAATGACATCAAAAAATCACCGAATGTATGGTAAATGACATAAAATACTGTATTTTGCTATTGTTTCGAAAATTTATTTGTGCATACATGTTAAGATTTTTAGAATCATAATTTAAAATTGATAAAATAGTAACAGATATAAAACAGAAATATAAATTTATTTTAGCTTTTCCGTAATAGAATATATGATCATCATAAATCGCAAACATCGGAAGTACAACTGGAGTCGAAAAGATTGAAAAAAAAATGTACAATGTAGGTTTCTGTAAATTGGTGTTCATAATTCTTTTATTCACAGATAGTAAAAGAGCTGCTAGTTCGCGAAGGTGGCGGTGGTCCAAACGCCCCCGATGGAGACTGGTGTGCCGAAGATGAACTACCAGAGGAGACTCGCTGTAAACTTGAGGGACTCAAGTGCATGGCTCGATGGCTGCTTGGGCTAAAGAAAGATGAGCTCTCAGCACAGAAAACGTTTAGGATGCTTAATGCTTTCATCGTTCACAAAGGAGACTTATTACAGGTAGGTTAAGTAATCCTAATGATTTTTAAGAAAACAAGATATTTAACTATTAGATAGTAACTAAGAGACAAAGCGGTAAATAAACATATTTGGTGCCTATTTCTTTTTTATTCTTATCGAGGTAGTTCTTAGCCTTCATTGCATCTGTTGGTAAGTGTAGATAAAGAAACTCGAATAAAAATCTTACCTCTAACTACATATACACAACAATGCAGTAAAATGTTAATTAATAATGTTGTCAATTACGAAGTATATGCCACCGAATTTAAAATGAGTATCTGAATACAATAAAATTTTAAAAGCTTTACTAACTTTGGCTACAAAATAAGTCGTAACTCAATCTTGTATCAACTTACTTTTCACGTTTAATTTTATAATATACATATCAGATAAAGATTTGTTCCTTTTTTCATATTTATCTCGAAAACATGTGATATTTTTAAATTTAAAAGATTACTTCTCTATCGAATTTTTGTACTTTAAATATACGATATACGAAATTAATATGAGACAATTTACTACAAACATTTGTGCTAACAGTTATATCATTAAACGTAACAAATTTTATTTAGACAACAATGCATGTGAATCCATAAATTACAATAATACATTAGTGTGTGACATCACTTCCTTGAAGTATTATCTATGGAGCATTTTTGGTCAACTTGTAATAGCTTAACTGATTTTTTAATTTTTTTTATTCAGAATTTTTTTAGGCAGAATCTTAAGATTAAAGATATTGGATTACATATTTTGCTTTCAACATACTATTTATATAAAATAAATTGTCAAATTGTTGAAGAGACTATAAGGAAGTACATAAGGTTCAAAAGAGGACATTTCTCTCTATATTTTGCTGTTTGTTGCAGCAAAACCAGTTGTCCAAAGCGGAGATGGCTCACCTAAGACTGGCGGCGGGCGCGGCCATGCTCAAGATCTGCGAGCAGAAGGGCGTTGGCGACCAGTTCACCGCTGAACAGTTCTACAACCTGTCGCATCTCATCATTGTATGTCCCATTAAATTCAAATTCGTTAATCTAATGTCAATATTTTTTGATTTTCCTTTTGTGATAGCATGATACCTCAAAATCTCAAAGAAAATATACTCGTTTTTTATTATTATACTGAATGCTATGAAAACTTTGTGTAACCAAAAGCCTGTTCAGATAGATCTCTTTTTATATACTCTTGTGTATAAAAAAGCCTAATTGTTTAAGTTAAGAGTTCCATGAAAACATGGCACTATTTTTACACCATGCTGGTATAAAATATTTTGTTGGTAACTAATTAAAAAAACAGGAACTAAATTAGGCATAAGTTAAATTCCTTTTGTTTGATTACAGGACGACGTTCCACAAGTCAGAGAAGCATTCGCTGGAAAATTACACAAAGGACTTTCTAAGGTATCTTAATTTTTTTCTGTTTTATTGGTAAAATTGTATTACCATTACAATAATATCCTGTCGTAGTCAGGTTCAATGACATCAAGAACTCACAAGAAATTATTTCTTTATATTAAGTCTTTTCACACACAATGTTGTCATTGCACTTGGAAGTCTGTGTTTAACTGCCTTATTATAAAATAAACCTTAAAACTGATGCCATCTCTATCTGCGTCTATAAGCTAAAATGAGTCAGCCTTAGTTTTAAACTAAGATTAAGTTTTAGTTCCCATTTGCTTGAGAAATTAAAAATATATTTTATTTAATAGGGTATACCGAACAAATGCCTACCGTTAGACTTCATGGGCATGTACGCCCTCGCCGGTCGGGAGCCAGACCGGCGCATCCGGGGCGTCATCCGGCAGTACATGCTGGCCGACGTGGTCCGGCGCCGGGAATACATACGGAACATCACCGTTGGTACTAAAGGTAATTCTGGCACCTTAAGTGTTACACTAGCTGTGCCCGCGACTTCGTTCGCGTAGATATCGAAAAATAACAACATGCCGTATGTAGGTAGCTAGGTAATATTCATTATTTATTTTGTTGAGGATTTCAATCATGTTTATAAATAATTTAATTACTAAAAAAGGATCTAGTGAATCAACCTTAAAAGATAGACATATGCTATGGCGTGAATTTCGGCATATATGATTTTGCTTAACTATATCCGTTTACGAAGAGCACGCAATAAAAAGTTCTAAATAAGTTTTTTTTCTTGTATTTGCAACATTTTTAATTGAGACTCAGCTCAAGTCGTAATCAGATGTTATGTAGCCTATATTATTCCTCGATGAATGGAGTATTTAAAACAAAAACAAAAACAAAGTTTTCAGTTTTGTTAACGTCAGTTCCTAAGATTAGCGCGTACAACCAAACAATTAAATTCTTCAAACAAATAAAGAGGTGTCTCTCTAACGATACGAGTTAGCTTAAATAAGTTAACGCAATCCCACACACACTATACATGTCAAATTGAAGTAAATGGATATTTAAATAAATATGCATATTTAAATAAAATTTTTGTAAAACAATAATTATTATTAATTGAGTTATGCACGATACATTTTTCAAAATGGCGCGTATCGTGAGAAGAGTTCGTATATCTCGTTACTTTGTCGAGCTTAATGCATAGAAATACTTCTAATGAAGTATTTAGATCATTTATTAGTAACTGGCTGAGCAAAATTTTATACTATATTTACTTACTAAATTATGAACTAAAACAGTCTTGTGACTGAATTTATTCGGTTCTACACTATGTTCAAGCTGGGTACTTGGTATTGAATCTTGCAGCTGCTATAATAGAATTCTATAGATATCACCTTGTAATGAAGACAAGCGGACCTTACTTATAGTCGATTCGCGGATTTGCAATATCCCCGACGATATGTTAATCAGACACTATATACCTTATGGCGAAGTGAAAAAACTAATGTGCATAAATTATACAGTGGAGCATGCAGTGAGCCAGTTGCCTCACATTCTGCCGGACTATATGCTGGTGTTCGCCGTGCCGGTGTTGACGCACGACCCCGCCTTCACCGCCTACGACAACGTACCGCAGCTCAAGGTAAATCAATATTATTCTTACAAAATAATTAAAAAACGGTCTTGATAAATTATTGTTGCAAGTAAAATTATAGAATTAAAAGATTCAATCAGATAAATGTACTTTGCCGCCACCTGAAATGCAAAAGGCGGCAAAAAATCAACTGTTTTGCATAGGACTTACTTTAACTTTGAACTGAATTGAATTACCCCAATTACGTAACTAATTGTACTGTTAGATATGCGGACAAGGATGTGTAGGATGAATGACGGGTCGTATCGTACTGACGTTTATTATAAATATGGCTTTTTTGGTAGGCGCAGCTTACCCCATAAACATATCTAACAGGTTATGCTCTCTCTTAACTCTGCTGTTGCTCTATTTAGATATCATTGGCCCCAATTCCGTAGTGCACGGACTAAATTAAATTTAGTTATTCGCATCTCTTTTGTTTCTAATCAATAAGAAGGCATAGTGACTTTTGATAATGACTTAGGAACGTCAAGTCAAACCCAAACGATTCAGTCACTTGAAAGTATCCGCATTGAGCCAGCGTAACGGTGTTTTGTCAAACTACTCATGTGTTTCTCGCATAAAGTAAGGGGTGTGCCCAGCAGTCAGATGTATAGACTGTTGGGACATGTTTACAAATGACCACTGAACTTATCTTAGTTTCATTTTTTATAACATGACTAATTATTTGTTCTATGAAAGACTAGTTTTTTATTGTAAAATAATAAAAATATAGTGTTTTAAAGTGGTGGTAAGTGGTATGGAGAACAAGTGTATTTACCTTATTTATGAACTATAAAAATGTATTTATAAAGAAAACCGTAATTTTTTTTTAATTTCTAGGTGGTAAAGAACTGCTTATGGTTTATCTTGGAGCCGCTGATCACTCGCAATGACTTCTATTGCTATGGATTTTATAAGAGCCTTGTGGAGAGGATGAAGAGTCACAAGGACGCTTTGAACGAGACTGATGACGATATCAACTATGTAAGTTCAATAGTACTTCTATATATTGAATATAATAAATTATGTGTTAGTTTTGATATGGGACACTATCTTATTTTTATTAATTATTTTTTCATTCATTATGGAAAGTTTATGATGAGTGCAAGTTCTGTACGAGTAATGTTTTTTTTATTCTGTTATTTAACAGAACATGCTGGCAACAACAGTTTTTTTTATCTTAATGCACCACCATTAGGATAGTGGAGATCTTTGTTGTGGTACTAACTATATATATAACTGTTCTTCTTTATATAGTATGTATAATATTTGTGTCAACCATTAATAGCCTTCCATCTGGACGAGGGGTCAATACCCCTATCTGCTTAGCGAGGACGGAGTTCGAATCTTAGAAAGAACAGATATTTGTATGTTGACATGACATATATGTTTATATGTTTATTTTGTATATTTCTGATATTTTTATGCATATTATTATAAATATTTTGTTTTCATTCTATTTATCTAGGATCTATAACATTAATTTATGATGCTATTTTATTATTAAATATGTATTTATAAAAATGTGTATTATTATGTTTGTTACCAGAAACTGTGGGCCGTGTGCGACCTGGCGATGTCAGTGATCTGGTCGCGCTCTCAGAGCTTCGAGCTGCGCGACTTCCCGTCCGACGCCCGCATCCCCACCATGTACTTCGCGCCGCAGCCGGAATTCTTTGTCAATACACGCGTTTTCTTACCACCAGAATTACAGGTTAGCACTAAAAAATATACTTTTGTTCTTTTAATTTGGTCGCAAATATCTTTTTTGATTGATTGTTAATTTAAAATAATAATAGTTAATTGTTAATTTAATAATAATAATAATTCATTAAGCGCTCACGCAATGTTAAGCTAAAGTATATGTAATTTCATGTTTATATATTCATACTTCTTCGTTTTTGTTATTTTGTATTCGTTATATTATTACATCAGTTTTTAAATATAAAATTGTATTTTGTAAATTTACATGTTCGAAAATAAATTACAAATACATTGATTTATCCATCTATCTATTTAAGAATACTTATTCATGTTGACTATTGATACGAGTACTTGGCATCGATTATAATTTTTTATTATATATTTTATTCATTTGTAGAGCAATTGCGCAATGGCAATATTTTTTTTTAAATTCTTTTTACCAACAGAGAAAATATATATTTCTAAATATCTTTCATACCTTTAATATATGTAAAAAAAACTATTTCAAATAAAACTTTTGAATATTTATTAAATTGAAAATTTTTATTACGCAGTTCCAGCCCAAGAGACAAGCAGCACCGGCGGATACAAACCCGCGTTCAAAGAAACGTCCGCGGCCTTTGCCCGAGAGGTCCAACACTAATGATGTCGAGGTAGGCACCTATATCTAATTAAAGACTTATACACAACCAACACACTGGATACAAATGATACTCTGAAAGACCAAATTTATTACTATCTCACATATACAGTAAATATCTTCCTCTCCTCATAAATATATTATGAAAATAACTAGCAGTCCAACATCCATATATTATGGCTAAATATTAAATTGTGATGAAAAACATTTAATCTACAGAACAGAAACCATATAAGATAATTTTAGTAGATATTTATTCAGTTCGTGTATTCATTACACCCTTCTTAATGTCTAGTTTATTTTTTATCTATCCTATTCCATTTATTGCGAGACCGATGTCATAGACAAAAAAATTACATTGCTTGCAACATTTTATAATGTCCGTTTTAGTGGTCATTAGTATCTTTTTACCCAAACTTCTTGTAAATGCACATTTAAGTGTCTACGAATTTTTGTGTCGCTAGTAACTCACTGTGTGATATCTTTCCAAGCTTATCCCTGAACGAGAAATTATTGAAGCTAAGGTAAACACTAATATATTATAGTGTCACCAAAAGCAGGGCCATATCGTCTGGGATGGTGCAAGTTGTCATCTGAACTAAATTTAGAAACTTATTCTTACTTATAAAAAACTTGAAAGGAAGTTTGTGATGTCAAGCGCCTTGAAGTTATTTTTATAATGGACTACTATTTGTCAGATACGCGAAATTATCTTAAGTTAGTTACGCGGATTTGCATTATCCCCGACAATATGTATTTATGTTTGAGAACATTTAATGAAGAATAATACAAAGCTGCTTCTTCAGTACATGTTTCGCTAACTAGACGTATTCCGGGTAAAACTTGATATAGATAATAGATAGAGAATAGATGTAAAATACACAAAAAAAAAACTGAAACTGATTTTGCTATTTTTTATTATATTTTTTACTTAAAATCCCCTGCAACAAATTGCATCTTTATATTCCAAAGAATGGAATATAAAGTTTTGCACATCAACAAAAAGTCTTGATATTTGAGGTTTCTAATTAATTCTGTACACACGTTCTAGGTGTGAATCTTAATAAAAATAAATATGTTATTTGAATAATGATATTGAATTTTCTATATGTGGCTTATTTTATTCGCTATACATATAAGTATCGCTAGTAACTCGCTTTGTGATGTCTTTACAAGCTTATCCCTGATCGTGGAAGCATCGATGCTAAGGTAAGCACTATAATAGAGGCATATGCCAAGTCAGTCGAGGTTTTAACGCCCAGGGTTACCAATAAAATGAATTATCTAACTATCCATCTATTTAAGTATACTAATTCATGTTGACCTACTTTTTGCAATCACTGTCACACTCCAAATACAAGACAAATGTTAGTCATCAGTAGCCCTATAGTGATCAGTAACCCTAGTAGTCATTAGTAGCCCTGTCTTCTTAAGCAGAAGCCCTAGATTCGAATCCCACTAGGGTCAGATATTTGTTTACAAGTTATGGATATTTGTATGATTATTTAGTATATTTCTGATATTTATATACAATTTTTCTCCGTTATCTATCCATAACACAAGCACTTAATTATGCTTAATTTTTGCTAGATAATAGGCGTGAGTGTGAGAAATATTATTTATTATTATTTTTAATTAACCTGGAAGTATTTTATTTCTTTATCTTTTGAAATTCATCTCGCACTAATTCATACTGTATAAAAATTTACTTCTCTTAAATACCTAATGACTGATTTATGTTGTGAGATTTTCAAAGAGAAATTTTGAGAAAATGTTTTCCTTCCACAGCCATCAGAGGCATCAGACACGCAGATCCAACTGCCAGGCTTGGAACAACCGCCCGAAACGGAACTAGAAGAGCCACAAGTCAAACGCACCATCAGCGAATGAGTCCACACAACACCGCGCGATGTCACTAACACGGATATCTTGGAGATTACGTCACACTAACATACACTTGTGTCCAAGTTGAAGTGAGTCTTATTTCTAGTAAAGTAAATTCAATTTACAATGATGTTATCAGTTCAACATTTGTAAACAAGCCAATGTGAGTTTTGTTTTATTTGCTATTGAGCAGGTTTTAGAATTTGATTGATTATTAACTTATAATTATTTTCAATGCAATAATCATAATAATTTGCATTAAAAATTATTGCGAAATATGTAATCAATATTATTTTTACACTATCAGAACCACTGAACTATTTTTATAAGAAAAATTTAGATTCCCAATTGATACATCAACATGAATTTTAAGTTGATAATACTAGTTTTATTAATGGTGTGTTACCGCGCGGTACAAAGGGGCGAACCAGTCACACATACGCTTAACACTATAAAGACTGTTGTAAACGTCTTTAAATTTAAACTTTTGACGTTAAATATTTGATATAAACACTGCACGACTGTTTATGAATGAGCGTCGACAACACCCTGCTACGGCGCTGGCGCAGCGAAAAACTGGATTTTGAAATGTGAATTTTAATTCGGCAGTTTAAAGCACATTTTACATTGATACTATAAATAGCTAACGAGAAGTTGAGCTTGTCATTTTAAACTGTGCCTTTAAAGTAAGACTTAAAACTCATATTTGAATGTGCATTTGCTGACGGCGGTGTCGTCAGTGACGTCAGCCTTAAACCAGATCGCATTTAATTAAATCACAACACAATTCGTGTCTTGTATCTTTTGAATCGTTCTAATACTGTTGTAGGATAAGATGTAAATAAAAGCAGAACTAACTTTGATAAGAATATTCCTTCTACTAATATCTTTGCCCAAACAGTCGTGTCAGTGATAAATTGAAATTTGTATTACAAGGTCTATAATGGCTCTTCGATCTGTACAGTCTTGACGAAACTTTAAAAAAACCAAGATCGAATACATACGCTCTCCGTTTCACATTAGTGCATTGTATCAAAAAGAGACAGCTGTAGTTTTTGTTATTGTGAGAAAGGCTATTAATTTAACAAAAAAATTCCTTAATTCATCAATACAAGAAATTAATATATGGTATGGTAAAAGTCCTCTTTGGAGTGTTTATCGTTTTCAGTACCTACCTTTAATACGTATATTAACTTTTGATGCCATTTATAATTATCATTTTTCCGCGCGATAGCAAAGAAGTTTGTCAAAAAGTATCGTTGAAAAGAAAAAATAAAACTTTATTGAGTTATTATAAAGTGGTGTTTGCAATACAACGTAATTCTCAATTATAATATAAATGTTCTGGTTTTTTTGTTGTATTTGTTTAAGTCTATCCAATACATTCGAAGCGCTTTTATAGATGTTGATAACCCTAGATTTAAAACTACACTTTCTATATACATATAGAATACATTAAAGATGATTTTTATTGTTGAAATGCAATATGCAGAAATGTTACGAAGAAAATCTTAGTTAACGTTATAGTCTATCGAAAAGGCTATGACCATGTAGGTATGAATATAACGAGTGTTTATGGGAAAAAATAATTTAATGACTTATGAACTTTGAGTTAAAACCGATTAAGAACGAAAATGCTTTGCTAGCAATTATATAAATGAAATAAAAATCAAACGCAGTCTTAGAAATCATGACGCCTGATGATAAAAAAATTAAAATCATTTTCAGAGTATACAATTTTTAATTAATGACAACTTGAATATATGGACGATTATTCAAATATTACGTAAGAGGACACTCAGGCCTTGTCTTATTATAATATAAAAAGAATAATACTATAAAAACGTTATGAAACAGAAAAACGGTTTAAATTGTTTGAATTTATACGTGAATTAGATTGTAAAGACGAAACATACCTAAATTTTACATAATTATATAAACTAAATTACATCAACTTAAAACAATATTAATTTTACCTATTTTGATAAAGTATAACTGATTATTGACTATTTTAATATAATAATTTAGTTATAAGTCTACGATTAATCTCTCCCTACTACACTTGGTAAAAGAATTTATTGTAAATATAAGAAACAGTTTTCATTATAACCGTCAATAGATGCCGCTAACAGACAGTAAAGATTTTTTTGTTGAAATACTGGTGTTAATTCCTAAATAATGTGACGAACATTAATACACCGCCACTTTCTTCTTAAATAAAATAAAGGAGATGATAGAATTGACTTTGAAGCCGTTTCTCGTAAAATTTTGGATTTATTTTAAAACCGACCATTAGTAGCTTCTGAGAGGTGCGAGTAAATCCTCTTTGAAGTAAACCTCTTTTTATACAAAGAACGGTCATCAGTGTCCTCTACACGAATACTATTTTTATAATAATCAATAATCCATTTTTATTTGATAACAATTCTTGGGTAGGATAAGTGTGTCTGAGCTCTGGAGAGATGAGTCTGTATTATAGTTTCTTAATGATAGTTTGACATTTACTTTATGTTAAAATGTTTGATTGAATGTTGTTTTAGTTTTTAATTTTAATTCGACTGGTCGAAATCAGTTTTGTCTGTATAATTTGAGGGTTCTTCAAAATATACTTTTGTCTCAACGTTTCCTAATAGACATTAAAGTATATGTTACTCAATTTACTCGGATCGACGAAATTCTTTGATGATTTCGTTTTAATTCTATTTTATGTCGATCCATCTGCAGTTCTTAGTTTGTAAATGCCATTACATTTTACTTTTAAGGTAATTCGTGTGATGTAGGTCTATTAATTTAAATTAGCTGCGTTCGGTAAGTTAATGGGTCTTATGCGATACTTTCTATTGCATTTTGTTGGATTAAGTATGATATATTGTACTACCAACCCTAACATTTTCTACTGACATCTTCAAAATTTTTATAGCACTTTGACGTCTAGGGTTTTTATGTTTAATAACCAAAAGAATCGTATAAGACCAAATACACTTTACACTTTCTAGATTTATTTTGAAATGAATGAAGAATACACCCACTTTTTTCATCCAAATCCCTGCTTTTCACAAATCAATAGTTAATATTTTTGTATTTATTTTCTTACCACAACTGGCTTGTAAATTCACGTATATTGATTTAGTTTGTTTTTAAGTTTACCAAAAATGTTTGGATATCGTTCGGCGGACGCACGGCACGCCGTCACAGTGATGATTCTCTGTAGTTATGTATTAAAATAAAATTATAATAAAAATATTCTTCATCTTTTATTTACAATAACAATTATAAATCCTAATCTTTGATACTAAACAATAAAAGTGCAAATAATTAAGAAGCACTTTATGTTATTATATGAGTTATTTTCAATTAAAGTTTTATACATTACCAAAAAAGAATCAATATTTAAGAAAAATGTGCTAAACACAATGGGCAATATTTGTTTTAAACTTAACCTTTTGGGCCTGGTTTTGATGATACTTTTAAAATTGACTTTATGTAACTTCTAAATTCTTATTACTTAAAAAGTCAAACAAACGTCCAATTATGACTGCTGACCCTTTCTGATTATATAAATCAAGAAGCGTCAGCAGAGTGAAGGAACGAGATTGAGTTCAAAAAATTACAATTTAGAATCAAGTCTATTGTGTAATGACTGTTGTGGTTGACTGGCAAAGATCTCTTGAAGAGAGCAAACCAAACTTTTAAATCACACCTTCAAGACTTGCAACTTCAGTTTTTTCTTTACCTACATTACCACTTTACTTCTCTCCTGGGAAAAAAATACGAAAGTAATTTGGATCATAAATTTTATACTGAGTATTTATAAAATATTAAGTGTCTCATATAAAAAAGAGCTCATGAAAAGAGTACAACAAATAACATAGCGATTTTATAGAAATATTGTAAATAGTTTAATAAGAAATTAGTAAAATAGACTAGACATTAATTAGACTTTGCTTAATAAAGTGATTTTAACAAGAAAGTAAAATGTAATAAAATATAAAATAAATTAACTACGGACCTATCTTTGCTATTGATGATGAAAAATGATTTTAAAAAAATAGCTTTTTCATTACAATTCATATTGAATAAGATCCGCTGACTGACTAAAGGATTAGTTTCAGACAAACACATTCACATTATTAGTATTCTAAATGACGTCTTATCTTAACTCGTATACAAATAAAGTAACAGTATAAATGATTTTATATAATAAAAAGCAAAATAAACAACATAACAAATTTAACTAGATAATCAGAATACAATCTTTTATTAAAATACTAATTTGGTCTGTTGTCAGTTGTTGATTTAACTCACAGTAAAAAAATTATCTAATATCTTTAAGTACTCTGACTCCACACTCTTCTGCCTTTAGTCTAACGTCATACATGAACCGGTTCCTGTTTTTTCCAATAGCTTTGTATCTGTTGCAAGCTTTTTCCTTTGGTCTCCGGCACCCAAAGTATAGTGTAAAAAACGCCAAATAGAGAGACTGCGCCGAAAGTGTAAAATACAACGTATTCGCCAAATTGATTGGCAATTGGAGCATAGAAGAGAACTGTCATAGAGCTGCAGAAGAAAGAAAACGCCATTGACACGCCGGCCATGCGCGCGCGCATCTGGAAACAAGATGATAGAAAGAAAGCTTTTAATTTCTAGAAAAATATCACAAGCTGTGCTAATCTTCTCCATCTTTTTAATTGACTTTAATATAAGGACGCTGGCCTGCTTATAGCTATTTAGTTTACCTGGAAAGTGAATACTTCGGCCATGATAACCATTGGTACTGGCGCAAGACCCGCTCCATACGCCAGGAGACAGAGACAAACTGCCGCTGCAGGGAGCCATGGCACCGACTTTGTGCTCACTAGGAAACCCGTAGCCAAGGTTGCCATGCCAATGGAGACTACTAGAGAACTGCAGGCTAGTGGTACCTGTTGATAAAAGATTTAGAAGAAATAAATAGACGCATAAAATCTATATTTCAGTTAGAACATAGATAGACTGTAATTTTAGTTTCATTTCTTCGTCTCATAATTAGGGGTAGCAAAACTTTTGAACGGAAACAGTTTAAATTTAGATCTCCAAAGAAACATAACTGGGACTTTATCATCATCATAATAGTTTTCATGACTAAGTTTTACATTTAATGTTTAGCAGTCAAAGTTGGCAAGCTGCGTGATATTAAGGTGCAGTAAAAAAAAATTTTACCTTTCTGCCGAACTTCTCAATCGACATCGTTGTGAAGAACGATCCAGCCAGCTGCAGTGACCCCATGAAGAGAGCCAGTGTGTTAGGGCTCCAGTGGGTTCCAACGCGTTGAAACACATCCGCCGCGAAGTTCATTAGAGCAAAGCATCCTGACAAAGTTTGCATTGCCATCAAGGTAAGCGTCATTCGGAGCGCTGAGAACGTCGCTTTGTCTGCCACTGAAATTGTGCAGACAAGCCTTAATTAGTAGAAGTAGGTTTTAGTGTTCAAACCAATACAGAATTTCAGGGAACAGGATACCTATATGCTAACGAAAACTGTGACGTAAAAAATACAATTAATAAAACTTGTAATACTCCAGTTGAACCGGAGAAATTTATATCTTCAGATTTAACTGTTAGACCAAACCTTTTTATAATATAACTTTATAATATACAACACCCTGGCTGCATTGTTTATGACATAAATTTTTTCTAATAATATTGTATTCTATTTTTATGTCACATTCTTTTTAGCTTGTCGAATTATATCACTGCGATCTATACTGTTAGAATTTTCATTCCTTATTTTAGAAGGTTATGGGCTTATTCTACCTTTAATATGGATAATTCGACATACCGTAGCCCTGCCGTGACCGTAAGTCAACAGAATTCTATTTCCAAGTTAAATGGAAGAGCTAATTACAATTCGTGGAGCTTCGCCATGCAGATGACGCTCATAGACGCTGAACTGTGGGATTTTGTCTCGCATCCATCTACATGTGCTGAAAAATTAACTCCGGAAGAATTCAAGCGGCGCGACCAACGTGCAAGATCTAAAATTTGCCTGAATGTAAGCGAAATGGTCTATCCTATTGTGGTCGCTTGTGATACTGCTGAACAGACTTGGCTTGCTCTTAAGAAAGCGTATGCAGATAGCAGCCTAAGTAGACGCCTTTCACTCCTGAAAAAACTGTTCAATTTTCAAATTTTTATGTCACATTCTTTTTAGCTTGTCGAATTATATCACTGCGATCTATACTGTTAGAATTTTCATTCCTTATTTTAGAATTAACTTCATTAGAAATAGTAGGCTTCTTAACTTTGGCTTCTACACAATTTGAATTGACGACAACCGTGAGATGTAGTATTCGCTGTTATCTATATATATCTGTTATTTTTTATGCTATAAACAAATTCTCTGCACTTTGTAAGATCAGCAATATATTGGACGTAATGTATTTGTCACAAGCCGAGTGAAATTAATTCGATTAATTATTATGTCTTTTAAATAATACCTTTATCGATAAAGTAAAATAGTTTCTAGAAATAAATTTTTCATATAATTGTTATCTAAAAAACTTTCTTTTATTTCTAGAATCTTATTTGATGTTTAGACATCAAATAAGATTAATATTAATAACTGTTCAATATAAGTCATGTCTACAAATAATTATTTTATCTTTATTTTTACTCTTATTTTTATAGAAGTCTATGGTCATTAAAACGTATGAGTGGATATTACCCTCGTTACAAGCAGACTCGTAAAACAGTAATGGATTCAAAAAAACCAATAAGATTTGAAATATGTCTATCTAATAAATAGTCACTTGATTGCAGCTTAAGTTTGTTACTTTGGATAAGGCCAAAGCATTCGATAGACATGCACATTAAGCTTTAAAGAAAAATTCGAATCAAACGCCATAATTCCACTCTAGAAAGTGACTTAAATAGAGAAAGTTAATGTTATTCAAAACTATTAGTTAGAATATAACTAAATATCTTAGCTACGAATACGGTTACATATAAAGTTCTACAAGGGAGCATATTAGGTCCTTGGTATCTTGATAAAATAAGGGAGCGATTAAGATTTCTCCTGCGTTATAAAAACATTATAGTTGGACGTACTTTACCAATACTGTTGATGGTAACTTGCGGCATCTCTTCATATCTCCGTTGCTCTTCGCGTAGCTTAGCTATTTCTTCGGAAACCACTTTGCTGCTTCGTGACACACTTCTAAGCCAACTTATAGTCATTGCTGCTTTCTGAAATTAGTTTAAAGGCTGAACTATGAGATGTAACCCCATGAACAACAGTTAATTTCTGTTAAACATATTAAATTGTGTCTAAATGAGCTTTTGATATTATTATTCCGAGAAATAATAATGCGGACTATAATTATGTACCTAATTACTTATCGTATCTGTTTTATAAGTAATCTGTGTTATAAATGCATTGTTTCTTATGCACACTTAGAGAATTTACATTTAAACCTGGGATTAATGCAATGTTCTCAAACATTGATGTTTATTTGCACAGCTCTTAACACGTTACGTACAAGAGCTATTGCTGCTCTGAACAGATACAGTACACAGCCAATCATTAACATTGTTTACTGATGTTGAGACAATTCATAAACTTATTAAACTATGTTTGCTTTGACATATGCTAAAGATAACCCCATTATCGAATATGATCATGTCTAAATGTCTTAACCCTATCTTCAATGTTGCAGTAATAATACAGCGGTATAAGTTGCGTAGAAAATAGAGTATAATTCTTATAAACTTTTTTGAGAGCTGACTTCTTAGGAGCTCGCAGTCTATACCTACTACTGATATACCTACTACTGCCGCCATTTGATTTGTTACTAAAAGGCATTCTTGAAAGACAAAATGATTATAGAAACATTGGTAAAATAATTGTTATGATAGCATGGAAATTCCGCTAGATATTACTATTTGAGTGGCACATTTTTGGACTCGCTCAAAACGCTTCTAAGAAACGGGTAAGTCAGTATGACAATACGCCGTGGTTTTTTATATACATCGCGGAGAAACTCTGTTCGACAGATAGCTGTCGAAGTTAGTCCGCGATGTATATAAATATCATGTTAATGTAAATGGTTACATAATGAGAGTTTATAGAGATGGTATGGATTATCCAACGACATCGAGTTTTTTAATGAAGTCCGAAACTTATGTATTTATTAAGGTTGTGACTTAAATTTAAAGCAAAAAGAGCGTTTTATTTATAGATTCTACTACAAAAAAAAATTACGTGATACAGCATTTTAAAAATAATATTTATAATATAAAGTATTATATCACGCAAGCTTAATTTTTGTGCCAATTTCCATAGAAAAATCGCATTTAAGGGCCAGCGCAGCATTGCGCTCGGTGGTGGTCTCCAAGATCGGCGGTCTATTGTCTATTCCGATGACAGCTAGGTTTTAAACGTTTTAAACGGGCACGGTTTTAGTCGCGCAAGGGCAGGCGCAGGCAGCTCGGAGAGGATGTACCCACTAAGGGTAGTGGGGAACGCATTCACCTGAGTCCCACATATCGTGGGACCGTACTGCATCAAACGTAAATGCGTTCGACCTATCCGACAAAAAAGCGGGTATCCCTTACTTACAGTTACTTACTTGGCCGTCCAAATAAATTTGAAGTTCAATAAGTTTACATATCTTGGTAGACATAAAAAACTTTAGTAACTAATTTACCTTTCTTTACTTTACTATATTGAGCCGCGATATATGAAATGAAATGAAATTGAAATGAAATTTTATTTTAAACCATCTTTAAAATAAAATTTCATTTCAATTTCATTTCCTGGTAATCTCGAGACAATTAAAAAGAAGTGTCTAGATATAACGTCCCTTTTGGGAAAGTGCATCAGCTGCTGTATAAAATTCTTGTAAAGACCTCTGAATCTGGAGAAGTAAAGTATAAGTGACAAATGACATTCAGCTGTTTCGAACCTACACATATCATATATACATATATATATATATATTATAGTGATAACAAAAATTGAAAATTGAAAAATTATTTCAAATGTTTCCGTGATTTTTCTACGTTACTGTAGCGTCGGCGTAACTGTAACCGCACAAAGTCCGTTTAGTACTAAGGATGCCAGTTATTTTGTAAGAATTCATTACGTACCTCAAATTTTCCCATCTTCAGCAAATAATTTGGCGATTCTGGCATAAAAAAGAATACGATAACATGGGTGGCTGCCAATGCTAAATACACAGTCTGATTAGCTTGATATGACAGTAGCATGCCGATAGTATATACGAAGATGACACCAAGCTTGCACACGGTCATAATCAGAGAAGCTAGGGCCCCTCGCCAGGAATCCTCTGATATCTCCTTGATGTATACTGGGACGACAACGAAACATCCGCCGGCGGCTAAACCAGCTATGATGCGAGCTGCGATGAGGGAAGGTACGGACACGTGAGCCAGTTTGAGGGTCCATGATACCTGTAGAAAATCACATATCTTTATTCCTACATTAGTGCAATTGAGCTTTGAGTTCTAGAACAGAATTTCTTAGAATTTATTGTTTCTGTTAACCTTTTGCCATATGCCATTAATGTATCTACTAGAACTGAATTTTAAGGGTTTGCGCGGGGATAACCCCGATAATCTCCAGTACAAGGAGTTTCTTTTGGTGAACGTAATGATTTAAACATGGGCTCTCGTGAAGAGTTTAAGTTAAAGATGGATAGCACGTACTTTTATGTTTACTTAACAAATAATCCCAATCCCTGTCACTAACATGAGTTCAAATAAAAAGTATTTTTAAGAACATTAAGAGGAAGTCTATTTTAAACAGGCCGTAACGATAACGTAAAATAAACGATTTCTGTGGTATTCCATCGTTACTCTATAAGTACCTAAGTATGAGAGCTTGGTATTCGTACTCTAATTTTATTTACAAACTTACACAAGATAAGAAAGAGACGGCAATAACACAAATCTTTCTCCCAAAGCGATCAGAGCCGTAGCTAAAGAAGGGTATTCCACAGATGCCTGCGAGTGGTAATGCCGCCGCCATCCACGAGATATCGCTATCATGTAGCGGCGCAGGCGCAGGCGTCTGTGTGGACTTGAGCAGAGGGCCCATGGGCGATAACCAGCCAATCTGGATGCCATATGTGAACGTTGGGATCGTTGCTGTAATAACACGAATAATAGACGATTAAAAATTGTGGCGGGGTTAGAATTGTTGCGCTTCAGCGTGAAAAATAATGACCTTACGCATTAAGCCGCCGACGCTTTTCAAATAGTCCATACAAATCAGTAAAACAAAATGTATGGGAAATTACATTTTTTTTTACTTTTTTGAATTTTGATATCACTATAGTTATTAGTATATATTTGTATGACTAAGTTGACATTAGAAGGTTTCGGCTTGATATAGTTTGTACCAAACTAATAAAATATTTCATCGTGGACAGCAAAAACGTGGATGTCTTATTTAGAGCTTATTTTTTATCTCTGTTTGTGTTAAAAAGCAGTGTTATTTGGGTCGTGAGAGTTCAATTTGCGACTAAAATATATCCATTACTATTATCTCGTTGTAAAGTAACTTGAAAGTTATTTTACTATAGTTTGGTAAGTATTTAAATTATTATAATAATAAAGATAAAGCTCGTAAAATACGCTAGCCAAAACGCGGGTATATTGCCTGCGCTTGTAGTGTTTTCAAGATTTTTTTTTACTATAGGTATATGTAGAGGGTGTAATTATTACTGAGATTAACATTAATTACTAAATCGAATAAGTAATTGTAAAAAAAACTGTGTGTATCACAGAACCGAGAAAATTACTCTCTTTTCTGTTGAACTCGGTTTTCTGTTGAAACAAAAAAAACGACAAAAAAATGTACCTTAACTAATTACTCCTTATGTAGATATATCTAAGTGTTGGCTTTAGATGGTTATTTACTTAATGTTAAAATCAATACCGATTGTGACTACTTAGATAATTTATTTAAGTTTTGATGAGTACATACTAAATTAACTCCTAAAACTATACACAAAAATGTAGGTAAGTGCCTAATTTAGTTAACTAATATTTTAAATTATGTACCTAAATTTGTAGGTAGTTTTCACTTACCCAAAAGTGCTGTTAAAATTTGTCTCCGTGCATTTCCTTGCAAAACAGTATCTTCATCCATATTCATCGATAGTATTCGGTACTAGAAACCGGTGCCGTGATGCGAATATAAATTTAATTAAACAAAACGCAGTTGAGGTTATTTTTCACGTTGCGCGATATGATTGTGCAAAAGCTAAAACTTAAATCTTAAATAAAGTTAAGCGTGGTTTGTGTCATGTTTACAGATTTTTGTCGTATAATACCTAAGGTATTTTTTGTGTCACAACTGAGAATGTTGCGTTAACGCGCGCCTAAAGCGAACTGCACACGTAACATGAGTTATACGCATACAACTTCACTTCTCCAAACAGTTACGTATGTTCACAAAATTATCGATTACATTCGGAAAAAATATGTCGGAAGTGCTTTTGAAAAGAAGTAAAGTCGAAAATAGCGTAGCACTGGTACTATTAAGCGCAAAAGTAATTTTGTTTTAAAATATTGACCAAGGTCATTGTACAGTCGATGATATGACATTTTATGGGAATTTCTACTTGAATGCTTGGTCTAATCAATTTTTTTGGTTCAGATAACCGTACAAGTAACACTATAGTTTACTAAATCATAAAATAAATGTTAGTTTTTCCAATCACTTCGTTTCTGTTGGCTCCTATATTCAGATTTGATTTGTAACTCCTTAGAACTTTCAATACGTGAAAACGGTTAAAAATAATGAATTCAAATGGTATTGGTGCATCTCAAGAAAAATTATAGGTATATATAATTATATATCTATATATAAAAAGGCAGCTACTGAGAGTGAAACTATGCACTGCAGTAGCCATCGTATGGTAGGTAATTCGGTCTGACTCGATTAACATTTTCAACTACTCATTTAGTGTTCTTCAGCTGCACACATGACAGCAATAATAAGTTATAATAAGTTACATAAATTAGTTCTATATTCTCACTAATTAACATCACTTATCTTATCATTTCCAAATTGAGCATCATTAAGACCTTATGGTATGAATACTGGATAACGGAGAAATATCTTATAACTAATCAATAAAAATATATACAAGGTGTTTGGTATACACCATAGCTAGCCAATAAGTACCTATGTTAACATACACATACATATAAATACTATAGATGGTGTCATCGAATATTCTAAATTGTAAAATCAATTTTAACTTACATATATACAAATAGTTCTTTTAGAAAAAGCAAAAAATGTGGGAAATTTAATTTTTTTTTTAAATTCCTTGATTATTAAATTTTGTAAGGAAATTTCACAAATTATTTTACAAGTATGAATTTTAATCATACCGAATATTGATATGACTATGTTAACATATCGAGTGCTTCTATGGTTCGGCTTGATATATGAGTATACCTATATAGTGCTACATATTAATGACTAGTGAGCCAATGTACGGCCTGCTCATACAAACATCACTATCTGCCGGGATTCGAACCTGGGAGTTCTGTATTAGTTGACAGGACACAACCACTCGACTAGGAGGCCGAATTTCATTTTTATATTCTTTTTGATTAGATGTCAATAGGTATGGAGTACATACATGAAAACAAATGATTTCTTAATCTGAATTTAAAAAAAAGGATTTAATTACGATAAAATAAGAAGAGAGAATATTATTAATATTTACTCATTACTCACACTCGCCCCTATTGTCTAGCGTAAATATGCACCTTTAATAGCTCGTTTTATGTATACTAGGTAAAGTAAGGTATATAAAAATTGTAATTTGTATATAAATAACACAAATATACTAAATAAACATACAAACACCCAAGACTCGTGATCAAATATTCGTTCTTGTTATACAAATATCTGCTTCTACCGGGATTTGAATCAGGGACGTCTGGCTTAGTAAACTGGGGTACGGACCACTCGACTAGACGGCCGTCCAGAGTATTCTTACCGTAATAACAATTTAGTCTAAATATGTACCTAGATTAAACAAATTAATGTTATTGTACCCACCAAAATTGAAGCGACGTAAAAAACTTTTGACGGTTCATTATTAAGGAAGTTATGAAATGGTAACTCCCAATAAAAATCATTTTTTTCCGAATAAACATGACACAGAACTAACATTATTTTAAATCCTATTTAAACATTATGATAAAATTGCGTTTTCGTGAAATACAGGTGACTGCGGTTGACCAGAGGTCAAACTGAAAAGTCTCTTGTTCATACTCCCTCCAGGCACATCCCTTTCATTGTATTTAAAGGGTTGTGTGTGACATTTTCGATTGCATTATGGTAATCAAAAGGTATTTAAAAAATTGATCTATTTAAGTGAATCTTTCACAGTTATCTTTCCGGGGATTCCCAGGAAGTCAACCGAAGATACTTGTGTTGGGAACGCCTCGCTCTTTCTGTGTAGTCTGACAATAATATTTACATAAACTATCTTAACATTTAAATAATAAAATAAACTAAATTAACAGTAAAAATTTATATGATTTTGTTTCCCTCTTATAAAGCTTTTTGCCTTAAAACAACATGTTATGCAACATTTGAACTCAATTCAAATGTTTCATATCCGATAAATTATTTACCGACTATTACAATCGCTATTATGGATAAGAATTTGTTATTTTATGTTTCTGTATAATTAGTTCGCTCAAACATGAAATCGATACGTCGATGTTTAGCAACTTGGAATCCATTTATCAAGGAACGACGCGACATTAAAGTGAAACATACATAGTCTTAAATAACTGGTACCTTTGTAGTGGACCTAAAACTTCAAATTTTTGTTTTTAAAGGGCGAGGGGATGTTCTTCCTACATTTCGTTGTAGAGTAGCTAATACTACCGCAAAATGTTGCTATGCTATGAGTACGGTAAAGAGACGGTCAGTAACCTGGGAGTTGCACTCTGAAAGTTCAACAACAGTCCCATTTCGTACAAAATAGGGTAAGTAAGGGAACTAAATTGGTACAAAAAAATATTTTGTACAAAAATGGTTCTCAGGATTCTAAATTCTTTGTCAATATAGAAAATCCGAAATAAACTAGTTAATTTATTTAATCTGTTCTAACATCTTAATAACAATAAATTGGTGTCGGTCCGAAAGCGTGATGTCTTCGCTCTTGTTATGTAGTTTATTTTACAGCGCTTCGGTCGTCGTCTTCTCCGGTTCTGTTGTAGATGTTATAGAAGCAATTCAAGAGGAATTGCTTCTATAATATCTTTCGTCGTCTTATACAAAGCTATTGTAGATTTCACGAAGTCTCTGTATTGATAAGGTTCAACATTAGTGCTCTGAATATAGTCAGAAAATAGCTTAGACATTTTTTGAAATCTACCTTATTAAATTTATCTATATCAAGTTATGTATTTACGCTATACTTCACTAGTCACATTTCTAGCCTAATCTGAATATTGCAGTTTTCAAATGTCAAAGTGGCGCTGTGTTCGTCTGTTCCAAAACACCTAATAAAAAGGATATTATTTCTTGAAATTTATTTACTTTAAATAGATGCTCAGTGCTATTAATCGGCTCTAAAAATTTGATATCTACAAATTTACTATCAATCTGTACATCGAAAGATATTAAAAACTATCCATAGAAAATATAGTTCAAACCGACTATATCTTTTAAGTTATGAAAGCATCACTTTAATGAAAATGATTATGTTATCATTAGTATTTTGAGATTCAACTAATATAAACGATAAACAAATGTAAAAAACATATTAGCGGTTGCATCTTTTGATAGCAGCGGTCTACTATGAGCATACAATTTGACAATTAACGTCAAATACTATGGAGACGGTTCAAATCGATAGAAACACATTACGTGTTATGTACGAATGATTCAGAGCATGTGTAAAAGATTTTTTCGTACATTTATAACTTGTCGTAAAAATTAACGAGGCCTAACAATACTATAGGGTGGCGACTATTTTTGATACTAAATAGTTGGAATGACATGGTAATAAAACTTTAAGCTACTTTTGAGTTTACCCAGACCGGGCATGCAACATTTATAATTATAGTACTTTATACTGAGAACAGTGACTTGCAACTTATTTTAAGATTATGTTAATGTATTTTGAAAAGAGCTATCGGTTATTGTACTAAATTTCTGGCCTTCCTATACTTTTTACTATTTACCTGAAGTAAAACGCCTTGACGAAGACTGCAGGTTGAAACTCACTGTCGCAGCGTTCTGGGCCGAAACTCATAATACCCATCAGGCTGTTCTTTTGCACGGCCGGTGCGCCTGCGTCAAACTAGCGGCAAATGTATATAAAGATACACCTAAAACTTTATTGACAATTATTTTTTTGTGTGATATTATGACTAAGCATTTACAATTAAAATGTTAAAAATATTCTTCGCAACTAAAGAAACAATGTATCGTGCACAGTGGAATTGTAGCCATGAACTCCGATGTGAAGCACTAGAGCACGGGTTCTCAAACTTATTTTGTGTACTACCCACTTTGAGAATAAATTATTTTTAGCGCCCCCATTTCTAATAACTAATATTAGTGATGTTCACAAGTTGTAGTTGAGAATCGAGTGCTCATGCAGTTGGTGTCTAAGAGGTCTCCTATTTAAATGAAATTACAAATCACCCACCCCCCAAGAGCTTACACAACGCCCCCATATTTATCTTTATCTTGGTCTCTTACCGCCCCCCTTCAGGAATGCAGCTTTCACAAGGGGGCATTATCACTCACTTTGGGAAAGGCTGCACTAGAGGGTTAGAAACTATATTTTAAGATCAGCCCATACGGTGTAGGCTATACTTTGTAGAACCCTATTCAAAAACCAAAAGTTCTTTAAATTCTTAATGACTACGTTCTTTTAAAACTTCATGATCTACTACACTAAGATTGATGGCTGAGGCTCGAGGCTGCTATTAACGAGATTTGTAATACGTGCCAATAACATTACAACTGAAATCAAACAATTACGACACAATTAAGTCATCAACAAATCAAAGTGTATCTGTGTGTAATGTATATGTATTTTTGTGTATTTCTATTGTGTATTATAGAATGTTATGTGTTTTACTATAATTTAATTTCACAATTGTTATTCTTCGTTCAGTGCCATTCCTACGCTTTTTTGTGCAAAACGATATAAGTAAATAATAAATTAGTTCAAATGTAAAGTGTGAAAAGTGCCTTCTAGGCCTTTATTGTCGGAGGGTCAAATTCATTTACGCATCATCCCTACAGTACGGTGCCACCTGTAGACATACCTCGACAGGTACTTGGGGTAAGCGTTACCCAACTACTCACTAAATAGACGGCTCGTGCTCACCCGTAAGGATTCACGTGGTCGCCGTCTGCGCCTGCCCTTGCGGGCCCTACCGTAAATTTCTGCAACTCAACTGTAAAATATTTCAATCTAGCAGTTAATCCAACCAATCAGTGAAATACACCAGAAAAATAAATTCATCTCATTTTATTACTGCTTTAAGATTCTGGAAGATAAAAAATGGGAAAGCTACACATGCAAATAATTAAACTGAAAATGTACCATATAAATGTAAGTGTAGGTATATGACACAATTTTGTCATTTCAAGCCATGTTACCAAACTAACCACTAACCTATTTAACTCAAACATTAAAAAAACTAAGAACCTAATAAAAAATCATCAAGCTGCATTTGTTGTGCCGTGCCTATCACATCGTACTGAAGTTGTTTTGTAAATTACATATTATCGTGTATTACCAAACAGGCATCCCTGGTGCCATTTCGGAGAGATGCGCAGAAGAAATCTGAAGTGAACTGGAACCCGTTGGTGAGCGGGTACGCGTCTGTGCAGTAGTGACGCGAGCGCACCTTTAGCTGACTGGTCAATAGGTTCGGGCTGTTATCGTGTGTTGCTGTGTCTGACGTTTGCTGAATATATTATATGAAATTTATTTTTTACATTTATCAATATAATGAAAGATATTTTGTAAAATGTTATGGGCTGGGATGACTTCTCATGTCCTTTTTACAACTTCAATTATACTTAATGATGCTTATTTTGGGCTTTATACTAGTTGTGTGTGAAAGTTTATTAAATTTATTATTTATTTAGTTAGATTTGATTATTATTATTATATTTAATATTCTCTATTTTCAAGATCTGATTCCGGCCTCATCGTAGAGGCACACTAAAATTACATTAATTTTAAGAATATCGCAATCCTTCATTAAACGTGTCTTGTTATTTTATGCCGTCAAAATAAGAATAAAACCGCACCACTGACTAACTTCACTCCAAAAAGGTCGAACAACATTAAATTATAATTTTTAACGTATTTAATACTAGTATAAAATGAAAAGCCTAATGGAATACTTTTGTTTGCTAAAGCAAAACTATTTTATTACTTATTATGAGTTTAAACTCATAAAATTTAATATGGATAATCGTGTAACTGATTGAGTTGTCATTCCTTCTATAGCTAATTCGGGTTACTTACAATAAATGGCGTTAGGCTATAATAGGCACATTGTGATACAAAGTTCAGCGGTTCATAAAGAGAATTTACATTTTTTGTAATTGATTTGATTTTAATGTAACGATTTAGGAAAACCATATGCAAAGTCACTAAAGTGAAGTTAATTCATGACTTTGACGTTACAACTTTTTGACAACAACGTCCTACTCTTTTTGACCGCAGAGAAGTTATAAGGGTTTTTTTAAAATCCACATTTTCGAAAATATAACACTCTTTTCTGTGATGTGTTGCTTGCCATCACATTGACAAATTGAGATTTACATTGTCTTACCTTGGTAGCACCCCAGCCGCTCACTACGACGGTACTCTGAGAATATGGCATCTCCACTCCATCGTATATTTTTATTAAGTTACATGTTTCGTTGAATGCTGGAAGAATAGTTCAAATGGTATTTATAGTTATGTAACTGTACCCCTACGAACTCACTGAGCACTGCATTATATTTATTGTGTCATATTTTCCACTTCTGAACCTACTCACTTAGCTTTTCTGCGAGCTTTAGCAGCGCCACATCAGCATGAGGGACGGGTTCTTCTTCAAAGTTGGGGTGTCTTACTGCTCCCACTACATCTATAAGCACTCCCCCTTCGTTGGGTTTGGCACTGCCTACACGGACCTTGACGTATTTTCTAAGTGATTTCATGGGAGCTACGTGAAGAACGCTGAGGAGTTTAAAGATTGTGTTAGCTTAAGATATTAGTCTTAACCAATCAACAGACTAACGACTAAATAAAAATAAATACATTGTTATGTTTTGAGAATATTAACCCCATATATGCGATCAAATGCGTTTCTTGGCTACCGGCAAAGGAATTTAGGGCAATCAAAAATATTTTGGCAGTTTTCTTTACACCTGTCGTGTAGTGAAATAAAAGGGTGGACACTAAGAGTAATTGATATAACTAAATAAAACGGGAATATACCAGTATAAAATATAGCAAAATTAATGTAACAAGATAAATGAACAATCCTGTAAAACAAAACAAAACATATTATGCTAGCAAACCTTCCTGATAGCCAGTTCATATCAGCACATGATGGCAGAATCTTAACATCTGGAATAAGCTTATCTTCGTTCTCAAATTCTAGCTCAAAATTAAGTAACCTATTGGCCCATAACCGAATCTCACCGAGACATAATATATATGTAAATTGACACCTGCGCTTGCCAGATGTTGCGTAACATTTAACAAATCAATCGTTTTATCTTAGAAAAGAACTAGGCACCTAGTAATGATAATAAATATCAAGGCTTTATATTAATGCGTGACATTGATTGAAATTGTACTTACTAATTCAAACAATGAGCAGCAGTCACCACCCAGGTCTCGTGGACAATAGTACCAGCACACCATTCCTTCCCGTTTATAATAACGGCAGCCATGTAGGGAAAGTTCGAGATGTCTGGGACGTCATCACTCGTGATTCGAGGCACGTCCCTGTTCACGACGATAGTGCCGCCGTCAGCGCCCATTTCTCGGTATCTTGAGCTATCTAGAAAAGGATTCTATTCCCAAATTCTAGTCCGAAACTAATTTTAATGGAAAATTGCAATTTAATCTTAATGTTGCTTTGAAGTTAAACAAATATAAACTCAATAAATGTTTGATTGCAATGCTGATGTGACCTATAGAAATTGAATTCTAGAAACTACAATTAAGGAAGAACTAAGGAAAGTGAATAAACCAGAAATTGAAACCGTAATGTATAACGGTATTTATTATTATATTCATATGGGCCCCATAGGCCACTTCGACCAGTGTTGATCTTTTGTGGCAGCCGTTTAGATTTCACTGCCTAGCCTCGTTGATTGCAGAAATTTCCAGATTGTTTCGGCAGTGATATATTGCAACTCCCCAGGATGCACTATGATAAATGCTTCATTTATGCATTACAGGATCGCAGGAGCAGTGAACGTGCATTGCAGTTTCGACTGACTCCTGACAGAACCTACATACCGCGTCTTGCTTTATGATACCCATTTGAAACAAGTGTTTGTTTAAATTGCAGTGCCCTGTAAGGATTCTTGTCACTGTACAGGTTTTGGGTATTTTGAGTTGTAGTAACTCTCTAGACAGCTTACTGTTGAATCAAAATCTGTTGTTGGCTTTCGAATGTTTTTGTCCTTTTATGGACTTCCACAATTCGATTGCTTTGTTCTTTCCCATGTTATTAAACACAAAATAGGATTCCCTTTTTGTGATTCCACAAAATGGTTTCCAGGTTTCAATGGTTTCCGACCAGGGGAGTGTCTGTTCCTTTCCTTGTAAGTTCATCTGCTTCCTCGTTTCGGAATGCCCTGGTACTCATCTAAGTATATTTATTATTGGATTTTGCCAGGGCGTTGGGATCATTTTTGCAGTCCAGGACTAGTTTGGAGTTAGACTCTAGATTCCAATGCTAGCAGAGCAGCTTGACGGTCTGAGTTAATGTAGATGTATTGGTGTCTTAGGTAAGATTTATCTCTGCATATTTTTTGATGGCAAAGATTTCAGCCTGACAGATTGAGGCATTTTTGCTGACGCTCACTCTGAGCATTGAACTTTCACCATGGGCGCCACATCCTACATTGTTCCTTTTTTGATCCATCTGTATACCAAACGTGGTTTCGCTCCATAAAATCCATTTGGTTATTATTCCATTTGTCTTTCGAAGGTATGTCCACAATATACAGTTTTGTTAATTTGCATACTACATGTGTGTCGACTGTAGGCATGCTTAAAGTTGCATTATTAAAAACCGAGGCTTTTAGTTTGTTAAGTGCTTGTGAGCGCCATTTTGGCCTAGTAAGCAAGCATATTCTATAGATGCACTGTTTAGCTTCCTTTTGCTCTTGCAGGTGGAGTGGAGTTATATCCAGCAGTGCATCCAAAGCTGCTCTTGGTGTTGAGTTCCTGTAGCTGTGAGACAGTCTATGCGCTGTAAGCTTTAATGGCCAAATGGCTTAAAAGCCTTGATATTAGTTGGTTCGCTCTTATATGCAAATCAATGATCTTTTCCATTGCTTTGAGCAGGAAAGATTTTTAACGGTAACAAAATAATTTCATTTATGCTAAAAAATTTAAATAATAAAGTTTAAATTTTCAATGTTAACTTTTATTTTGTTGCAACATTTATTATATACCTCACGCAAATTCACTGAAGCGACTTCAGTTTCATTTCTGTGACTTCACAATTATTACTATTTTGAACGCATAGTATATCACTTTCTCACAAAATTTATAAGAAAAGGAAAGTTGAAACTAGAGCTGCTAAATAACTCCAGTTTTCGTCACATTGATACATAAATATTTATTATAAAAAAATAAGCGTGTTTTTTCAGGATTAAATTGAAATTTAATGAAAAAAGAATAAAGTTTCGTTAAAATGTAATCCTATTTATATATTCATCATTTTGAGGTGCAAAATATTGTAATATGTTTGTAAAGTTAAACTTACCACGAGCAGCTTTATTATGACGCTTAGAAGTCGATAAACCGGTCAAACATAATAGGCATACTACCATCTGTATCCGAGTCGACATTATAATACCATGTCAATAGTAAAAAGAGTGAAAACCTCGTTTCTTATCGAAATATTGATGACTGAAAGTCTTTGTTGGCACTATAAATTATTGCGATATCAATAAAAGTTAATCAGTCGTTCATTCGGAACCATAGAGTAGTCTATAAGCGGAACTGAGGTGATGTTACTTTCCTTGTAGATATTAAGAAACATTTGTTATTGAATTTATTAATAGTATAAATGTGTCTAGATTTTCGTTATATATTTACTTTAATTAATAATTTAACTAGGACTTAAGATAAAAATTTGGGTTTAGTTTTGATCAATTCAAAGGAATTAATAACTTGTGCGTTAACTATTGATTTAAGTATACAAAAAGTGATATATTTCTCAAAAATAGAGGTTTTCATTCGATTATCAAAAGTCTTATACATACAAATAGTGATATATTTTTCAACACACTTGCTTGGAAAGTAAGTCTTATTACATCACTATTAGAGTCATAAACCGACCTATAAACACACGTGTGTAATAATTGTGCGTAATAGAATTATCTCGACAAAATTAAATAAGTTAAGCATTTTCAATTTTAAAGGCAAATACAGTTATTTTTAGCAAGGAACAAAAAAGAGGTTTAATACTGCCATATAACATTTTTGGAATAAATAAATGTATTCGTCCTTAATTCATATAAATAAATTTTTATTATTATAAATGATTCCTTATTCACAGTAATTTGTTATAATATATTAAAACATTTGCATTTTATCATTTAAAATTATAATTTTGATAAAGCCTAACGGCTTTCCTAATTCAAGGTGCATTGGAGGCATGAAAAAAAGATTTGCGCGCCACTTCCCACAATTTTTATATATTTTTTTAATTGTCGTTGTGTGCTAAACTAAACTAAAAACTTTTTCCGTGTGTGTGTTGTAATACTGTTGAAAAACTGATAGTTATGTGAATAGTGTGAATTGATTATTATACACTCAATTTCCTAACCGCCCTCGTCCACGGCTCGAACTTACAATAATGCCTCGTATGTAATGACCAACTTAAGATAATATAATCATAATATACCATTATTAATGTCAGTTTGAAGATTCTCTGAAGTATATTTATCTGGTTGTAAATTTTGGTCTGTATGTAAAATGGTAAAGATAGAATAGGGTTTGTTACAAAGTAAAAAATTTCGTAATTGAATTTACCTTGTTTTAATTCGTCGGATATCACCGATACATAGGTTCCACACAATGATATCAACAATAATCATTTTCACATTATAAATTAAACATATTTGTTATAGAGCTTATTTTTTAAAGACTTGCCAGAAAGTTAGGCGAGACTTTGATAAAAATAGATCTGTATTATATAAATAATAAGTATTTTTCCAGACTTAGCATTAACAAAGCAATGGATCTTATATAAAAATAAATAAACTTTTTAGTTGTAATTTTTACGGCATATAAAATGATCGATATCGATCCCTTGGGAAGGAAATAGGGTTCTCGGGAGTCTACATAAACAACAACTGATTAAGATTTTAAACTATTGAGCAGAACCAAAAAAACTAAATATTTAAAGTAATTTCTCTGTGGTATCAGTTCATTTACCACTCTTAATAAATAGGAATTCCAGTTTTTATATTATTCACTATACTTTATTAAAAAAAATCTCTTTCAAAGTTACCTTTAGTTTACAATCACAAGCATATACGTTGTGCAATACAAAAATATTTATGAATTTTACTTTTGGTTAAAATATTGAATTCATACATTTTGGTATTTTTCACACATAGATTAACACTAAATTAATCTTTGTGTGCTAAAATCACTTACAAAGATTTTAAATGTTTCTCTACGTTTTACAGATTATCTGCTATTATTGACTGTAATCTTTGATTATATAATTTATCTGTGCAAATAAAACTGCGTTGAAGATCTGTACATTAAAAAGGAAAATAAATTATAATTTACTTAGTGATTCTTATTCATTTGAGATTTTATAAATGCTTAATTATTTGTGAAAAATAATATTTACAACTTTCATTTTGTGAATAAATTCTTTTGTATTTTATTTATTTACATATTACCTTTTTTTTATAACCACTTGGAATGATTCATTAAAATTCATTTATTTATGGTTTATTCATCATTTCAACTTACAAATAAAGACGACGAGGACAATTAAGGAATATTAATATTTTTAATCCAATTGACATTTTTTAATTAAATGCAAAATTAAAGGTAATAATCATCCTAACTACGCTCAAATGAACTGTTAAAAGTATCATCATACAAATTTATATTTTTAGACAAAAGTAGGATATAAAGGTTATTTATAAAACCCCAGTAACGATGTAAAGACCATCTGCGGCCAAAGTATTAGTCAGTCCAAAAAAAAAGGTTATTTATACAGCAACTGATTTCTTGACGGCCATCTTGTCGTTCGGTCAGTACCCCTGTCTATTGAGGCAAAAGTCCCGGCTTTAATCCCGGTCAGACGTGGAACATTTCATAAATAGCATGTGAAATTTCATATGATATTATTTTCATTCGTCACACCAGCTACTTCCGTTTACTTAGACTGTTACAATTTATTCTCAATGAAATAGCAGGTATCATTGAATCGCAGATTGAACGTTCGCAATTATTTCGCATTTCATTGTTTAATACGATGTGCCGCCCGATGTCAAAATGCGATGCCGAAAAAGACAAAAATATTCAAGTAGTTATGCTACACATGACAGACGACACCGGACATTTATAAGCGTTTTAAATATGAATTCAAACGTTTGTTTGATGAATTTTAAACTAAGCGACTTAAGGTTAAGGTTATATTGTTATGATTTTGTGGCAAGTCCTGGTTATAACGTGCTGAAATTTTAACAAAATGAAGTATCTTTGTCGCGCATTAATTGCTAGATTTGCTAGTACGATACGCATTGTGCTGAGTAGAATGAATGTGACTGTTTTTTAATTTTATTATTTGTGATATTGTTAGTAATATTTGTTAATAAAATAACTTCTGTTTTAGTTTTACTAAACGAATTAAATGTTACATTTTGGTATTAAGTATCAAAAACAATTACTCTTTATACTTAATTACGAAGCAAACAGTAGCAACGGTGACATTAGGCGGCTGCGAAAGAAAATCATTACCTATGAAATTTTACTTGTAAAATCTTATGAAAATTAATTATCATATCATATCATCATTGAATGAAAAATATTAATCTTTAGACATGAAAATAATTTATCCCGGTAAAGGCGTACTTATACGATGAGAACAAACGCTTGTTCACGAGTCGTGGATGTGTATTTATTTATTATATTTCTGATCCATAATATGCATCATACAAATCCATAATGTGTCCACTATCTTCTAATGATACTCAATTTAGGCTAGATTTCTTTTTTTTTGGACTGACTAATACTGTTGGCCGCAGAAGGCCTTTACAGCGTTACCGGGGTTTTAAGGAGGCGAGAACCTTGGAGAGTCCTCAAGCCTTAAGGGGCGATTCGCCTCTGGAGGAGTTCTAATCGACAGGCATCACCTCCGGGGGAGGTGCCCCGCTGTCTCTTAGATTCTCCAGGGCACTCGAGCCATGAGGGAGCGACAAACCTAAGGGCGCCTAATTAAGGCTAGATAGTAGGTGTGAGTGTGAGAAATATTATCATTATTGCTTCCAGAAATTAACTTGGTAGATATTTCTAGGCCATAGATACAGCACTAGGTTTATTAATCAATGTAAATATTTTAAAACTCTTTTTTTCAACTTAATACATAATGTTATACAAAAAATTGTAAACTCGTGTGAATATTCAATACCAATATTTCATTTGCTTTTGTAGGTCTTCAGGCACAATGAAGCGTGAAAACAGAAAAACATGCTTTTTTCCGTGTGTAAATTACTAAAATACTCATGGTAATTATAATTACTCCATTGATCATAATCTACTAAATTCCTTCCCTCTCTCCGCATCTTTTGACTCTTTCCTTCCTTCTAAGATCGCGTATATCTCCTCAACCGTTCTGCCCTTAGTTTCTGGCACCCACATTACAGTGTAGAGAGTGCCCATAAAGCAAATGCAGGAGAAAATGATGAAGACCCAATGGATGCCGAGGAGTTTCAACAGTGGGTCGTATGCTTTGGTTTGAGTGAAGTCGCTTAGAGCTGTCCCAGATATGATCAGGGAGGTGGCGATACCACGATACTGAAAAAAACAACTAGGATTTAAAGCATAGGAACCGACTGAAAATTAGTAAGACTAACTCTGCAGTAATATAATATATATATACAAAAGGTTTGTTGATGCCTACATCGAAGGCAACTCAACATTAAGTTATATAGTAAGAGTTATTAAGTTCGCCATGTGACAAAAATGTAATCTCTCTCGATGGTTCCCGCCTTGCGAAATACACCGGTTTTAAAAGCAGCCTAGTGTTTTCTTGATCAAATCATCTATATAACATGAACTACACTGATAAAAAATTTATATACAGTGCACATTGAATAATAGGCACGATTGCATAACGTATCATTTTATTTTTAGGAGTTCTTAACATGATAAAGATACTTTCTCTTGGGCTAGCATCTATAAAAAATCATTAAGCATTTGTAAAAGTATTTTATTAGATGGTCGGCCTTTTGTCGGTGATATCTGGATAGATATCACCGTTTTTACTCTTTAGGCATTCTAGCAGTTACCTGTGTTTTGTTGAGAACGGCAAGATTATAATTATAGGGAATGGGAGGCATTACCATTTTCTGTCTTCAGAATGTCTATCTACTATCGTGATTTCGGTGGTAACATTTTTTACCTTATAATACCAGGCAATTCATAAGATATTTGTGTATACTTTGGCTGATAAAACAGGGACAAATTACAATGGTGTTTAAAAAACTTCATCTGTAAGCTGGTTTTAGAGTACATAAAACTGCGAACTAAAGAAGATGGCAGATATTTTATCAATGAGAAATGCAGCATAACATGTAATCTGGCTAAGTTTTATAGAACTTTAACTTCAGCAGTGGACTGCAATGATTTTTATGAGATAAATTGAAAATCCATTTAATATTTGAGCATATTGGACACGACGCTTTTAATAAGTATCCCTTTCATAATCATGAGTCAGTTTCTGTTATTTAAATTAATCTATTTTTACCTGAAACGAGAATAACTCCGACATTATGACGTAAGGTACGGGTTGGTAACCGGCGGCGTCCGCAAAGATGCAGATACACATCGCCAGCACTGGCGCCCACGCTGGCAGCCAGTATCCGCCAGCTGTCACCAGGAACCACAGGCCTAGCGTCAGCATCGACAGGCCAGTTACAAACGAAGTGCTAGCTAACAGCCACTGCAGGGATAACCACGATTCATATTATACATAGAAAAATATCGAATCAAGAAGAGACTCTTCTCTCATAAAATCTGTTATATAGTATTTTTAAATTTGGAATAAATGTCATGGAATAAATATGTTCAAAATTGTTTAGAAACTTCTTTGTAAAAAGTTCAGTTAAGAATCTTAATTATACTTAACAAGCCAGAAATGATTCGACTTGATTAGTAAATTGCAATAGTAGTAATTAATAGTCTTATGTTGTTTATATTGCAAAGACTACGGAAGAAATTGATCATGTTGGAGTTGGGAAAAATTATAACTAATAACTAATATGATAGCAAAATAAGTTAAGATAAGGTGAGGTAAGACGAATGCAGAATTATAAATAGGAATGCAGCAATATTTATAGATAGGTAAAAATAGTGATCAAAATATTGCCATTTAGTATGACGCTTTTAGCTTCAAATAAATTTCCTTTTCATGTTTTCCTAAGGCCATTAAATAACTTATTTTATTATGATGAATTGATTTTTTATGTCACAACAATATTATCCCACCTTTCTCCCAGTCTTCTCAACGAGACAGCTAGCTAATATGGATCCGATCAGCTGTATAGCCCCCACAACTATGGTCTGCTTGTTCGGACTGAGTTTTAGGTTGATGGAATCAGAGGCCTGCTCAAAGATGGAGCCAGCATATGTTAGGACCACGAGGTAGCCGCACGTCTCCTGAGACAGCATTACGTTGACGGCTATGCGAAACGCTTTGAATCTGGTCTTGTCTTGAACTGAAAGAAACAATATAGTTTTGTATAGGTATTTTGGATAAGAAAAATACTAAATGGGCATCTAAAATATCTGATTTGGTATCTAATCGTTGCCTGCTCAATTTATTGCTGCTAATTTTATAATATCTTATCCTAAACGTGCGTGTGCGCATATTTATAATATAAGTATATCATTTACATTTTTATATTTATAAAACTAATAAGTGTTTAGTTTTAGGTAAATGCTAGTTGCATTTCTATTAGATTTATGTCGATCCATTACTGTTTCATAGCAAAAGTGGGCTGAACATATTAAATAACTTGTATTTGGATAATATAGAGTAAAATAAATTTTACAAACATAGGGAGTAAGTAAATCGTCAGACTGATGCATTTTTCAGTATGCATGTATTTGTTTGCATTTTGATTTTAACCTTTTGTTCTTCATTAGTGCTGTTTAGAGTTGATGCTAGAATCTTAACTTGTTATCTGACCGTTGCCATACAGTATTAATTATTTACATCAAGGCTTTTAATATGGTCCAAAAATATACTTCATTTGTGATGGCAGCTGTTTTCAATTCAAAGAGAAACCTTGACTTGTCTTTATTGCTAGTTACTTAAAGTCTTTAATGTGTACAAAATATTAAAATGAACAAAAATATATGGCACCGTGCAACGAACGATTCATAGTTTGAGTGCATTTCTCAATAATCCTTTTAAGGCAAGCTTTTTGGAAATATAATGAAAGGCAATTATTATGTAACATGAATACGAGAAATACCAGAGATATCTATAATTACGGTAGTATTAAGATGCTTTTCAAAAGATATCTTTCAAATAAATATCGATATGATCTTTTATTTGTTTAAACAAATGTTAAGTCAAAGATTTAAGACGCAAATCTTAAATCTCAAATATAAGTAATAAATCAGTATTACGAAATTAATACATGTCTTAACCAAGATTATCTGATTCAAGTCTTCGTCGTGTCGTCATGTTAGTTTTGAATCCAAATTTGTTTCCTACTACATAGTCAATCACTTCTTTCCTAAGATAATAACTGCTTTGCTAAGTCTTACCTCTTTTTAGTCTGTAGACATCTATCAATAAGCATGTTTTATATTGCAATCTCTATGTCACTTTGCATAAAGGATAATGGCCACTTTATACAGGTTTTATTGTAAAAAGTCCTGCATTTAAACTGTACATACCTAAACTTCCAAAGTTAGCTTGCATCACAGACTTGGAGTACTCTTCCTCTATTTGTAGTTCTTCTATTGCTTGTTCTAAGTTCTTGTCGTCGACAGTAGTGTTTCTGAGCCATGCTAACGCTTCACGAGCTTCCTGAAATGTTAGTATTTTTTTTTATCTGTGATCGTTTACAACACGGGAAAACAAATTTAACTTAAAGTTATGAAAATAAAATAAAATGAATTTAAAAATAGAAAGAAAATAATTAAAATAACAGTAAGAGGGCTTATATCTCTAAAATTAGCCCATGGGTTTACCTTATAAGGCATACTGGATTAGTTGTGAGTTAACTATTTGATTGTCGTATTGGATATTGCTATAACTGGTAAATAGAAGTCTCCTGGACGTACAACGTATAATGATCATAACAAACACAGAATTATTATCATATGATTATGGGAAGCAATTCTTTTCATTTCGGTGGGAAATAAAACTTTTACTTACTGCTATTTTAAACATATGACGTAGGTCAATACATATTTAAGGAATGTTTGAACCGTGCGCCGTAAAGTTAAAACTCAGATGAACAAAAATGACACAGATGATCAAGGAAAATGGCCTATGATTAAGAAAAAAGGGTGCTATATAAGCAGCCCAATAAGATGGCAAGTGGTAAGCATAAGAGACACCATCAATATCGCACGCCCTGTAATAAAACTGGCTACGATTACCAACGCACCGAGCGAAGCATACATTGGATAACTCTGAGTCTTGACCCTCAGTTGACGGAGGAGACGAGTAAATTGATTATATGTATAATGAAATTTGAATTAATAACTTGAAAACACGGATAAAAATATTTCTCTTTATCAAGGAATACAAAGTATATCTTTGAAAATTGTATTGTTATCAAAACTTTTACGTTTGTAGTGTAACGGCGAATACAGGATATTCGTTAACCCTATTTAGAGGTTTATTTAGTAATTAGTTTTTCACTGTTTCTCAAAGGAGCCAAGTACTTGTAATCATCTATTTCTATAAGAAACTTAGTTGAGTAGTATATTAAAATGAATCATTATAATTTATGAAATGGGTATTGTAACGTAAACTATCTTGGTATTTAATTCTAAGAAGTCAGTGCTCGTAGAAAATACTTGGAATATCGAATTGAATTCCATTTTAAACAGTATTTAGACCATTTCAATTTTAAGCTATTTCAACTCGTACACGTTGCAACGAGTATAATATCAATAAGAAACTTTTAAGTCTGTGCTACTGATAGACTAATAGGCGGACTAAATGATATGATGAGTTTCCAACATAAATAAAATATACCTTGAGTACCTTTTATATTATAGTTAGTTACTTTACTTAGCACTATAAGTAGTGATACGAACTTACTTTTTTCTCGTAGCACTTCTAGTTTTTATTTAGAAGAGATATGTAGCAGTGCTACGAGAATTACTGCGTAGCACTGCTTCGTAGCTGCAAAAATAGAAAAGTTACTAAGTGTATCTATCAAAACTACTTTACCTTTGTTTTCCCTTGCTTGATCAGAAATACAGGCGTTTCTGGCATTCCCAGGAACACTAGAATGTGTAAGACTGGCACGGCGGTACATAGCCACATGACTGCGGCGAATGACATGAGGTCACCGCACACGTAGATTATGAGGTAGCCGAGATTCTGGGCGAGAATGAAGAGAGAGCCGAGCGCACCGCGTACATTGTCTGATGCAATCTGATGGAATTTTTTTAGGAATATTATCGTAACATATAGCATCAGATATTGCAGGTAAGGCTACTTAGTTAATAAGTTAATAAGTAAAACTTTTTTTTAAAGAAATTGGACATCTCAGTTATAAGAACAGCATTTAGTAAAAAAAACACGTAGTGTCTTCTTAGTTATTAATATAAGGCCATGAATAGGAATAATTGTATATTAGAAGTCAACATAAACAATTTAAAAAAAAACAATGACATGGATGATTTACGTGTATGGAATAACTGTTTTATTTTTCGACTAATATGGTTTCTACTACAGGAAATAGTCTATTTTTGTCTCGAACATCACCAAAATCAATTGTCTGGTATTACTTTTATTAAAGAATATTATAAAATATACAGTGAAAACAGATACATACTACATGAGAAATACCAGTGTAGTTTTCAATCTAACATCAATCTTCAAAATCAAAAGTGACTTATTATTCCTATTTCTTTTTAACAAGTGCATAAGACACACGGAAATGAATCTCCACATTCCTATTGGATCTGGATATCATCATTGGAAGTCTTATCCCATACATATGGCTAATATGTATTATATTAATTAAAACACTAAAACACTTTACCTTAAATATTTTAAGCACATGTCTTTTTTGCATTAAAATGATCGATAAACTTCATAGTCATCAAATGCTGGTGCAAACTATTCTTCTTTGCTTCGTCTTCTGATGATCCTGTTCTGATCATGAACAATGACAACCTGCCTTTTATTAGAATTGCTTGTTCGTCATTTGTTAGCATCAGAACCTGAGCGATTGAATAAATGTTTTCAAAGCGGCATTATTTTTCCCTTCTAGGCTTTCTCTGTATATTAAGACTCAAAATTCCATGATTATGTATTAAGAAGGATGAATGTAGACCAATGTCTGCAAGGCCAGTTGAAGACTTCACATTCCATTTGGTAACTGCAAGCCTCTGACTCAACCTGTAAAGAAGCGAAAGTAATCAATATTGTTTTAACTGACCTCTTTCAAGTACAGTGGTGTGACGACGTAGCAGGTGGCGCATGCGAAGCCGGCGACTGTCCGGGAGACTATCAGTGCCCAGGGCCGCAGCGAGAACAGGGTTATGGTCCAGCTTAGCTGACAAACGGGCAACATATTATTGATATGTCACCGCCATATTGTAAACACCGTGAATTTATGATCTTACTCGCGAGATTATGAACAACAAAAAGCTATACAATTTAACGTAATAATTTCCGATGTAAATGTAAGCATCTCAAACCGTAAAATTGTGAACCTGTCAGAGTTGTGCGATTTAATCACCCGTTGAATTGTAAACCATCTCTGATTATTCACTCGGATTTAGAGCTTACCTGTATTAACATGCCTAAGTATATGAAATCTGCAAATATTTATCTGAAATACGGTGCATAATCTAAATTTACTCAGAATTGTTATCACAAATAATAATAAAGTTAATGTGGAAAATATTTCATTGGCCAATGTAATACTGTGTCTTATTGTAAAATGTAATTTGTTTACTATTAAGATTTGGAGTTTCGTAAAAGGAATAAAATCAAATAAATCATTTCCAAATTTCCTTCATTTTGCTCATTGATAAGTAATGATTTAAACGTAAATAAGTGTGGATTGATACTCACAGCTAAAAACATCGACGTGAGTATGGTGAAGTTCTTCCTGCCCCACTTGTCGATGAGTCCGCCCATGTGGAATCCGCAGAAGATGGGTGGGAAGAAGGTGAGTGCTGCCATCCAAGAGAGTGTCGTATCTGACACCGGTTCCGGAGCCGGGCCGTCCATGGATTGAAGGATCGGTGTCATGGGGGACAGCCAGCCGAGCAGCATGCCGAAGTTTAATACTGGAATGGTCACTGGAAAGAAAACATGATATCAGGAATGAAGGACGATTTTATTAGTACACTTTTAACCTTTTTAGAACTATGACATTGCTGTTCCAAATAAATAAGACTTGCTGTGTTACATGTGTCGTATGAACCTGCAGATTATTTTATTTAAAACCTGAAGAACCTTTGATTTGTGCACTCATAAAAACTGCTCAAAAAGTGAGGCAAGGGAATCAAAACCCAGTCAGTCAGCGGAAAAAACTGTATATGTAATGTGATTGCGTTGACTTAAAAGTTTCTTAAAAACTTAAAACTTCTATTTGATATTAGTTTCAACTTAACAGTCAGACAGACAGAAAAGTCGAAAATATTTTATTTATGACTTTTCTAAACAAAAATATTTTTGTGTCTTTGGTACATATTATACGTACATTTTTGAACGTCAATAGTCTCGATGTGTGAAGAACAGGAAAGAAACTCAACCAGATTTGGAAATTTAAAATATTACAAGATATAGTAAAGCATAAAAGTTCCTATTAGGGTTATTTTTTCTTTTATATTAATTTTACTTTAATCTTTAATTTTAATCCTGTCCCACGATAAGGTCGCCCTTTGTACAAAATTGTAAACTTTTCCCTATGTATTTCTCTTTTTGAATTAGATGATGTACAATAAAGATTAATTGTATTCTATTCTATGTATAGTATATTTGGTTTGAGTTTAGAGCCTACATCGAATGTAATTTATCTTGGGTTCATACATTAAAGCAAACATTGATTTGTGATATTTTACAATTATATATGTCAACATCATCACCATCATTGTGTATAATGTCAATAAGCCATTAAAATGATATGGTCAAATTTGTACCAAATACCTACAAATACTACTGGTTTGAAACCAGGTAAACAGCATCAGTACTGTAGTGCAAAATTCTTATTGATATTGCTTCGGTTTCGCGTAGCCATGTTTGTAAACTATTTCATATGGACTGTGTAGCTAGTTAATATTCTCGTCACGGCAATCGTATATTCGGCTTATCTAAGCGCATAAAAGAATATGTAATTATAAATACATAAACGCGTAGTACTTGGCCAACATGGTTGACTAAAGCCTCATCGACCTAATTAGAGCCATTGCGAATATGAACGGATACCAACGCCCTTAAATTATGAGTTAGTTTCCTAAAATTCGCTTTTAGGTCTAGGTCCTCTGAGATTATTCTCGTTAGTTCCATTGCTTCGTACAAAAAACCTGGAGAAAACAAAGTAATAGACACACTAGTTCTATGGAACAAATATGCAGTGGAACTTAAGAGGACAGTTCTTGGACAACCCTTTATAAAATATAAGAATATTCAATAAGCATTTAAGAGTCCTTCAATACAAAAATTTAATAGACACAGTAATCACAGATAAAGTTACAATTTTATTTCAAAAGACGGAAAATTGTGGGAACTCTAGATTGGCGTTGTTACTTAATTGACAATAAAAATGTCAGCATTAATTTTCAGACAAAACATTCTCTGTAATTATAAAAAAGTACAATTTTTAAATTTTCCTAATTTGATTCTTTTTTTGAAATATCTAATGTCATAAAACCAGCTAGATACAAATAGTACAGCCAAAGATATTTCGTTACAAGTTTACACATACTTTATGTGAAAAGACCTATGTCTCGACCCAATATTATGTAGCACACACATACCTCTAATATATTTTTTATTGTGTGGTGTCAACGCACTGGCAAAGAATAGTTACTCACCTTAAACATATGTACGTAATGCAATATTTAAAATACAATATATTTGTAGAAGGCTAATTATATATTTCGCAAGGCTCTTTAATATTCTCAGCTGTAGTTCCGTCATTGTATTTTTGACAATGACATTATGATTGACACTTACATCAGACTTATTACTCACATACAAAACAAATAGATAATAGTAATCATGGATTTAATATAAATTAGCCTGTACCAGTTAGTAGTTCAAATATTGACAAACCGTATGAATTTTAAAATGGCATAATTAGCTGGGTTTTATAGAAACACCTTTTATTTGTTGAGTGGGAAATAAATTATAAACCCTAATGAATAATGTCATGTTTTCAGTAATGTCGTTTAAATTATGTTTACTTTTCGCATAATTATCTCGGTACAAGGTTTGCTTAACAAAAGCGATTGACATTATCTTAGATACGTACTTAATATTTCTTTCTTGATAATTTTATATGACGGAATACACTTAGCGCGCTTATAGACTTATTCATTGTAAGTAGTATGTTACGGTTTACAATTTTACGAGATAAATTATAATCTAGCGGCATTTACAATTTTACGGTGAAATATACAAGAGAAAATTTTGAAATCTCGCTGTTTATATTGTGACACTGTAAATACAATTTCCATAAACTGCATTTTCCGAATACATCTCGTATCTTAAGCTCTTAGAAATGCCGTAAACAAGTCATTGAGATACACACTACTTAGAAACGATACATTTTACGGTGATATCTATACATAAAAGTGTTTATACCCTTACACTTTGTTTCCTTTATAGGAATAGAAAGCGACGGAGAGCAGTCGGACAAAGCTTTTGTTTAAGCGTCTGCTTATGGAGGAATAGAATGTATAGATATAGAGGTATGTGAGCCTTGACGATCAAAATGACGACGCAGTATAAAAAACAAACAATCTTATAACAGTATTTTCTTATTTAAATTGTCTCTATCTTTTACGTTTGTCCATCTCCGAGAACGCCATTACTCTACTAACCGAGCACCGTCAACCAGAATGACACCTCAATCACCTCCTCGAACAGTAACTATTGATGTTTGGTCACTCTACAGACTATCTGCGTATACGCAGATAAAATAAACTTGCTTAAGATAATAGCTTGCAGTTACCTAGGCTGACCTTAGTTGACCCCGGTTCCTGTCACTTAGAACCTATTTTATATGGCGTCGATCCGTTTAAAAAAGGGTAAACCTGTTGTCATGTGGTGTATGTGTAAAGCGAAAAGTCCACTGGTTAATAATTTGCTTTATTTTGCTTGAGATTTTATATTGGATACTAGTAATATGATAATACTTTTTAATCTTGGCTTTTAGCTTTCATATCATCTAGATGTATGAAAGTTAAAAGCCAAATATATCTTTTAGCGAGATACCAATAGAATTTTAAAATTTGATTCATGTGACTATGCCTATTTTGCTCACAATTTTAGAAAATTACTAAGAGCGCGTGCCTTGTGCAACCTTAAAGACTGTTTCTAGTCATTGAATAAGATAATTATTGTCAATATTGCAGTACTGGACAGCTATCTTCAACATGACTACCTTATGCAGAAATTTTGTTTTTATTGCGGTTACATTTTAACAGTTTGATTGATCGTACAGAAAAACGCCATCATTAATGGTCGATGTATACTGGGTTCAATAATTCTTTCTCTGTTGACATTTGTAGCGAATATTTTTATATTACATATAAACAGAAATAATTTAATATTAATTTTTATAATTAATGAGTTCTGTTATAAATTATATGAATTTTATTGAGTAATTAATTTATAATGCAAGATTTATACAAGAAGAAATATTACAGTAGACTTAAATAAATAGAATTTAAATTTAATTGCACCAAATGAATTTTTTTGTTCATTTTGTTATTGGAAAGACAAGATTCATATAAAAAAATATAAAAAAGTAAGACGAAAGTAAACGAGAATCTGAGTGAGACATACGATAGCAAAGGAGAATTTCAAAATTTAGTCAAAATACTCGAATGTTAATTTATAGATTTTGTCTCATTTTTTCATTATTTGTTTCAACTCAATATATTATGTAACATTTAATTGTAAAAAAGACATTAAGGCTTAATTCTTCTAATATTCTTTCAGTCATGACATTTGGTTCTTACCAATTCGCGGTATACATCTGCGTATGAAGTAACGTGAGCTATTGTTCGTTTAAGTTGACGCATGTGTTTATAAACACAGCAAAGACTTTGTATACTCCAGTCATTGGTCTCGTTATAACGTAAGCTAAGCATTGGCCATTAACTGTCTTAACGTTTTACAAACTTACAGGGATTTTGAGGCGACAATTTAAAACAGGGATGGATTATGTATAGGTACTGTTGCACGTAGACCTTCACAGGTTTTGTCATTCTTTAAAAGTTTTTTATTTAATTAACATTGTCACTTTCCCTTTGTTTTTAAATCGACTTCGAAAAAGGATGAAGTTCTCTATTAGGCTTTTTTGTGTATGTTACGTGATGTCTCTGTCAATTGTGAAACGATTTTTAAAATTCTTTTTTAATTCGATAGGTTATACTCCTGAGGTGGTCCCATTGTCTGATGCTGGGATTCCAGGGAAATCAAGGACAACTTTCAAATTTTATAGGCATGCGTTTCATATTTTTTCTACAGCTATTCGAGTATTTTTAACAAACGATAAACAGACAGGTCAGTCATCGATGCAGACGGTCACCCATCTAACCTTTACCTTAGATACTTATTACTCAAAATTGTTCTAAACAAAACTAGAAACCGAATCCAACACCCTAAAAAGGCAAAAATAATTCAATGAAAGAAGTTATCTAATTGAAAATTATTTTTTGGAGTTAGTGCTAAGCTGTCTCAGAAACAAAAGTAAGTGTAGCTCCGTCTCCAAAAATTCGTACCATTTACTGTGTGTTGTCGCTTCTATCAGTGAGTTGCCTGTTTATAGTTAAATCACAATCTTAATATTTATTACTTTCCTGCAAATGCTGATGCTTAACAGCTCTATATTTATGTTTTAGTTAAACATTTATTTGATAACTCGTGCGTCACAGGAGTAAGACTAACTAAATTTAACAGCGTGTTGTGAGTAAAACAGTAACTTCTATCAATGAGTACGTTAAGTAAGTAAATTAGAAACAAATAAATTGTTTACAAATAAATAAATCGATCATTGAAAAAGATTATCTATTATGTTTAAAAAAATATTTAAGTAATAAAAAGTGGTTACTTTAATACAGAGAAGTATGTGTGTACGTGTGGACACCCTAACGACATACAATTAGGTATAACTTTACTGAAAGTGATACTTTCTCATGCGATAATTATGGAACGTCGTCTCCATTGGACTTAAGAGTTGATGTTTACAAATACCTGCGTGTACACATATATCCCACAAGCTGACGTGTTGTAAGATTGTTTTCTTTGCATGTTTTACTTACACGTTTGACAGTACACAACATGTCCACCTATTGGAGTGCACACCTATTTGATGTTAAAATCATAACTAATACGGCATTTGGCATTATCAATATGAAACTATTGATTTTAAGTTAAAAATTGGAAAAACGGCACACAGGTGGCGCCCAAGGCATTAAGTGACCCAAAGCACATCAACTGCATGCCTGTGCGTCAGTAACGTCTGTTGTATCCACAGTTCGTCAACAAATTTATTAGTGTAATAACTGATTGGTCAACAACTCGACCATTTTGTCGTGTATTTTTGTGGTATGTCAGTGGTGCATCGTGTATGTCTAGTGACCTCTGTGATTCAAAAAGCTTAAAAGGCGTTCACTGCTGTCCCCGATATTCAATCATCGGTCCTCTTAGCGTTTCTCTAACCAAAGAAAGCATGCAATTTTACAATGTATACATCCCACAATACGGTTAAAATGTTTTGCTTTTTTATTAATATTATATTTATCAATTTATAGAGACTTGTAACGTAATTGTGATAATAATTAGTTATGTCGTGTGTCTATTATAAAGATTAACAATGTGTAACAATTACAGAAATTTATTACACTCTAAAAAATAACATTTGTTTATTTGGCATGCATCAAATCGTAATTATTTCTTACTTAACTACAACATTATTACAGACTTTAAAGTCGACTGTTGTTGAGGTATGTTGGACCCATAAACTGTCCACATTACTGTTGTCTTGTTTGTGTCTTGTTTGTGTGTGTCTTGTGGAGTACATTTTTAGGGTCAAGTACCCTATAAAACTAAAAAATGCAAAAGTAGAGTATGGTGAGTAAGGTCGTCAGCTCATCAGGAAGTTTAATATTTGGAACACGAGGACTCTCATGTGCTATAAATATAAAATGTTTTTAAAAATATAACCTAGGAATGCTCATGAAGACCGCGGACTTAGCGTTTCTCTCTTTCTTTTCACTTGTCACATATAATGTAAAGATATTTAACATTTTAAACTCTTACTTAAATGTTTGTCTTTTAACCTATGTACTGTCTGGATGGATTGTGTGTGATGAAGAAATGAAATAAAGACTTTATCTATCTATCTACTCTATTTTTTACCTTTTCTTTTATCAATTACTTTCCCTTTTTGTTTCACGACAACAATGGGAATTTTTATTGAAAGCGATTTACAAAACAACCTTCGAATACTTCCTGAATTAGTCTATAGAAGACCTAGGTTTACTTCCCAGTGCCGGGTTGATATAAAAGATTCGTGAAGGTTACATCTGAGTCAACAAACTAAAGTGTAGTTGGTACGTCTTAGTTACTAGCAAGATAGACAGACATGAGTAAGATATATCAATCAGGCGCTGTCAACCGCCCAGGCGCTAGGTCGATACATAATCGTGGATGATCTGGACACAGGATCGCCAGTAAGGTATGTTGGATTACTGAAAGTCCTATGATTATTATAAAGATGATAGTTCACGCGCAAAGGAGGCTTCATAGCGAGAGACATGCCACCTCCTTGAAGTTTTAGAAAAAAGCCGATCGCTTTTTGTTTTCTTTTCTTCTTTAGTACTACTATTTCTTTTATTTTATAATAGAGTGTAAATACCATGTTTAAATATTATATTTGATGTCTTTTTAATCTATCTTGTATTATTGTTCTCACGAATAAAGAAGTAAACCTTACCCATTAGTGCCATGAAGAACTGGGTGAGAGTTCCACCATCGTTGAGGGAGCCGAGCCATCGCACCATAGGTGTGTGCATACTGCGCTTGTCTGACGCTAGCAGAGCATTCTTTGTCGCCTCGGCAGCTACCTGTACAAAACATTTAGTATTACGATACGTACTACATAGATAAATTATCATGATGTAGCGAAATAAGTTGATTTGTTCCCCCAGTTAGGGAAGGGTGCTTTTAGTTCACAAAAACTTCCAGCAAATTTTACTCTCGTGTAAGCATAAATAAATTAAATTTCGAATACGGCATTTTATTTAGTATTACCACGATATAAGGAGAAGAATTAAGCCACAGACGCGGTGTAGAATTTCTTCTTTGGTATTCTACTAAATAAATGCAACTACTTTTGGATAAGCATAGTTCAACAGTAAACTGCGTGATTCAAAAACTCAAATTCATTTTTTTAAATAATTAAAAAAAAAGCATTTTATATACAGAAATGTAGAAGGGTAAGTTTCCGAAAATAACAGTGAATGTCAATTAAAACCTGTGTTGATTTCTATGGTATGCCTGAAAGAGGCGTAAAAAATAAAGATATTTCAGCACAGAGCCGGTTCCAATATTTAATGGAGCTACGTATTTTGAAACCTTACTGATGAACAGTGGTGGTAAAACATTGCCTGCTTTCCACCTTTAGTAATATCAACGAATTACTTCATGGAATACTATTTTTATTAAAATTATTTTAATTAAGTTCTGAAATTGTCTTCAACCTTCAATTTTATATATATTAATACGTTCTTTAGATATAAAATTGACCAAGCAATACCTATACATCACTAATAGCTAGTCAAATTTCGAATGGAATATTAATTGATACTTGAAATAGATTTTGTTGCGATAAGACTAGCGCATCGATGTAATCTGTCTATGTCATGCTAGCAATTTTATGCCGGCTAACGCGCAAAGCATATACGAGATTATTATATTAGATCATATATAAAATATAGTAGATTGTATCATAAGAGAGCAAATTGAGATTGTTGGTGCGAGGGATTTTGAATTAAAAGTGATGCAAAGAGTTCTATGGAAAAACCGAGGTCAAATTAATTTTGCGAGTGTTCATTATGTTTTTCATCCTAACACACATTATTAAATGCAGGAGGCGTACAGCTCCCGGCCGATGCTCCGCCCGCAGCCGAGTTCGCCGTGAAGGCCATTAAAGTTCATTACAAATTTTGTCTAACCTCTTTAGTTGCAGAACACGGAACACTATTATTTCAAACTCGATTATGTTCCAAATTCAAAACTCATTAGTGGCCGCTACGAAAGTATTTTGAGAATACTAAGAATACTTTGCTCGCATTTATATACGTACCAATGAGCGCTTTTGAAATAGATGTGATAAATAAAAATCAGTTGTACTTGCCCGTCATCTCTCGTTCTCTGTACTATTTACACATTTACATTTTCGTTGCAGTTTGTAACAATAAAAACTGTTTTAATAATATAACTTCATCAAAAAAGTTTTCCGTGCTTCACGCCGTACTTTCTCGATTGTTATTAGTCTATCCAATTTTTTAAAATTACCTATGTCATTATGTATTAATATTACATTATTAATATGTTTTATGAGAATCTGAATTGAAGATAAGAATCTCTTACATATGTAACAGATTCTTAAATCCAGTTTCCCATGAAACTATTACAATGTAGAGATCTTGAATGAGATGTCGTAAAAAGTTAATGGGTCACTTGCTCTTTTTCAGGGTGGCCATTTTCTTACTTGTTTATTTTAAATTTAGAGATGTTAGAGAATTATAAGGTTCAATTTATTATGTTAGCTTCAATCTATTTATAGTATATCTGATTACGACGTAAATTCGCGCTTTGTAATATATTATGAAAAGTAATAATTTATTTAGTGACAATACAACAATAAGAAATATAAATAATTAATTAACATATTAGCTACTTAGTTAGGTTCCGTCAGTTGTAAAGGTGGTCTTCTGCACGACCTAAGTAGTTAAGTATTTAAATCTGGTATTGACTAGCTAGGTATTAATCTAATGTCTATAAAAGGTATTGTGTATAGATTTACATTTTTATCTCCACGTTATATCATGACATTGATTAGTACCATGTCAATGTCATATTATTATATTGAATCATTTAAATTTAGCCTCTAGATTATTTTCAATTGCAAAAGCCACTTCATGAGTGATATAATTTTAATATTTATTCGTTAGTAGGTATTAAATTAAACTTATTTTAACAAGAAATCTTTGCAGTCATGACTTTTAACCCATAATTATTTTGATACGAACGATTTCTAATTTAATTGATAAGCAGAATGATATGCATAACAACGTTCATTTGCCGCGATATTTTGTTATCTATAGTTCTTAAATTTTTTTAAACAAGTCAAGATAGTAGTTCATCCTGTTAGTCAAGAGGAGATAAGTTATAAAGACAAATTAAATAGCTACCAATGTTACAGAAATATTGTAGATACAACAATTATTGAAGACTATAGACAATGACTGACTGAGAGAATATGAGAATTTATTCTCATTTCATTTCATTTCATTTCAATTCATTTGATTGTTATGTAATCCTACACATTTTGGGTTGGTGAAAAGAGATTTGCATTTTGACTTTGCTAATTTTTATTTTTAAATATTGAAATAAAAAAGATCCGGTATTCTTTAGGTATATACCTAACTAACATGAAAAAGTAAACTATGAATGGGTATTAGTTTAATGGAATGGAATATGATGTTTCAAGTATAGAATAACAATCGTTTCAATAAAAAATTGATTATATATTAATAAATAACAAAATTAATTATGTACATACATACATATAAATAATACCTTATATTATTCTCTTCCTTTTTGTATTATTATTTTTATATTTATTATTAATGCGGAAGACTTAAATGTAATGTCAAAATGGTGCTTATTGGAGTGTGCGCATGTTTGTGTACTTACAATTACATCTTACAATTGCAATATTTTAAATCCTCGCTGTTGATGACTGACTAGTTTTTGTATAACTCTATATTTATTTATTTTCTTTGATTTTGAAATATACATGTGGTTTTTCTAAATATACATCTGTTTTAAAAATATACTCTAAGGAAGGAGACCGAGAGTTTCATTCTGAACACTCACATGAAATCATTTATAATATAACGTGCGATCAGGCTATTGGAGTGCATACAAACAAACTCTGCCTTTTATAAAACAGTTAATTAGTCTTAAGCTCTCAATTTGATACGTCTTCCCAGTTTAATAATTTTTTTGTGATTTGTACCTGTAAGTTAAGTGATAAAGTAACATTAACAAATATATAATAAGTAATATATATTAAGAGGCTTATATATATTGAAATTGGGGACTACGACTCCATTTTAATATCGCAAGCTTTATCTCAGCCTACTAATGGGCGATTACCGCTTACCAGGTGACTATGTTGAGTTAATAACAGCAAAAATTCCTGTAACAATCATTAGCTTTTTACCTCGTTACTCTAGTTTACTTCCTGAATCGGACTATCAGCTGTCTTTATCTTTGCGCAGAAGCATTAGTCTGAATAATTGTTTATGATAAAATGAGTGCGTAGATGCTTCTCTTTGAAACGTGTTCTCTATGTCAAAAACATAGTGCGGTAGACTCAAGGTCTTCTTAAACCGTTCATTTATAATTAGATTTCATTGATACTTAGATGAATTGCAATTATTATATTAATCATAATTAAACTGATAAGGTCAATTGGAGAGTTGTCTCTGAATCTGAAATTACAGATAAGTGTCTTTGTAAGTATATACTTTGTAAGCAAACGAAATAACCTTGGGAAGTTGGCTAATTAGTGAAAAATATAAATAATTAGGTTTTAATCAATAATTTATTTATTCTTCATAATACTTGGCGAGCAAGGCAGAGCGAGAAAAATCGATTACAAATAAGAAATTTTTTCAAATAGTAATTAGTGTTGTAACTACATACTGTAACTACCCATAATTGTAATACAGAAAAGAGAGGGGTCTTTTCTAATACAGGTTTTCTTAAACTTAAAAGAAAAGACCCACACATTCTAAAAAACTATATGTATTTAATAAAGATATTTTTGATTTGAGTATTATGAGAGCGCTCTCTGATTTCGATTGCGAAAGCAAATCAACTATCGCTATGGTTCATCCCCGGATGGGTCCATCAAAATTTGTTGTCTCGATAAGGCATGCTTCAAAAGGCACGTTAAACCATTGATGCCGGTAGTTGAAGTAACCACTTTCGCCTATCAAATCGGCTCGAACTAGCAATGGTGTCATGATAGAAACTCCTCATGTATTTCTAGCATGTAGGAGGACCCGTGAAGTATAACAATGAGCTTTAGGATCGATTGTTATTACCGGTGAACCGGTTTTTTAATCAATACTCATGTAATATTAAGTGTTATAACGGCAAAATTGTTACCTATAGTCTGTACTGAAGCTTTCTACGCACTGTTATGCTTTAGTTGTGGAATCATATCGAAAATCCCTCAAAATGTTATATATACTGGAAAAATAAAATAAAAATAATGTACTTTCGCGGCGTTTGCCGTAAACTGAGAATGATTTCTATTTATAACAATGATATTCGTTTTATTTATATATGTACTTGGAAAAAGTAAATTACCTTGTTCATACTTTAAGTTCTTTTTTCTTTAAGTTCTATAAGCTGTTGGGTAAATAAAATAATGTTTTATATAAAGTACTTTTTTTGAAATTTTGGTGTTCTTAATTTTCGGAAGGTAAAGCGATGAAGCCCACGCGACTGTGTTTTTTATGTGTTGTGTCGATTTTTTATTTCTGCGGTTCGTTCGTTTGTTTAGAACTAGACAACATGGCTTTCACCAATCACATTCGAATTGCTTAGTTAAAAATGTATGGGATTTGACAATTACGCTCGGCAGCTAAGCGAGGGATTATGTCAAATCTTATCAATTTTACCAAGTAACTTCATAAGCGAATAGCGGAAGGCAAGTTGTCTAGGCCTTCAGACCATTTATCATATTAAAATAAACTTGCCAAGCTAAACTATACGTATATAAAAATATGACCTTTTACATAAAAGATACGTATGTGTGTGTTGTATTTGTGATAGTTGTAACATCTACCTTTTAATTATTGAGTTAACGGATTACTTGCTGACAGGAAATATTAGTTATTAGAAGCGTATCACTTAAAAAGGATAACGGTTTCTTTACGTTCCTTTGGTTCCTTTGGTGTTAAGAACTGATACGTTGGGCTTTTTGAGTTAAATGATTTTTACTCAACTGATCATTACTAGGAGAGTAATGGTCTTCGCGCGTATGAACTATGTGGGTTTGTTTGTTTGTTCAATTGTGAATTCCTGCAGCCTAGGATTTGATCAATTTAGAAGAGAGAGTTGTCCTGTAATAACAGGGAAGATTTGAAATCTAATGACTAATTTGAACCTATTTACTCCCATAATCCCATATTTTTACAATTTGTTCTTAAATTATTTACTTGTTTTATGAATAAAATAAAACTAAGCTGAAAACTTCATTTCATTCGCTGTGTGCATTTGTTTTTGTCCAGTTTAAAAAAGCCTCGCCCAATTAAACTGTGGCGTGGTCGTGACGCTCGGTCAATCAAATCAATTAAAGGCTAGTGAAAGAAAAACATGGCAGAGGGAGACCACACTACCGGAAGAAGGATGATGTCAGAATGGTTGGGATCCAATGGATGGCAATAGTAGTGAAATACGGAGGAATCAATTCATGCTATCTCCTGTTCATCTGTGAATTAGTCTAGAGAATGAAGTAAATAAGTTAACTTTTATACATTCTTAAGGGGTTTTTTACCATTTTATTGTAACTGAAAAATCCGTCCATGGCCCATTGCCCCGAACCATATTCAAACAGAATGCATTTCATATACAACATGGGTTCCTTTAAAAGAGTCGTGAAAATTATTAAAAAAAAATATATTAAAAATAAATATATTAAAAAAACATTTTATATACGAATAGCATTAATTTTGAATGGTCGAATGATTCATTCGACCATAAACGTCCTAACTTAGAAAAGTCCTAACTTTTCTACCCCAACGGCTTTCAGTCCTTGCAATGTGCACTGCCCACTGCCACTTCAGGCTATAAAATATTATTTTTATCTGAGCCTACAATAAATACATATAAAATTACATTATGCAATTTATGTCGATTGCTAGATGTTGATAGTGATCATTATGTATCTATTTTATGCTAGTATTATACTGCCGAAAGTAATATCAGTTGTAACGTAATAAATGATAATAACTTTGAGAATGGTACGAAAATAAAGATGGACCAGTTTGATCCGGCGCCAAGCGGTTCGCTCCATTGACTGGCAAGCTATTGGTAGTATGTTTTATCTTACAGAAGCATTGTTTTTTTACGCAATCATTATATGGTTTGCTCTTGCGAAATAAAAATTGTAATTATTTGCGTATTAAGTAGATACTTTGAATATCTACTCTATAATGCGATAGAATCCAATCAGGCTGATTTAAATTTTTGTGTAGTTAGTTAAAATAAATGCACTGTTTGATATTCTAAACCGTCGAATTAATGAATTACAGCTTATGATGTTGCATTACTCATTGCTAGATACCATAACGTTAAGTAAGTTATTTAAATTGGTATATACCAATTAAACCGCTGGTACAAGCGGTTACCATAGTAACCGTGAGAAATTGACAAGACAAAAACGTCAGTAACGTGTCAACAATATAAAATTTTCTTAAAGTATAGTCAAAACCTGTAAAGGTTTCTACCCGCATCATACTCCCGGCATTGCAGGTATAGATACCTACAATAAACTTAACATTACATATAAAAACTACAAATCAAACCTCACAGGAATCCTGATGGGACGACCAGAACGAGTGGCATGATGTTCCTCCCTGATTTCTGCTGGTTCGAATAGTCCAGGGCCTAAACTGTAACTTGTTCCTTTGACACTAATACCTGAAGTGGGAACAACCTCTGCAGTGGCCTCACTATTTCCCCATTAGCTGTTTTGTGTCTTGCAACCAACACAGATCATTAACACCCATATAAATAAATACTACTAAAGGTCAATTTACACATTGTAAGCAAGTCAATTGAACCAAGATCCCCAATGTTGCCATCTCAAGAACTATTAACGCCCTTCTTTTCTACTAAAGCCGCTAAATATTCTAGCTTCTGAATATAGCGCCGGTTAATAACGACGGTTTAACTCTCTAAAAACTCTAAATCAGTATCATTGTCTAACCTATTCCCTAAAAACATCGACGCAGTTAATGGTTTCAAATGTTTCGGATATGAAAGTTCCTCACTATTTACACTTACCACACAATTATCAACAAAACCCATTTCTCAATTTTATTGCTACTTCAGTATCATATTTATTTAGGTGGAGTTAAAAATAGATTAGTTGTCACCCCAAAAACTACGCAGCAATGTTTCTAAGTTTCTCGACTGGGTTAAAATCACGCCACCAGAAATTTTTCAAAAAGTCGCGGTCAGCTGGATTTACCAATATTAGTTAGAAATCTTTCTTAATGCCTGTCGTAACGGCTATCATACCTAGTCTAAAATTGGTATTTTTAAGCAACTTAGGAATAACCTAGATAAAATTGGCACCTTTCTCAAGACAGTCATTGAGTGCCACGCCAATTTTCTCAGACGCAGATGCATCAAACACCGGTCTTATCTTCGTTGTCAAACTTGACTTATTCACTACCGCATGATGTGGCATATTATCTATATTGCCAACAATAACTTCTTCAAAATACCACTGTCCACCCACTCAGAAAAATATTTCTATAGTTTTCTAAAATTCCTCCCTTTACTAACTTCTTAGTAGTGGACCTAAACCTTTTTTCTGACATATCGTTATTTTTTAAAAAGACAATTAAACATAGGTCTGTTTGGCAACATAACTTCATTATTAACTGTTATAGTTCATTCGAAAAAATTTACTACCTCACCCTCAACAATACTTTTCGCCTTTACTTCAGTGTCATCCATAATCCTCAAAGTCTCTATCTTCCAGGGGTCATCAACATCAAACGAACAAGATGCCACATTAGAATAATAAACACCAACCGTAGTGTCCTGGACTGCCCAACCCAGTCCAGTCTTCATAGCCAGCAAACTGTCATTCTCTATTCTACTACTCGAACTGATTGTCCCGTCAGGATTGTACCTAAAACATCAGAACCAATTAACGAGCTTATCTCGTTCACATTATTTACTCAATCAGTTATTTGTATACCATTTTGCTTCAACCTATATAATAACACTCCCTGTCCTACTTTTGTTTTTTTTAATAACAGTAACCATAACTTGCAATATTAAAGTCAGAGACAAGGCCAAAATATTTTAATCATCATTAGTATACATATATTTTTTGGACGTATACATATTGTATGTAATTTATGTCAATTTTATGCCATCTGTTCATACTCAAGAATAGGTAAGAAACTCAAGATATGTTTGTATTACGTGTACATTTACACGTCATTAAGAAATGATTGAAAACTGTTTTGAATCCGCAGTCAGCAATAAAAACTTTAATATAAAAATGGATGAGTGAAAAAAATTATCATCTTTATATATCTGAACGTTATAATAGCTTATTTTAATAGACGGTAAAATTGTGTCAATTAATTTCAGTAGCATTTTGCGGGACTGTCAGAATTGTATGTTATAGGTGTACATCCACTAAAGAATTTTAAAGCTAATAGATACATTATCGCTTCGCTTGCCCTTTAATAAAATTGGCTACTACGCAGCGGGCTATTTCACGGTCGGAATAGGAATGGGGAGGTACAGCCGAAGTCGGAACGTTGGCACCCGGATGACCATTCACCATAAAGATTATTGGACTAATTTGAATATTATGACAAATATAATAATAATATAACTATCAATCCTAGCCAAATATTAGTAAGCTTGAATTTAGTTTGGCTTTTAGTTTTGTTTAAGTGCAACAATATTGAGTAAAAATTTCATGGCTTTAAATAAAACTTAGATAAGAAATACAGCGGCTACGTGTTCAGTCATTTTGAACGCCCTAAAGTTGGATGTATGCGTCAGAAAGCAGACAGACTAAGAACGCACAAAATAAGAAGAACGAACAAAGTTCAGGACAATACACTAAGTAAGACTGGGGACATAATTATGGGACAAGAGAAAAGGAGTACCTCCGTAATATTGAGGCGAGAGCAAACCAAATAAAACACAATAAAAATTATTCAAATAGAACAAGCCCTTTTTGAGTTGTAGCGAAACTAACGAACATCAATTCATTTTTATATATAAGATTTATATATTAAGATCATGAAGGAAGGCAAAATGGGCAAAACTCAGTAGTTGGGTTTAATTAAGTTTGGATGTATTAAGATTTGCCAAAATTACAACACAGTCAAACAACAGTAAAAATTAAAACATTTCTCAGTAAAAATAAAAACATAGTGTAGACACATAATTTATTGCTTAAGTTTTTTTTCTAAATCCCGCCAAAACTCAACGTTATGGCATTTTGTATTTTTCATGACAGAAGCTGTCATATACGAAGATGTGATTTTATTCTAGAACAATTTTTTTAAATTTATTGAATTAAAGGACGGGAAAAGTCTTTTAATACAATAAATTTAATATGTTCAAAGAATTTATAACTTTCATGTTGTTATGTTTCCGTAAAACATAGAAAAAGGGAATAGGTTATATTTATACAGTTGGTTGTGTAATATGGTGTATCCTAAAATAAATATTCAATTAATATTCGAATGACTAATGCATGCGTAACACTTATTACTAAATTATAAATTTTAAAATGTCAAGTGTATGAGGCGATAAATAAATACAATTACCTTAGATCTATTTACCGACAAAATACACTCACAAAGTACTCACTTCACAATGAAAAAAGTTGTAAATCCCACCTATTGATCACACACAATATCACTGTAGAATACTCTAATTGTTAAGCTTACAATTAAAGTGAAAACAAAACAGTGTACTAATTTTAAAACTTGACTCCGTAATTACTCCAATACGCCGTCGCACGCGCGTGTATCCACAACGAACTGCGTCCATTCACTAAAGTCTTCGCTCCCTCATGCTGTTTGTAACCTAAATAAAAAATGCATTGTTGATTTGTTGCACGCGTAATAACCGACTTCATTATAAACGTGCGAGCTTCTTTGTAAGCTGTCAATTGAGCTTTGAGTTCGTCGAATTGTATTATGCCGTTTTTAGGGATCTGCTTACAATTTTTATATGATAGTGGCCAGTAATAATAAGTATGTAATATAAAAGTTGATACATATTTCGTTAAGGTTTACTTATTTCCAATTATAAAACTAAATACTTTTATTTCTAATATAAATTATAAATGAAAACCAAAAACTGTTATCAAATAACTAAAAAACGCAAAATAATTCAATTTAAGAAGTAATATGCTATTTGAAGTTAGTACTTCACTCCCTAATGTTTCTAGAAACAACTATGTAAGCACCAACTCCAAAAATTAATTGAATATTCGATAATTTTTAATTAGAATTGTTTTGCCCTTTTAGTGTTTTGATGTCCGTTTTTAATTTTGTTTAGAACATATTTTTTCTGTCAGTATTGTTGATTTATCTATCTGTTTGTAGTTAAAGTACCGTGAAGATTGCATTATCCAATTTAACAAAGCGCTCATAAAATAAAAAGTACTGAGCTAAACCTAATTGTTTTTTTATACAACCAAATGGCAACGATTCCGCATCGAACAAAAAATGAATCGCGTTAATCGGATCAGAAATTTTTATGTAATCGATGTACACACATAAAAAAAATATACCAACCTAATTGCGAGCTTCCTTTTTGATATCGAAATCCACACGATTCTTACTTAATACGTTGGTTTTTATGTAAATATTAGGTATTTAAGAGAAACTTGGCATCATATTGGTTTGTCCGGTCTAGTTTAGATTGCGAAAACAAAACAATTTTCGTAATGACGGGGATTCTTCATGAGTTTTACCATGTAGTCTTGATGTACCAATGACCTGAAGAATATATGTAAAAGTTTAACATCGTGTAAGTATTCTTTTCGCGCTCTCAAATCTATAATTGTAAATATCTTGAAAGCGAGAAGGATGACGTGTATATTCCCGGTAGTATATAGCGACTGAAAAGATGAGTCACCCCAAACAGTATTATTTATAAAGCGCGGGTAAATAGTTTGCAAAAGAAGTCAACTTAGATATTGTTGTATCAAAAATAATGTTATAATAATATATGTAAAGGTCCCTTGCTGTTTTTAACATCTTTGTTGAGTAGCGCGGTAAGTAAAAAAACTAATACACAAGCTGTTCTTTTTCGCATTCCCATAACTGTAGAATATCATTTTTTTGATTGAAAGATCTTAGATCTTATCTTTTTTTATTTGTCTAATAAACATATACCCCAAGGCATAGGTTCCGAGATATTGTGCATAGTTTACGTATTAAAATATCACCACAACTTCGACTTACCTTATTTTATAAAAGCCTGAAAATGATTATTCACATTTCAAAACGTTGTGTATTGGATTTGTGCAAATTTTACCTGTTCGAAAAATGCTTAACGAATTACGCCTACGATTACACTGAATTTAAAATAATCACGCTGTATAATAAAGTGTTTTTACTTACTACTTACATACAACATCTCAATATTTACTTGTAAGTGGGCTTTATACCGAACGATTTTTAAATTGCTACGGAACTCGTAAACAAGTCCGAAATATTTTGATAAGCTTTTTTATAAACGTCACCTTTCTGTAACATGCGTCACATATATCGTCATTATTTATGTTGAAGTTTTATTGCATCCTTCAAATTTATTTGTACAATAAACAGCTTATCAGATGTAACACTTAAGGCGTTGCAAAGATTTTATGCAGGCTTAATAATAGCTACTTTTGAAGTGAAACGTTATCTTTTAGATTATACACAAAAATATTTTATCGCTTTGAAATTGTGGCTTGAATAGAAATAGGTTATTCTTGTTATCAGGAAGTTCAATATAACGTAAACTAAATTGGGTGTATTTTACCTAATATGAATGACTCTTCAGTTGAGCTGGCAACGTCGCATTATGATTCATTTAAAAATTTTGTGCAAAATATTTATCTAATTGACGAAACAATGAAATTAAACATTTGCATAAGAATAACTTCAGTAATCATAACAATAAATGGTTCAATTAAGATAAGTATTTACAAAATTGATGGTGATTTACTTTTTTAGCTATGAAATGCGGTGTTGGTGCACGGTTTTAGTAACCGGTTACGGTAACCGCTTGCATCGGCCAACTCGCCTTTTGCCAGCGTGGTGGTCTTATGACCTCACCAAACTCCCTGCTTGTTTCTCCCATGTAGCAAGATCTGTGTCCGAAGCGCGACGTATAGTAGGCTGTTTATAATGAAAATGCTCCGGACATCGTCTATCTATCATTTAAAAACCGCAATGAAAGCTGTGGCCGAGCCATATTACCTTTTTTATAATTATTTATGGTTTTTTGTATAATTTTAAAATCAAATCAAATTGTTTTGTCTTTGCTTTTCTCCTGTCATTATTGGTGTCTTGTTACGTAGTCTAGTTTGTACAATAAACCCATTTTTTCCTTTATCGTTCCCTCGCCTTTTAATTATTTAGGAGATACATCACAGTCCATTAGTTCTCCGCTTCAGAATCCATTCAGCAGTTTTAGAGTTTTTCGCGTACATATAGACAAAACAGAAAATATTCTCCTACATCTTCTTTCATAGCCCTGTCTCGGTATTATGTAATTTCAGAAAACATGTGAAATCTCCAATTTTATTATATGTATAGATTATTTTTTATATTTAAAACCTTTGTTTACCCATTAAAACAATCATTTTTTTTTAAATTAAATTTGATAGCGCATCAGGAATGATTTTATAAATACGAAGTCAAAGTCAAAATACATTTATTCAGTCCACGTACATAGCATACATAGAAAGTCCAGATTAAAGAATATAATTAAAACCGCAACTCACTTCAGTCCACATTGTAATGAGACGGATTGTATTTTTGTGATACCGCCTCACGTAAGTCACTTCAGGAAAACAATGCCTGCTACGTATTGTAATATGGTATTGTTATTTAGCTGAATTAAACACCCCGATTCACACGTCAACTCCAAAATGTTAGTGGAAAATACGATTGCGTATGCTTTATGAATAAGCAACGAAGCATTTAAATTTGTATCTTCCCTATTCTATAGTACTGTGGTGTCCATTATATTTATTCATGTGTCATTACTTCATCACGATAATATCATCAGGAAATTCGTATACCACATAATATCTAAATTAAAATAATTATGAGAAACTAATTGTCAGGAGAAATATTCTTATATGGTTGAGTCTGAGTTGCGCGCCCGCGTTTATGTGTGTCTGTGTGTGCTAGTGTCAGTGTGAGTGCGAGTGTGGCTTAGAGTGTATGTGTGCGCATATCTATGCATGTATGAGTCGAGTATTGCAACCTATTGATTTGTTATGTCTGTGTAAACATTTTTTATTTTATTTTTCTTAACAAATATCTTTGACTAGAACGCTTTTTTGTTGCCTTATTCCACTTGGAGAGTGCAGATCCAACTTGAGATGTCTGCTTTTTTACGTAGTACAGTTAAGCGCATATTGAACGTAACAGTCTGCTTTGAGACCGCCATAACTCCATCGTAACAGTAACGACTTACTGCCATGCCTATGTATGTGTGTGTATTGCAATCTATTGACTTGTTATGTCTGTGTATATATGTGTAAACATTAAAGTTTCTTTCAGGTTTTATTTTATAAAAAAAAGCATCATTAAGAGCTTAAGTTATGAAAAGAAAGTAATATAAATATAAATATCAGAAACATACTAAATAAACATAAAACATCCATGACTATTGAACAAATATAATAAGTTTTTCTATACATCATCTTATATTATATAATTTTTTTCTGTAAAACAAATTTGTGTTCGGCAAAGTATGATATTATAGATAGATAGATACATAGATAGATAAAACATTTATTCCCATCTCTACATCACACACAATAGAACATAATTATAGAACAGTTGTATCCGGCATAGGGTATTGGGTGATAAAATAAAACAAATTTTTATTGCAACTTGCAAAGCAACCATTGTGAATTAAAATATTTTTTATATTGTATATCAAATCAATATCACCGTAATCAACAATTATTCACATAACTAAACATTTCATTAACTTATAAATTATAATTTAATACAATCACTCAACACAGTTAATAACTCCATATGACAAATAATAAGATTATAATGGCGTCTTTCGGTATGATGTTAATTCCTTCCTATAAGGATAATACGCCAAATTGAAGTAATAACAAAACGCCGCCGCCTCCCGCTTTAGCAATTTTTCTAAGCAACCAACAGGCAAATGGAATCTTAAGGAGTGGCAAATAAAGCTAGGAGTTACAACGGATTCCATTTTGAATTAAATAATATAAGTGCCTTACTAATAACTACATACAACAGTGTTTTATCCCTTTCCTTGAAATTTAAAATGAAAGTGACAAAACACATCTTAATAAAAGGATTAATCATTAAGGTTATTAAGATTAAGGATTATCAGCTAAACGCAACTACAATCGCAAACGTCTCGATACGATTAAAACTCATACTAGGGGTACAGAAGGCTTTGCTGTTGGTGAGACCGTTAGAATAATAACGCTTTAGAAACCGCGTAGAAACCCAATTTGAAGACAGTAAAACAATAATAAGCCATTCAGAGACAGTTTTTTGACACATTTCATATGACCTGATGCTTCATCACTTAGTAGGAAATAAACAGAGTCCATGATCTCACTTTTATGAACCTGTTTTTGGCTTTCAATAGTAGGTAAGGTTGATCTTAAATTATCCATTTACAAGGCGTTATTACTCTCAGGTTACAATGACGTAAAACGCATACACTGCGAAGAGAACTTTTGAACTCTCAAACGTTTGACGAATTTCACGAACATTTAATGACGAGTTTTACGAAAGTTTGACAAGTTATACGAACGCTTTTTTGTTGCCTTAATCGACTTGGAGAGTGCATATCTAACTTGAGATGTGTGCTCTTGTACGTAGTACAGTTGTGCGCATATTGAACGTAACAGTTCCGCCTTGAGACCGCCATAACTCCATTCATAACAGAAACGACTTTCGTAGTGTAACTGTTACACTTGATGTGTTATCGTCTGTCATATTAAAGCATAATATTTTAACCCCATCATTTACTTGACAGAGTTACATTAACAATAATGGTTGCATTGAAATCAATCAACTTGGTTTGCTTAATTAAAATAGTACAATGTGTTGACCTAAAATTTATAGTATTCCTACAGTTATGATACTAACTTTTTAACGGGCGTATTTACAATAAAATGCATTAGGTAAGGGATAATTTATGCCTTTTTTATTTTAAAGTTAGACTTTATTTCTAATTAACTAGACTTTTCATCTGACGTCTGATCAGAGTCGTCTTCAAAGCAGAGGGACTTTATGTAATCGCTAACGCAATCGCTCAGTGAAAAATGTATAAGTTTTGACATAAGCCTTCGCTTACCTATCAAGCGTTATTAACAAATCCTAAACATTTTTCATTTAACAATTCTATTCCAATAATCGAAAGGCAAAGCTCACAAATTCAGTCTTCACTTTGAAATGTTTATCGATTGATGTTTACAACTTAAATTTTATAGGTATCGGTAATGACCAGCGTGAAAGCGACTTTCACTACAATAGACCCTTTGGTCAAAATTAAACATTTTATTAGTAGCAATTACTAATTTTATTACACACCGTACCTCTTTAAACCTTAAGGTGTATGATTTACACATTAGTGTTAAAGTTTCCAAAACTATTTAACTACAGCATACAAATTTCAAGCATACTTGCGAGATAAATTAATCTCGGCTTCGGCGAAATCTTCTCATTCTCATAGAAGTTCCGCTAAGGTAAAATACAAGGGCAGAGCAGAAGAAAGATTAGTGTCAAATGGAATTTGAAAAAATTACTTTGTTATAAAAAATGAATTGAGAAAATTTTAATTTAATTATTACTTAATTGCGACTTCAAAATAAATAGATAAAATAATATCATAATAAATTACCTTAAGAATGCAGGTGACAATGATCTTTTTACTGGTTTCTTGAATCTCTTACATATATCTCATACTTATGCGCTGACCACGTCTCAGTGTGATCATTCGATTTGGTAGTAAACCTGACAATGATCTATTTTCCGTGTTACCCTTGTTTGATTAATGTTATATAGCACTTGTCGACATATTATACAATACTTACAAATAAGTATATTCACTCATCCTTAAATATCACAAATGCACTACATTACCCTGACCTATACAATGCGTCAACATGCGAATAAAAACGCTTAGATGTTTATCACCCGCACGCATTTGTTTAGTCGCATAATACTCGCGGTAACGTCTTGACAATAAAGAGCAATTGTCTGAATTCGATATGTAAGGAAGTTTTACTTCGTAAGTGGTTTCCTTATAATCATTACAATAGGAATGATTATAATTTGAAAATTGCTTGGATCGAAAAAAACTAAAACTAATTGAAGATTTTAGAACTTTAAGTAAAAGGTTTGTTTTTATTATAATTATGAAATATTAAAAATTTATAAGCTTCAAGAATAATAAAGATAAGATGAGTTATTTTGTAATAGAAATGCAAAACAGGCTGTAGTTAAAGATGCGAATATGTTTCGATTTGATCACATTTTTTACTAGAATATACCAAATTATTATTGGGAAAGTGGATTATTTTCTCTCGGCCTTTATCTCACCTGATAGTAAGATAAGATTAGGCCGAAGATAGAAGCGAACTACACCCAGCTTCGTCAACATGGAGGAACTACCCTACCAAAACTGCCTGAATACACTGTTGTGTGCAGTTAACATTATTGTTACGGCGGCAGACTTAGGTAAGATGGCGGTAGCTTTCCAGGCGAAAAGCCCTCGTACCAACAAACTAAACAGAAAATTTCTGCCCGCACTCGGAATTGAAACTAGGACCTACAGAACAGAAGTTTTATCCTCCAGATCGGTTTTAATGTATTAAAAGCAATATATCAAACCAAAAATCGACATTGGCTTAATATCGAGTGTACGGTAGCATTCTAGGCATTATATAGTACCTATGTCTATACTTTTATGACACATTAAAGTCAGTGTGTTTTAGAATGGCTAAAAAGACCATTTCGTTTCAGTAGCTTACATTTATAACTATCATTGTTTAAAAGTTTGGATAATTATAGTAATTTCTACTATCTTTAGGATCCAGCCCAAAAGTAGAAATAATATAGTTTTTGTCTTTCAATAAAATGTCAATTCTTGATAATTAGATCAAATAGATCTTACATCTATTTCTTTCTGCAGATTAAACACAAATAAATATTGATTTTGTGCTCTTAATTTGTTTTTCCTAACCAATTCTATATGTCTAATCCTAGAATGACTTATTCCCTTAGATGGAATGAAGAATTCGTATCAGATTTCGGACCATTCCAACATTATTATAAATATCAAGTTGGTGGTCATATTAGTCACAATATGATTATATTTATTTTGATTCAAATGTCAAAATTTTATTCATTTTTCTTTTATTTACGTAGTTCAATATTTATTTAACTAATAAACTATCTATATTGAGAAACGTATAAAATCATCTTAAAAAGGCACCTTATTTTTAAGTATAAATTCCAGAATATTTGAAATATTCAAGAAATCCATTGAAAACTTATCACAGAGTCACTTTTCTGGCTATCTGGACAATTAATAAATATCTCTTCTAGAATCCTCTACGGTACACTACTTTTATTCTTTTTACCTCTCCTATTTAACTCTGTGTAGATTTCATCGACAGTCTTATTTCTTGTTTCTGGAAAATCAAAGATCGTGTAAATACTGGAGAAGAAACAAACGATGGCGAAGAAGAGGAATGTCCAGTGAATGCCGATCAGGTCGCAAAGGTTGGTGAACCATTTCATTTGCACGAAGTTGCTGAGCTTAGCGCAAATGTTGGTGAAGGCTGAGACGGTGCCTCGTAACTGGAAACCAAAAGAGAAACTAAATTATTTTTAATATCCTACGGGAACACATAAAATGGGACTAAAACATCACATAACTTAATTCTATTCGAAGTTACAAACGAATAAGTATACAAATACAACACAATACAAATATTCTTTATTAAATCAGAATTATTAAAATAAAACAATGCAATAAAGCACGAGCATACAAAAAGCAACCTTATAAGCAATCTCTTCCACGCTTTCAAACTCATAAGAATATGTGTGTAGAAGAGATTGGACGCTCGTTAGCGTAGTAATTCGAGTACTCTGGTTTTCAACTTTCGCCATGGTTAGCCTCTGGATCGATCAATCAAAATTCGAAAGAATAGGAAGGCACGTTAAACCAATTGGCCCCGAATGTTACGGCAACCGTTTTCACCTACCAACCTACATTGGGGGTGTTATAAATATCCAAAACTCCTGTTTCTCGCATTTAAGAAAACCTGTGAGTAGTGACACATATAACTCTGATGATATTGTAGCGTGCCGATCTGCCGACACAAGAAACGGACGCTTACTATCAAAGAATATAATACTCCTCTACGAGGAGAAGAATGGTAACTCCATAGATATTTTTAGCAACCATACACATACACATATACGTGATACTAGCGCCATTGCGTAATAGCAACAAATTTAAATTACGGGCGGGAATTTTGAAATAGATTTTAAACATTTTGAAAATTTTTTAAGGTTACAAAGAAAACGAGTTAGAAACAAAAACCTACAATATTGGAGTTTCTAAATAATAATTACTTTTATTTATTTATTAAAGAAACTTAAATCTAACTCCAATATATTGAGGTTATTGTTACAGACTCATTTTCTTCCAAATGTAATTGTACTTTGAAGAAAACAGCAGATTTAAATATTTTATTTATTCAATTTTCGTTAAAAAGATTTGAGTTGCTCCAATTCATGGTTTTTAAGTATATTATACCTTTTAATACAAATGAAAAATTATCAGTTTTATTTGTTTATATAATCTCATTTCTGCAAATATAATATAATTTGATCTCTCTTTCCGTGAGTTCTTTTAATTTCAATGTATTAATTGCTTTTAAGATGGTATAAGGTTTCTTCAATTTTTTCTGCACACCAGTTGCAATTGCACATGTTGCTGGACTATTTTGAGCAGACACTTGCTAAAATTGATCAAAAGAAATATTAAGTTAATTATAAAAATAAAAGAAGATATAACAACTACGTATATTTTATAACCCCTTAACATTCATTACAACAGATTATCTCTTGGATTTTAATTCAGAAAGAAACTGAAATTGTAAGCAAGACAAAACCACATTTGATTGGCTAATCAAAAGCAAGCACACTAACCTGTATATACCCTTTATGACTAAATTCATTCATCTTGCCAATATAAAGTATCACTATCTACCTATTTATTATTGTGTATCATGAGAGAAAAGCACTAGTCATCTATCTCATAAAATCATAGAAATTAGAAAGTCAAAATATTACCTTTTCATTTTTTGAAAGATTTTCTCTCCGTATCTATGTTAATTTTATTTGTACACTGCAATCACTAGTTGATGGTTCAACTGTAATATTATTAATTTGCATTACCGGTTTTCTCTACAGCATATTCTCTCTCATACTTGGTTGTTCTCGTTGGACTTGACTTGATAACCTCTGCAATTAAAGGAGTAAATTAAAATATAACACAATTACATTAATTGAATTTGAAATTTAAAAAATATTTATGTAGAAAAAAAAGTGCTATAAACAATAATCATAAATAAACAATACATAATGGTATTGTTTCAAAATGATCCAGCTCCATAAAAAACAAATTTGACAAGCTTTATATTTATAGAATATATGGTTTTATTTGCACTTACTTTTTTATATTATTCTTTCCATGGTTGGGAAACCTATGGAAGGTAACCATTGGATCTTGAGCTTGTATTCTACGACACTTACTGCATTTTCTGTGATCGTTAACAGACATTTTTTCCCAAACTTAATACAATCGCTACTTAACCTTAATAGTCCAAATATAACTTATAGAATATGACAACTAAATGGATACGCGTTTTGCCGTGTGAAAACTATTATATTAAGCTACACAATTAAAGTATGCAACTAATCACACTTAAAATAGCCCACTTTATTGATAACAACTTATTACGCATTAAAACTCGATCAACACAAATAACAACAATGGAGGCCATTTGCCCGTGTTGTCAGTATTAAAATTTGTTAAATTTGAAAGCAATTATTTTTTGCTCTGGTATATATTATCAACAACTACAGTGATATAGTTTTATGCATGTGTGCCATAACATACCAAATCTCATTTAGTAAGACGAACGCCGGTGCTTACTATTTACAGCAGCGCTAGAAAGAGACATATGACGTGCGAGTGCGACAGGAAATCATAGCGTCAGCGCGCACGCCCTCTTGCGACTAGTTACCTAAACTAGTGTCTCGCTAGCACATACAATAGTTGCAACACCTTATATTTATATATATATAACGAGATGATCAATAAACGATATTCCATTCCATTCCAATAATGGCAATTCCAGTTCCAATATCATTCAACTACATCGGAGTTTTATTCAAACCATCCAGCCTCCAAAATATATAATTCTGTTGATATATTTGCCTTAGTTAGTTGACGATACCGTTCTTGAACTGTCTTGTCACTAATATAACAGACCAATAAGGTATAAGAAAGCAAAAAAAACAATGTTGGACGTAAAAATATTCACTAATTTTAAAGTTTATTCAGAATGAAAACTTCTTTTCCAGTCAGCGAATAGATGTTTTTTTTAACTGTGCTACTAACCTGAAATGTGAACAAGTCTGTGATGATTATATACGAGATGGGTTGGAAGCCGGCGGCATCAGCGAAGATGCAGACGCACATGGCGAGGACTGGTAGCCAGCCGGGCATCCAAACTCCGGATGATGTCACGTAGAACCATGCTGATAGTGTTAACATACCGACACCCACTGCAAATGACGTCGTCACTAGGAGGAGCTGCATAAAATGAAAAAAAAGTTTGTGCATGATAATATTTTTCTTTACAACTAAGAAACCCACAAAAGAAAAAAACTGTTGGCAGCCCAACAAATATATTTTTTATGTTAGCAACATTTTAATCTATTTTTTTCTTACCTACCTATTTATGTACATTTCTTATTACGTATGTACGTGCGATGTTAATCTTTATTAATTTTCTCATCTACGTGCCTGCTAGAACCAATAAACCAGTGAGGAGTCACCAAGTGTTATTGACTCAATGTGGCTAACATAAAAAATATATTTGTTGGGTTGCCAACAAAATGATGAAACAAAGGATCTTCCAAATAGGATCAGGCGTTTTCGAGTAATTGCGAATAATAGAAAGAATTAAGAATAATAGAAAACAACATTGTCGTCACTTTGTCACGAGAACTTTATTTTTTAAGAGTATATAAATCTAGCTTGAATGTCTCATCTAAGACCAGTGTTCAACCGTGAAATCCAGAAATACACAGAATAAAAATCCATGAATAGAGTCACGTGAAAATTACGCATACTCATTTGTGCGTGCTGTGCCATTGTTATCAAGTACAATCAATATTTAATGATAATATGTGAAGAAAACTATTTTTGACAACGAACAATTTGATATGGTCCACAAGTGTTCAGGAAGTTTGAATTTGCTTGTCTAAATGTAAGCCATTGATATCTTTAGAAACAGCTTTTGTGGTTTACATAATTTGTACAATATACAATCAATTGTTACAAGTAGTCTTTCGTTAAGAACTTGTTTTTTTATGTTGAGATAGGTAATTTCAAATTATGCCAAGATTAGGATTAAAGGGAGATTTCATATCTATGATTAGTAGTGTTTTATTTAAAATATATTATCCTGCTTTGTTGATAAGGTCGTAGGGTGGTGAATCCCCCGTGGAATCTATCTGACTATAAAAAATTTAAAACGTTCTATTGTACACTTATATAAAATTAAACTTGCTTCTGAGTTGCAGATTTAAAATAATCTAGTAAAAGGGAGCATTTTATATCTCAAACAAACAAAAATAAAGTATGTTTGTTTGTTTGAGATATAAAATGCTTCTGTGGCTGAATAGAGGAACGTGCGGTCCGTAGTTTTGTATTTTAAATTTCGAACGTGAATAAAACAGTAAAACCAATAGACCCAGTCCGTTTGCTTTTCATATGAATTTTCTTCGATGTGGTGCTCGTATAATTTTTGCTAAATTTGCAAATGACCAGCAAACTTGCAAAATGTTGGTCCCGCCTGTCCTAAGGCATATAAATTTGGTGGTCATGGCGTATTCTATGGCAGAAGCCAAACTCTTCGAAATTATTTATCCCTCATATTATGAATATAAGGGGTAAATAATTAATGTCAAGATTAAAGTACTAGGCTCGTTAATAAAAAAGGGGTGCTAAACCTAAAGGTAGGTCTTGTTAGTAGGTAAACAGCAGTAAAATGGTTTTAATCGTGAATTCAATATTGTATTATATGAATAGTTAAGTAATCAATAACAAAGTTAAACTCACTTTTCTCCCAGTCTTCTCAACAATACACGTAGCAAGTATAGACCCCAACAGCTGGACAACACCAATCATCATAATCTGCTTGTTGGGGCTGAGCTTTAAGCTGATGGTGTCAGAAGCCTTTTCGAATACAAATCCTGCGTAGATGAGCACGATGAGGTACCCGTCGAACTGCTGTGCAATCTTAATGATCAGGGTGATGATGAAGGCTTTGCGAGTCGGCTTGTCGCATACTGGAAATTACAATTATTTGTAATTTATAATGACCAAATAAATATTAAATGTCTTAAATAAATTCAAGATTTGCAATGTAATGTGTGTAGTTAAATTCGCCTGTAGAATACCACTGAGGCCGATATACCATTTTTACTACTTCTATTTATTTTATTTTTTGATTTAATTTTGCATTCTTTTTTCAAACTCTTCTAATCTCGTTACTGTAAACCTATCAATTGTCAAGCAGTGGTTAGTTTTGTGCAATATATTTAGCAATGAATTAATGCATTTGGCTTTATCTTCACTTACCATCAGGTGAGATGACGGCCATAAACTACCCCGCTAAAAACAGTTTTATCTCGCAGTTTATACAATCGACGGCTCATCACACGAATAATCGATTACTTACCAATGATCCCATAAACCGATTTTGTATCAGCCTTGGTTTGCTTCTCGACCCGCACCACGTTGTCGATGTCTTGTTCCAGAGTTCTGTCAACTGTGCTCACTCCTCGCAACCACGCTAATACTGTTTTAGCTTCCTGTAAGTTTAAGAAACAGTGTAAATGTTCAGTCTAGAACCGTGTTACAAATGCCATAAAGTGCATAATGCAATAAGATGAAGCTTCTTTCTTTAAAGAACAACGCATAAAAAGTGTAGTATATATATCCTTTTCTTATCAAAATGTAATGGAGTAGTATGAACTAGCATTTAGTCTTGGAGAATGCCAACGGAATCATTATTATTTAATTCTTTTAATAAGTATTTTTCACACTTCTATTACGTTATCGCTGTGTGACTGATTCAATGATATAAATAAAATATAAAGAAAATTCACATGGATAACATATTTTTTACTCATTTGTAATAATGAGGAAGTTTGTTAAATTAGCATCTCTTTCATTTCAATTCATTAAAAAGGGAGAGAATGACTTTCAGGACCGACTTTCGATTTCCGTTGAAATAAGCAAAAATGCTTAGGAGTCGCCATTTTGGAAAAGTCAAATGACTGTTTTATTGCGCATATTGTACAGAAAGAGTAGTAGTACTGAACTTAAATTAAATTCAGTTCACAATGGAATCGGGGACACTGGCTACTTTTCCCTTAATACCAAATAAAGTGAACTGCTCCTCGACCGAAAATGGAAAGACGACCCTGCTAACGGGGCTACAACTTATAAAAGTTTTTAAAGATACTATTTAATGGTGCAGATATTTTTGTGCACCAACTAAAATTAAATTTAAGTTTAGTAGCACTTTTCCATTACAATCCAAACAAAAAAGATAAATGACTGAAATAAAAACTTTTAATCGTATTTGTATTATTTTATTTAAACCTACCGATTCAAATAAATCAAGTTCATGGATCGTCTAAGCTCTATGTGTCAACTTACTTCACGTTCCTAAAAGTCATATTATCATCTTCATATTGAATTGGAATGAAAGAGGTAACTAAATTTTAGTTTAAGCGAATGCGAGCAGAATCGCCACCAGTATCATATTTATTTATTTTGATAATTCTTTTTGTTTTATAAATTATTTTTAATTAATAACCGAGACAATTCAATAACGCCGATGGTCGCAATCTCTTAACTTGGATTTTTAACTCTCAAAATTGTGACCAGTTAGTTCAAGTGCTTTGTTATCGCAATTTAGTTTCGTTTTAATAATTTTTTCACTAAAACTCTTTCTCACAAAAAACAGCAATTTCGTTAATTATGTTCGATACGGTTTTCAACACAAATAAAAGAGTTCTTGTTGGTCAATGGCTTTACGAATAAATTTTTATAAATGTTAATATGATACGGCTATTATGCGGCTTCTCTATCGCTTTTGTTAATTTCGACACATTTGCTTACAAATCTTTTAAAATGTAAATTCGTGTCACATGATCTAACATAATAGTTTTGACGAAACGGAAAAAAATATTGTAATATTTAAGACACTGTCATGTGACTTAAATAAATAATAGAATCACAATTAGTATTAAGTTCTGTACATGTATGTGTCGTAAATACTAAGTGAAATTCTTTGTAGTCAATTTTGTAGACTAGTGTAGTTGAGACATTAGTTATAAGTTGTATAGTGGCTTTTTAAACTTAAATTTAGAGCACATGACTCAAAAACAGAGGGCTTAATTGTGGGGTTTAAATTGTATAAGCAGTTACAGGCTACTAAGCCATTTGTCCCAAGTTTCAGTCCCAGTTGCTTTGTTTGTGTGATAAACTGAAGTATTTGTTGTTTTTCTATTTTTTTTACGTATCTCTCTTATTTTTATACATAGATATATAAAATATGTAGGTATGTTATGTTATATATTTTTCCGTTATTTACTATTCATAACACAAGGCCTAATTGATGCTTACAGCTAGTTAATAAGTGCGAGTGTAAAAATTTAAATATTTTCGATCGACAAAATGTAAATTCTTAAAATGTATTAAGTGCAATAAAAATTAATGCAAACTATTTTTTAGGAATTAATACATATGATTTTTTAATTTTTTTATTACAACAAAAACAATTTTTTTTCATTTTAGAAATTATTTAGGCCTTTACTAATAACAGATATTATATGCGGTCCCGTCCGGGGCAACATGAGTTTTATTACTTTAGTTTAGCCTACTATGTTAGTACCAAAGATTATGTTGTGGACTACATTGCATCTATTCCTATCATCTGATAACATCCTTAAATAAAAATGTAATTTATAATCATTATTTTAACTTTCCCTACTAACTAAAACTTTAGTCTACTAGTTGATAGTTCTGTCTGACGAAAAGAAACAAAAGACTAAGCACCGCTGCGCCAGCGCCACCTTAACATGTTCGACGATAAAATGTTTAGAATTAGTGCGTATCTCTTTTTTTGTCAATGGCAGAAATAGAAATAGTTTTATGTTTTTTTTATTAATATTAGCTGTTATAAAACAGTCTTAGATTTAAACATAAACAAATATGTAAGCCCGTTACGTATGCTAGGCTAAATACAATTCTCATGCTAATTAATTTTACTTATAACGAAAAATTGTTGACGAGTCAAGTGGTTGAAATGATGATACATCCGTTCCATTTGGAAATTTACTGTCAAAACAAATACATCATTATCAATAGCCAAAAACAATTGTGCGACATTTTTCTCTCACACTAATTTAACTTACTTATGGCCTAGTAAGGATCATTATAAGCTTGTTTTGTAGATACTAGATAACGGAGAAACAATTAAAATTATTATTATATGTGAGCGCCGGGGGGCTGGTAAGATATGATGCTTGAATATTTACGGCAAACTACTTGTAAATGATTCTAAACGTCCGTAATATTGACTATTTTATTGTATTTCAGAATCAGAACTAATATGCTAAACCTATAACCAGCTCAGGTGAAGCTAGCAACCATACAAAAAATTTCAGTTCCTTTAAATAGTTCATAATAATATTACCTTTGGGGTTATAAAGTAATTTATGTGGAAAAACTACTCTTTTTTTCATGTTCGATAAATCAAAATGAATGCTCTGAATTATTACTTAGATGTTAATTTCATTCTTTCCTATAATTATATATGTGTTACAACTAGCTTTGCCCGTAAATCCGTACGCGTGGAATTTAGATTCAAATATCTATATAGCTATTTATTAACCATGCAATTCCATGAAATAGTTGCGTGATTCGTGTACAATCATACACACAACAGAAAAACATTCCAAAACTTGTTCTCAGTTTCCTCTAATAAAGACACCATATATTTTATAGATAGTTATTTACGGGATTCTTACCATGTAATTTTAATACTTTTTATCCCGAAAATAACTATCTACATGTTAAACTGTTAACCGGGGAGTTCACTTTCAAATTATGCAACATGTACCGGGCGCGTATTGTTTCGCTAGGACATGTTAATACGTCACGCCCGGAGACCGTCATTTCATATTTCTATATTTTAATTTATTCATAAAATGAATGATAAACTAAGAAATGTATATCGTTTATTAATAATTTTGAGGTACAAAAGGAATCACAAAACAATTAAAAGCAAGTAAACAAAATAGAATTACACAATAATTACAAAAATATACGTCCCTTCCGTTCCAGGGCGCACATTAATTTTTGAGGACGTATTCATATGTCCTACCAGTAATCGATATTGTTTACGCCTGACGCATTTATACGTCTTGCCCGGTTAACAGGTTAATGACCAAAGTTTAAAACGTTTACGCAATAAATCTTTAATAGAAGCTGACCAGTACTTTCACACTTACATCGATTTTTCCTTGCTTGACTAGAAACTCAGGGGTCTCAGGCATCAGCAGCAGGATGAAGAAGATGACAATTGGCACCAGGAAACCCAGCCACAACATCATGTTGATGCTCAGGAGGTCAGCACACACGTAGCTGGTTAGATAACCTATGTTTCTGGAAAGAGAGTTATTTTACCAGTAAAGTACCCACTACATAATAGTTTTCTAATTTGCTTGAATGCTGACAACAATATAGACGAAAGATTAATTACATTAAGAAAAAACTACAAAAGAGGTAGGTATACTGACAAGTAAGATAAAATAAAAATAAAAGAATGAATGATATTAAAAAAGGTATATTGTCTGTACTAGGTTTAAACCTCAAGGTTATCACCATAAAAAGTGCGTACAAATTATCTTGTTACTTAATTATACAAAAATTACCTGTTCAATATTAGCAAGGAGCCTAAAGCTCCTCGCAAGTCAATATCACTGATCTCCTTGATGTAGATCGGCAGGACGATGTAGCAGGCGGAGCAAGGGATGCCAGCTATGGCTCGGGCCAGAATTAGCGCCCAAGGTTCCAGACAGAATATCTTAATTTGCCAGTAGACCTGGTGGAAGAAATATCCTTATCAACTACGGCCTATATACGTCCCACTATAGTTTACAGGGTTTTCTACATTAGAGAATCACATGAGGAGTTTGGGGTGTAACTCTACCATGACGAGCCAATGCGGTTTGGTGAGGGAAAGTGGTTGTCGCAACAACTGGGACCAACGACTAAACGTGCGTTCTGAAGTACAAAATAGCTCAGGATAACAATTATTGATTGACACATCGTGGGAAAGTTGCATAGACTTAGTCACGGAAACCATACCGCTCAAATCATAGGCCTGTGAGCTCCTATACGATGACGCATAGGCTGATGATGATGGTGATATGTAACAAAAAAATAGAAATTTTTTGCACAATAAGGTCTGTTATTAAAACTAAGGATTAATTAGGATCTTATTAGAATTTTAGCAACTTTAGCGAGATATAAGCTATTTGGCTTTAAATGTAGTAGACCTACCGTGGTACATTTTCTCAAAGTGGTAGCCCTAAATTTGACATAAATTACATCGAATAGATCATGCATCGCGGATGAAATTGCCGTTCCCTTTGTAGCAAAATAATTGATGTATCCACTTAAATCACATAATCATTATCTTGCTTAAAGGTTGAAAAATGTTTGTACTTATGTGTGACAGATATTGTTTTTGATATTGTTTTTCCCCTGTGGTAAGTGAAGATAAGGCCGGAAATGGAAGCGATTTTACGGATTGCTCAATTACACAGCCACTGCCTTTCTTACTTCCAACTGCAGGAACAGAACAACGCTGTTAACATTTTTGTTATGGTGGCAGACTTAGGTAAGATGTTAGTCTGGGGGTGATTAGGCGAATTGCTTTGCCAGAACCCAGGTCGCCCCCGTGAATGGCAATGGAGTCACCGGGGAGTTTTTGTGGGTATTCCCAGGTCCAATTTTATGTGGAACTGGGTGAGCCTCACACACGTCCGCCGCTTAACCAGTGGCAGGTAAGTTCATAAATGGATTCCTTCTCAAAAAAATAATAATTAATAGATGTTAGTACCTTGCCAAGCGGACTTAGAAAAAGCCCTAACAGCAACCAAACTGCCTACCTACACTAAGCTATAGAGGCGATTGACGTACACTGACAAAACAATTATAATATGATTGACGTACACTGACAAAACAATTATAATTACATAATAATTGTTTGTACGGCAAGATTTCAGATGTGAATCATTCTTACTAAGAACTTCAATCTTTCCTTTAACAGCACTGGCAACAATGCGATACCAAAGCCGTCTTTTTTTCAGAAAAAATACAATGGGCAGTATTTTGAGGAAGACGAGCGAGTTCAATACACTGAACTGTTTTTAAACGCTTATTTAACGCTTCAGTTACTGAAAAGTATTGTCTCGTTTAAGAGGAAATAGTTTACTCTTCGGAAGATGCTGAAATGTTTAGGAAATGGGAAATGTTTTAGGCTTTTGTCAGTGAAATAAATGTTAATGATTAACGCCGTTGAATAGTTATTTATTGATTGGACTTAAGTTGGAAATGGTTTACATCCTATACTGCATTGTTGCTTTTTATTTTAATCCCAACAGAAAAGGAAAAAAAGTATCCATATTACAAAAGTATTCTTTACAATTAGCGTCAGAAATAGGGGTATAAAAAGTTATTTAGCACTTTGTGAACCATTTAGTTCTTTGGTTTGGTTTTTTGTTCAATGATTTTTAATTACAACAGTTTTAAACCATAACGGTTTAAGTTTAAATTTGTTTTTCTTTGAGAATTTATAGACTTCTCACAAAATTATCATGACCTACCTGCCCTTTTCTTCAAGGTATATTTTACAGCAAAAAGGAAGTAATTATATAATTAACTGTTTTATATCTACAGATCTAGTATTTCTTTCAAGATCTTCCCTTTTTGCTTCAGATAGAATAACAGCGCCTGCGCACGCTTTGTGAGACCGAAAGTGGGGCTTGCGGTTTTAATAGTTGATGTGAAATATTAATTTTTAACTTTATTTCAATATGAATTTTTGAATGAATGTTTCAAAAAGAAATAATACAAAGAAGTTCAAAACTTTTTGAGGTATTATTTGGTTAATAAATATAGTATCAGAATTCTGCTTAGCCAGCTATTAATCAATTAACTTAACTAAAAGAACTATTTGTAAGTAACACGTATTTAGGGTGTCGCCTCTTAAAACGGTTTAACTGTATGATGTTAAGCGTGATACATATTGCGGTAAATTATAATACCAATTTGAAAATGTTGCCAAATTTTTCATTTTTATTATTTATTCTCCTAACTTATTAATTATGCTTGTTTCCGTCGATGGAGACATTTCTCTGTTTCTCCTTGTTACCAGATATCTTTGTTTCTTATTAATTTAAGTAATTTTTCGTTATAATTCAATCAAAGTTAAAATTCCTAAATTCCTATAGTATTCAAGGCACTTTTGTAAATATTGTAATCCTTTTAAATGTAGTTTCCATTCAGTGTTCACTTTTATATTGTTTTGTGTTTTATTATAGCATGCCTTGACTTTACTATCAAATATATAATATACGTCAATCGGCGCCTTATTACTTCACCCTCTCCTCACACCGTAACATTATAACTTCAGCATTCTGTATCTACGCAGAAGTGTGACATCACACTACAGTCCTGGTAATTTCGAAGAACAAATCATGTTTTAACAGCTGCTCGAAATTGAGTTCAATCGGTAAATAGTAACTTCAAATAAAAGTATATACATAAATTTGTAAACACATTGATCCATTTGTTTAGGTTTCATACAAAAATCTGTCTGAGTTTAAGGAACCTGTCGATCTATTTTATTGAACTAAAATTGTGATCGAGCTTTTTCTAAAATAACTTAATGATCAAGATACTATTTCAAAGTCAAAGTCAAAGTCAAAAATAACTTTATTTAAATAGTTTAAATCATTTACTAAGTTCTTTTAAATCGTCACAACAAGGAATATGTATGAGAAAAACAAATAATGTAATGAAATTTAAAATTGAAGAAAAGAAAATAATCACTTTCGGGAAGTTCAGTCAAAGAGCCTATTCTTTTCTTAAAGACAGACAACGCACTGATAACGCCTATAGCGTTGCAGAAGGTCATGAGTGGCGGTTGTTACTCGTACCATCAGGCGTCCCGCATGCTCGACTGCCTTCATATTAAATATAAAAATCAAAGTCTTTAAAGTCATTTATAGTCGTTAACATTAACTGTTTCATATTGTTTTACAATAAAAAAAGTATTGTTTTACAGAAAATAATGGTGTTTAAGAATCACTATTTAATCATTTATTTGGTGCAATTAATATATCTTAGGATTTCATTTAAAATCTATCAACTTTATCAATGGAACTCACGCGCCAGTTGTTTTTAAATCAGCGCGTGCGCATTAAAATGTTTTTGTTTGTTGATTGACATGGGATGTTTACAAATGGTTTTGCATTGGAATTTGGAATTAATATTGAATCATTCATAATAGTATTTTGTGTGATGGTATTTTTTAATTATTTATATTGATGTCTTGTTAACTAGACACCAAAAATATTTTCTTTTGTTTTTCTCTGAACACAACTGTTTAAAGTCGTTTCGTATGTCTCATTCAATAATTTATAAAACTATTATCAATATGTATTATACGTGTACGTACACATGCGTAAGAGCATGTTCTGGTGTTCGATATCGTTACTGAATGATTTTCACAATCAAACATAAGTATAAGTAACATAAGTAGTACATTCATTAAATACAAATATAAAATTAAATGTAATAAATGCTAGGCGATGGTTAGGATAGATATTACCTCTTCCAAAACGTTACAAAAGAAACAATGAGACTACTGAATCTCATGAAGACAAAATTCTCTCGTCATGACGTCACAGTTTTAAACTTACATTCCTTTTTTATAAGTTGCAAACGAATCGAATCAACATATTGATCTGTGAAATTTATTATAAAAAATAATTTCCAAGCACATTTAAGATACATATTTAAAATACTTGTGAACTATTTTAAATTTGATTAACGAAGGAAGGAAGAGGTGAGATGATTTGACAGCTGACGAATAACACGACCGAGGCGATTCAATTGGAATGAAATTTAGACGAGACAAAACACAGGACACATGACTTTTGAGTCTACATGTCTTTTCATTTTTTTTAGTTTTAGTCAATTCTGGCATTTCTTTATCTGTACTTTATTTCAAATATACTACATATTATTCATAAAAGACACAAGTTTCAGTAATATACCAATTTTATGAGACACTGCACTGGTGTTGATTCTGATGCAATTATTTAAAACTAAAATTCACTTCACATCTACCACTCTTGCTACTTCAATACGTAACGTCTACGCTTACAGTATCTAGACTGTATCAATCTAGAGATCGTAGGTAGGAACTTCAAGTAAATAAGTACGCTCTGAAATAAGCCTTTTGAGTGCAGAATGGGCTTCTTCAAAAAGAGTGAGATTATCTTTTATAAGGATCGGCGACTTGAGACAGCGATAGTACTGATTTTGCAAGCATCTATAAGCTACGGTATTCCGACAGGTGGGTCGTAGGCTTGTCACTTTACTTTATACTATAATATTATAAAGAGGAAGATTGTGAGCTGGGGTATACTCTGGAACTACTGATTGGATTAGAAAAATATTTTTGCACTGTATAGTCCATTTATCGGGGAACGTTATAACATTTGTGAACGGCTGAAATTTACGCGAACCCAGCCGCGGATCGATGCTATAAAGAAGTACAACTTACGATTAAAGAGAGCGTGGTGACGAGCGTCATGATCTTTCTTCCAAACCTGTCAGTCAGGTAGCCCATGGGTGCACCGAAAAGAATAGCAGTAATGTACGTGACTGATGTCATCCATGAGATGTCGCTGTCGGTGTAGGGCTCTGGTGAGGGCCCATCCGCGGATTGCAGTAATGATATCATGGGTGAAAGCCAGCCCTGGATCATGCCGAAGCTTAGCAGGGGTATGGTTACTGTAAAAAAGATATCAATATTATTTTTCAATAGCAATACATATATCTATTGCATTCTTTTCTTTTTTGCGAATATGTTATGGAAACTAGATAACGGAGAAAAATGTATAATGATAAATATAAAAAACTTCATACTAATTACGTATATGAAGTGCGCATAATGGTGCCATGCCTAAGTATCTACGGAAGACCATAGACAATATTTTCGATACATATATATTCTTTTGTTAAAATTTTTGTATCATTTTTATTCATTTAGAGTATTTTATTTCAAGAAGAGAACGTTCTGTATCAGACCCGTGTTTATGTCCGCGATGAGTTCTTAAATAAGATCACATTTAGTTATTTGAAATTTAAATACAATCGTAAGTTTACACAAAATGTAGTTAAAACAATGGAAAATATATTAAAACCTAGCTAGTATAGTCTCAGAACAATATGCTCCGTACTGCATTACAGATTCATTATCTTTTGAAGAAAATTACAAACACGACAGTTATTTGTCGTGTTTGTTATTAATTTATATTGCTATAGATACGAAGTAGTCTGAGCTAAATCACTGCATTTAGTTTTTATATTTAAGGTAGGTTTTTAATTTAAACTTCCTGATGATTATCTGATCTGATTCCTGATTTATCTTTATTGAATTCATTATGAAATTAAACATCAACTATATGTAAATTTCGCAAATTATGAATATTACTTATTTCGCATGTGTAAAAAATTTGTAAAATTTAACGCCTCCTTTACAAAATCACCGGTATTTAGATAGATTATTCAAACCTAACATCAGTATATTCATAGTAAGTATTTAAAAATTACTTTGTGACTCCGTTGAGTATCAAAGTAAAGCAATGTTTTCTGTTTAATAGTTGAGAGTGAGAGAAAAACTTATTACTTAACTTAAATTACTAGAGATACCTATATTTTTATTGTCAATTAAGGAATACAAAGAACTAACTAACATTAGAACGAGTAATACCGTTATCATTAATTTCGTGTAGATACTCTTAGATTATTGGCTCATTTTTTTTACTTGTGACAGAATCGATTAAGAAATTCATCACAAATATTTGATACACAGTAACTATTTTTGTTTGCGCGTCGAAAGCAGGTTGAGTAAGGTCAAATAAGGTTAGTTATTAGTCATTTATATCGGTTAGTGTGCTACATAAGACAATTTGAGTTATTATTAAACAACCTGTCAGATAAATATTTTTGTTACAACTAATCTTCATTCTTATTTAGATATTAATGTACACAGATTATACAGGAAAAATTAATAAAAAAAACTAAAATATTATAAAGAATCAAATAAACAAAAAATATATTATATGAATATACATTTAAAACAATACATGAAACATTTTTTCCGTTTGCTAGTATCGCTAAAACTCAAAGACGGTTAAACTGATTGGAAAATATTTTTTATTTCGTTCGCTTTAATACTTGGGCAGTCTAAAAAGAAACAGGTTAGAGAGAATACTAATAAAAAGCTAAAGATAGTAACAATTCAAAATTAGTAATTCAATATGGTAAATCGTTTGTGACTAGGTAGTCCTAAATCTAAATTATTTTAGGGCTACTTCGAATTATTATCGGTAGATGGCGTTTTTAGCTGTCAAAAGTAGCTGCTGTTCGGCGGATTTATCTTTTTAACCAACAGGTGATACAAAGTTCACCTGGTTGAGTAATTAATATTTAAATGAGATAATTTGTTTATTAAGCACTTTATTGTGCATATATAAATAAAAAAGAAGAAAAGGGTATTTTATTATAATTTTGGGGTTAAATTGGTAACTTTATTTATTTATTTTGTATAATTTTATTAACTATTCATTTTTCTGCGTTATCTAGCTCTTAATGATGCTTACTTTGGGCTGAATAATGGGTGTGAGCATGAGAATTATTGCTATTATTTAAGTTAAAAAAAAATGTTAAAATAATAATGTTTAAATTTTCGGGAATTTCTAAACATAGCTTGCTTGATTGCCATTTTATTGGTTTACGGTTTACTGCCCCTTAAATAGATAACTAACACTACTGGCGGCCTAAATAAACTCTAGTTAGATATAGAACTCTATTGTTCAGCTTCAAGGTTCAATATCGCGTGCCTTGCTTTAACACTATATATCACAAAAATAAAGTGAAAGCAAAATTAATTTTTGTTTATAATTTGGTTAATAACTTTAGTATTAAAATTCTGGTTAACCAGTTACTAATTGTTTAGCAAATTAATCTATTTGAATTGTTTCTACACATACAGCTCAGTAAAGTATGGAAGAAATACGTACTATCTTATAAAACGCACAATAAAAAAAACATATTTAATCCAATAAATTGAGTTTTTGTTTAAGACAATTTTAGTGAAATATAAAAAGAATTGTATAATTAAATTTCACTTGTATAGAGTCGATGCGAGATTAAGTATACTGCTTCTAAATTGGCTCATATTTTAGGCAGCTGTCTATTGTGCCAACCATAGTTTATTATCCTATGTAAATTGCCAATTGCGTGACGCCCCTGCAGCAGTTCTGTGACATTGTACGATTCCATGTAATACTGTGAAATGGTCATGAATTTAGCTCTCAATGGAGATCAGCCATTAAAAAGGTAGTTACTCATTAAATAAGGTAACTAGTTTGAAACACGAAAGTACACAATATGCCATCGGTAAAATATGATTTTTTGTAATAATATTAATATTATAATAATATTTGGCTGACTGTGAAGTCATTACCCTTTAGTCAGCTGTAACCTGCTTGGCCAGGAATCCCCTGTTCGACCCCGGGCGGGGCAGATAAATGTTGTGATATTAGTAGAATATTTTTTACACATTTTATTGTTAATTTCGGCTTTCTTTTGTACACAATTGATCAGGAGTTTGATGAATTTATCGATCGGTAGAATTTCTCTTACAAATTAAATCTCAGGAATGTACAAAACTTGTTTGCGCGCGAAAAAATTCGGACATATCCTACTAGGTATCTAACTTTCGCCAAAACGGACAAGTCTTTGATAGAGTTTCTCTCGCAATGGAATGTCTCCATGTTTTTATTAATTGTAGATTACTAAGACAATTGTCAATACAAAATTATATCAGAAATATGAAATTCAACGCATTTTCAGGCAACTTTGACTTTTGTCCTAAGCGAATAAGAATCTAAGTTGGATAGTAATTAAATAAAGTCTGTATATTGATTCGGTAACAAAATATAAGATAAACACCTGACTTTGATTTCTAATACTTAAAAAAGGACATTTACAGTCAGTTCTAAGCAACGATACGTCAATCGATAGGATTACATCGAATTATTTTTTAACCCCTCTCCTTAAGCAGTATGTATGACGCCTTATGACAACATTTTTGTCGATTTGCATGGTTTTGTGTCAATAAGATTACTGTGAAAATTTGAAGAGTGGCTTTAACCATTTACGACTAAGCAAAAACCACTATCAAGCAAAACGCGCTGAAAATATTAGTCCCTGCGTTTAATTGCGCCCCGGACCTTTTAATAATTTTCCCATACAAGCCGACGAGTGCCTTCACCTAGAGCGGCACCACGCAGTCATTATAAAAAGTGAACAGAACTCCCACCTAAAAAAATATCTAAAAAATTGATCCTATAATAAAAATAAACACAAGATTCAAACCTCCTTAAACCTCCCGTGACACTTTAAAGCCACCAGCGGCTTATAGGATCTCATATAAACATTATCAACGCTCACTTTGTTAAATCCTACCTCAATAGTAAGATATAAAGTCTCGTAACTTAAGCAAACTTTAATATGAAATGATAAAATTAATTAAGACTTTTTTCAACTGCAACAACACAAATTTTACATATTGGTTGATGTATTAAATAGGTATATACTATTCTATTCTACAACGTCAGACAACAACTATTTAATTGATTTTGTAGAAATAGTAAATTATGTTTTACAGATTCAATTGTAATGGATACACAATAGACTATGAGACAGTCTATACAATCTAGTGAAACAATTAAAAAAGTAAATAAAAGCAAGTATGTCCCATTGTAATTGTAATGTGATGTTCCGATATTGTACCGATATTGTATTAATAATAAGATATTGACACGTAATGGCGTAACTAATTTGTTAATTTAATTACAAACATTTAAAAGCTGAGGGTTTCTTGCGCCGCTTCTTCGCCAAAGTTAAATTATCTGTTGAAGTTTGGACGATGTAAAAAAAATTAGTAATCGACTCAATTTCAATAAAGAGATTTTTGATTTTTATATGATATAAAAATCTTTTAGATCGTTTTAGATTGAAAAGAGGTTTGGTGGGTCAATAAATTACTTAGGGGCGTAGTAATATGTGTCTATTAAGAGAGTATACTTTGATCATACTTGTTATCCCTAGTGAGAGGTTCAAAAGTATCAAGACATTTCGATCACTGTAGCGTCGCAGTAAAATCGTTTTTAATACTTCACCACAGCGACGCTGCCGGCGTTTGCATACAATTTGACAGTTGTCGATCGAAATAGTTCAATTCGATTGAAACTCACACTCAGGGTTCTGCATCCCTTGTATCAGTTTAGATCGAATTCAAAAGCCTCAATTGTGTTTGTCGTCAGCAGTCAGTATGGCAATGACAACAGGGCGTCTGTTGAGAAGTTAGGAAAATGACTTTTTATATATGCGATTATCAGCTGAACGCTACTAAGATCGAAAACGTCTCGATACGATTGAAATCCACACTAGGGATAGTGAAAATATCAAAGTTCGATTCCCAACTGCAATAAAAAAACTTGTTTTAAAGTATTTAGTTATTATTCGTTATTATTTTACATATTAATTATTATTAGTTACAAACTAATACATATTATCAATATCAAGGTCTAGTACAACAATAGTGATGTTGTTTACAAGTAAAAATATGTTTTCAAATTTTGTTTATTATAATTAGAAAATATTAGATTTCTACGTCAACTAAACGAGCGTAGCAAAGGTATAATAAAACGCTGTACCTTATTCTACGATGAAGTGACGCCAAAAAGAAATACGTTGCTTACCAACTGGTTGATGATATTTATCAAACATATTATATATAATAACTAGCTGGTTCAGCAAAGTTATATTGCTATCAAAAATATATTTAGAGGTATAATATATTTATCACTCTTTCTCAACTGTACTAAATATATACAAAAATTTCAACCAAAACGGTCAAGCCGTTTCGACGGAGTTCGATAGCACGGTGGTACAAGATTTTTATATGTATAGCCTTCTTAGCCGATGGTCCCAATAGTGACAGGTATTTGTATGATGAGTATGAATATTTGTTCATCTATATTATTTCCATAACACAAGCTCTTAATGATGCTTACTTTGGGCTAGATAATTAGTGTGCGTGAAAAAAAAAATATCTATTAATTATTACAGTCACTTGTGTATATATCTTGTGTATCTATATATAATTGTAATCATTTTTATAGAAAGAGAAGATAAAGTATTGGCTTTAAAAAACACATATTAAAATGAAGTTTTTTCTTAAACATAAAATACGTTTTACATATTGTTCTCAATCTTAAATTAACAGTCTCAAAAAAGGAGGAACTTAATACAAATAAAAATGAAATGCAAACATGGATTGCAGACTGCATTGGTTAATATGCTATCCTAATATCCTTATTAAATTTTCAGGAATTCAGTATATCATTTGTACAATTTGAGATTTGATTTGATCTTATTAATCATAGATACTAAACCTTTATTTTAATATACATAATACGAAAGAGTCAAATATTCGCATCAATTACCGTCTGTATTATTTAGGTTTTATATTTATTACCAAGCCTAAAATGATGCCCTGACAATTGCATGTCTACGTCTTATTCAAACTTATTCAAATTACATTTTGTAACAGATTGTATGTATTGTGTTGAATTCTTTTTACTCATACGCTAAAATATGCCAATAATTTCTATAGTTATTCCAAATTTGTTTAAGAAGTGTGCATTAAAGATAATAATTGTATTATTACTGTAACAAAAGTGTGAGGAATGCCTTTGTGTTATTATTGCAATGAACGAATAAATACACTGAATGACATTAGGAATTGTATATTTATGTTCTTCATTTTTTAACTTGTTGACATTTTTAATCAGGTATGTAACTTTAAAATATCAGAAAGAGCTGTAATTTTGGCTGGGTATTGACATCTTGCACCATATCACTAAAACCCATTATTTTCGCCAAATCAAATAATATTTAAAATACTTTAGCTAACACAAATCACATTTATTGTTATTATGTTGCACTTAAATATATTGCATATACATAATCACATCACACACAAAAAGAAACAGTTTTTATGTTTGTACAATTGGCGGTGTTACATCTTTATAAGCTTCGTTTTGTAAAATAACTACTAATAGGACTAACAATTAAACAGACAGTTACTGTGGAGTGGTAAAGAACATACTCAACTGTCACTGTTTTAATAATTAAGAACAAAGTACAGTATAAATTACAACGTCCAAGTTAACAAAAACACTATTAAAATAAAAACTACTGTGTTAAACTAAACTAAAATTTTGGTGGCAAATGGTAACAAACCTAAACTATATGTGAACATGCAAAAAATATATAGCAACCGAAAGGAGAACTTCCTCTTTTTTGAAGTCAGTTACAAGTAACAAAGATAAAAAAGCTTTGTGAACTTTTCTTTGATATTTAAATAAAAAGAGAAAATATAAAAACTTAATTTGGCAAGAAAAAATGTTTTTTTTCGTCTGAAAATAAAATATAGTATTGATAGGATTTTGTTGTGCTGTGAACTTAAAATCTCTCAACTAAGTTATAACTTGTATAACAGACTATTTATCAACTTCCTATTCACGTCCCCTTGCTAAGCACATGCATTCCTACAAGGAAGAAATACGCTAGGTCTGAACGGAGTAGGAGGACTACATGGAGGAGTACAGAAGAGCTGGAGATACATTTTGGTTATCTCATCAAGAGTATACAAGTATGCTTAATTATTCATAGTATTTTGTGGTTATCCAGTCCTTTGAGACTGTTTTTTCATTGCGACTAGAAAGAACTAACGTGATTACCCACCAATAGGGCTTTAGTAGGGCTGTTCGATACAGTCTAGGATAATATAAAATCTAATAAGACACTCTAAAATGTATAAATCAGACCACTTTTGTATGGATATTAAAAATAATAAAAAACGGAAGCTAAAACATCGGAAGCTTAGAATAAAACTAGTTTTGATTTCCCAATTTAATAAAAATGTCAAAAACAGTTAATAAAAATTAACATAAATTAACATAAGAGACCTACATTAAAATAACCTTGTCTTAACTTCCACATTATGTAATATTTTTTATCTATAACATAGAAACTTGAACATTATACTACTTATTTACTTTAAATCCAGTTTTATTGAATCAGCTCATAAATACAAGTTACTATAATAACATATATCTACTTAAATCGATATTTTTATTTTCAATAGTTCTACGCAATCAATCTACTTAATTAAACTATCTACCTATCTATCTATCTTATATCTATCTGTCTATCTTTATTATCTATCTACTTAATTATTAAATGTAATTTTTTTTTTTTTCTTTTACCAGCTATATCCTGTTATATTACTAAAAATGTCATTGCTAATGCAGTCAGATTTCATAATTTTATTATTTAAGTTTCGGTTAAGTGTGTATTTTGACTGTCATCATATGAATAAGATTATAATATGAGGTAAAATGTAAGATTTGATTATTTATTCAATACTGTGAGAAGTTAAAGTATGTACAAAGTTAATCCACTTATTTTGGTTAGCTTTACATATATTCTAGTAATCTGTGCGATTATACTCTGTGTCTATTTTGAGTTATACTTATAATCTATTGATATATCTATTGAGATTGAATTGAACGACATTTCATAATTGTATTAACTAGTCTTATAACTATCATTTAAATAAGTTATTAATAGTTTCATTTTACATTTTTCAGATTTAAGCTTCGTGATCTGTATGTCTCTGTAATATATCTATGTTCGATTTGTCCTGAGATAATATTACTTAAAATCGTGAAAATAAAATATCTTAACGAGTCTAACTAAAGACACAATCGTTTTTTAATTGTTTCAAGTTACCGGAAGTATGCCGTTGGTCAATAATCTACACTAAACAGAAAAATGACTCAAAAACTCTTAAGAGCATAAAGTAAAGAAATTCACGTTTTTATTACTTTTTCGCGATAAAATTTACCAAAATGGTCCCGCAAAAAATACCATCAAAGAATGAAAGAGATGTAAGATCAATGCAAGAAATCGAGTTTGAAATCTTAAATACGGCGGGTCAATGACCTTTGTAATTTTGGGACCTAACTTGTGTAACGCTGCATCACATTTGCACAAATTTGAACGAGAAATTATTACGAACGTGAATTTTATATCTACCTGCAACGAATATATTAATCCATGCTAAATCAACTGAGGACGGCACTTGTTAAGTTTAGCCTGAAATGTACGTGTTGCATACGACTTATTCTGAATTAAATTATTGGTATATATACCCATTACAATTTGTAGACGTTATTAAAGAACTTAACATTTCGATTACAATATGTAGATACTAAAATAATGATAATTTAAGGAACTGATACTACAGTGTAATGGCCAAGTGAAAACAAAGTTGGTTATATAATTGTTGGTGCATTTGATACTTGAAGAATGTATGTATTTATGTAAATGTATGTATGTATTTATTAAAATATTTAAAAAATATTAAAAGCCTAAACAAACTATTAATAATATGAAATGTATTACAAGTAACTTAATAACTTTGGTTTATCTATCGAATATTTTTTATGAATAATTTCACGTTATATTGACAGATTACCTAGACAAATCATATAATTTATTATGGGAGAAACTGATACACACCATATTGACAATGAGACTAGACCTGTTTATGCGGAAGAGTTTTTTTTCGCACTTCATACTGACATCTATAATGAAAATAATTTATTTATTTGATTTAAGATTGTTTAATAACACAGACAAATTAAATATACTTTTTAAAGTGGTAGCTATCGATCAAGAAGGTAATTGCTTAAAATTTTGCAATATATATTTAGAAATTAAAACAGAAGATAATTCTAGTAATTAAAAATGTAACTTAATAAAAAACAAAAGCCAGTCACCGCTTGTGAATGGTGTCTTTGATGTTAGTGTATAAGCGTGATATTAGCAGGGAAATCCGAGCTACGGCTTAAGTATATTTTATATGAAGCGATACAGTTGTACGGTTATTTCGGTTATTAAAATGAATTGAATTAATTAATTTATTTTGATAGAATGAATTTACTTTGATAGTTTTAAATTTCTCTCCTAATTCATGGCGTATAGTAATTTGAAGGCACAAAATACCTGTACCTAGATGAAAGGTATTTTATTCGGTGATTTCCAATAAATTCCACCTTAATACAATCCATCAATTAAACTGGACAAAAATTGATGAAATTTCTAGCTGCCTCTATCAACCAAACAGTGGTCACGTTAATTTTAACTAGAACTAACTTTAGTCTACGTAATGAGGTGGAAGAGTGTATGTGTGTGATATCGGTCTTGTAAATCTCAATTTAAAAGTGATTACATAACAATTGATTTTATTTTGTAAAATAATTTTGAAATAGAATGATTTCCAATAGAAATGTTATATTAATATTATAACATTTAAAATAATTTGTTTACTGTCACAATCATCATTATAATCAGCCCTTATAAGTCCCACTGCTGGTCGTGTAACACAAAACAGATAAAGAATATAAATGACTGGACCCATGTGGGTCAAAACAGATGCATAAATAACCTGAACCTACGTCACAGGTCCATAGAATTAAAAATAAGGTAGTTATAAAATCTATTGCTGTCGCGCTGTGCCCGAACAAATAATTATGGAGCGTGATAAGGACAACTGCAGGTCGGATATACTCGAAATACGTCAAAAATACTCAGGAATGTATACAAAAACATTTTTTATTTTTTATTTATTTATTTTTGATTTGTTATCTCGTCCAAAACCAGACAGATTTAATAACATTACTCATTAAAAATTTAAGATTAAGGATTTAGCTGTTACCCATGTATTCGTTTTTAAATGATTTCTTAAAGTTTCTTTGTTACATGTGATGTGTATAAATAAGGCAGATGTCTGTCATTTTTATGTTTAGGACTAATGTCTCTGTAAATAGTGAGTTTTTGGAACAGAATTATAATATTCGGACATGGTAATAGTGACCATAGCAAGGAAAATTACTGTTTTTGTGGGATTATTTATACCACACTTCAAAGATTTATATTTACCACAATTCAAATATTTTTATTAAAAATCCTACAATAATGCAATTTAAAATTATGAATTTTTTTTTGTAGTTGTTTCCAAAGAAACAATAGAAAGCGAAGCTCTAAGAATTTTTTTTTTTAAATTACATTACTTTTTCATTGAATTAATTTTGTCATTTCACTGTTTTGAGGTCAGTTTTTAGTTTATGTACATTTCACATTGTTAGAAATATTTATTTGACATGACGGACATTTTTAATGTCAAATGTGTCATTTTCTTGTAATTCTTTCCACGATTAGTATTGTATAACCATGAGTTTTCATCTCATTTCCGTTCTGTAGACATGTGTATTTTTAGACAAATAATAAACAAACATCTCACTCGTTGAAGTCTTTTGGGCGTGAAATTAAAGTCAACAATTTTTACTTGTACTACAAGAAAAAACATAATCGGTATTTTATGAAATGCTTTGTAAAGAAAATGTACTCAATTCTATAAAGCTTCAGTCTTATCAATTAAATGTTAATGTCGACACAGTCATGATTTCATTATGTATCAATTATTATTATTAAAAATATTAAGTTTTACCTATTTTGACAGTTGTATTGTTAAGTACCTGTAGAGAGTGTTTCAATCCAAATTAACTGTTTCAATGGAGTTTGTCATCAACTGTCAAACAATAAGCAAATGACAGCAATGTCGCTGTTGTGAAGTATTGGAAACGACATTTTATGAACGAAACTACGGTCGAACCGTGTAGATCCGATTGAGACTTACAGTAGGGGTACGAGGAGATTATAAAACATAATTTATTTAATAAAATATCTGTAGAATTGTTCTTTTTCTTATAGTGTAGGATATATAATATTTGAAAGCATCTCATTTAAAACAACAGTACAAATATTTGCGGGGAGTTTGGAATTAAATGATTTAACTATTAATATTACATTCTTTACAGTTATTCTACACTATATCTTTCATGACAATAATCGTAATCGAAAATAATAATGATCGATCTAGTGTGATACATTCACACTAGTTTTATTTTTAATGCAAATTTTTAACGTCCAACTAGTTAGTAACGATCGCAGACCATAATAATTATATCTATTACTTAGTCATTTTTAGTTTCACCTCCAAATCACCAAAACCTGTACTATGATCAAAATGTTACCTTTTTACTTTTACACTGGGCAAGTCAAAAAGAACGCGGGGGTAATAGATATGGTCAGCAAGCCTGGTCACTTTCCACTATTTAAACTTCAACTATTGCCTAAGTTTTATATTTCCCTCTATCATATATATTTTAAATTATTTATAATTTGACTAATTTCCTTTCTGTGTCTTACAAAAACCGTGTGGCATTACTCTAGAAAGCGCGGTCTGGCGCGGCTCCTTCAAAACAACAGAAACATATTGTATCTGGTTTGTATATTAGTAAACCTTGTAATTATTTATTCATATAAGATGAACATTAGAATGTATAAAGTTTTATATATCATAGATTTCAATAACCTCATACCACTAAGGTTCGTCGATAAATTTATTAAGTATTCAAACTACTAGAAGCAGTTATTTAAATAATTTTGAATCATAAAAAACAAATATGTAACATGAGACAAACGTCATAGATTTATGCATTCTAACTTTCTTTTTATTATATTTGAGTATATTTATTATATAAATAACTAGTAGTTTATAGTTTGGCGAGCTTAGAATGTGAGTGTTATATTGTTATTTGTATGATGACTTAAATTGGCGTATCTGATATAAATTATACTGTTCATACCACCACAAAACTAACTCAAAAATATTGTTTTAAATTCAATTATTTTATTTTCGTGTTTTGAAGTCGGCTTTTACTATTTGAAAATGTTTTTTGTTTATTTATTTACTAACTCCAACAAGATCAACACTCCAACATGCACAAAAAAAAATACAATTAATATGAACTAAATGCAATCTTAATTACAGGGGTTACAACATAGCTTTCCATAATATTTTGTGATAACTCTAACAAAATTACAATTAAAAATAAAGTGAACACTAATTTAATTTACATGAAACTATAATTAGTTGATATATAAAATATAATTAGTTGAGCGACAACATGAAGTTCTTTTTGAATTTAGGTAAGGAATCAGACAATATGTCGACACCAAATGAACAGGTGCCAGAGACAAGAGACTCAGCTGAACTACGGGAATGTTTGTATAAATTTTTAACTAGATTGTTGTAAGCAATCATCGATCTATTTAGTGGCGAATAACGGGCGAATAACGGCCGATGTATTTTTCACGATTTTGGGTGATAAGTCTCTTATGTCACAGTTACATGGGTGACCATTAGTATTATAAGCTTGCCTTTCTGTTTGTCATCAGTTAAAATTACTCGAATAGCTTAGAAAAAAATAAGTAACACGTAATAATACGTGGTAATAAAATTTGAAGGTTGCAATTTTCCTGGGACCCCCTCATTAGATTTTACGTAGTAACAATGAGACTAACTCAGAAGTATACTCTATCTATTAATAAAATAATTTTGAAAATCAGTTGACAATTGTCAGAGAAATCAATGGAGATACGTACAAAAAACTATTTAGTCGAACAGAATAGACCCCTTATTTAAAGTCGGTTAATATATAAAACTGCGATGTCTTTCGATCCATTTTTATTAATAAGTAATTTTCCCCTTACTTATCTCTATCTTTACTCAATGGTAGGACTGCTAGAAGACATTTAAGTTAGAAATAGCGTACTTTTGTTAAATTTATCTTCAAGTGCCTATATTTTGTAAATATTTATTAAAAAAAAAATTATAACAATCATAAAAAATATTTTAAGCTTGGTATTAATTAATGGGTTGATTGAATAAATAAATCACATTTATCTATATATTTTTAAATAATAATCGTGTAATATTCTTTGATGTTAAACTGTCAAACTACCTAATAAGATCTGATTAAAACCAAAACTTATTTACGAAAAATTGTACACAGCATTTTCAGACTTTCGGTACTTAACTAAAATTCTCATCAGATAGTTTAATAAACTTTGATAGATTCGTTTTGATTTTTTTATTGCGCAACATTAAAAAATATGTACTCTACTCAATTAATTGTGTTTTTAGTTACCGTTAATTACTGTAATCACTTACTAACATGATAATATAGATATTTATAAATTTAAATTTTTAAACATTTACTAGCAAAATCGTGGCGGTTTGTTTTTGATTACCCTCGCTAAGTATTTATGTGAATTAATTTTAGTGTCTAATAATATTTTGAATGCTTACATGAATTAAGTAATTAAACTCACATTAATATTATTGTATAACATATACACTAAGTACACAATTAGTTTGTCATATATGAAAATAATAAATTAAAAAAAATATATATACTTACATATAATTGCAAAAAAATACTGATTGATTCTTGTTCCCGTCGTCCACATCATTTTGGTCAATAAAAAATTCATTTTGTCACTTTTCTCAATTTGTCAATAAGCACAAACTTCCGTAGTCGACACCACGGTGTCTTCTCGCTAACTGCCTTGAGAGTGCCGATCATATGAGAGCACTATCGTTCACTCTATTATGCACTACATACCTTTTGTAAATTTTCGTTTGTAAACAAAACTCACTTCGAGAAATATAACTGAATATCAGTTTTCTTTTGTTAAACATGTGACTAATAAATTAAGCGGTAAATTTAATCATTTAGTTTGTATGTAGGCTGAGTTTTTAATTCTATTTATTTGTTAACACGCCTATTCTGGAATTATACTTATATAGCGACCTATAGCAGAAATAATAATATTGAATGTTACTGAATATTTATTACAATATCAATATATATTACCTGGCCTAAATTAAGCTTGTGTTATGGATATATCAGAAGAATAGCAGGTAAACATATTCGTTCTCATCACAAATATGTGCCCTACCGGGATTCAAACCAGGGACCTCTGGCTAAGTAGACAGAGGTACTGACCACTTGATAAGACGGCCGTCATATATAGTGGATAGCACACATTGTTACAATAATATTAATTAATTTATTTATTTTAGCATCGAGATTAGCTACCACTAATCTGATGGCAATACCACGCTTGCAACACCAGAAGTCTCAGGCCTGCAATTGGATAGCCTGGGTACTAGTGCTTTTATGATTTATTTTTATAGTCACTAAGACAGTATTGCCTCCGTTTAGAGTTTCCGTTTTCCAAGGACCCGGGTTTGAACCCCGTTAGGGGCAGTTATTTGTATAATATGTATAAATATTCGTTCACGGGTCAAAGATATTTGCTTAGTTATTATATTTATTATTATATTTATATAAATATTACTATCTATATTTCTCCAGTGTCTAGTATAACAATGCTTAATTTAGGCTAGATAATAGGTGTGAGTGTGTGAAATATTATTATCCTCAACAGTTAAGCTTTTGGCCTTTACCTCACCAGACGTCGAAGGTCTAAAGCATTCAACTACTAGACAAGGGAGATAATAAAACTGGAATAGAACCCCCTCTTACTACGATTATGTACAGGTTACGGTAACCGCTTATTATAAGTCGGGTCGTACGCTTGCTTGTCAAAAAAAAAAAATATAAACTTAAGATATCATAACTATAACTGTTAGTCCACATTGCATGCCGTGGCTGTCTGTAATTAAAAACTATACTTAATTTAATGTCAACGCTACTGTTTAATATTTTTGTTAGTATGTGTTTTTGTTGGCTGCCCTTAAAATAAATAAATAAATAAATAAATAAATAGTGTAAACAAAAGAAGATCAGGTATGATAAAATCCCAAAAGGTACAAGAATTCGCATGCAGTGTAGAATAATATTTTTCAGTGAGAAACGAGGTTCCCTTGTAGTCCAAATGAAACTTTTAAAATAGAAGCTTCAATATGGATAGTTTGTGTCATGGTGGCCGTGATGCCAGCCAGAGTTTAGTGAGATCTTGCTTGTAAAGGTAATGCCGCTTTCTTGGCATATTGTTTTTGTTAAATCACAGCAGAGTTGCTGAAAAATAAAGAGAAAAATAAAGATTTTTCAGCTAACTATACCTATTTAAATATTGCCTTACGTCCTATACATAATAAAGTGCAAAAGACAATAACTACTTTGCTGTTTTTTGGCTACGTAATATGTGGTTTTACCGTTTAGTAAAAAAGCGATTTACCGTTGGATGAAATAAATGTAACCTTTATAGGTCCCCGGTAAAATAATTGCTTCAGTTAATATTTTATAGCCAGCTTGTGTATTGTAATTGTATTATTGACATATTTGCAACCTTATGGAGGCCATTTTTATTATTCTTAAAATCGTAACACTGTTTAATTAGCATTCGACATATGAAACCTACTTATTGCGTATTAAATGAGTGTACACTATTAGATAAAGTATTGTCATGCAAATGATTAATCTGAAAGCTTTTGTTTGGTCTGCTTAACTAAGATATTAAATAAAAGAATTTATTATAATATCATTAGAGTATGAAATATATTCAGTTAATTTATGATCAGCCCAAAAGAAATATATGTTATAGAAAATTTAGGAGTGGAAATCAATCGCAGAGATCTCCTGACGGTTTCTATTTGACGGCCGTCCGTTTGAATAGTTTAGTTATCAAGAGGTCACGGATTCGAATCCCGGTACAGGCAGATATTGGTACGAATATTTATTCACAAGTCATGTATGTTTGTTTAGTTTATTTCCGATATTTATACTATATATATATATATATATATATATATATAACTATTTATATTTCTCCAGTATCCATACAACCTATATCCATAATAAGAGAGTATTGACACTTCGCTTGTCTTGGACATTTATTTGGAGAACTCTTGGGTTTCATGTCATCTGATAACAAGTGGAACTAGCTATCCTCCATCTCGAATCTCCCACTAGCCGAACACAACAAATCCTGCAAAAAGACGGACTAAAAAATATCCTTACCGTTTTCGTTAAATTTTCTGCCAACACGAGAATCGAACCCTCGAACCCTAACCTCTAAATTTGAAATAAGTTATCCCAAACACTAGGGCACAAAGGGTACACGTATTGCATTTCTTCAAAAAAGCACATATTAAAGAGACAAACGCTACCTCATAAGGTTTGGCGATATTACTCACCATAGTCACGCAACATTTTAAAGTATACAGAATCTTTTTATTATTTGCGATTTTCTGTAAGTCGTAGGTGCGGGCTCCCTACAATCGATAACTCTAAATTTGAGCGGAAACTATAAGTAAATTTCATTGATGAAACTTTTTTCTCCATACTCTATTTTAATTAAAAATGTTGCCTGTGTTTTTAGTTTCGTTATATTTGACTAATGAATAGCGCTATCGTGTTTCAGGTGTCGACAAATAGTTAGGGAGAGAATAAAGGCCTTTAGCGACCAACAGCTTTAGTGTTTCAAAAAAAATACATTAGTAACACTTCAATTCAATATAATTTAGTACGAAGAGCGAGGACTGCGTGGTTTGGTTAGTTAAATCAAAAACTTCACGGCTGAGCCTAATCACCGTTCGTTCGAGCCAGATACAAACCATTAGTATTTAAATAGTCATATCCCTTCGTTATATTTTACTAGCATAAGCCCCAAATCAAGTACTTATTGCTGCAAAAGACCCAAATTTATGTCGGGAGTTCCGATATTAACCAAATCTTTAAAATATAGTAATGTTCTCGACAGAATGTTCGTGAAGTTATCGCTCTTCAACAGTTTACCAGAAAATAGTAATGATTATTAAACCACATATATAATTTTAATTGCCCCGCACCCAAGTAAGGCATATGAAGGTATAACCCAAGAGTCAAGAGACAATGAAGTTTTAAAAAAATACAAAACTACAGAATAATTATTTTTTATTTAAAATTCTTTATTTTACAGTAACTAGTCTTATTTACAAATTTAATTACCTCTAGTTATAAATATTGTACATGTTTAAGTGGCAAAAACACTCGCAAAATAACTTGTGCATAAGTATTGTCCTATTTAAATACATAACTAAACATAATATGGCTATAATTAACGTTGAGCTTTGTGAATGTAAAACATACCCTACACTTTAATATAACTATAGCTTTCTCTTTAAATTCTTAGTCTATGAACAGGATAATATAACTTAGACATTTGACAGCTGTCATGTGAAGTTGTCACATTTCTGCTATTACATACTAACACAAGCTCTTAACGATGACTTAATTTGGGCTAGATGAGTTTTAAACAGTGTGAGTGCATAAATAAGATCTGTAGAATTACAAAGATTTTTAATGATAATATTCTTACTGACAAGCAAAAGGCCCACCAGGTGGAAGTGGCAACTATACTAACACATGAAATGAAGGAGCGTTGACATTGTTAAGACACGCTAACATCAAGAGAACGTTATTAACATTCGAGTCTATCGTTCATAATTAATCTATACTAATATTATAAATCTGAAGTTTGTTTGGTTAAGCGTTTACCTCAGGAACTACAGATACAAATTGAAAAAATATGTTAGTGTTGGTAGGCTACCTATAGCTTAATCTTTCATTGTTTTCTCTGCGTAGACGATTAAAGTTACGTAATAATATTGAATGCTAGAATTGTTCTCCTTTAAAAGTTCTAAATAAGTCCGCAACATCTTAACAGATAACCTCTTTTGGGAATCAAATTATTCCTCAAACATCAACTCAACTTCAACTCAAGAAAAACCACGTAACTAGCACCGATGTGCGTGCGACATGTTTTTATTTACCGACATCCACGCGAACGTCTCCGGCACAGTTTGTTAAATAAAAACTCATAATTAATGATTAGATGTGATTCTACAGTAAACTCTAAACGTTAATTATTATTTGAGCACAATAATTAGAACTTGAATAATACATATGGTATGTAATATATATTGGTACTAAGTGTACCAATCTTTTTAAATTTAGACCACTTTCTGTTATGAAGCGAAAACGGCTAATATTTATAAACATATAACAGAAGTATTTTATTGTAGAAAACCAATCAATTATTAGAATTCTCAGCCAAGCAACTTAAACACCATCTATCGTCGACGTAATGTAACTAGTAAAAGCGTGTGCTTAAAATATTGAAGAAAATATTGCATCAAAGAATTTCAAACAAATAAATTAACAGCGAGAGATTACTTCTTAAAGATACGGGTGTAATAAGTACCTTGGTATACATATTTTTGTACACTATACATCTTATTTTATTACTATTGCATAAGACTTTTTGTCTAATAATGACTAGAAAACTATCGAATATTTTCAAAACGGCTTAAATTTTTAATGCGGTCGCATTCTGCCCACAAGCTCCACTATTTGATTTGTAATAATTGCAGTATATTTAAGGCCACTTTAAATATACTGCAATTACAACAAATCAAATACCCTATCGCAATAATTATAATTAGAACTATTTAAAAATGACATATCGGTTTACCAAATAAAATGGCGGCCCAATCAGACAGAATACGCCCTCTTAAAAAGTGTCCAATATGGCGTTTCTTCATTAAATATATTAAAATATCTCAAAACTATGATTTTTTTGTTAATTTTCTCCTTACTAAGGGAAAGACAAAGGGAACTGAATCCCATACAGATGCCCAATGTTTTAAGTTTTCTCTTTATTTAAGACTGGGATACCGGTGTATCCCTTTGCCCCATGTAGTTTTTGGCGACTAATGGTAGGCCCCGCTATTTTATTGACGACTTATGTGAATTTTTTTAAATGGAATGTAACGTAAGCGATTATGACAAAATAATACGAAAATCGAATGTGATGTTAATGATTACGATGAAATGATATGCAAATGAGAATGTAGTGATACAATGTTGTTGAATAAATGAACTAACCCTACATAAGTCACTAGTCAACGTTGAATAATGTATTCCATATATTGCATATAAAAAAATCATTAAGAGATTAGAATGAAGATTAGCTACAATTACAAAATTTATGCATATTTAATATTTGGTTTTCAAATCAATACTTCTTCCATGATATGGTCAAACCGCTCCATGTAAAATTCACAAAAATAAGACGTACTATGTCACGTCCATTCATAGGTCACGCCCAGCATACACTTAATAGAAAAATTTAGTTTTCAGACAGACTTCCATTCTTGAATTTATAGTTCAAGAATGGATATTTTAAATTCATATTCAATCTGCTTCTAATTTTAGCACTACTCTTTTATGTTTTTATTTATGAATGTAATAAAAACAAAATAAGTTTTTATGCGTATTCCCCTTTCATAATTACCCTACATAACAAAAAATGTTTAGTACGCTGTCTCATTTTTTTGTGAACCCAATTTTCTAAAAAAAACCTTAAATAAAATCAGTTAAATAATAACAATAAAAGTATTTAGCCTAGTCTAAAGTCTCTTGTCTCTTTACAAAAGCTGTAGAGTAATAGAGAGCACTATAAAATAATTTCATGTTTGAAACTCCTCGTGAGATGTTTGTGAGGAAGAACAATAGAGTTCAGTAGTATCGTTTCAGCTGGCACTATGACGCCCGCACCTGGTGGAATAATAAAAAAACATAATCATCATTATCAAGAGCTTACGTCTCATAGCTGGATGGCTGGATAGACCTTCCTACATGGGTTCTCCCATGGGAAATATTGGGCTATAGCTCCACCAAGCTGGTCCAATGTGGGTTTAACTGCTTAAACAGTCGTTGTCGTTACAACTGGACCAACGGCTTAACTCAAGATAACAAATTTGCTAACCCATCCGGAACCAACACCAGCGTTCTAACCACTACACCAATAACCTCCTCATAAATTTAAGTAGTAGTGATTTCAAACAATGATATTATTGTTCCTAACGGTTTTAATAATAAATTTCCTCTATGGTCCTTTGAGCCAGATCTAAGAAACAGTAGTAAACAAATTTTTGTTTTATTTCGCCAATTTATATAATCTTACCAAGTATAGTTATTGAAGGGTTTAATCTTCCGTCGGTATTGAAAAGTGGCGTGTTGTCCATCTTTGCAAACGGTTTGTTCGGGTCAGGATCGGAGGGGGTCCCTTCGACCCGAGACCATTCTCCTACTGAGGCGTGTTGACCCACTGCGCAAAAAATTTTAAACATAAACTTTGAAAAAAAAATACAGGTTTGATTCCGTGCTTTTTTAAATACCACTAAGTTGGCAATCAAGCATAGCGGTTACCGTAGCCTATGGACACTTGCACCACGCCAGTACATCAAGCATGTACTCAAAATCAATCTACAGCTAAATCCGTGCAACTCGTTTAATAAGTATTATTGTTAAAAACACAACAGTCACTTGACGTCATATTTAATGAGGAACTCGAATGACTTCTAAAACTGTCAATTTTATATGTTTCTTTTGCCTAAATCTAAGTTAGAGGACAGTGGTCCAGATTCTGTTTTGCATGAATATTAAGTTTCTGTTCGTGCTGCTCTTACTTAGCGATTCGCACTGAGGGCAGACCACCAGTGACGTCATTTGATGGTTCTTAATTGGTGACTAAAGACAATTATCTAAAAACATGCTGCATAAAATAATTCAAAAGTGTATGGATCACCGTATCAACTTATGTAAAGTTTCTTAAAGTCATTCTATTCTTTTCGAATTCAAGTAGAATGAAAGAGAGACAGATAACATAATTTTAGTTTAAGATAACGTCAACAGAATCGCCAGTTATCATTTTTTCTATCTTTTCTCTAAAATAATAACAAAAAGGGATGTAATTAACATTAACTTAGTTTTAGGTCATCAAAACAAATTAATGCTGTGTGGTAAAACCAGCTTAAAGCCATAAACAAAGGTTATAAAATTGATAATACAGCGTATACTGACCGACAGAATGCATGACTAGCGCATGCTCATTGATGGTGGCGTTGTTTAGAATTATGGACTCTTTTATTCTAACTCCCGCCTTTATTGTGACTCCTGCGCCAATAGATACGTTTGGACCAATCTAAAATGAAAAGAACAATATAAATTACACCACCTTTGCGAATATTTCAATAGAGTTGTAAAGAATATATCCATTCTTTTACACCTTGCAAAGGATTCATATTACAAATACGTGAAGTATAATTTGATTGTTTGATTGTTGTACTTTGAGAAGTTAGTCAATAATAAGATGACGAAAGATTTGAGTTTTTAGCTTGAATTAAAAAAACTCAAAATATGATATTTCGTTGGCAAGTTTCGAAATAGCCTCAGTATTCCTGTACAGGGACAGCGGATCTAAATAATTCAGTAAGAATACTCACCACAGCAGTACTGTCGACGATAGATGTTGGATGTATGAATACGTCGGGCAGTATTTGACAAGGCGCGGGTTTAGGCAGGCGGTCCCGGTGCAACTCTAAGTAATGCCTATTGGCATATATTGCAGAACCGGCCGTTTTAACTTGGGACCACCAAGTTGTTACCTATAAATAAATTATCCATATAATGAGGTCAATAAGTAACGTCACACCACATGGCAGCAATAGCAACCGATATTTAATGACAGAATGACAAAATTATTGATAATTACACACAGACAGACACACACGCACACGCACGCACGCACGCATGAATGCACGCACGCATGACGCACGCACGCATGACGTACGTATGACCAAATACAGTATATGCTAAAAATATTTACAATATTACCTGCATTGCATATAACTTGTTGGTGCCAGCCAGCTGTGCTAAAACATCCTGTTCCCATGACATGTAACCAGGATGGCCACAATGACCATTTCCACTGAAACTAAGATTTTAGTTTCTTTAATGTATTGACAATAGACAACAGAACAGGCACTTTTGGTACCTAGTTACATTTGAGGTAGTCACTTTTGGAGAACTTGTCATGTTGGAGCCTATCATGTCATATCACAAAATGTCGACTGTATAAAAAGGTGGTGTTGAATAAGAGAATAAATAGAGTAAAATATAATGTTGAAAATGTCACATATGAAGAGCATAAGATAAAGTAGAAAACAAAAAAGGGTTGCATTTTAATACCCATTCACATAGTCTAGTCCCGAACAAGTAATTTTTTGGGAACATGTCACTTTTGATGAATTAGCAAGCTGAGTAAATTTTTGGGTAAAGAATAGGATGTTAATAGACAATAACTAGAATAATATTGTAATCAGTATAGCAAAAAACCGAAAATTTGCATGCAACTATAAAGATAAATATATTTATTTGCATGAAACATGTGAAGGTATACAGTATAGAAGTGACATTTAAATAATAATTTCAATAAAAATAATAAAGTAAAAAAAATATATATGATATTTATATAATAATTTTCATGTTAATTTTTTTATTTACAATTAAAGTAGCTAGTAAGTTAAAATACATTAAAATGTCATAAGAAACAAATCCAGAATTGTAATCTGATGATCTAGTGAAATCAGAATCAAAAAATGTATGTATGTTAAATATAATATCTAAAATATGATCTAATGAAAATATAATAGTATAAAAAACTATGGCACTCACGTATAGAATCCATTCTGTTTCTTTTCAAAAGCTTCAGCCATTGTATGGAACACTTGTAAGGAACACACATACACTCCACAATTGATCAGTGTGGAAACATAACTGTTTGGCTTCTCAACGTAATGGTTCACAGCCTTTGTAGATGGATCAGTTGCCATGCATCCATAGTGAATAGACTGTTGTCTTGTTGCTTCTGTACCCATTATTGTAACCTGAAAAATAGAAAGGAAAATCTCTTGAATAAAATTTCAATCCGCACACCTGAAAAAACTTGTGACTAAATGGTATTCACTTTTTATAGTAAAAGAAATGTTGTGTAACTATAAAAAAAATACTGTTTCAATGTGCCATGTTACAAACTATGTATGCTATCAAAATAATATAATATCACTGTAATATACTTACAAGAGCATTAGGTCTCTCTTCATGAAAGGTCCACAGTTCTTTGAGGGGAAAGTCAGTGCAAACATCTCCGTTTAACAAGAAGAATGCAGAGGGGCTGCCAGCTCGTACTTGATCTCTGAAGTGGTACAGACAACCACCAGTACCAAGTGGAGCAAATTCTTGTAAATACCTGAATGTTATTTAAGGTGGTAATGATATAATTTGTGTTTTAACAAATAAAGTCGATGCATCAAGCAAGAAGTTCTACAGAATAATAACAGTTACAATGCTAATGTAGTTATTAATACTCATATAGTTATTAATAAACTGCATTCATTAATAACCATAACTGCACTGGCATTTATTCATTAATATAACCAATGATGATTTTGATACTTATTGAACAAAAATATTGAACATAATTCACTGCAATTGAGTCATTTGTCTAATTCTATATTTACGAACGGGATTAAGAGTATATGGCAATAACTTTTGATTCCACTAATAAATCTTGTTAATTTAATTTTGATAATATTTATGATGAATTCAAACATTTACACCCATATTATTAATTAACAATAATTATTATATGATACAATTATATATACCTTATCATAACATGATATTCCTTCTGCATATCACTAATAAATTGTTCCATATGGTTGGTAGTATAGGATCCAATGATGAGAATCTCTTTACATTCTTGTAGCTTAGCACAAGCCTCTATATGGTGTTGTATGAGAGGCACTCCTGCTATAGGAAACAAAGGCTTTGGTGTGTCAAGTGACAGTGGACGGAAGCGAGTACCTGATAAAAGAGGCAATTATAAGATTAAAATGATATAAGCATGTCATGTTGATCAAGCAGACGGAGTGGATAGTACCATTGTAATGAGAGGCCACAGACTACTTGGCCAGGCTTTTTAAATTCTTGATATTGCTTTCTGTGGGCTTAATACTAGGTATGACTTTAAGAATATATTATGATATCAAAAAATTCATAAACAGTGTATATATGTTCCACCACTGGTCACAAGCTTTCTGAGAGTAGTCAGAGTACATTATAATGTATCATTCTCATAAAATATTAATATTTTAGAAGACAAATTACCATTTGTATATATATACAAAGCCAAATGTGTTATCCATGTTATAAATAAAAGTAAACAATCATCAAATAAATAAATAAATACATGTGTTAAAATATTATATATAAATCATTTCAAACAACTAATCTGAAAAATGCCAGAACCCACCAAGCCATACAATCTAGACACAACAATCAAGGTTCCTGGATGTATATTTTCGGCTTACAGATTAAAATAAAATAATTTTGGGGAGTTTCAGTTCATACCTTGAAGACTGAATATTGGACTGGAATATAGTCTAACTTAATTTAAACATAATGTTGTTTACAATCAAGCATTAATTTCAAACAAATAATAATAAGGTTTATTTCAAAACGGGTAAAATAAATTAAACATAATTATAAGTTATGTGAAACTTTTATAACAAAATAACCTTATAAAAATTTTCAATCATATAATGTGACTAAAATTACTGTAAAACACATTAATTCTATAATTAATGTGTTTTACAGTAATTTTAAAGTTCTGCCTAAGACTAGGATCAAATTTCATAAGCTTAGAGCTGAATAATTCTTGCAATAATTTGTTATCAATCTTTTATGTGGACGAAAACCGGTGACGTCAACAACAACGTTTCTTACCTTTTTGGGGCCCTCCAATAAGTATAACAGCTTTCAACATTTTAGTTTTATTTATCACTTAATTCTTGAACTTTTAACTATACGAAATAATTGTCAATTAGATTTTCTTCACGATTTTCCAATTTCCCACTTTTGCAAACAACACGTCAATGAAATTGAAAGGTAAACAAATGTTAAACTAGTGATGTGCCGCAGTGGTTGGTAAAAATTGATTGAACATTTAATTGAATGATTTAAATCATCAAAAATATTTTAAAATATTATTTAGCTTACATGCTATATTATTTAAATCATCAATTATCAACAATGAATTCAAATTTATTTTAATAAAGACTAAATTATAACCTTTTCGTCCAGAATAAGTGAAATAATGAAAAGGAAAATAATATTATAATTTTGACATAAACCTGTTTGAAGTAGTATATGTAACCAGTAATAATTATATAAAGCGCTTAACCAAGACCATAAACAAGATGCAATTCGAGTAATAAAAATCGCCAAAAATGTATATAAATAATATTTGTATTATATATTATATAATAATTGAAATGTCATGTGTTCAATTAGATCAAATAGCATATTGCTAGTGAATAGTGTACTATTCGTTTGCATTATGCGATTTGATCGTAATTTATTATATCGTAAGTATGTGTCCATGCAGCTAAACGAGTCATAAGCGATTAGAATGCATCGCACGCCAAATTCTTTTAAATAAAAATAAAATACTCGATAGCAAAGTGATTCGATTGATCGCTTGTCTATCTATTGGCAAGATCACATAAATATTTATTCATAATAGATTCATTATTAAACATACAAATTGAAATCAAAAATACATACTTTTAAATTATTAAGCTGCTTGTAACAAAGAACATTACCTACAGGCAAGGCTAAAAACATATTTGACTTAGAAAAATAAGAGAAAACATTTCATCATTTCGAATTTCTTCTAGTTAACAAAACTACTACATTCAACGTAAAAATATTCGTTTCACCTCTTGTTTTATATGAAAATTCCGAATTAACAAATTGGTCCCTTCTGTGTGTCAGTACATTATTTTATCTTAGTTAATGTTGACTACATAGTAAAAACTCTTCTTATATTAAATTGCATATAAAAATTTTAGAACTTAAATGATACAAACATTAATAAACGACAGGTAATGATTGAAAAAAATTGTCGTAAGCGTTGCAACATCTTAAGCGATCACAACGTCTGTTCATCATCAATCAACCATCACCACCTATCCACTAAAACCACTATAATTCAGTAAGAAATGGTATAATAATAATTATCCAGTATTTATGTCAAACACATTGCGTGTTAAAAAAATATATTGTGTTCCGTTGATAAAACCTTAACTATTTTTATTTATTAGTAGTAATTATATTGTAGATTAAAATACGATATTATGCATCTCCGTCCCCATAAAATTATACAGAACGAGTATAAATGAACTTTCAATTGATGTATAGGTTGTTTGCAAGGCGGCTCTTTGCTATCATTAATGTTAAAAATAATGAGAAGTGGTACAAAAATCGACTGCAAATTTTGACCCAAACAAACAAGAAAGTAAATGTGTTAAGTTTCTTATTTGTTTGGGTAAAAATCACATCAAGCATGACATGTCAGATAATAATGATTTCTATACCAAACGCCCAAGTTACTTCAACTCTTAGTGTTTCAAATAATCTGCAGAAATAGTCAAGGGGAATATCTAAGAAGATACAATAAAAACTAATTCACATACTCTTTTGCTCAATAAAGTTCGACTGCAGATCAATATTAATACTTTTAACGGTGTTAGATCTATGACACGCTTGAAAAATAATTTACTATAAATATGAAACAATACCCATTAAAAGCGATAAAATTGGCCTTTAGGTTTCATGTTGATAAAAGTCAAAAAAGTAATGCTCTGGTATGTAGATACATAAATATAATAAGCTATTTACGCACATGGAATACCTACCATCAGGGGCTGTAGTCCTTAGCTATGCTTTTTAAAAAAAAAGATATTTTGCGTTGTAACTTAAGTGGATTTATTTTAACTATTTAGCCTTCGGCACAGTTTCTGTCATGTTATATTCGCTTTGTTCTTCACCTAGCACTATAAGGTTACTTGCTAGTCCATACTAATTAAAAAGTTGAGAAACTGTTTGCCAAATCAGTAAATAACTTGTCAATATGTGGCTGACAAAATTCATGAATATTTAAATTTTCGGCTACATAACAGTCGAATGGGCTATTATTGGTGCTATTACCTATTATTTAATCAACAATTAGCTGAAGGTACCTAGTTGAGCCGTTGCTGCACATTTTTATTAGAATTACACATATGTTAGTTTAGATAACTCTTTAGCCCCCGCTAAATAATAGATACAAAAAGTTATGTACTTCACCAGTTCTTAATTATATTAGCAAATATAAAGTTCTAAGAAAGGAAGAAGTTGTTCTAGAAGAAAATTTCTTCTCCAAGAACGACTGGATACTAATAATCCTTAATTTTTTTTCTTAATATTTACGTCCTTTATTATTACTTATTAAGTAGTTAGTAGTTATTACGTTTTAATCCGTATCCAATTGGAATAGTTACCTTATTTCCATGAAAATATTCAAAACTTACTAAACTAAAGTAAATGCAGTACCTACCAAACTGACTAGGTAATATAAGATCTATAAATCAACATTTCTCTGTTACTCCAATATTGTTTATTCATAATTCAATTAGACAAGGCTGTCAGATAGACATTGCCTTATATTTATAACTCAGATCCAGTGTCTCAAAGCCTCAAATTTGACATTCTACAATAGCACCATCTGTTTTATCAGTTACAATAACTTGACAACGAAATAATATTAATTTGTATTTGCCTTTCTCGAACTTAATTTATGATTATAATATTAGATACACAATAAGTTAAATTAATCTACGAAGTACTAACAAAACATCAGACGAAAGAGAACGCAGGTTTGTAACTTTATTATTAAATTTCATCCCTTACTAGACTTACTCCGTTTACGGCCAAAAAGTTTGTATGTGTGTACTAAAATGTGATACAAATTACAATAAGAAGGAGTAATCGGAAAATTGTGACGTCATAGATTTAAACTAACCTCACTAGAATGATTTTGTGAATGGTTTTCCAAAAAAAAAAGGACAAGGCACTTATACAGGAAAAAAAATCTAAAAACGAACATTTATAGTTACCTCATCAACAAAAGTTGTTACATACTATAAAAATCCGGAGAAACTAAACTGTTATAGAGACTTACCTACATTATAGGGAACGCTCTGGATTCGAGGCTCCAACTCGCACTTCACTGGCTTATTTAAGATTTAATTATGGTTCAACGTACAGCTGAACATTGTTTCATGTTTAAAAGATTACCCTTAAGCTTCCGTGAAGAAGTAATCCGCGACTGTTGTGTTCGCTACTTTCGCAGATTTTAGCGAATTTAATTATTGTTTTGTGATGAAATTTATGATACATTAAATCGGTATTGTAACATTTTCTAAAACAAGTTCTTAGTAAAAGATGACTTTTATGTTGAAGAATGTCAAACATTCATATGGACCACCTGTAATTCTAGTTTAAATTTTCCCTGTACCCGATAATTAAAATGGCTACCTTTTCTTTCACGCCGAAATATAGCGAACTACTTTACGGCCTAAATGGGAATATTAATAATAATAACGAACTGGATTCCATGATGGATCAATGTTTGCGAGGCTTCAGCGGTTTTGCTCGATAACGTCAGGATTGTCCGCCGATTCCTCTCTCGGCCGTTTGGCCTCCTTGCCGAGGGGAATTCTCTCGTCCCTACAGTCATCAAGGGACTAGGAAGATAAAAATTAATTAATTATAATAATACTTGCTTGGTTTACCTACAATAATGTTAAGGGATCCTACCTTAACAAGAGAGAAAAAAAGGAAAAGTAATAATTGACTCATTGCTAGGTGTTACAGGTGGTTAGGTGGTTAAGACATTAATTCACCTCTTCCCAGTCGGTCACTGGCCTTAGAACTGGGAATAAAGCGGTATCTCCAACGACGACGAAGAGAGGTCTTCTAAAAGATGCAGATAACTAGGATAAGAACGAATTAATAGATATTGTAATTAGTTTGCATGCAAACTAGATAAATCTGTTTTTGGGAAATCGTGTAATAGTAATTTACTATCAATTATCCGCTACAAAATGGAACAAACTTCTTTTACTTCGATTGCCTATCAAAGGATGGTACACTGCGTTATAGTGCTACATAGATAAATTGGTATCGAGTATCCGAGAAATGGTTGATAAGCGAACAGACACTTTGATACATCACAATACATAAAGCGAAGCTTGAATCACGCTTACAAATTTTTCGAGTCAGTATGTACAAGGTCCGACATGATAAAGTTACACCGCGGTCCCAAGATTTTCCCTTTTAGCTGATAAAATGGCTGAATGACATTAACTACTACTAGATAAATATATTATTAATCTGTGTGCCAGTGGCGCGCGTTTTTTGTCTGTGGTCGCCGAAAATAACCTCGTTAGCCTATTCATTAATAGTCATTCTAGATATCTTGATCTGATTTGGCTTCACTTTCTTATTTAAATTCCTGATTGATAATGAATTTTTTAAAAGTCGGTTAAATGGCATATTACTTATAGTAGCAAAAGACAAACGCTTGTAGCATCAGGAATGTTCAGGACCCATTCTAAAAAATCAAGACTAAGCGGAATGTTCTCGACATAGATGAAAAGCACGCAAAAATAGGTATCATTATTACCTGTACAGTAAGTCTAAAATGCTGTGTCTGGAGGTATTTCATGTGACAACTAATAAATAGGCCTTTGCCCCGACGTTACATTAACACAGCATTTTTCAGGTTCATTGACTCGTGCAAGTCACGCGCTATTCATTGACGGATATTAAGTGTAGAGCTGTAATATTATACCTGTTAGATCAGTATAAGAGCTTGTGTTTACGGGTACTGATAATGTATAATATCATAAGCTTACCTATATACTTCCTTACTAAACATAGACATTTCTAGAATACTATTCAAAAGGCATAGAGCTTTAAAGTGAGCATGTAAGAACTTAAAATTTCAAGTTATTTTTTATTCCCTTGTTTTAACCAGTGTGTTTTGTATTGGGTTAATCATGAAATTAAGTGAATAACACAGTGTTGTTACGCCAGAGTCGTTGTGTTTCTATATAATCGGATAGTATTTATAAATGGTGCATAACTTTAGTTACATAACAAAAATTTAATAGTTCCAATAATGAACAAATGTTGAAACATCTTTTTACTATTTGGTATTAAGATTTTTATCCAATTCTACCCACATTTTTATTCTTCACTATAAACTAGATGAAAAAGAGGAATCTCCTACTTAAATCCCTAGGTATTTCAGTGGTAGGATTAAATTATGAATATTTAAAAAACTTTAGTAATTGAGTTCGTTAAGATCTTTTCATATGGCAGTAATAAACCTGGAATTATGCGGCCACTCCTAAGATTTGATCCTTCTATGTAAAGAATTCTATCCGTCAAGGTTCAATAGCGCATACGCTGCTTTAACACAGTATACCACAGAAGTACTGAAATGAATTAAGACACAAAATATAACATATTTCCTTTTATAATTTGCTTAATAAATATAGATAGTATTAAATGATTTGAATACTACCTTTATTGGAGCATAATTGCCTAACCAGTTACGAGTTAATTAACGCGTAAATCACTTTTCTAAATGAATTCTAGATTAATTCGATTCATATAGGGTTATACCGCATTGTACTTCCGAAAAGAAAACCGCTTCTAAATGCTTCAACTGAAGATCTTATATTATCCTATCTTAGTTCCTTAACTAGGAAGGATGTATTCCTGGAGCACTTCGACCCAATGAGATCTTTGTGGTTCTCTTATCATACTGTCTGCTGTCTGGAAAACTTCAGCAGCTGTATGTCTTTAGGACTGGGCTCCCATACTAACGAGACCCATTATTTTCCTAGCATGAGAACACAGTTACACAGGGTATGTTCTATTTGTGCAGTATAAAGGCCCTATATAGAGGCGATTCCACTAACTTCATTTGCTGGCCAGTAATAGCAACATTTTAGCCATGTAGCCCCTGCTACATACGATATAAACTTGTAAACCCAATTCCTCTTTCTAAAAATTGTAATAATTAATCATCAAGTAGCAATAATTTAACTCAGATGACACCATTGCACGATTGGAGTTATAACACGACAGGGAATACGACATAAATGACCGTAATGGTTTTTAAATTAATAAGAACCATTAAAATTTGGATGGCTGGGTTGGATAATCAAATCATAGAGGTTTTGTTGACGAGGCGTTGAAAATTGATATTTTTCAAATGTTTTATATATCAAAATTCAACGCCTTGTAGCAGAACTATATGTAGATAGATTAATGAAATGCAGAATTAGAAGCTTAAGTTTTTATGCGGCTTTAAGATGTCGTATATTTACTGTTTCAACTTGCTTGTTCCTTTTGTTTGTTTGTCTATCAACAAGTATAATAATGTTATCTCTTATTTAGCATAACAAGATTACGTATACAGGTTGTTGTTTAGCCGCAAATAACCTGAGCGGTAAAATTAGTTTTACAAGACTCTAATTATATCGAGGATCCACCCCTTCTCCCGTGTAAGATAGATCGGTAGAAATTCTTTTTTGCCAAAAATTTGCCCAATACTACATACAAAGCCGAGTTTAAACAGAGTTTTTGACCCAATATGACAAAGAAGGGTATCTTATCGCTGGGAGCGATCTCTACCAGACACCCTTAAGGTATGGAGTTATTTATTTTTGGTTTGTAACTAAGACCTAAAAATCTATTGTGACTTGCCACTAATAGGTTGTAGTAATTAAGGAACAGATCAAAGGATCTGGCACTTTCCATAAATTTCAGGATTTTCCCAGCTTCAAGGGTTCTAATTTTATTTGGATTGATTGTGTCCCCAGGTCAAGGCTTCGTTTAAAGATAAGGGGTCCATAGCTACACGTAGCATAGAAGGTCATTGGATTTCACGCACGAGCGTGAAACCCAATGAGATTTTTAAGTACCCGTGTGATTCTGAGATTTTTAGGTACTGTGACTTCCTGTTCACAGTACCTAAAAATCTCACTTAATCTCATATTGAATAAGTATCTGTTTAGTATGCCTAGTCCTGTCAAAGCTCTGATCAGTGTTAACATGTTACTCCTTCTGAGCTTTATACCAAGTATCAAGCCAATAGTCCTTACTTTTATAAAGACTATTGTATGAGTTTGATCACATACATTATAATACATTTAAAATATTAAGATACATTTTTTTGTCAAGAATTATTTTTCGATATGAACTTTTTTCAACCTATTTTTATTCATTTGTGATTTATATATTGGTTATTTGTAGAAGCTTATAATTGGTTCTCAGTAATTTATATTATTATTTACTTATATTTATAGTTGTATCTTTAAACCTTGTTTTACCTTTAATAATAAATAATATACAATAACCCGTTGGTATCGGTTGTTACGGCCCAAATCCTTATGTGTTTTTCACATGTCGGTAGGTATGTACCCAGCAGTGCAAGGTATATAGGCTATTGATGAATATAAGAGAAATGTAAATAAACTAAATAATAATAATAGTAGAAAGTGTAGACAGGTAAAAGTACCTATTATTCGAAAAATTTTGAGTAGTACTGTTACTTAAATAACTTTGATTATTTCAATTTTAAAAAATATATCGTACTTCATTTATTTCACTATTTTAAAAGCTGATTGGAACTCCTTTTACGATGAGTAGATTTGGATTTGCCCTATGATGGGACACTAGAAGTGGCATGGTAAATTTTACTAAACATTTTTACTTGTAAAAATATTTTTATTACAGTGATTGGAATTTATAAGAAGAATGTTTAGAACTTTTCGAAAATATAATTACACTCGCCTTTAATCATTCCTAGTATCTTTACCAAATTGCACCGTCAGGTTTATAATAATTTTTCGACTAATAAAATATTTCATAAAATCTACCGGGGAACCGAAACCTCTTAAAATAATTAATTTTGAAGTACTTATCTTAACTATCTCAAAGAATTAGAAGTTGAGTGGTAAGCATTGGCTGACTTTAGACGTTGAAATACTTAGCATAGCTAGGAATAAATTCTAAATACTTTAACAGGCTTACAGAAATTATTTTATATTTAACTTTAATCATCTTTATATAGACTGTATACTGAGAGGTAAAATCGAAAATATAAATGTTTTTTATACATATTTTAATGGTATATACTTCTGGGTAAAAATGGGCTTGCTCTTTAATTTTTCTTGAACTTGCTTATTTATTTTTATTTAAATATAACTATTAGTATATTGTAGAATATTTTATCAAGTTTATCAGAACATCAATCACCATTCAGAGCGTTGACTCCAGGACTGACAGCCACCATTCAAGGATGATAGATGAATAGACTATTACGCTGTGTATTTCTTGAAATATTTAACTTTTACCACAACGGATTTTAATGGACAGTCACTTGTGGCGTTCTTTTTTATTTTGATTAATCTTTATACATATATTATGTTTGGTACATACCCTATTAAAGCGATACCTTTTCAAAAGTTAACATAGTCGTATGTTAACTGTTGGAAAGGTTTAAAGGGCTAAGTCAGAACGATACATAGATAAAATTAGTATAGAATGTATATTTATTGTACATCTACCAATTAATATCGACCAACCGAGAAATGGTTGATCAGAGAAAACTACTAGAATTTAAAAACTGAGCCAAGACACTTCATTGAAGACGTCACAATATATAATGAAAACGTCACAATATGTGACGCGAAGCATGAAACACGCTTACAATGTTTGCAAATCACATCAGTATATATTAGGTCCGACATGATAGATCTCGGATATATGATATATCCGAGGTTGCGGTTCCAGCCAAATCTGAACATCGTATAAGGTGTTATAATTTCAAAAGGTTAATTTAATTTTGTAATTTATTTTATAATTTCATTAATGGGTTTCGCCTAGGTTTTAAGTTAAAGACCACACATTTATATCAAGCTTTGAGTGCTTTATTCAAACTTATCGTAGGTTGGAACGTTGAATAAATGTTTTAAAATATTATAAATCTTTAAAAGGCCGGCAAAGAAGTTTGGTACTTACCATTTTAATGTTTTACACACAAAGCTAATTTTTGAATTCTCATTACATGGAGACCATATGAACATATAAGACCAAACAGGTGCTCGTAAATGAGGTGGAAGCTTGTGATAGAGACGGCGGTCTGGTCAAGAGGTCGGTCCCCTATCTATTTAACTAGAGATCCCTAGTTCTAGTCCCCGTAGGGACAGATATTTGTTAAATTAGTTTATTTATGTTATTTATAAATATATAACCATCTACATCTCTGTGTTATATTTTGATAATGGTCTAACATAATAATTTTTGATAACAGAGTGAGCGTGAGAAATATTATTTTTTAAAGGAATAGGAATAATAGCAAGGGTGTAAATATACTATATCCAACGGTTGATTGTCAGTGGCTAAAGAAGAAGAAGGTATTTTAAGTAGTTATTTTGACAACTGAGTGATCTTAATTTAGATATAATATACGCGGACAGAGTCGCGACTGGTTCTTGATTATAAAAGAAAAGGAAAAAGTAGACAAAAACAAAATCAGATGAAAAATAATGAACGCTGGTGTTTACTAAAAACATTAAAGGATGAGGCCTGAGGCGGACAACGCTCATTAATGAGACAATAGCGGGGATTAATTCTAATCTATACAACAAAAGCCCACAAATTGCGTCCTGATAAAAGTCAACGAACCGCAGAACATATTTTTGAACTTGACATTGACAACGTGTTGGTATTCAGGCAAAATTGGAATAATAGATGACTAACGGTATCTTTACTAGAAGTAAATGTAGGGTAATTAATTACCTTCTCTTTCAATGAACTTCATCTTGAAAATTTTTTATGGAAATTTTTAAATAAACTTGGACAGCATTGATGTATTATTTCAGTTCGATAGCCAATTACTATGTCCAAGTGTTAACCCGTCAAGAGAATAATAATCTTCTCTTCTCTTATATATAAAAATGAATTGATATTCGTCTTGCTAAAACTCAAAAACAGCTTGACGAATGTTTTTTATTCGGTTTGGTTCAGGGGTGGCTGATAATAAAATTAACCGGGAAATCCCCTAAGGAAAAGCTTAAAAATATACAACTGATATACTAAAAATTAAAACTGTCATTTCTCCCATCGCTACTTTGGGTCACTTTTAGGTAGCGTTGATGGTAGTTTCACTGAATCTACTAGCAATAAATAAAAAAGTCGTGTCACAGTGTTTGTTATCGAAATACTCCGATTGATCGATTTTTATCAAAAATTTTATGTATATTTGGTAGATCTGAGAATAGGTCGCAGGCTATTTTTATACCCATAGGTGACCCTATCCAGATTCTTTTAGAAACAATTCATATTTTATTAATAGTATTATAACCATAAAATACTTACTCGCGTATCTCAATAACAGATTCCACAGCAAATAAGTTTCTCTACATTTTTACAACCTTGGAAGTAGAACTGCGTCACTCTGGTACCATGTCACACAAACTATTGCTATACAGAAAAAGTTGCAATTACTCTATAAGATGCCAAACATGGCGTGACATGGTATTAAAGATTTAAAAAACTTCGCGGATTTTTGGTAATAAATTTGGTTAATTAATCAAAACTGAATTGTATAATTGCTTCTTTCTGATACAGCGACGTTACATTCCCTTGAGTTTTAGAATAGTTATTGAAGAGATGAGCTAGGAATAATTTTTAACTACTGGCAATTTTAATACACACGGAAATTCATATGGATACTTCTATATTGTTTTCATAGCTACAACTAGGGCGCTATAAATAATATGATCATCAGGACCGTCATGGGCTTCGCAAAATAGAAGGGAGGAGCACTTTTCGGTTTTATTATATTTAATATAACATTAAAAAATCTACCAACGTACGAATATTTAGTAGTTAAAGGTTTATATATAGTGTGTGTGACTAAAGTTGAGTAACATTTCATTCTTAATGTCTTTTAACACTTTTATGAACCAATTTTTCCAATATTTTCGTTATCTAAGTAGGTATCTAAATTATAAATTATACACACTACTGTCTCGATGGACAGTAATAGATCAGATAAGTATATCAAGTAAAAATTTATGAAATAAATATTTGATCAATCTGAAACATTAATCAATTAAAATAGGCGCAGTGTTACCAGTTTGGAAAAAAAAACTA